>OU342746.1:45073008-45673008 GCA_910589775.1 Avena eriantha | reverse complement strand
CGAATCTCCGTTGTTGTAGAGTTGTAGATCGCAGTTGATAGGGCCGAAGAAGCCGCGACATCAGCACTCCCAGTTGCCACAGACGGCGCCAATTGACGAGGGTTGAACTCATCAATGCCCAATGTTATGGACTTGGATTTTGGAGAAGAGGGGAGCACTAGAGGCATCAATCGGCTAGAAAACAAGCACACAGGGACGCAAGGTTTACCCAGGTTTAGGCCTCATAGAGGACCCTACTCCTACTTGTCTGCTCTTGAAATTATCGAGGGAGTCAAAAGTTACAGGGGTGTGCAGATGCAATCTGGCGATGGTGTGGAAACTAGGGTTGTGATTATTCTCCTCGCCACACCCTCCTAGCCTTTATATAGATAGGCTATGTCTCGGGATAGCAGGTCGAGTCGGTTACAACTTAGGGTTTTCCCTTTGAACTTTCTATCTTGAACTCGCCGTGTGCTGCAAGCAGTCGGAGTCTCCTGAGGTCACCTGAATCCTTGATTGGGCCCTGGTAACACCATGGGCTTCTCCTAGATTGTACCGTATATGCCAAACTTGAGTACCTGTAAGGTATGCCCATGTCAGCGAATGAGAGCCACAAGCCAAACTCAAGTGGAAAAAATAAGAGTGTTCTTCTTGCCACCAAAAGTGAGATGCGCGAAGTGAGGAATAACTCATCTATCTTGCACTATGTCCTCATTTGAAAGGGACTACTGCAAGGAACTAATGACTTGCCAAATATTCCTCCCTCCTGGATGGCTATTTTGTAGGAATTCAAGGACGTGTTTCCCGAAGAGCTCCCACATGGACTACCTCCTCTTTGTGGAATCGAGATCCGCATCGACCTCATACCCGGCGTACCTCTCCCAAACCGTGCCGCCCACAGCACAAGATCGGAGGAGAAAAAGGAGATCGAACAACAAATCAACCAACTCGTCTCCAACGGTTTGATCCAAGTAAGCACTAGTCCAAGTGCGGTACCTGTAATTCTTATCCTGAAAATGGATGATACATTGCGATTATGCATGGACTGCCATCCAATCAATGCTATCGCCATCCGTTATAGACATCCTCTACCACGTCTTGACGACATGCTTGATGTGTTGTGTGGATCCACTATTTTCTCAAAAATTGATCTTCGTAGTGGTTACCATCAAATACGCATGGCGGAAGGTGACGAGGGGAAAACCACCTTCAAGACAAACTTGGTCCCTATGAATGGTTGGTTATGCCTTTTGGCTTATCTAATGCCACATCCACCTTCATGCGCCTTATGAATCATATTTTTCATTATCTCATTGGAAAAAGTGTTGTTGTCTATTTTGATGATATTTTATAGCAAGTCGCTTGTGGAACATGTTACACATGTAAAGGAGGTTTTACAAATCCTACGAAATAAAAAGCTAGATGCTAACCTTCCCAAGTATACTTTTGCTAAAGACAAGTTGATTTTTCTTAGGTTTGTTGTTTCTTCCAATGGCATTGAAGTCGATATTTCTAAAGTCAAAGACATACGAGATTGGACTATTCCCACAAATGTTAGGAACTTCTAAGTTTTCATGGGTTGGCTAGTTTCTATCGTCGTTTTGTGAAAGAATTCTCTACCATTGATTGTCCTGTCCACAAGTTGACAAAAAAGAATGTCACCTTCGTGTGGGGCAATGCACAACAAAACCTTTGATGAGCTTAAAAAGAGGCTAACCGAAGCACCTATTCTCGCGTTACTAGATTTCACAAAAAAAATGAGATAGAGTGTGACACTAGTGGTATTGACATTGGAGGAGTCCCTATGCAAAATGGACGTCCTATTGCCTACAATAGTAAGAAACTTGATGGTGCACACCTCAATTATCTTTATGACAAAGAACTTTTTCCTTAGTTCGTGTTCTTCAAGTTGGCAACATTACCTTTGTCCTAAAGAATTTATCATACATTCCAACCATGAGTCACTGAAATATCTCAAAGGCCAAGCCAACTTGAGTAAAATAGATGCTAAGTGGGTTGAGTGTATCTAGTATTTTCCTTACATCATCAAGTATAAGAAAGGCAAAGATAATGTAGTTGCGGACGCTTTGTCTCGCAGGAACACAAGCCTTCTTACTCGACTTGAAGTAAACGTGTTGGGTCTTGATGACCTCAAAACTTTGTATTCTTCCGACCCGTTCTTTGGACCAATATTCGGAAAGTGTTCAAGTGTCAAAGGATTTGATGATTTCTATTTGCATAAGGGCTTTCTATTTAAACAAAACAAGCTTTGCATTCCAAAGTCATCCCTCAAAATTATCTTCTCCAATAATCTCATGGTGGAGGCCTTATGGGTCACTTTGGCAATGACAATATATTGGACATGCTCTCTACTCATTACTAATGGCCCAAGGTGAAGCGAGATGTGGATCATCACTTCCAATGATGCACTACATGTGTTCAAGCTAAGTCTAAATTGAACCCCTTTGGTCTTTATATGCCATTACCTTGGTCGGACATTAGCATCTACAAAGTTCTTGGATGCATCTACAAAGTTCCTATAGCCACCGCTTTGGTTGCCATGTACCCCGTCTCTATCCCACATTCTCTCCGTCTTCACCTCCACGCCTCCTCCCAGCTGATTTGCCCCGTCTTCCGCCTCATGGGTCGCCTGCGGATGCCCTCAGCTAAAGGCAGTTCTCTCCGCGTGCCCAACCAAGTTGCGCCCTTTTCTCACGGCCGCCGACAGAGGAGTGCCCCAACGAGCTTTTATTGGGTCTTGGTTATCGGCGGAGTTGGTCTTTGGCACATCTTCTGTTCAGCTCCTCCGTGGCGCCCTGCCTCGCCGCCGTGGCGCCCTACCTTCTCGTGTTGTAGGCATGCCTTGGCACTTCGACGAGGTACTGCTCAGGAACGACCATGGAATCACTACTCGCTCACCATCTCCTGCCTCCGGCTGCCCGCGAGCTTTCACTCATCTTGGGCACAGTCTGACAGGTGTCCCACGCCACTCTACGCATAGACTTTGCCATGATCAGTGTGCCTTCATAGGCCACTACGTGGTTTTTGGCCCCATTTTGCAGATGGAGGTGGTGGAGGAGGTCCGGCCTCGTCATCTCCATCTCCGTGGACGCCATCTGCACTATCGCGTCGACGCACATCGCCCATCGGAAGTGCTACATGCTTGGTGAGTTCAGGCATCACCTCGGTCTGAGCTGACCACCGGAACACTGTCAACCTGCTTTGGAACCTCTACCTCCTCTCATCCGCGGCCTTTCCTGAGATGGATGCAGCCGGGTTCCAGCTATACCTGCATCAATGCAACAATTTTCAGTGAGTTGTTTTCTGCATTGCAAGTTATTCATAAATTGATCCTAGAATTTTTTGAAATTAATGGTTCGACTGATCCTTTTTTGGTGACCCCAGGTTTTGGTTAGTGGAATAAACATGGTTCACAATGACACAATTACTCTATTGGACTCGAGAACATCAGGAGAGATGAACTAAAATGGAAGAAATATGTCGATTATAAATATGCTTTGCTGACAAAAGAGGAGGTTTCAGATCTCTAATGGCATCAAAGAGCAGCTTCAGGTTAGTTAGATTTATCAAGTTGCACAGGCCATGTCACACTAGGACAACTCCCGAATTTCGTATTTACCATGGTATCACCATATCAATGAATGGTATTCCTTAGATTTAGTCCCTATTGGCAAATTTTAGTGTGTCAACCTAACTAATAATCTCAGAATGGGAAGCGTGTGTTAGCAAAAATGACTCGTGGTACTAGAAGCAAAGAATCCAAGAGCTTGGTAAGAATACTGAACTAGAAGTTTGTAACATGTCATTTCCAGATCGCAATTATTTGGGACGTCAAGAGCAGAAACCGAAGTTTTTTTGCAGTTTAATATGTGTTGTTTTATAATACTCTGAGCTAAGTTAATAGCAGTATAATTATTCTTTGTTTGAGTTCACAGGGTGTTCTATGCTTTTAAGGTGCACAGATCGCAGCTTTCAAATTGAAAGTTCGACTTCTTTTAATTACTTTCCTTAGAGGCATGATACTTGGAGGCGCACATTCTTTGGAGAATGGCCAATCGAGCCAATCGAGCCTCCTAATGGTATTCACCTCCTTTCTTTTTTTTCCGACAAAATGAGTTAACCTCAGATATCAAAATTGCAAATGCTCAGAAAAGGAGCTAGGCAGACAATCGTATTTTTTCATTACACATGCATTTTCAATAAACTAATGTTAGATTTTTTTCCCCGTAGAGCTTCCATGTTTTGCTTACAAAATCCAAAAAAAATCATGAATACTTGGCTAAAAGTACCTTCCACGAAAAACCTAAGGAAAGAAATATTGTGTTACCAAATCCGATGCTTCAGATTTGTATCCCAACATACTGATCAATATCAATAAGTTCTCATTCTTTATTGCTAGAAAAATAGATGTGCTTTAAAAAGTTTTTGTTAGCATAGGTGATGCTTACAATTTGTAAACCAATGTGCTGATCAATACATAAATTATACTCCACAATTCATTCTTGCTACTTTCCTTAAACAACCTGAAAAAAGGAAATGGAGAACTGTATTTAATTGGTTGGACAAAAAAAATGCACACAGCTCAATTATTTGACACTGTTACACTGAATCTATAAAAAATCAGTTAAGATATATCTAGAATGAATATAACTACATAACTTGAGTATGATCATGTCTGCACTACATTCTGCTGATCAACATCAAGAACAAGTTTTTTGCCGCTAATCCAAATGTGTAATGTTTTGTTTTCAGTTTCTACTTTACCATGTAGTCTTCGTTAGTTTGATAAATGTTCTGTTTTGAAAATAGGACAGTTACCTCTGCATATCTCTAAAATAAGCTTGGAAGGCCACCCATGTTCTTTTTTGACTACTTTTTTATCAGAGCTTTCTCCGGTGCATGATTCTCTTCCCTATAGACACAGGAAAAGTTCCAGGTTATGGGAGCTGCATACAGAAACAAGCACATGTACACCTTTGTGTTCAGTTCTTAGGTTACCATGTAGATTTTGTTAGTTTGATCATTGTAAATGTACTGTTCTGAATATGGCATAAGTAGTTCTCTATCTCAAAACATAAGCTTGAAGGTCATCCCTGTTCTATTTGGTCTAATTTTTATTTGGTTGTTTTCTCAAGTGCAATTATTCTTCCTACGAAACGCTCCAGGTCTAGGGAGCTGCACTCATAAACCCATGCCTACTCAGACGATTAGACTACAGGGCAATGTAATTATAGTCGAATTTCAGTCTTACAACACACGATTTACTTAAACAATACCATCATCTCTCCCTGTAACTCTACCATCAATTCACCCCATAGAATTGTAGTTATGGTTAGAATGTAAACTTACCTTCGACGTGCAGCCATCTGTTTCACCGAGCGACGGCAAGATGAAAGGAGTCACAGCTACCACCGGCTCCGCCGAGTGTGTGAATCGAAGCCGTCGGCTGCCCCCGTGGCCCACTCCCGTAACTTTCACTCCGAGCAACACTTTCCCGTCCTGCTCGGGTCAGGTTTCGATATGATGGCGCGGCAGGCCGCGAGGAGGCAAATCGGTTGCCGGATACTGGCGGAGTGGGCCGAGGAGAGCGCAGATGCTGCCCAGCTCAGCGATTTGGCAACGGAAGCATCAAATCGAGGGCAGCGTGACCACAGAGCTCGACAGAGAAAGAGAAAGAAAAGGGGATTGGGGCTTCGCGGAGGAACGAGAGAAGGTACCCTGTATATGTGTGATGTGTTCACTGTTGTGCTCGCTTCGATTTTTTTCCACAGCGGCCGAGTTTTTCTGCCACGCGTGCGTGTGTCATCCGACAACTGGCTGCTGTCATCAGTACGTGAAGTACTGCTTGCGTATGTCTACAAAATACGACAGATGCGCTTTGGCATACCCTTAAAAAAAGAAAATTAGAAATTAAAGAACACAGTAGAAGAAGTTTATTAACTGTAGAGAAATTTTCATCTTACCTTTGACGTGATGAAGTTCTTATATCAACAAAGATATGGCTCAGAAAGTTTTAAAAAAAGATATGCCTGAGAAGTACACTAACTAGCTTCGTCAAATGCGTGCCGCGTGGATGTCGGTGGCTACTCATGTTTACGTTGCAAGTGTCAAACGGAGTATATGTTAACTACTCCTTATGTTTATCCGTTTATAAGTTCTAGATTTAGTTAAAGTCAAACTTTGCAAAGTTTGTCCATATATCTAGGAAAATATATCAACATTAACAACATAAAAATGGGACCTCTGAAGAGAGAGGCTCTCCCAAGAGGAGGCGGCAGCGGCGGCAAAACCCATCTAGTGTTCCTTTCCTCCGTCTGCAACGCCATCGCTCCGTCCCGTCTCCGACGGCCTTAGGGCTTTGGAGGTGTCAGTTTTTGTTTAGACTATTTTCAGTGTTTTTTTGGATGTTGAGGCGGCGGCTATATCCTGAAGTCAGAATAAGGTACACTGTCCTATCCTCGCTCCGGTGGTGCGTCTAGCATCGACGGAGGGCGTGTGGAGTCGTGTGTCCGACGGATCCCTTGGGATCTTGTCTTTTTCGTTGCTGTGTTTTGAGGTCAGTCCCTTCCGATCTACGTTGGTCATCTTCGGCGATGGTTGATGCTCTAGTGCGCTGGTCTTTTGGGGCCTTAGCATGACGACTTCCTGTCTGTCTACTACAACAAACTCTACTACGACAAGCTTTGTCTGGCTCCGGAGATGGAGGGGCGAGGACAGCGGCGCGCCTTCGGCTCGTGCCAGTGTTTGTTGTCGTTGCTAGGTGGTCCATTGACTTATTAATATTTTTTATTTTTAGGATTTTTTATACTGTTGTTGATGATTATTAATTGATCGGTGGAATTTCGTAAAAAAAAATAACAACATCAAAACTATATTGTATTAGAACCAGTTCAATATAACGGGGAATAGTGGCCACCGAAAAAAAGACATACATAGAGAGTCATCTAAACAGCTCATGGAAGAAATATTTCAGAGAGCACAATATTTCACAAACATTTGCGTCAGATTTAAATACCTAACGTCTTCTCAAACAATTATCAAAAAGTGTGTCATCATGGACATGATTTTGTCTATAATTAGCCGTCATTTGTTAAAGATAAATTTTCGCATAGATAATGGTTTACCGACACAACTCTCTGGCCTTCCTAAGTACTTCTCCTACTGTCACTCTTTGGCGATGAGTAGTTTTCTATTAGCAAGTAATTTTTTCTTTGTAGGCACCAACGTATAATATATCGTGTGTGTGAATATATGCTACTTTTTTTATATTGTATCAATGTGAAATATATATTAGTTCTATTATATGTGGGTGTTGGCTAACATCTAACAGCTTCCGATAATCATTTCGATGTGGAACCCAACCATGTACACAATTCAATTAATACAACATGCCGCGCCAACTTTCCTAGTATATCTTGGCAAGCAACTGCGAGATGATGTCACCGACACGACTGTTATGAAGCCGCTGCCTCCCGTTGCGAACCTTGTTGACAGCGACGAGGTACGTGCATGTCCTTATCCCTTTCTCTTCCACCGTTCCACACAAAATGGCAGGTTGATAACCCTAAATTTGGGCATTTAGATTTAGGGTTAACAGTTCGTTGGCAGGGTTAGTAAAAATAGCATGTTCCTAACTCAGCTTGATAATACTAAGGATTTAGGCTTATCATTGTGTTTGCACATTTATAGGGGTTAAAGCAAACGCAGTGCCATATCGTCCAATGCTTTCACATGCCATTTCATGAGCATGAACGACTTGGTTTAAACGTGATAGTGCATCAATAATATAATGTCAGGGAGAGGGCATCACATATATGCATGCGTGTTTTCCTTTTTGTTTGAACTAGACTTCTTCACGTGCCCCCCGGACCGTGGCCGGTAGACAGGACGCATTATAATATGATCACGCTATATACACATGCGAGAGAAAAGATCTATTCTTAAAACGCTAACTGATATCATTTTTCGGGAACAATGTCACATTCTTATGATGTGGATCTCAACTGTGCCCCCCCCCCCCCCCCCCCCGACAACACGTTTAGGACATGCCGACTCTCTAAATTCATGTGGATGGACGGTATAGCATACCTAAAAAGTCTTCTAAATCATCATTCGAGAAAGACTGTAATAAAGATTATACATACACTTTTATTACAACACAGGACATGAAATGTAGATACTTTATTATACAAATACATACTTCTCGATAAGTAGATGAGAGTAACGAATAAATAGCACAATTACATTATAATGATTTTCTAAAAAATAAAAAGTACCATAGGAAAGGTACATATGTAAGGCGCTTAAGTAGACTACGAATCAATTGACTGGACATCGCTGAAGTCGCTGACGATAATAGGATGGTCAAATTCCGGTAGGAGCATCTGTTTCCGTGCCCACAGGTTGTCGTCCGAGTCATTGTGCGGGTTCTTGCCGAATTTCTAAAGGCGAGCAGTACAGTCCACTACCAAACATTTTAACTTTTTCTCGACCTCTGCTAGACTACGCTCGACACGGACAAATAGAGGAAAGTAGCTCTCGTGGAAGAGCTGCAAGAAATCCTGGTGCGCTACATCGATAGCATCGATCGTCGTCGCGTATCCTCTGCTCAACTCTATAGTGAATCTTTGTTGAAGTTTGCTTCCTCTTTAAATCAGAGTACTCGAGACTTTTGTCGCTTGATCTCTGCTTCTGCCATTCTGTATTTCGTGTACGTATAGTCATGTAGATACACATGTTGCAATCTTCCCACATAGCCTATGTGATTAGGACATCCCTACTGATTTGCTATCTCCAACTCCTAATGAAGTTGTCGATGTTTCTTCCAAGACTAAGTGCAATGTGATCAGGATCGGACCCATTACTAGAGCTTGTGCTAAGCTACTTGAACAACATGTGAATTCACTCCTAAATTAATATGATGTTTTTACTGACGAGAATTTTATACTGCCTAAGTCTTTGCACTTATGTATGATTAGGTTCGTCAAAGAAGTAAGCATTCCACGAGGAGGAGAAGGGCTGATGCAAGAGGAGTCCGACGTGATGATCAACCAGGAATGCACGAGGAAGGAACGGGAGGTAGGCGCACGGGACGAGGAGAAGATCATCGAGAAGAATGACGCGAAGTTTCCTTAAAAAACTGGAGTGTCCGGTGTGTACCACCCGGACAGTCCAGCCTACCCGAGAAGCGTCATGGTGGCAGCCATTCAGAAGGCTAAATCGGAAGCCAACGACCAAAAACTCTGAAATTTCTGCTAGGACCGGAATATCCGGCGCACTCCACCCGGAGTGTTCGGCCCAGCCGGAATGTCCGGTGCATACCAGCCGGAATGTCTGGCCATCGACCAAATCTAGTCCGAGACGGCTTGTATTTGTTAGATTCAGACACGTCTCTGTTTCATTTTCTGGTCGTTCGAGCCGCCCTTATAAGCCCTGGAACGCCCCTTAGCTCATTTTAGACCATATTTAAAATAAACCCTGGATTCGTTGAGTTGCTTCTTGCATCCAATTGAACCCCTACACCAATTCATATCGACTCGATCATTGTAGCAAGAAAAACTAACGATCAAGTCTGTTTCTGTGTTAGTATCTCCTCCTTACATCAATGTCTGTGTGATTGCCCAGAGCAACCCAAAATTCTCAAGACTCATCTATATATTGTGACAATGCTAGTTTCAAAAGAAAGGCAAAGATAATCTGATGCACTTCATCTAAACAAGTACCAGTATATCACAGTTCATTCTACAAAATATTGTACTAATAGTAATGACAGAATATTTGACAGATTCAGTAGCATTTGAAGATTCAGCAATATAAAATAAGACTGTAAAAATATCTGACAGATTCCCGGTTCATATTCAACAACACTTGGCAGAGTTAGCACATCATTTCAAAGTGACCAGTTGCCAGTACACAGACAGCGATCAAAATAATTGACAGATTCATCAATGCGAACATTGAAATTCAATAGATGTAGCAAGATCTATTTCAAAAGGAAAGATAGACCATATTCTGCACGCAGCCGATCGATCTAAACAAGTACCGAACAAAACTTTTGAGAGGTTCAACAACATTTGAAAGATTTAGCAGTACATAATAAGAAACAAAAAATTGATAGATTCTCAGTTCACATTCAGCGGCACTTGGACATATTCAACAGCATTTTAAAGTGATAGATTCAGTTTACTCTTTTCTCCGAACACTCGATCATTGGAGCAAGCAAAACTAACGATCAAGTATGCTTTTGTGTGCATGTATCCTTCTCACATAAATGCCTCTGTGTGACCTCCATAGGCACCTCAAAATGCCCAAAGCCTCGTCTAGATTATGAGTTTATGACAAGGCCAAGTTACAAAAGAAAAGCAAGACCATCTACTACACTTGATCTAAACAAGTACCAGTACATCAGTATTAGTTCTATGAAATACTTAGTTACTAGCAACGACAGAACAAAGGCAAAGAAGTACCATCTCCTGCCCTTGATCTAAATAAGTATCAGTATATAGTAGAAAATACTCCGAAATATAAGAACTACTACTATACTAGTAGTACTTTGTAGCCAAAATAGTTCATCTGGGCCGATAACAAATAAGCTATCCTATTACATAGTATTACGATTACTTACGGTAGTTTGGTTCCAATCGCGGCCATTGGCAAAGCTCGGGATGAACCATAATGGAGTCTTCGGAGATTTGCATGCAACGTTGGTTGAGAAACCAACAACTGCTTCTTCGGTATTTAGACTGAAGCAGCATATTCCAAGAACAACGTATATCCAAGTCCTATTTCATGGTGGGAGGTGTAGACATAGTTGCTTCTCGTCAGATTCCTAGGAATACATCTACACCGCCTACTACAATGTTAGTTGGATAGTTCAATCTACTGGGTTCGTAGTATAGAAAACAAAAAAAATTCTATGATGGGAACTATACACCAAGATCTATCTACTAGATACAAGCAACGGGTGAATATACATCCATAGAGAACTTACCCTCGAAGACAACAAAGCTTTGTTAACAAGTTGGAACTCGTGGATGATGTAGTCGAATGCTTGCCGATCTCAAGATCGTGTGGAAGTCCTAGCGCCGCAAATCAGCAGCGCATCCATCCTCGCACACACGTTCAGGCCACCGAACAACCTCCACCTCCTCGCTCTAGTGAATCAGCGGAAGTAGCAACTCCTTCCAGATGAAATGCCACCGGTAACATGTATCTCGCTAATCCGAGACCATGGGGAATATATCTAGAGGGGGGGAGAGATCCTTCACGAGGAGGTGTACTTTGTGAGGGAGGAGAGGGGGCCTTTTATAGGAGAGGGGGGCTTCTCCCCTCCCCATGGCCGGCGCCAAAGGGGGGGGGTGCCCCCACCTCTTCCTCATTCATGTGGTGGAAGCTCCACTCACATAAACATGCCTCCACTCACACATCCACTCATATGCATTAAATTTCCAATAAATTTAATGCAACTCTCATTTAATAAAACTCTTTTATTTATTTTATTCAGAATTTTGTTAATTACTTTAATTAACAAACATTCTCATAAAACCCCCTACAATATTTCAATATCACATGCAGAACAAATTTCAGCAATTTCACCTGAAACAATTCCGGTGTCCATTAAAATAATTCCAGTGCTTTGCCATTCTTTTGTCTGAAACATATATGCTCCAAATGGTGTTTGGCAACCCTTAAGTGTGTCACCCTACGGTTCGCGAATAATGCAGACATGATCGAGACTCCTCTCAGATCAATAATCAGAAGCGGGACCTGGAGATCCATTCTAACTCATGCACATTCAACGGTGACTTCTGTGATCGTGAGGACCTTTAACGCTAGTAATTTAATCCCTTTGTCTCGCGATATATTATGTAAGATCTCACCATGATAAGGTAAGATCCCTGTGATTGTAGTGCTAGTCCCTGGATCGAAATGCTAGCACCCACAGTTTAAGATGAAGTACACAGAAACAAAGGTCATTATTACATCGCACATCCAGGAGTATAATAGTTCTTACAACTCACTTAGCCCAAGGCTAAGACACAAGTTCACATAACATATAATAATAGAGTCCTTAGTCTTCATGTGCCACAGGCAAGCATGTCGAGTGTAGACTCGCAACCCTACTCATCATCAGAGTAACCTGCAACATAATAAGTTACAGCCACAAGGGTCAATACATTTGGAATTGCATTGGCAAGTGATACCAAAGATACTTAGTATAATCCAACAATTACATGAATATATGGCTAAGTGGGGTTATGGCTGGCTTTGCTAAAATAGTTTAACTTTTAGTTTTTGAAGAAGTTTTTCATTCAAGCTATAAGATACCAATGATAGACATCACTGAACCTTTATCCCTGTTCACCCACAAGTTTTAACTTAGAGAAATTTGGATGAGGAGATTATTGAACTACTTCACTGTCTTGAGGCTCAGAAGTTGTCCATAACCAGGGACACGGCTAAGTACTTAGTTTTACCCTCTCGAGAGGTGGTGCACTTTCCCCACAAGACTCGATATACATCGAGACAAGACCTTTCGAAGCAATCCCTTAGACCACCACGGGCGCGTTCCATCCTATCATCACTACCACCCTCTGTCCGTCTGGCTGAGTTCTTGCAACTTAGTTGGTCAAGGCAGAGCCCATATGCCATGTGGATGCACTGGAAGCTTCATGACAAGAATGTCTCCAATCTCTTTATTCCTGGGTGGCCATCCACAAGTGTGATACACCAGCTGACCATAGACATGGCCCCTGAGTAACCACTCAACATAATCCAAGCAAGTTCCAATCCACCCAGGTGTTTCATTAATAATAGTTGTTTTCTTAGTTAAACAAAAATAATATCATTCCATATTATCTTGATATGTACTTTCCACCCACAAATTCTACTAGCATAGCTAAGCATTCTAGCATACAAAGTCCTTTGACTAGAGGATACTACCGAGATATAATCTATATAGCATAGCATAGTATAGCAATATAGGAATAATTCTATCATGTCAAGATCTACCAAAATATCACTAGTGCAATAGTGAAAATAATAGGACATGGGATGAAATATCACTTGCCTTGGTAGCTAGGGGAATAGGTACAATCCTCACAGCAACAAACTTCACAATCCACACAATCTACACAAGATCAATACAACAATAATAATTCAATCAATAAAACATTACAAAAACATGAATGCATGCAACATGCAAAGATATGATCACAACTCCATAATTTACAGAGTCTACAGTACTGAGGATAGAATACCTCATCTAAATGTATAAGAAATACTCAAAAATAATCTATAGAACAATTTTTGTGAATAAAATACTCCTAAAAAGGTTCTGTCTATAATTCCATTTTTTTAGAGGCAAAAGTGTGAAACAAGGCCTCCATAATAAAGATCTCATTTTTCTGAATCCATAGACACCAAATTTGTATTTTTCTGATTTGTGGAACAAAAGTATTGAATTTCTAAGTTAAATACCAAATCTGTCTATTTTTCTATTTAAACGAAATAGTCTGGCGACGTGGCGTTTTCCTATTGGCTGATACCGGTTCGGCCGGATCGACTGCTGCGAGCCGTCAGATTTAAGTGACATTGGACGGATCAGATCAGCCGTACCCTTTCGCTTAAGTGATCTAATCTTAACCGCTAGGATCTGATCGAACGGCTGCTAAGCGTCTCGCCGGAGACTGGCAGTGCTAACGACGACACGCGGCGGCAGAGCGTCGGCCGATGGGGTTCTGGCGATTCTACGAGGGCTGGGAGACCGTGGACACGTACCAGAGGTTAGGGAGGTTGCGGCGGTCTCGATGGAGGTTACGGTGGCGAGCGGGGTGCTCGGGCTTGGCCTGGATCCCTCGCCGGAGTTGCGGTTGCCGGCAGAACTCTCGGCTCAGCGACGGAGATGAAGACCTGGAGCTCAAACCAACCGGCAAAGAGGTCAGCGAGGTGCGCAAACGTCTGCACGACCTAGTAAAGACCAAAAAGGGGCGGCGGGAAACCTACCCTTACCGGAGAAGGCGACTGACGGCGACGGCAGAGGAGTTCGCCGGAATCGTCCGTGTCGTCGACCTGGGGCAAAAGACAACGCATGGCTCGGTCAGTAGGTGCACCAGGAGATGGGGAAATAGATGGGACCAAGGGGAGGGCGCCGGGCGGCCTGGGCTCACCGGAATCGTCGCCGGAGTTCGTCGGACTGCGGCGGTTCGAGCTCGAATTTAGGGGAGCCTGGGGGCTCTCCGGGGTGGTGTCTGGGGGGAAAATGATGAGGAGGGAGAGGGGGTTTAGTAGGGGTAATCGTCGGGGAATTTAATCGCGAGAAACTGACGGAATTGAATCGATTCGAAAACGGCCGAAGGGGAGAGGTCCATCATCGGCAGTGAAGACGATGAGGTGACGTGGGCGTGGGGCTAGCTTGTCAGCGAGAAGGAGTAGAGACGGGGGGCTGGGAAAAGACAGAGAAGGGGAGAGGGAGTGGTCCGGGTGGGCTGTTGCCTATTGGGCCAGAATGGGCCAAAATGCTGCAGCTGCTGCTGTTTGAATTTTCCCTCCTTTTCTTTTTCTAATTCAGTTTTCTCCAAAACTTTTGATTTAATGGTTCAAATTGATTCAAACCAATTTGTGAAAATTTGTAAAAACTCAAACTAGGTTTTTAGGGTACTCTAAAACATATTTACCTATTATTTTAATCCAAAGTACTCACTTGGACTTAATAGGTAATATAGCATTTTCTTTGGTTCCATTTTCATAAATTCCTAACCATGGCCCAAAATTGCACCGGATTTTTGGAGGGCATTCTAAATGCAATGCAAAAACATGCCATGATGATATGAGTGCAATGATGATGATTTCAGATGAAATTTTGGGATGTTACAAATCTAACCCCCTTAAGATGAATCTCGCCCTCGAGATTCGGGTTGGCTAGCAAATAGGTGAGGGTGATCTCTCCGAAGTTCATCTTCTCGCTCCCAGGTTGCTTCTGATTCGGTGTGATGGTTCCACTGCACTTTGCAGAATTTGATGGTCTTGGTATGGGTAATTCTTTCTGCAGTCTCCAGAATCTTAATAGGTTTCTCTTCATAAGTGAGATCATTATCTAGCTGAACTTCCTCCAATGGTATAGTGTCTTTCAACGAAGTTTCTTCCATCTCTGGGTGACACTTTTTCAGCTGACTAACATGGAATACATTGTGAACTGCGGACAAAGATTCTGGTAATTCTATCTCATATGCTACTTCTCCTTTGCGACTCAAAATCTTGAAAGGCCCTACATAGCGTGGTGCTAGTTTCCCTTTGATTACAAACCTCTTCACACCACGAAGTGGTGATACCCTGAGATAAGCTCTATCACCAACCTCGTAGGTAACATCTCTACGTTTTGGATCAGCATAGCTCTTTTGCCGAGATTGAGCTACCTTTAGCCTATCTCTTACCATCTTGACTTTCTCCTCGGCCTCTTTGATTAGGTCTGGCCCGAACAAATTTCTTTCTCCTACTCCATTCCATAACAATGGTGTAGTACACTTCCTTCCATAAAGAAATTCAAATGGAGCCATTTCTATGCTTGATTGATAGCTGTTATTGTAAGAAAACTCTGTGTACGGTAGACTTTCATCCCAACTGGATCCATAATCTAACGCACATGCTCTCAGCATATCCTCTAATATTTGATTGGTCCTTTCTGTATGCCCATCTGTTTGCGGATGAAATGCAGTGCTGAATTCTAATCGAGTTCCTAGTGATCGTGAAGTTGTCGCCAAAAGTGTGAAGTGAATTGAGTCCCACTGTCAGATACGATACTCTTAGGTACCCCATGCAAACATACAATTCTGTTCATGTAAATCTTGGCTAACTTTGCGCTTGTATAAGTGGTCTTTACTGGTATGAAATGGGCCACTTTTGTTAAACGATCAACGATAACCCATATGGAATCGTATCTAGATCTAGTCCTTGGCAGTCCAGTGATGAAATCCATACCGATTTTATCCCATTTCCAATCAGTTATTGGTAGCGGTTGCAATAGTCCTGCCGGTTTTTGATGTTCTGCCTTTACACGACTACACACGTCGCATAGAGCAATATGTTCTGCTATATCTTTCTTTAGATTATTCCACCAAAATCTTCCCTTAACATCCATATACATCTTGGTGTTGCCAGGGTGAATTGAATATGGTGAATTGTGAGCTTCTCGTAAGATCAACTTCTTAAGTTCCGGATCCTGTGGAACACAGATACGTTTTTCGTACCATAAGATTCCTTGTTCATCTACATGGAATCCTTTTGCCTTTCCTTCACTAACTTTACTTTTGATTTCATCCATTTCCTTGTCCAACTTTTGGGCCTCTTGAATTCTATCCATTAGTGTGGGCTGCACCTCCAAGGATGCAAGGTACCCTTCAGGCACAATTTCGAGCCTCAGCTCTCTAAATTGAGCACACAACTCCTCCGGCAATTCTCCTTTGTTGAGGCCATTCACATAGACCTTGCGGCTTAATGCATCAGCTACAACATTTGCCTTTCCAGGATGGTATTGTAAACTTAAGTCATAGTCCTTGATGAGTTCTAGCCATCTTCTTTGTCTCATGTTGAGCTCTCTCTGTGTAAAAATATATTTCAAACTCTTGTGATCAGTGAACATCTCACAACGTTTTCCCATAAGATAATGCCTCCATGTTTTCAATGCATGCACAACTGATGCCAACTCTAGATCATGAGTAGGATAATTTACTTCATGATTTTTCAGTTGCCTTGATGCATAGGCTACAACTTTACCTTGTTGCATCAGTACACCTCCCAGTCCTTGGTGAGATGCATCACAATAGACTTGAAAATCTTTCTCAAGATCTGGCAAACATAACACTAGTGCTGACACCAGTCTCTTTTTCAATTCCTGAAAGCTGGTTTCACAAGCTTCGGTCCAATTAAACTTCTTCTCCTTCTTTAGCAGATCAGTCATGGGCTTTGCAATCTTAGAGAAATTTTCAATGAACCTCCGATAGTATCCTGCCAGACCAAGGAAACTACGGACTTCTTTAACTGATTTAGGAGGTTCCCATTCTGTCACAGCTGCCACTTTTGCTGGATCAACAGCTATACCACTTCTAGATACTATGTGTCCAAGAAAACCCACTTCGTTCAGCCAGAATTCACATTTACTGAACTTGGCATAAAGTTTATGTTCCCTGAGTTTCTCTAGAATCAGGCGTAGATGTTCCTCATGTTCTTTGTTGCTTTTGGAATATATCAATATATCATCGATGAATACCACTACGAACTTGTCAAGGAATTCCATGAATACTTTATTCATCATGTTCATGAAATAGGCTGGTGCATTAGTTAATCCAAACGGCATCACTGTATATTCATACAACTCGTATCTAGTGGTGAATGCAGTCTTGGGTATGTCATGTTCTCTAATCTTGAGTTGAAAGTATCCTGATCGGAGATCAATTTTTGAGAACACACATGCACCCTCTAGTTGATCGAAGAGATCATTTATTCTAGGCAGGGGGTACTTATTCTTTATGGTCACTTCATTAAGTGAACGATAATCTATGCATAGTCTCTGGCTTCGGTCCTTCTTCTCGACAAACAAGACTGGTGCTCCCCAAGACGATGAACTTGGTTGGATAAATCCCTTTTCCAATTGTTCTCCTAATTGCTTCTTAAGTTCTTTTAACTCGTCAACTGACATCTTATAAGGTCTCTTTGCTATAGGCCCTGTTCCTGGTAGTAGGTCTATTAGAAACTCCACGTCCCTATCTGGTGGCATGCCAGGTAATTCCTCGGGGAACACATCTGAATATTCCCTCAGTATTGGCACATCATCTAGGCTAACCCCCTTAAGAGAATTAACCTTGCTCCCCTTGGGTTCAAAGTTAGACTTGAACCTGATCCTTTTCTTTTCTGGGGTGGTGAGCATAACAGTTCGCTTGGCACAATCAATCACTCCTTCATAACGGGTCAACCAGTCCATTCCTAATATGACATCTAATCCTTGGGACTCTAGGATTATTAAACTAATCGGGAACTTGTGTTTTCCAATTTCTAGGATGATCTGTCGGCACCCTGAATTTACTATCATTTCTCCACCCAGAGAACTTACCTTAATAGGACATCCAATAGTTTCAGTGGTGAGTCCGTTTTTGATTACAAATGCTCTTGAAATGAATGAATGCGTTGCGCCAGTATCGAAAAGGATAAGTGCGGAAAAGGCATTAATTTTGAACTTACCGATCACGGCATCAAATCCTTCTTGGATTTCCTCCACATTAATGTGATTCACATGGCCCTTTTGGAATGGGTTTGGCTCAGCCCCATCAGTCTTCTTTTCTGGGCATTCATTAGCATAGTGTCCTGTCTTCTTACACTTGAAACATTCCACCTGACTGATGTCTTTCTTCGCTGGCTGACTGTGACGGTTCTGACCATTTTGGTTCCCATGGCCATGATTACTGTGATTGTTCCTGAATCCACTTTTGTTGTGCCCACGATGATTGTTTCCATCATGGTTGTGGTTGTTGTTACGATGGTTTTTATGATTCCCATTCTTGTGGAATCCTGAGCTCCCACTTCCTTCACCATGAGGGTGCTTGTGAGGAGATCCTGATCCAAACTTATCGAAATGGTGCTTCCTCTTTCTACCCTCCACTAGCTTCATCTTGTTTTCCAGGATGGTAGCTTTATCACATAAAGATTGATAAGTTGGAACATATGCAACAGATAGTTGCATAGCAATTTCATCATTCAGCCCATCCAGGAATTTCTCCTTTCTCTTTGCATCAGTGTCAACATCGTCGGGTGCATAACGTGACAAATTATTGAACTCTTCGATGTATTCAGAGATGCTACGGTGGCGTTGCTTGAGGTTATGGAACTCCTTTTTCTTCAATCCCATTATTCCAGCAGAGATGTGAGTGGTGCGAAACCCATCTTCAAACATTGCCCAAGTCACTTCCTCAATAGGGTGGGTAATTTGGAAATTATCCCACCAAGCAGCTGAATGACCTTCCAACAAGTGTGCTGCAAATCTGACTTTTTCAGCATCTGTGCACCCAACCGTGACTAGGTCCTTATTCACAGAGCGTAACCAATCATTTGCTACCATGGGGTCTGAGGTACCTAAGAACTTGGCAGGTCTCAGCCTTAGAAATCTGGTCAGCATATCCAAAGGTGGTGGATTGTTCTGGTTGTTATTGTTATTATTGTTGTTCTGGTTCTGGTTTGCCATGAATTGAGTCATCATTTGCATCAATTGGGTCTGTGCAGCCATCATCTGCTGCATTCCATTGTCATTGTCATGGTTATCCTCGTTGTTGCGTCGGGGAGGCATCTGTGGGTTTAGTAAGGGTAAGTAATGATAGATAACCCAAATAAAACAACAATTCAGACAAACAAGCACATGCAAGTTCCAACATCACAACAATAACAGAGTCTACAAAGATAACATACTAGCATAGTCACCCACAAGTCGGTATGACTTCTGCAACTCAATAATAATAAACGAAAGGTAGATGGAATAGTATCACTACTCCTCCATGTCGACTTCCTCCTCCACTAGAGCAAGTCCTGCTGATGCGAATCCTGCCTTGTATTCCTCCAAGCTGGTAGTCAGAGCATCGATCTTCGTCTGTAGCTCTCTCTTCTGTGTGCGTAGCCTCTCTATCACCTCGTGATCCGCTTCTAGCTCAATGTTCTGTAGCTCTAACTCGGTCTCCAAGTCTCTAATCTTCTTGTTCTTCTCCTGAACTCTTTTCTCTTGGTTCTTGAATTTCTTATCTTGGTCTTCAAACTTCTTCTCCATTTCCTTGATTCGATTTTCCTGTTCCTGGAAGTCCTTGTCCTTCTCCTTGAGTTGGACTCGTAGTTCATCGTTGCTAAGCATCACATTAGTCCTATCAGTATCAAGGTGTCTAATGAGGCTCTCTAAGTCCTGGAGGTAGTGTCGCACGGGCTTGATAGACTCCTTAGTGGCCTCGTCCAACACAATAGGCTCTCCTTCCTCGTCGTGCCTCCCAAAGAAATGGAAGTAGTGGCTCTTGATCTCAGAAGAGTGACGTCCACATAGGCGTCCCAACAACTCCTGCATAACGACGTCAAGGCCCCTCTCCATGTCATCATGGAGTATCTTGAAGGTAATCTCCCCAGTTTGGGGCTCCGTCTCACGTCCTGGCTGAGTAACTTTAAATCCCCATAAGTCCTTCCTCTGAAACTTCCGCAGCTGAAGTCCCTGAATGGTAGGGATTGGAAGAGCGAGCACTTGGACTAGCTCCAATAGGCGAGTCCCAAAGCGAGTCCCCTTGAAATCCTTGGCCGTGCTGTAGACAAAATTCGGCATCTTTTGCATAGTATGGAGAAAATTAGTAACACAATAGAGAAAGAAAATACAAGTCACAAAATAAAAGAGAGTTCAACCAACAAAACATTCCAAGTAGCAATACATTAATTCAACTTAAGCACTCAAGCTTCCAGACATAACTTTATTTTTTTGCCATACCACATAGGTTGGTATGGTCGAGATACTAACGTGATAAAATGCCAAGGGTGGTGGTCCAATTAATATCTCACTCCTTCTTAACCAAGGTGGCAACCAGGGCATCCTTGGCAGAAATCTGCTTGTCTTGGTCACATAGCTCCAATACTAGGCCTATGATATCCTTACTTAGGCGTTTCACAGTGGCCTCTGAGTCTTGGGCCAGACGCTTCTCCTCCTTGAGATCCTCCTGAGTATTGAGCATTCTATACTTGAGTCTCTCCCCAAGTTCCTCAATAGCTCTCCATGCAGCATTCCTTGCAGAGTCAAAGAATGACGGGTGCATCTCAGAGTTGGTGAACATGCAAAATCCCATACTCTTGGGATTGTCCTCCTTGTTCTTGTACAAGTGGAGTTGCACCCACCAATACTCTTATCCTTCATCTATCACATGAAATCCCTTGTACACGGCTTCACCATTCATCCCCAAGCCAAGTATGAGGTTCTTGAGCACATTGGGAAATTCTGTCTCGCACTCCAAGGTCATAGTCATCAGTGGTCCCTTCTTGACAGATTCATTGATGGTGGACATCTACAAAAATAATTGAGAAGGATGATTAAGAAAAGTTTTACGAGATGAAAAGACAAGTGTAAAGTTGGAATATAGAGTTTTCCTAAGGGTTTTCCTTAGTCTAATCCATTCTAGGGTCACGATCCTACAGGCAACACAGTGCTCTGATACCATCTGTAAGATCTCACCATGATAAGGTAAGATCCCTGTGATTGTAGTGCTAGTCCCTGGATTGAAATGCTAGCACCCAGAGTTTAAGATTAAGTACACAGAAACAAAGGTCATTATTACATCGCACATCCAGGAGTATAATAGTTCTTACAACTCACTTAGCCCAAGGCTAAGATACAAGTTCACATAACATATAATAATAGAGTCCTTAGTCTTCATGTGCCACAGGCAAGCATGTCGAGTGTAGACTCGCAACCCTACTCATCATCAGAGTAACCTGCAACATAATAAGTTACAGCCACAAGGGTCAATACATTTGGAATTGTATTGGCAAGTGATACCAAAGATACTTAGTATAATCCAACAACTACATGAATATATGGCTAACTGGGGTTATGGCTGGCTTTGCTAAAATAGTTTAACTTTTAGTTTTTGAAGAAGTTTTTCATTCAAGCTATAAGATACCAATGATAGACATCACTGAACCTTTATCCCTGTTCACCCACAAGTTTTAACTTAGAGAAATTTGGATGAGGAGATTATTGAACTACTTCACTGTCTTGAGGCTCAGAAGTTGTCCATAACCGGGGACACGGCTAAGTACTTAGTTTTACCCTCTCGAGAGGTGGTGCACTTTCCCCACAAGACTCGATATACATCGAGACAAGACCTTTCAGAAGCAATCCCTCAGATCACCACGGACGCGTTCCATCCTATCATCACTACCACCCTCTGTCCGTCTGGCTGAGTTCTTGCAACTTAGTTGGTCAAGGCAGAGCCCATATGCCATGTGGCTGCACTGGAATCTTCATGACAAGAATGTCTCCATCTCTTTATTCCTGGGTGGCCATCCACAAGTGTGATACACCAGCTGACCATAGACATGGCCCCTGAGTAACCACTCAACATAGTCCAAGCAAGTTCCAATCCACCCAGGTGTTTCATTAATAATAATTGTTTTCTTAGTTAAACAAAAATAATATCATTCCATATTATCTTGATATGTACTTTCCACCCACAAATTCTACTAGCATAGCTAAGCATTCTAGCATACAAAGTCCTTTGACTAGAGGATACTACCAAGATATAATCTATATAGCATAGCATAGTATAGCAATATAGGAATAATTCTATCATGTCAAGATCTACCAAAATATCACTAGTGCAATAGTGAAAATAATAGGACATGGGATGAAATATCACTTGCCTTGGTATCTAGGGGAATAGGTACCATCCTCACAGCAACAAACTTCACAATCCACACAATCTACACAAGATCAATACAACAATAATAATTCAATCAATAAAACATTACAAAAACATGAATGCATGCAACATGCAAAGATATGATCACAACTCCATAATTTACAGAGTCTACAGTACTGAGGATAGAATACCTCATCTAAATGTATAAGAAATACTCAAAAATAATCTATAGAACATTTTTGTGAATAAAATACTCCTAAAAAGGTTCTGTCTATAATTCCATTTTTTCAGAGGCAAAAGTGTGAAACAAGGCCTCCATAATAAAGGTCTCATTTTTCTGAATCCATAGACACCAAATTTGTATTTTTCTGATTTGTGGAACAAAAGTATTGAATTTCTAAGTTAAATACCAAATCAGTCTATTTTTCTATTTAAACGAAATAGTCTGGCGACGTGGCGTTTTCCTATTGGCTGATACCGGTTCGGCCGGATCGACTGCTGCGAGCCGTCAGATTTAAGTGACATTGGACGGATCAGATCAGCCGTACCCTTTCGCTTAAGTGATCTAATCTTAACCGCTAGGATCTGATCGAACGGCTGCTAAGCGTCTCGCCGGAGACTGGCAGTGCTAACGACGACGCGCGGCGGCAGAGCGTCGGCCGATGGGGTTCTGGCGATTCTACGAGGGCTGGGAGACCGTGGACACGTACCAGAGGTTAGGGAGGTCGCGGCGGTCTCGATGGAGGTTACGGTGGCGAGGGGGGGTGCTCGGGCTTGGCCTGGATCCCTCGCCGGAGTTGCGGTTGCCGGCGGAACTCTCGGCTCCAGCGACGGAGATGAAGACCTGGAGCTCAAACAACCGGCAAAGAGGTCAGCGAGGAGTGCAAACGTCTGCACGACCTAGTAAAGACCAAAATAGATGGGACCAAGGGGAGGGCGCCGGGCGGCCTGGGCTCACCGGAATCGTCGCCGGAGTTCGTTGGACTGCGGCGGTTCGATCTCGAATTTAGGGGAGCCTGGGGGCTCTCCGGGGTGGTGTCTGAGGGGAAAATGATGAGGAGGGAGAGGGGGTTTAGTAGGGGTAATCGCCGGGGCATTTAATCGCGAGAAACTGACAGAATCGAATCGATTCGAAAACGGCCGAAGGGGAGAGGTCCATCATCGACAGTGAAGACGACGAGGTGACGTGGGCGTGGGGCCAGCTTGTCAGCGAGTAGGAGTAGAGACGGGGGGGGGGGGGGGGGGTGGGTAGGAAAAGACAGAGAAGGGGAGAGGGAGTGGTCCGGGTGGGCTGTTGCTTATTGGGCCAGAATGGGCCAAAATGCTGCAGCTGCTACTGTTTGAATTTTCCCTCCTTTTCTTTTTCTAATTCAGTTTTCTCCAAAACTTTTGATTTAATTGTTCAAATTGATTGAAACCAATTTGTGAAAATTTGTAAAAACTCAAACTAGGTTTTTAGGGTATTATAAAACATATTTTCCTACTATTTTAATCCAAAGTACTCACTTGGACTTAATCTGTAATATAGCATTTTCTTTGGTTTCATTCATAAATTCCTAACTATGGCCCAAAATTGCACCAGATTTTTGGAGGGCATTCTAAATGCAGTGCAAAAACATGCCATGATGATATGAGTGCAATGATGATGATTTCAGATGAAATTTTGGGATGTTACATATTACATGTCCGATATTCGATCATTGATATCCAAATACCTAGTTTGATCTCGTTACCAACATGCACTCTTTTCTCGTTCCCGTGATATAAAATTCTAGTGATCACATCACTTGCTTGCAAGCTATTCTCAATGTGATATCAACGAGAGGGCCCAGAGTATATCTATCCGTCATCAGGATGGACAAATCCCAATCTTGATCCATGAGCCTCTACATAACACCTTCGTAGCACCGAACCCAGCTTTATAGTCACCCTTTTACGGTGTGAAGTTTGATGTTATCAAGATACTCTATCGATGTTAGTGATTAACATGATCTCATGGTCTAAGGACTAGGATTACTTCGTATGATGTTATAGTAATATAAACTTAATGACTTTGATCGTAATGCTATACTTCAGATGAATGTTCATCACACCATTTCACAAATGTTGTGACCTCGTTATTAATGACATCCAATGTCCATGATCAGGAAACTTTGACCATCTTGTTAATCAACGAGCTATTTTAAAGAGAGGCATAACTAGGAACTTTCCATTTGTTTATTAAACACACATGTATTAACATTTCCATATTAATACAATTATAGCATGAAAAATAAACATCTATCATATACATGGAATACACATAATAACAACGTTATTATTGCCTCTCAGGGCATATTCCCTTCAGTCTCCCACTTGCACTAGAGATAATAATCTAGTTACATAGTGATAAATCTAACACCCATGGAGTTCTGGTGTTGATCATGTTTTGCCCTAGGGAGAACTTTAGTCAACGGATCTACAACATTGAGATCCGTGTGTACTTTACAAATCTTTATATCTCCATCCTTGACATGCTCTCATATGGAGTGAAACCGGCGTTTAATATGCTTGGAATTCTTGTGAGACCTTGGTTCCTTGGCGTTGGCTATGGATCCATTGTTGTCACAATAGATAAACATTGGGTCCAACGCACTAGGAACCACACCTAGTTCGGTTATGAACTCCTTCATCTAAACCGCTTCCTGTGCCGCTTCTGAAGCGGCAACATATTCCGCCTCCGTCATTGATCCAGCCACCACAGGTTGTTTGGAACTCCTCCAACTAACTGCTACTCCGTCCAAGAGAAATACATATCCATATTGAGACTTAGAGTCATCCGAGTCGCTGTCAAAGCTAGCATCGACATAACACTTAGCGACCAGCTCTTATTCACCTCCGTATACAAGAAACATATCATTAGTTCTTCTTAAGTACTTAAGGATATTCTTGACCGCTATCCAGTGTTCCGTACCTGGATCAGATTGGTACCTACTAGTTAAACTAATAGCATGTGCCACATCCGGTCTTGTACATAGCATGGCGTACATTATAGAGCCTATAGCCGAAGCTTAGGGGATTTTATCCATTATCTCTCTTTCTTCCGCCGTAGCCGGATTTTGAGTCTTACTCAATGTCTTGCCTTGCAACATTGGTAAGAACTCCTTCTTACTTCCGTCCATTTTCAACTTCTTTAAAATCTTATCAAGGTATGTACTTTGTGATAGCCCTATCAGGCGCCTTGATCTATCTCTATAGATCTTTATGCCTAATATGTATGACGCTTCACCTAGGTCCTTCATCGAAAATTTGATGTTTAGATAACTTTTAACACTGTTTAAAATATATATATCATTTCCAATCAATAATATGTCATCCACATACAATATTAGAAATGCCACAGTGCTACCACTCACTTTCTTGTAAATACAAGCCTCTCCATAAGTTTGGATAAATCCAAACTCTTTGATCACCTCATCAAAGCGGAGATTCCAACTCCGTGATGCTTTCTTCAGTCCAGAAATGGATCGCTGAAGCTTGCACACCTTGTCAGCATCCTTAGGATTGACAAAACCCTTTGGTTGTATTATATACAACTCTTCTTCAATATTACCATTGAGGAATGCAGTTTTGATATCCATCTTACATATCTCATAATCGAAATAAGCAACAATCGTTAACATAATCCTAACCGACTTAAGCATCGCTACGGGAGAGAATGTCTAATTGTAGTCAACCCCTTGAATTTGTCGAAAACCCTTTGTGACAAGTCGAGCTTTATAGATGGTTACATTACCACCAGCATCAGTTTTTCTTTTGAAAATCCATTTATTCGCAATGGCCTTTCGGTCATGAGGTAAGTCCACCAAGGTCCAAACCTGGTTTTCGTACATGGATTCCATCTCAGATTTCATGGCTTATAGCCATTTTTTGGAATCCGGGGTCATCATCACTCCTTCATACGTCGTCGGGTCATCTATTTCATCAACCATGAAATTCATAACAGGATTTCCGTATAGTTCAGGAGCTGCATGTGTCCTGCGAGGTTTGGTAGTGTCCTCTTTCGGAGTTTCATGATCATTATCATTAGTTCCCTCTTCATTCGGTGAAATCAAATCCGGAACAATTTCCGGCGTTGTGCTACTTGCCATTGTATGAAGAGAAGGTTCAATAACCTCTTTGAGTTCTACCTTCCGACTACACACGCCTTTCGCGAGAAACTCTTTCTCTAGAAAGGATCCATTCTTGGCAACGAAAACCTTGCCCTCGGATCTGTGATAGAAGGAATACCCAATAGTTTCCTTAGGGTATCCTATGAAGACGCATTTTTCCGCTTTGGGTTCGAGTTTATCCGGTTGAAGTTTCTTCATATAAACATCGCAACCCCAAACTTTAAGAAATGACAGCTTAGGTTTGTTTCCAAACAACAATTCATATGGTGTATTTTCAACAGATTTAGATGGTGCCCGATTTAAAGTGAATGTAGCAGTTTCCAGTGCTTAACCCCAAAATGACAGTGGCAAGTCAGCCAGAGACATCATAGATCGAACCATATCTAATAAAGTACGATTACAATGTTCCGTCCCACCATTACGTTGTGGTGTTCCGGTAGGTGTGAGTTGTGAAACTATTCCACACTCTTTCATATGTGTACTAAACTCATAACTTAGATACTCACCTCCATGGTTAGACTGTAGAAATTTGATCTTTCTATTACGATGATTTTCCACTTCATTCTGAAATTTCTTGAACTTTTCAAAGGTTCCAGATTTGTGTTTCATCAAATAGATATACCCGTATCTACTCAAATCATCCGGGAAAGTAACAAAATAACGATAACCACCTCGGGCTGACACACTCATTGGACCGCATACATCAGTATGTATGATTTCCAATAAATCTATCGCATGTTCCCTTGGACCGGAAAACGGCATTCTAGTCATCTTGCCCATAAAGCATGGCTCGCATGTATCAAATGATTCAAAATCAAGTGATTCCAAAAGTCCATCAGAATGGATTTTCTTCATGCGTTTAACACCAATATGACCTAGACGGCAGTGCCACATATATGCAAATATATTGTCATCAAGGTTAATCCTTTTAGCATCAACAATATGAATATGTGTAACACTATTATTGAGATCCAACAGAAATAAACCATTCTTCACAGGTGCATGACCATAAATGATATCATTCATATAAATCGAACAACCATTGTTTTCGGATTTAAACGAATAACCACATCGCATTAAACAAGATCCGGATATAATGTTCATGCTTAGTGCAGGCACCAAATAACAATTATTGAAGTTTATAACTAATCCCGACAGTAGGTGGAGAGGCAGCGTTCCGACGAAGATCACATCAACTCTTGATCCATTGCCGACACACATCTTGACCTCACCCCTTGCTAGTGGTCGCTTGTTCCACACCCCCTGATTCGAGTTACATATATTAGCAACCGATCCAGTATCAAATACCCATGTGCTACTGCGAGTACTAGTCAAGTACACATCAATAACATGTATCTCATATATACCTTTGTTTGCCTTGCCAGCCTTCTTATCTGCCAAGTACTTGGGGCGGTTGCGCTTCCAATGGCCGGTCCCCTTGCAATAGTAGCACTCGGTATCAGACTTAGGGCCATCTCGGGATTTCTTTTCAAGTGCGGCAACATATTTTCCTCCCTTCTTTCCCTTTTTCTTACCCTTCTTATCTTTCTTGAAACCGGTGGTCTTATTGATCATCAACACTTGACTTTTTTTCTTGATCTCCACCTCTGCAGTCTTAAGCATTGACAGAAGCTCGGGGAGAGGCTTCTTCATGCCCTGCATATTTTAGTTCATCACGAAGCTATTGTAGCTAGGTGGGAGAGATTGGAGAACATGATGTATGCCTATGTCAATGGGAATCGTTATTCCCAAGAACACAAGCCTATCGGCGTACCCAGACGTTTTGAGTACGTGTTCGAATGGAGCTGTTCTCTTCCATCATGCAACTAAAGAACTTTTCAAAAGCATTATAACTCTCTACGGCAGCATGAGTATTGAAAATCATTTTCAATTCGCACATGGTATCAAAAGCATTGCTGTTTTTGAAACGCTTTCGAAGTTCTGGCTCTAGCCCATACAGTATGCCACAATGAATTAATTTGTGGTCCTCCTGACGAGTCAGATAGAAGTTCTTTTCCTCGTCAGGGGCATCAGGAGCTGGTGGGAGGCCTAGCGGTGCTTCTAGCACATACAGCTTGTGTGCAGCATTGAGGGGAATCCTCAAGTTCATGGCCCAGTCGGTAAAGTTGCTACCATTAGTTGCAAGTTTCTCTTTCTCCATGAACACATTGAAATTAAAAGAAGGTGGTGCCATCTACAATAGAATTTGTAAAGTTTAGACTAAGTTTATGATAGATCGAGTTCAACTAATCCAAATTACAATTGAAGTCCCACTCAAAAACAACATCCCTTGTGTCTTTTTGGTGATTACATGAACCAAATCCACTACACCAAGTCCGATCATCACGTGAGTCGGTGTAGTTTCAAAGGCGAGCATCAATATGGGCATCATATCAACTATATGACTCATGCTTAACCTTCCGGTCCATGTTCCGAGGGCATGTCTATACATGCTAGGCTCACCAAGTAAGAACCTTAGTACTCGCGTGTGTAAAATTGTCTTATACCTGAAATATGATCATGGATTCGAGTACACCCGATCATCAAGTGATGTCTTGAAGCGGCAAAACATAAACGGTGCGTACTTAAGGAAGAACACATTTTTATCTTGATATTTAAATGAGGGATCATCTTATAATGCTACTAAAAACGCCAAACTAGCAATATAAGATGCAAACTTCATATGTGTAAAGTGGAATGATATGGTCCATGCATTTGATCACCATCATGTGCATCGTGGTATGATCTCTATCATTCCTTTGTGTGTAAGGCCAAGGTCTATGGAACTTACACGTTAAGTGTATTGTAAGGGTATCTACTATACATCAACTTACAACATTACCTTATCATGACACTAGCCCAGCAACAATCTAAACGAGACGCCTCTAATTTATCCATTGCATGTTTTATGTGGTTAAAGGCTTTCGGAGATAGAATCGGTCTTACCTACGAACATGGAACCACAACGATGATAACTAAGTTATTAGCAACTCGTTGTAAATCAGATATTGACTATAGTAGGAGAGACAGACACCTACCAACCACTTATGCACAACTAGTTGCATGTCAGTCGTGGAACCGGTCTCATGTGCGAGGACACGTAAAGTTGGTCAGGGCCGCTTCATCCCACTATGCCACCAATATCCAAAATACATGAAAGAAGCAATAACATGATCATCATCGCCCACATATAAACATATGTGTACTACCCCTGCAAAGCACCTACGCATAGATCAGGCTCTGATACCACTGTTGGGTTCGCAACATAGAAAACAAAAAATTCCTACGATGGGAACTATACGCCAAGATCTATCTACTAGATACAAGCAACGCGTGGATATACATCCATAGAGAACTTACCCTCGAAGACAAAAAAACTTTGTTAACGAGTTGGAACTCGTGGATGATGTAGTCGAACGCTTGCCGATCTCAAGATCATGGGGAAGTCCTAGCACCGCAAATAAGCAGCGCATCCATCCTCGCATACACATTCAGGCCACCGAACAACCTCCACCTCCTCGGTCCAGCGAATCAGCGGAAGCATCAACTCCTTCTAGATGAAATGCCACCCGGAACATGTATCTCACTAATCCGAGACAATGGGGAATATACCTAGAGGGGGAGAGAGATCCTTCACGAGGAGGTGTACTTTGTGTTGGGGATATACTTTCCGGGTATCCTCACAGTTCCTCACTGACTAGGGTGGCCCACTTTGGGTTAGAGCTTTGCTTCACGGGTGACCCAGTCAGGGAGAAAAGACGGAGTCCCATCCGGCTGCGGGAAGGCCTAGAAGACTTACCGACTTAGGCCCATAGTGTTACTTGTAGTTCAAGATGTACTTTGTAACCGACTCTTAGTCGTAGCCGGATAGATCTCTCCTGAAAACCCTAGGCCGGATATCTATATAAGCCATCCTAGGGAGAGCCTTTAGGGCAACACTCCAAACACCTCAATAGTCTACAATCTCAACTCGCACAGGCGAAACCTTTATAACCCATATTCCGGCTCTACCGTATTATTGGATTGCTAGCAGGAGTAGGATCTGTCCAAAGCCGTCGGATTCGAACCTGGGTAAACTTGTGTGCTCACCGTCCCGGAACATCGTACGTCTCACACCCCTCTCTTCCGCACGCCTCGCGGACCCCCTCATGGCGTACTTGTCCTCAATCCAGCGACAGTTGGCGCCCACCATGGGGCAAGTGAGCTTCGGATCTGCAAGAATTGGAATCGCCGAGACTATCGCCGTCGGTCGCATCCTCTACGCCAGCGATGTCCCTCTCATCGTTCTCGACGAGACGTGGATTCCGTCTAGGGAGGCCGTGACTACCTACACAATCATGTCTTTTGGCGAGATCGATGTTTACATCGGTTTTGCTGAACCTGCCCCACCCACCCCAGCGGTGATGATAGAGGCAGAAGAATCTTCTGGGTCCCCTTTGTTCGCGGAGGCGGCACAGTTCCGGATCTCAAAAAACCCTAATCCCACCCAGCCCACACCAGCTGCGGAGATAGTGGAGAAATCTGAGCCTGAGGAAGACCTAGCGGTCCAAGTCGAATCTAGAGTGGACCTTCTTGGAGAGACCGGATCCCAGATCGACCCACCCGTGGAAGTCGAAAACCAGGAGGAGCTCATCAACAACACTGATTCCGGCTCGGATGACGCCGGGACAGACATGCCTTTCCTAAGGTACACACTGCGACGTATGATAATGCAGGATGCAAGCGTAGATGCAATTCTCGAGACCATCAATAGTTTCTACATGGCCAATCGCGAGAGCCGCAGGTAACTCAAGAAGCATGCGTCGCACTTCGTCGGATATGTGGGATCCAGATCCGGCTCTGCCGATGCTGGAGAAAACATCGAATCTGTGCTGGAGGCAATTGGAACAGACGCCGACGTACCCGCATCCTCGGATGAATCGATGACGTCAGCGGATTTCCGTAAGTTCTCTGTGGAATATGAAGAGGAGTATAACTCCAAAGCTGTAGAAGAAGGAGAAGCCATGGATGAAGGATGATATGGAAGTCGGAGGTAATCCCGAGGTCCACATGTCCGAAAGTAACGATCAGAGCTTGACTCCGGGAAACGGACCCAAAGCCGTCTTTGCTACCGGCGCTGCCAAGAAGGCAAAGAAGAGGAATAAGAAGAACAAGACACCGACAAAAGACCCTCTAACAGAGGAGGTGATTTCCAAGGAATATGAGAAAGACTCGGATGGAGCACTTATCCCAAAAGAGCCGAAAAAGAAGAGTCGGTGGATGGACACATGATCACTGAAGGTGCGCGTAAACTCATCGATGCTGCATTAACCACACCTATCCCTACAGCTGCAGAACTCACTGCGGAAGAGCTGGACGAAAGGGCCCAAGCCCTAGAAGCGCATCGTCAACAACTCCTGGATGAAGCCAAAAATATCGACGAGGAAAAGAAACGCATGGCAACTAAGGATGACATGTCTCGGTTGCATCAGAAGACCCAGAAACGTTACACAGGTGATGGTAAATTTCCGGAAGTGAATAGGGTACTGATTGAAGGAGATCCAGGGATGCCTCAGCTCGATAGCAAAGGAGATCTGGTGTACCCAACACCAGTACAGAACACTGTCGCAGCTCAAGATATTCTATCAAATAACCCAGGCCCAGAACAGGTTCGATTGGGCATCAAGCTACTCACCAAGGGTCTGGAGCAACCGATGGCTGCGAAATCCGGAAGCAGAAAACTGGTCTCGAAATCTGACCAATGTCACACGGACTCAGCCTGGAATGATATAAGGCCCCAGCGTGTTCCGGAACAACGTCACCGTTCCAACCGATGGGAAGATAACTACTCCAGAACTGGATCATCAGGACAGCATCACAGAACCGCACGTGACTGGAGCAACGTCGCTCCAGCGGCCGAGCAAGATGCCATTGCTGCACTGTATCCGAGGAACCCTCCCTGACGAGAGTCGAACGATCGAAGGGGAGAAGATAAAGAGAAACGTCGGGAGGAGGATCATCAAAAAATGCCACCTCCTAGACATACAAGCCGTCCGGCTGAGCCTCACCGTGGTGGGAACGACGGACGAAGGAACGACAGAAACCATGCCGGTACAAGTCGGCAGGGGGCTCGCCGTAGTGAAGACCCTCCCGGAACCAAAATAATGACGCTCCGGACGAAGGCCGGCGATTAGCCGGAAACAATCCAGCTGCCCCACTCTCTCCACCAAGTAGTCATCACAACGGCTCCCAAGGGGGACAAGGAGGACGACGTGGCGGAGGAGGTGGTGGCAGAAGCCAAAGTCCGGCTCCAAGGCACCGCAGCCATAGCCAACATTCGGGACGATTGCTATCCCCGAACGACGCAAGGCACAGGATCAATTCCAACATAGAGGCGTGGCGCTACGACGATGATATCTATGTGGGCCCAAAGTGCTTCGGACCATGCATCAGAGCTACAAGATTCCCGGAAGGATTTGCCATCTCAAGACATATCCAAGCATAAGACAGCATTGCTCGGCCAGATACCTGGCTATAGGATTTTTTCCAAGCTTGCTGCATCGCCAAAGGCAGAAACAGCCTGGTCGCGACCCGATATCTCCCACTTATGTTGTAGAAGACGGCACGATCGTGGCTTAATGAACTTCCGGAGAACACAATCCATAACTGGTATGACATGCAAAGTGCGTTCATTTGGAATTTCGAAGGCACGTATCGGCCCTGTACGGTCGAAGACCTACAACGTTGCACCCAGAAGGCCGGAGAAACTTGCCGGGATTACCTCAGATGATGGATCGACACCAAGAACTCCCGTGAAGGAGTAAACGATCAAACTGCGATTGAAGCTTTCATCGCAGGTCTCCCAATTGGTCTACTGCGCCATCGCTTGAAGTGTGACAAGGTCACTAATTTGGGAGAGATGATAGAAATAGCGAGCAAGTATGCAGATGCCGACGACAATGCAGAGGGATTACTCAATGCCCTAACTGTGCCACAGTCGGCAAAACAACCAAAGCAACAGGCCCAGAAGCGCAAAAATACCTCAGAAGAAAAACCCAACGCAGAAATGGCAGTAGTCACTGCTACTTTCGGGTCTGGAGGATGAGGAGGACGCGGTGGAGGCCGCGGGCGTGGGCATGGAACTTCAAGAGTCCAAGGTAGAGGAGACCCGCAACCAGGCAAAACCTACTCTTGGGCCGACATTACCAATAACCCATGTGTGCATCACCTAGACGCCAATGGGGGCTCGTCCCACACCAACGCTGAATGTCGTTTCAATGATGACATCAAAAGAGATGACACCGCAGGCTACAAAGCTAAGTGGAAGAAGGGAAAGAAGAATCCCAAAAAGAAAAAGAGACCAAGGAAGATTCTGAAATGGAGGAAGCTGATGCTTCAAATCCCAAGCCGAAAGGAAAGACAAATTTTCCCACCAAGAAGGATACTTATGTCACTTTCCTCGGATCTCAACCAGCAAAGGTCAAGAAAGCAGTTCTACACGAGCTCAACGCAATAGTTCCGGCTGTCCCTCAATTCTTGGACTTGTCGGAAGTGACAATCACATTTGACCGCGCTGATCATCCGCCTAAGTTGCACGGGCAAGGAAAATATGCCTTAATTATCAATCCACTCATTGACGGTTATGGTTTCTCCAAGACCCTCATGGATGGTGGTAGTAGTATCAATATTCTCTATGTTGAAACGCTACGCCGGATGAAGATCTCGGAAACCCAGCTGAACCATAGCTCTGTGATCTTTCACGGAGTTGTCCTAGGAAGACAAGCCAATTCCCTGGGAGATCTCACTTTGGATGTTACCTTTGGAACTCCAAAGAACTATCAGACGGAGGCACTTTCCTTTGAAGTGGTCCCGTTCAAGAGCGCATACCATGCTATATTCGGACATCTGGCTTACTAGGCTTTTATGGCTCGTCCGTGTTACATTTACAATATGATGAAAATTCCTGGTCCCAACGGCGTGATCACCATCAGGGGAGACCCGAAGAAAGTGTGAGAGTGCGAGGATGGAAATGCCACCTTTGCCGAAGCCGAGCTGCATGCCTAGGAGTACCAGGAGATCAAGAAGAGCATAGATCCGTCCGAGATACCTGCAACAAAGAAGGAGGTGACAAAGCCAAATCCGGAGTTCAAGGCATTAGAAGAGACGAAGAAGACGCCGTTGAAGGATGATGACCCCTCCAAGGTGACCCAGATAGGCGTAGGCCTTGGTAGCGCATAGGAAAGCGCGCTCGTCAAGTTCCTCCAAGCAAATCAAGATATCTTCGCATGGCAGCCATCTGACCTTACCGGAGTACCTAGGGAACTTGCCGAGCACTCTCTAAATGTACACCTGAATGCTAAACCCGTCAAACAGTCCTTACGACATTTCGGCGATGAAAAGCGTAAGGCAATAGCTAAGGAACTAGCACGGCCCGAGTTAGCCGGATTCATAGAAGAGGTCATCCACACTGAGTGGTCGGCCAATCCTGTAATGGTCCCTAAAAAGGACAACACTGATTTACGGATGTGTGTTGATCATACTGCCTTGAACAAGGCTTGCCCAAAAGATCCGTTCGCTCTGCCTAGAATTGATCAAGCTATCGATTCTATGGCAGGCTCGGAACTCCTCTGTTTTCTCGATGCATATTCCGGTTATCACCAAATCCGGATGAAGGAATCTAAAAAGTCAAAACTTCATTCATAACCCCTTTCGGAACCTTCTGTTGTTACAATTCCCTTTGGGCTGAAGAACGCAGGAGCTACGTACCAGCGCACGATGCAGCGTTGCCTCCATGACCATCTCGGACGCAATGTACATGCATACGTGGATGATATTGTGGTGATGTCCAAAAAGAACGAAATGCTGATTTCCGACTTGGAGGAAACATTTGCCAATCTATGAAAATATAACATCATGCTTAACCCGAAGAAATGCTTCTTTGGAATACCAGCCGAAAAATTGTTAGGTTTCATCGTGTCTCAAAGAGGCATAGAGGTGAACCGAGACAAAATCAAGGATATACTCAATATTTCCAGGCCGACTCGCCTGAAGGACGTACAAAGATTAACTGGTTGCATCGCTGCGGTCAGTCGATTCGTAAGCCAGTTTGGTGAAAGAGCAGCACCATTAGACAAACTCCTGAAAAAGACCAAGGATTTTGTTTGGACTAATGAAGCTGAAGCTGCACTACAAGACCTGAAGAAAGTACTCTCATCTGCTCCTATCTTTGTAGCGCCGGAACCTCAGGAACCCATGTTGCTTTATCTTGCCGTGACAAATAAGTTCGTTAGTATCGTCATGGTGGTGGAGAGACCGGAGGAAAATCAGGAGCACCTGGTGCAGCGTCCAACTTACTTTGTCAACGAGGTCCTGACAGAATCAAAACAGCGGTATCTGCACTATCAAAAGTTGGCTTACGGTGTTTTTCTAGCATCTCGTAAGTTACGACACTATTTTCAGGAGCATCCAATTACCGTGGTGAGCACAACTCCCATGAGAGATATAATCAACAACAGTGACGCCACAGGACGCGTCGCCAAATGGGGCATAGAGCTTTCAGCTTTTGATATTGAGTATAAACCCCGTACAACAATCAAATCCCAGATCCTTGCTGACTTTGTCGCTAATTGGACAGAGACGAAGGAGAACATGATCCTCCCTGAGTCGGAATATTGGACCCTCTATTTCGATGGGTCTAAGGCTCGAGGGGGCTCGGGGGCTGGCGTGGTGCTCAAATCACCCCAAGGAGATAAACTTCTATACGTGTTGCAGATCCACTTCACAGCGACAAATAATATTGCCGAGTATGAAGCACTGCTACATGGAATCCGGATTGCTAAGGATATTGGCATCCGACGTTTGATGTGTTACGGAGATTCAGATCTTGTTGCTCAACAAGTGTCGGATATTTGTAATGCAAATAAACATATGGCAGCGTATAAAGCTGTCGTGGATGATTTATCTGAATCATTCGAAGGGTCTGAGGTTCAACACATCCCTCGAGCAGAAAATGAGGAAGCAGATGCACTATCTCGTATAGGATCTGCACGGAAAGAAGTCCCGGATGGCGCTTTTTTAGAGCACCTCAAAGTTCCCTCAATAAAGGGAGTAGATGAGGAATATCCGACTAAATCCGAATCACCTCTAATAGCAGTTCTAGCTGTAATTCCTAGCTAGACTCAACCGTACCTAGATTATCTAGTAGATGGCAAATTATCCGAAGACGAGGTTCTGAGCCGGCAGATTATCCGACGAGCGAAAGCCTATACTATTGTTAAAGGTGAGCCCTATAAACGGAGTTTTTCTGGGGTTTTTCAGCGCTGCGTATCTCCGTCAGAAGGAGTGGAAATCTTAAGGAAAATCCACGAAGGCGAGTGTGGTCACCATGCTGCAGCCAAATCTTTAGTGGCAAAAGCTTTTAGACACGGATTTTTCTGGCTTACAGCTCAGGCAGATGCCGAACGATTAGTCAAGAGGGGCAAAGGCTGCCAAAAGTATGCCAAACAAGCTCATGTTCCGGCTGATCAGCTGCGAATAATACCTATAACATGGCCTTTTGCGATCTGGGGGCTTGATATGGTAGGACCATTTAAACGAGCTCCAAGTGGATTTACTCACCTCTTAGTGATGGTGGATTAATTCACCAAATGGATTGAGGCTAAACCTGTCACTAGTTGTGATGGAGCAACAGCCAAAATATTTGTCGAGGATGTTATAATCCGGTATGTTTATCTGCATAGCATTATCACGGACAACGGGAGTAACTTTTCTATGGGAGAATTGGCTGAATTCTGCAACGAGCAAAATATCCGGCTTGACATTGTGTTAGTCGCACATCCACAGGCTAACGGACAAGTCGAAAGAGCAAATGGTTTAATCCTACAAGGCCTAAAACCGAGACTCGAAGCACTATTACGGCGTGCTGCGGGGGCTTGGGCAGAGGAATTACCCTCTGTAATATGGAGTTTTCGAACAACTCCGAACAGGTCAACCGGATACACACCTTTCTTCTTGGTCTATGGCGTAGAAGCAGTTCTTCCTAGTGATTTGATTCACACTTCTCCTAGACTAGCCGCGTATATTGAAGAGGATGTCGAGATTTCTCGATGAAATGATCTCGACTTAGTCGAAGAAGTTCACGTTGTTGCTGAAATGAGATCAACAGCCTATCAGCAGAAGTTACGCAAGTATCATAGCCAGAGAGTCAGAAACAGATCTTTCAATAAAGGCGATTTGGTTATCCGGCTTGTGCAGCAAAGAAAGCACAAACTTTTCCCAGTATGGGAAGGGCCCTTTTTGGTTAGTCGATTATTGCACAATGGTTCGTATTACTTAACTGACATGAGGTCAGTCAAAGAAAGACCTGCTACTAAGAAGAGAAAGAGAGCTGGAGGCAGTACAAATCCGGATGAGTTAGACAGACCATGGAATATTGCTCAGCTACGTCCCTTTTATTCTTAGTCTATCCTTCTTTCTAATCATATATATGTACATGTTCTGTGAGAAATAAAAGTTTTGGTTGCCTCATGTTTTTCTGAGAAGTTCTTACCATCTTATTTCCGAATGATCATGTCATAGTCGAAAATCCTAGAATGCTTGAAAGTACTTTATGCTCATGTTCGTTCTGGTTTAGATTTTCGATTCTAAAACTGCTACCCTCAGGTATAACTCTAAAGTTTCTAGTCTTTACTTTGGTTATTAGTCTGATTGCTGGATGTGGGCATTTTCCGAGTAGTGAATTGTTGGTACTGGAAGCCGGCTTTGTTTCCGAGTTTAAACTGGTTTAGCAATTGAGCTCCGTTGCTCGGCAAAGTTTCCGGCAGAAGGTTTAGCCGTCTCACAAAAAGGACGAGGCGGAAAGCCAGATAAACGGTAAGTATAGACGAAAAAATACAAGTGCTTATGTAAACATTTCAGGCACACAAAAATTTAAAGCCAAAAGTGTTGAATAGATCAAAAGCTTAGCACTAGCAAAATTATAGTACTGCATATTACAGACCCATCATGTTTTTCAGAATAATACAAGTTTTTCTGGCAATCTATGATGCAGGAGGAGAAGAAGGAGCTGCCAGCTCGCTGGATATGTCGCCTTGATATCGTTCCGATATGTCCACATCCGATACGGTGTGGTCATCATCGAAAACTTCTGCTGATTCTTCGGGAGGCGGAGGCGGTGTGTCCACGTGGGAGAAGAAGGGAGTTTCGTAGCTGGTCAAATCAGCCACATGACACCCTTATCCGGCACAAGAGTCCATGATGGCCTTGATGTCCTGCTCATGGCCGTCTTCATCTACTTTGTAGTATCCTCTGGTCACTTGCCATATTTCCATGTTTCCATGGTGGCTCATGACCATTGTGAGAGCGTTCTGCACCGTGGTCCGCGCGTAGGACATGTTCCAATCCTGGACAAGTTGCAGCATCTCCTTTTCCTTGTCCCGCACTTGAAAATCCGACATGTTGTGCATGTCCAGAATCTTGAGAGCTTCGCCAATGTCCTCAAGGGATTGGCGGAAGTCATGAAGCAGGTCACGGACTTGGGTAAGACAATGTGTGCGGGGCTCGGCGGAGGAAGAGTCCGTCAAGTTTAGAGGACCTATACACAAAACAAGTTAAGAAAATCTAACATTGAAAGAAGTCGAAGAAAGTGGAAAAGTCAGACATATGGAACGTATCGAAAATGATGTCCTCAATTTTGGTCTTCTCTTGCCGAAGACTCGGGAGTTCAGCCCGGAGCGCCTCAGAAAGGTCCCTCTCTCTGCACAGCTCGTTATTGAGGTCCGAGATTTTCTGATCTTGAGCAGCAATATTGCGATCACGCTCATCAGTAGCCATGGAGGAGGACTCGAGAACTTGAGCTATGCTCTTCTCATGATCCGCTTTGAGCTTGTCCAGCTCTTGGCGAAGTTCCTTGTTCTCCACCACCAAAATTTTGAGGTTCTCAGCCTCTTCAATCTTGGCACAGGATTGTTTCACCAGTGCTGTAAGTCAAAAATAACAACAGTTTAGCGAAAAAATTTGACTATGAAAATACTAAGACAAAGTTTGAGTCTCGGAATGTTTACCTTCGGCCTCATCCTTGGGAACTTTCAGCTCAGCATTTTTAAGTCGGAGAGCTCTGATATCTCTCCACTTATCACATAAATTCTTCAACAAATCCTGGTTATAGGAATATACTTTCTGTAAGTCAGAATACCCAAAGTCAGAAAGCTACTAAAGACTCGGGCTAATATTTTTGCTAATATCAGCACGAGCCTTGGGGGCTACACTAGTTCGTTCTTTGGCATCCTAAGGAAGCATAAACCCAGATTATTTATCCTACTTCATGCTTGGGGGCTAGAGGATATGATATGAAATAAAGGAAAAACAGGAGTTAGAATTCTGACTTACATATTGTTCGCGAGTAAGTTTATCCAAACTCGCATTCACTTCTACAACAACCTTCTCAGCGAGAGTCAGAGGGGTCACTAGAGCAGTTGGAAGCTCACCGGACCTGATCCTCTCGTTGCGAAGACGCACTTGTTCAAGAAGATCAGAGTGCTTGACGTCCTCTGCTTCTTGCGCTTCTTCTTCGGTAGATAAGTTTCTTTTCTCCAGGCATTGCCTGGCCAGCCACTGGATCTCTTCATCAGATTTCCAGGACAGGCCAAACCTGGCAAGTCCCGGATTGCTGATAAGGTTTTCGGCAAAGGTTTCTGTCGAGGGATCATTACCCAAGGAGGGTTCACCCTTATCTAAACCTAACTCACCCATGGAGACGTCAGTGTGCGATTCAAGGATCATAGGCTCCGTTGAAGGAGCCAGATCTTCTGCGACGGCCGGAGAAGGAATGATCACCGGCGTTGCGGAAGGTTGAGGGGCAGGAGTCGGAGGAGCCACGGTAGGAGAAGCTATGGTAAGCTTCGTCTGTCGTAAGGGCTTCGAAGAAGTTCCCTTCCCCTTGCCCTTGATGAGATGTTTAGCTCTGAGAATGTGATAAAGTCGGAAACATTACATCTCAGAAGAATTTGAGTAAAGTGCAAAGGCGGAAGTTGTGATTGAAAGTTACCTCTTCATGACGGGCACCTCATTTGTGCCAACAGCCACTGTCGGAGATTTGCGCTTCTTGAGTGCACTGTCCAGCAATGGGACCACCTCTGTCTCCTAAGAAAACTCTGGAGGATATCCTTCGAGCCGAGAAAATTCCGACTCGGGGAGGTCAGCAAGCTAAAAAGAAGAAAACATATTAGTATTGCAATGTAACTCAAAGATTGAAACACATAAAAAGGTTTACTGTTAGAAGCTTACCGGCATTACGGAGTTTTCCGCCGTATGCATGTCCAGAGAAACCTCCGGGATCCTCCTCTTGATCCACTCCCTTATCAGCCACTTAATCTGGCTTATATAGCCTTGCGTGGTGTAGGCTCTGGGGCTGATGCAGAGGGAGTCTTTCTTGGACGACATGATGGAGTGCATCAGTCGTTCTCCGTGGTACTGAAGGGGCTGGATCCGGTGTGACACCCAACATTGGACCAAGTCAGATCCCTTCAGTCCTTTGTGTTTGATCAGATATTCGACCCGCCTCTTAGCAAGGACCAGATCGTCACTAAGAGCCAGAGCAGCCTCGTCCCAAGACGGTAGGGCCGTGGCAGCTCCGTCGACAAAAGCAGGCAAAGCAGTAGCTTTGCCGGGAGCCGGGATATCCTTGTGATAAAAGAATGTGGCTGGCCACTGTTTGACCGAGTCACTAGCTAAGATTTTGGGATGTGCGCACTCGCGTCTAAGCAAAAAACTAATGGTACTGGTGATATAAGGAACGCCGGCAGTAATAGAATTTCTCCGGACATGAAAGTAATACCGGAATAAGGTCAGACTCGGCCTAATGCCGAGAAATCCCTCACACAAGGAAGCGTAAGCGCTCATCTCTAAAAGAGAGTTGGGAGGAAGATGGTGGAGTTGAACACCGTAATGGTCAATCACCTCAGAGAAGAACTTCGAGGGAGGAAACGACAAACCTCTGTCGAGGTGGGTGCCGAAGTGGACCCGCTCGCCGGCGCGCGGGTTGGGGACGGTTTCCTCGAAGCAGCTCCTCCAGTCGCCGGCACAGAGGAGTGTTGGAGATATGCCCAAGAGGCAATAATAAAGTGGTTATTATTATATCTTTATGTTTATGATAAATTTTTACATCCCATGCTATAATTGTATTAACCGGAAACATTAATACTTGTGTGTTTTGTAAACATAAAAGAGTCCCTAGTAAGCCTCTTGTTAAACTAGCTTGTTGATTAATGGATGATCATGGTTTCCTGTTCATGGACATTGGATAACAAGATCATATCATTAGGAGAATGATGTGATGGACACACACCCGTAGTAAGCATAGCATAAGATCAGTCATTAAGTTCGTTTGCTATAAGCTTTAAAATACATAGTAACCTAATCCTTCGACCATGAGGTTATGTTAATCACCATCACCGGATGGGTACTTTGATGACATCAAACACCGCTTCGTAACTGGGTGGTCATAAAGGTGTCATTGGGTATTCTGAAAGTATGTGTTGAAGCGCATGGACCAAGATTGGGATTTGTCCATCCATATGACGGATAGATATGCTCTGGGCCCTCTCGGTGGAATGTCATCTAGTTAGCTTGCAAGCATGTGACTGGGTCACAAGGGATGACATATCACGGAACGAGTAAAGAGTACTTGTCAGTAACGAGGTAGAACTAGGTATGGAGATACCGACGGTCAAACCTCGGTTAAGTATAGTATCGCGTGACAAAGGGAATTGGTTTCGTATGTAAATGGTTCTATCGATCACGAAGTCATCGTTGAGTATGTGGGAGCCATTATGGATCTCCAGGTCCAGCTGATGGTTATTGATAGGAGATGTGTCTCTGTCATGTCTACATATTCACGAACCGTAGGGTGACACACTTAAGGTTCGAAGTTGTTTTAAGTAGATATGGAATGTGCGTTGGAGACCGAATGTTGTTCGGAGTCTCGGATTGGATCCGGGACATCACGAGGAGATCCAGAATTGTCTGGAGAATAAGATTCATATATTGGGGATCATTTTCTGAGTTAGGAAATGTTCTGGAGTATTTGTATGAGGATTCTAGAAGGTTTCGGAATGTTCCGGAAGGTTCTGGAAGATTTCTTGGAGTTTGCTTGAAAACCAAGAAAGGATCAAGGAGTCCTTGTGGGGCAAGACAAGGAGTCGTGGGGGAGGAGGACTCCTCCCCCCTCCCAATCCGCCGGCCAAGGGAGAGGGGAGTCCTACAAGGACTCCACCTCCCCATGGCGCCTCCCCCCTTTAAATAGAGGGGTGGGGGCGCCAACCCCTGGCCCTCCTCCACTACTCCAGCTCCTAGCCGCCTCTCTCCTCCTCCTTTCTTCTGCTCAGGCTTAGGCGAAGCCCTGCAGAATTCTCTACTCCACCACCACCACCACCACGCCGTCGTGCTGCTGGGATTCCGTGGAGAAGATCTACTACCTCCGCTGCTCGCTGGAACGAGGAGAGGAAGGTCTGCTTCGACTCCGTACGTGTGACCGACTACGGAAGCACTGCCGGAACGCGGCGCTGGAAGGATCGTCCACTCGATCTTGACATCGGCAAGTGATCGACTACATCAACCACGAGATCCAATCTCGTAACGCTTTCGGATCTACAAGGGTTAGTACAGATCTCTCTCGTTGCACATGTCTAATAGATTAGATCTTGGCTTTTATCTAGATTAGATCTGGGTTTTGTTCGTTCTTGCGGTAGAAATTTTTTGTTTTCCATGCTACGAACTCATCAAGGAGCCCTTCTGTCTCCACGTTCTGGAGCTTCTCGTCGTCAAGTACGCAGGGGATCCAGACCCCGCGGAAGGTTTCCTTCTCCGCCACCGCTTCCATCGCCGCCGTCGCCGCCGCTGCCGCCAAGACGGAAGAGGAGGAAGAAGCCATTTCTCCGGCGAGCAGTTGACCTAAGATGGGTGGCGCTGGGAGTTTTTGGGGGAAAGCAGAGGCGCTCTGTGCGCGCATGGGAGATTTGGAGGAGAGGAAAAGGCAAAGGAACATGTGAAGAAAGGATGAGGAGAATCCTCACCCCTTATATCTACCTATCCGCGCCAAGATTCGTGCAAATGCTACAGTGTAACCGCCACGCATCGTGGAAGGAACTGGGAAGGACCCACGCGATGATTACATCGCCTCGATCTCCACGTACGCATTGAAACGGCGCCTCGGTTCCACGAACTGCGGACCCACCAACGGTCGTGCTGACAGGATGTCTGTCAGATGACGTGACTTGATCATGACTTGTGTCAGGTGGCGTTAGAGACCAAATTCCGGCTTAGTTTGAAATCAAGCTAGAAAATCCGAGTAACCTGTTGATAGGTCCGACTTATTTTTAAGACCCGGATCGTATTTTTTGTTGTGAAGTTTCAGGAACCCTTCAAGATTCTGCAAGCCGAAGATCAAGCTAGACGATGATAAATCCGACTTTGGATCTTGGAGGCCTCCAGGGGCTGCTGTTGGGGATATACTTTCCGGGTATCCTCACAGTTCCTCACTGACCAGGGTGGCCCACTTTGGGTTAGAGCTTTGCTTCACGGGCGGCCCAATCAGGGAGAAAAGACAGAGTCCCATCCGTCTACGGGAAGGCCCAGAAGACTTACCGACTTAGGCCCACAGTGTTACTTGTAGTTCAAGATGTACTCTATAACCGAATCTTAGTCGTAGCTGGATAGATCTCTCCTGAAAACCCTAGGCCGGATATCTATTTAAGCCGTCCTAGGGAGAGCCTTTAGGGCAACACTCCAAACACCTCAATAGTCTACAATCTCAACTCGCACAGGCGAAACCTTTGTAACCCATATTCCGTCTCTGCCATATTATTGGATTGCTAGCAGGAGTAGGATCCATCCAAAGCCGGCGGATTCGAACCTGGGTAAACTTGTGTGCTCACCGTCCCGGAACACCGTATGTCTCACACCCCTCTCTTCCGCATGCCTCGAGGACCCCCTCATGGCGTACTTGTCCTCAATCCGATGACACTTTGTGAGGGAGGAGAGGGGGGCCTTTTATAAGAGAGGGGGGCTTCTCCCCTCCCCATGGCCGGTGCCCAAGGGGGTGCCCCCACCTCTTCCTCATTCATGTGGTGGAAGCTCCACTCACATAAACATGCCTCCACTTACACATCCACTCACATGCATTAAATTTCCACCAAATTTAATGGAACTCTCATTTAATAAAACTCTTTTATTTATTTTATTCAGAATTTTGTTAATTACTTTAATTAACAAACATTCACATAAAACCCCCTGCAATATTTCAATATCACATGCAGAACCAATTTCAGCAATTTCACCCGAAACAATTCTAGTGTCCATTGAAATAATTCCAGCACTTTGCAATTCCTTCATCTGAAACATATATGCTCCAAATGGTGTTTGGCACCCCTTAAGTGTGTCACCCTATGGTTCGCGAATAATGCAGACGTGATTGAGACTCCTCTCAGATCAATAATTAGAAGCGGGACCTAGATATCCATTCTCACTCCTGCACATTCAACGATGACTTCTGTGATCGTGAGAACCTTTAATGCTAGTAACTTAATCCCTTTGTCTCGCTATATAGTACATGTCCGAGATTCGATCATTGGTATCCAAATACCTAGTTTTATCACACCATTTCCCAAATGCTATACTTCGGATGAATGTTCATCACACCATTTCACAAATGTTGTGACCTCGTTATTAACGACATCTAATGTCCATGATCAGGAAACTTTGATCATCCTGTTAATCAACGAGCTAGTTTAGGCATAACTAGGAACTTTCCATTTGTTTATTAAACACGCATGTATTAACGTTTCCATATTAATACAATTATAGCATGCAAAATAAACATCTATCATATACTTAGAATACACATAATAACAACTTTATTATTGCCTCTTATATTCCCTTCACAATCCAAGGAAAAGGGAATATGCTCCCATGTCAGCAATCACTATCCATGCTTTAGGTGGATACAAGTAAGGAGTGTCCTTTGAGTACACCTTGCAGCCAAACCCGTAGCATAGGTGCCATAAGTGCGACCGCAGTGATTAACACTATGATCAACAACAGGATTGCCATGACCACATTAAGTACTGCCATAAAACTCCTCATCAGTAACGCCCTCGGTATGGATAAGAAGAAGGCGAGATTCATCTTCAGATATTGCTTAGAACCATAAAACTAGGTTTGTGCTTGTCATCATCTATGGCATAAAGGTTGCCCTCATCGAGATATGTGCCAGGTGGTGACGGGAGCAGAATAGGACCTTGAAAAAGAAATGACGGCCAAATCAGCCAACACTAGTTTACATCCATTAAAACTAAAGCTAGTGTTTAGAATAGGAATGGATGAAACATACCAAAATACAGATGATTCTAGACATAAATACTTCCACTCTCTATGGCTGCAAACACCAGACCCTTGTGGATACGTGCATCACTATATCTGAAATAACACTGGAACTGGTTCTAAAGAACTATCCATGCATACTCATCTCCATCAAGGGTAGAAATTGGGTAGTAGAAGATAGCGACAAGAGAGAAATCTAAATAATCTGCCACAGTTGTGGGAGCTCGGCAAATTGCAATCTTCCGAAGGAGAATGGGGCGATCATTATGCATGAATGTAAACATATCATTGGTGGGTACAAACTCATTGACTTGTGGGAGAGGAACACATTGATGAGTGCACACATTGACAAGCTCCCACTTGCACTCGGACCCAATAGTGGCGATCCAATCTCCATTGGCACCTATCCACTGCTTACCCATACTATTCGGGAACAAAGGATAGCAGGAGAACATGTCCAGCAGCGTCAGCTTGCATGTCGTGCCCTTGCCCTCGAAGTACTCATTGCATTCCCATGGTTTCTTAGTCAATGAGAATGAAGAACACAGGGGAGGCCAAACAACTGATAAGCATGTAAAGTTACACTATATTTTGCCGAGTCAAGAAGATGTTTGGACGAATCGGCGAGGCTCGTGTCGGTGATGACGTCGCATCTGGTTATGAGTTCTTCAAGCATGCCTTTGGTAAAAACCTCCTCAAACAGCTGAGAATCATCACTATCATTGCTCGGTCCTTCCATCCAAGGGAGTTGATGGAAGTTGGGATGGTGGCTTGATTTGGTTTTTTGGAAAAGAGGGAAGATCGATGGCGACATGCGGGACAGGGAGAAGAACAAATACTCTCATACTGTGCAGTGAACATGATCGGAAAGCGGCATTGTGGAGGAGAATAACAGCGGCGCTTGGCGTAGAGGTAGGGTAATGGGGAACTGGGGATAGAGTTTATAGACGAGGTTGAATAAAATGAAAACATACGCATGTTCCTCTGGTCTAGTTCCCTTCAGAACAGTACTACTTTGCTCTAGTTCCCTCCACCATATATCTTTCTTATAAAATGAAAACAGAGTACTACTGAGTAGAATGTAGGGGTTGCTGGGAGTAGCGATCCACCTATAATAATAATTTCTCCCATTCTCAAGCTCTTTTGTGGTACTAGTTTCCAACAAAAAAACTCTTGTTTATTTTTTGGTCAAATTGATGGCCATGCCAATTTATAAGAAAGATTTCCATATATACGGATCGAAAAAAAAATATGTGGTGCGATTCCGATGTGTTTTATTTGTACTAATACTTACTTCAAAAACAACACATTTTTTTTGCACCTGGGAATTTAATATGCTATTTTTTGGACAAAAATGTGATGCGGTTTGTTGCATAGAAAAAAATTCCTATGGTTGCAACCACCAAGATCATATTTAGGAGATACTTGTAACGGTTTCAGATGGACTCATCCTCAAAGACCGTAATGCAGGATAACGTTCCGGCAAACAAATGTGGATGGTGTAGAATATACTCGACATCCTCAAGGATGCACAGACGATCAACACCACAAGAGGAAGTGCCTCCGTAATCGGTTACACGTACGTTGTGCCGACGAATCCTGATCCCTTGCTCCAGCTAGGCAGCGGAAGTAGCGGATCCACGAGAACTCCAATAGTGCTATGCCGTGGTAGAGGTGGTGGAGGGGAATATCTCGAGCAGGGCTTCGCTTAAGCACCTTTCTAGTGGTCATGGACAAGGCTAGCAAGAGGGAGAAGATGCCAACCAAAGGGCATATGAGAGAGGGGTGAATGTGTGTGTCATAGAGGGAAGCCCAAGGGGCTAGGCGCACAGCCCATGGCTGCCCCTACCTCTTCCCCAATTTATGTGGTGGACTCTCCACTCACAAAAAAACTCTCTCCACTTTCTCCCATTTATTCTCCACTCGAAAATCAAAGGTCTTTCCATTAAAGCACTTCAATTCCCTCATTTTAATGCAACTCAATTTAATGAACAATTCATTTAATGAGTACTTCATTTAATGAACACTTCATTTAATGAACACATTAACATTTTGATCCCTTGCTTTGTTTCGATACTCCGAACTATTTCGACAAATTTGGCAGAACAATTTTCCACGCAGAACAATTTTCTTCGATGTCCTTTGACTTCCCCTGTGTTCCCTATCCACTCAAATGTGTCGGTTAAACTTAAGTGTGTCTCCCTACGGGTTCGAGAACTATGTAGACATGATCGAGACTTTCTCCAATCAATAATCATTAGCGGGATCTAGAGATCCATAATGACCCCACTAGTTCCACGAAAATCCAATGATCGTTTGAACCTTTTTCGCTATAATCAAATTCCTTTTGTCTCGCGATATATTACTTGTCCGAGATTCGATCACTTGGTATCATCTATACCTTGTTTAATATCGTTCCCGACAAATACTCTTTTTCTCGTTCCTGTGATATGACATTCTAGTGATCAAACCACTTGCTTGCAAGGCTATGTCAATGTGATATCACCGAGAGGTCTATATTTATCCGTCATCTAGATGGACAAATCCTATTGTTGATCCACGAGCCTAAACTAACACTTTCCAAGTACCCGACGACACATTTATAATCACCCAGTTACGAAGTGACGTTTGATAGAATCAAAGTACCTTTCCAGTGAAAGTGATTGACGTGATCTCATGGTCTAAGGACATTGAGTTACTATGAACGTGATAACAATATAAATTTGAGGACATGATCATATTGTTATATCTACTTCGGGTGACTGTTCATCATAGCATTCTCCAATGATATGACCCTATTATTAACAACATCCAATATTCATGTGAAGGAGATATGCCCTAGAGGCAAAAAAGAAATAGGTTTTTATTGTCATATCTCAATTAGTTTATAATAGTTTCATATTGTGCTAGAATTGTGCCAAGTAGAAACATTGGTACAGGTGTGGTATGAAACAACCAAGTCCCTAGTAGCCTCTGTTCATGTATGTTGGGTATTCCAAAGGAACAGTAGATGACATGTGACTGCAATACCGGGATTTGTTCACCCACATGACGGGTAAAGATACATACGGCCGACTTGGTGAGATTACATCTATAAATGTTGCAACAAGTGGCTAGGTCACGGGGATGTAATATCACAGTAACAAGAAAACATAACTTGTTGTGAACAAGATTGAACAAAGGTATGGGATACCGGTGATCGGATCTCAGACAAGTTGTATCGAGAAACAAAAGGAAGATGATGCTACATTTAGACGGTTCAAACGACATTGTCATCAGGAATGCATAGGGGTCACATGGACATCCCTGGTCCCTCTGTTGATCATTGATACAGATCATGTCTAGAGCATTCCCGAGCCGTGAGAGGATACACTTAAGGGTATGATGAGAGCGATCATTTGTAAGACGGAATCACAGTAGAGAAAGAGAGAAAGACGAAATCGTTCCGCGAATAGATCCGAAGTTGTTCGGAGAAAGAAGAAACGAAAAGCCCCGAAAAGTATTTTCGGATAAATGGGAATTTAAATATATATTTATTATATGTTAATTATGAATTAATATATTCTAAATAATATTTAAGTTAAGATTTATAAAGTCAACTATTATATTAGGCCAAATCCTAGAGGGAAATAGTCTAGAAATAAAAGTGCAGAAATAGAAAAAGGAAAAAGGAAAGGAAAAGGCAAAATAGCCAGCCTTGTGGGCGGCGGATAATAGCCGCCGCACTGGGCGGCAGGTAACCACGCGCCGCACAGGGGCTGGCGGCAGATGCCGCTGCCGCTGGCTGCTAGCGGGCCGAGCACGGATGGGCGGCCCACCCAGGGCTGGGCGGTCGCTGCCGCCACCAGCAGGCGTGCTGGGCTGCACGGGCGAGCCGGCCCATCCGGACTGCCAGGCAGGCCAGGAGGGCACGCCGGCCCAGGCGGGGGGGAGGGGGCGCCGGTTGCTGCTGCAGCTAGGCGGGGTGCTGGGCCACGGTGGGGCTGGCCAGCCCACCCGCCTGCTGTCCCCTTTTTTCTTTTATTAGTTGTTCTGTTTTGGCTATTGGGCTAACTTTTGGCCCATTCGCCCATGACGAAAATAGATGTTATTTTCCTTTAACTAATAGTCCCACATGGCTAACCCAATGGGGAGGGCACACCCCCTCCGCCTATATAAAGGGGTGCCCATGGGTGGGATTAGAGACACCAAACACAACAATTGGAGAAGTCCTTTGGTTGACTTTCTCCTCCTCCCTCTCTCTATACCTCGTGACCACGACCCCAAGTCTGGGCTATGTGATCGAGGCACTCCTGCAGTATGCGGTTGCGCCGGATGTGTACGAAGACATGAGGCGCAACACTTGGGGCGCTAGAATGTCGTGTGCCGGAGCTGTTGCACGATGAAGATGATGAAGATCAAGAAGGAGCAAGGGTGACCTGCGAGGAGCTTCGCGACCTTGAGGTCGGCTTCGAGTACAACTACATCAACCATGTTCCCCGCGGAACGTTAACCGCGTACAGACTACAAGGGTATGTATTCTATACGCTCCAGCCGTTACCGCATTACTACATAGATAGATCCTACGCTAAGTTTCTGGGGTTGAACATAGGGAAATTTTTGTTTTCCGCACCGATCCCCTACAGTGGTATCAGAGCCGATCTATGCGTAGGAGTGCTGTACGGCCAGTACACACAAGTATTGTGCGGGCATTGATCCCTTAGTTGTTACCCTCTAACATGTACTTGTTTATATCGTGGTATTGTTTGATGAAGCGGCCCGGACCGACCTTACGCGTATTCGTACGCGAGACTGGTTCCACGCTCAACATACGACATGTACCATATAAGTGGCTAGCGGGTGTTAGGCTCTCATTCGGTAGTTGATATAGAATTTACCACGGAGGGCCCCGAAAGGTGTGTAATAGAGACAACTGTCGGATCCATGTTGTGGTTGGAAAGTTCGTAGTTTAGAAACGGTTCTAGTGTGAAAGCCCTAACAACCACGTAAAACTTGCAATAGATAAAGTAGAGGCGTCTAACTTTATTTTGCAGGGGGCATGTGATTATGATATGGCAATGGTCGTTACGAAGGTAAAGTAGTTTACTTTTCTGTTGCTAAGTAGTATAGTAATAGTCATCGTTCCAATGAGCGAACTGGTGGCGGCGTCGTGGACTTGGCAGCAAACCAAGGGCGAGATGGAGATCATGCCAGAGCGCTCGATGGAGATCAAGGCGCAAGAAAGACCATATCATATCACATTATACATATGATGTTGATACCTATTTTACATATTATTGTGTGCTAGTATTTAGATACTCAACGGTAGCAAATAAGATAATCCCTATTTAATTCCAATGTTCCGTGTTCCCCTTGTGTGTGCACCACCAAGAAAGTTCTTCGGTATAAGGCCGGCCGTGATGATCGGGGGTCAGACATATCTACATTCGCATATAGTGGGTGTAAGCCATGTTGCACAACGAATACACACAAGTTAGATTTGGCGAGCCTAGCATGTACAGACATGGCCTCGGAACAGAAGAGATCGAAAGATCGAGCATGAGTCACATGGATGATGTGATTGGCATTGTTGAATGCCTACCTTTGATAATGCACTGATGGCCGTGATGATCGGGGGAGGTGTAGAGGATAGGGATCATGCGATCACTAAGATCGTCCAGGGGATGACCATTTTAGTGGAGACCAATTATAAATTGATCTCTTATTATAAACTTAGTCTAGATGTCTATTTGCAAATATCTTAGTAGACCTTGGCCTATCCCATTGAGGTCCTTTGCGACCATGGGAATATATTGCTTAATTTGGAACTTAGCAAAAGGGTCCAACTTCATAGATTAATACCCACGCCTGAGGGATACCCTCGTAAAAGGTGATCTTCTCTTTTTGACATAATAATCATTAGGAGATAATTCGATGACTCTAGAATGTTTGGAAAAGCACTCAGCGATCTTGCATTAGAGTTAAGAACTCTTGGAAGGGCTTGATTGCAAATGGAGGTCTTGAATGAAAAGGTATATGTTAGATATACAAATTATAAATGTGGTTCTTGCAGAACTCATTACAGTTTGCAAAGTATTTGATACTTGACCCATTTTGAGAAAACAGGAGGATCTGCTTGAGAATTGCTAGATTTGAGGCAAAATGACTTGATGGCGGCAAGCAAAACAGTTGATGGCCGACATCACCTCTTCCCTCAAAGTTTATCATTTGGATTAGTGGATTTGAATATAATTTGTAATCCTAGTTTGTGTGTCTTTCTTTTGGCGAGACGATTATTCATATGAACAAGTTACAAACCAGTTTGTACTATTCTTATGAACAATACCTTATGGTCACATTACGATTACAAATAAGTTATTCTTATCACTATGTTAATGATAATAGTTTAATCATTTATAAAGGATTAGAATGCTAAAAGATATCCAAAGCTTAATAATGAAAAGACACTACAATTTAAGTCATTTTGGTTATTGCAGGTTCTTTATGAAAGATCGGGGTCCTAGATGCTTAATCTAGAGACTTTGCAAAACCATGCCTCTTGGGTAGAATGACTAAACTCTGCATTCTGGTAAAACGGTGATATGCGAAGAAATGTTGAATCTTATACATATTGATGTATCATATTTTCAACAAGTAGTGGAAATCATTAGTTAATTGTGGACTTAAGTGAATAAGTGTATTTACTTAATGAAACATGAAGTTTGAAATGATTTGAATTGTTCAAATGAGTTCATAACCAAATGGGATATTGAATTAACTAAATTAACAAGTCTATTCGATTTGATCGACACGACAAAAGTATTCAAGTTAAGGTTAGCATAAAAGGAACTTGTGAAAGATGTTTCACAAATTATGGTAATTGGATAAATTCAAACTTTATTGAAGTGTCTAAACATCATAATCATTTTCTATTAGATACATATTATCTCTTATAGGGTTATGGTTATTTAGAGTTAAAGATCAAAATGACCAAACACTCATTTGAAATATAAAGGAACATCTAAAGATTCGCGGAAACAACACTATAAGTGTTATGGCACGTTCGAGTTTCTGGAGATTTCGATAAGTCGAAGTCGTGGCGAATAAACAAGTATTTGTAGAGCATTCTTAGGGAGCTATGAATGCATCTTCCACAAGGGGCAAACTTGCTGTTGTCCTAAGTTGATGTGTCTTGATGAAGATACATGTGGAAGAAAGTAAAATATCAAAACAAGGTATTTGACCTTACCTCCGAATTGTTGAGTGGCGTAGCGGAATTTGTTTCCTGAATCCAAACTCTACAAATAGAGGTGAAACTAATGATAATGATCATAACGTTTTAGGGAATACTTTTACTAAACAAAGTAGGATTCAACCATATATTCTACAAGTTTGTGGAATTATATCGTTGATTCACTTGTAATGTTTTGAACAAGACATACCTACGGAATAAAGAGAAGCGTGATGGACCTAATTACGAGAAATGAATAGTCATTGAAATCTCGTTAGTGGAATTCTCGAATTGATAATGATCAAAGAATTTTGGAATGTCCAAGATTATCGAGAGGACCTGGATTTGAGTGGGAGCAAATCAGCTTGGCTAATTCATAATATGTAGCTGACATATTTTGAGTGGGAGCTAAGTGAAATCCCTGGATCTCCAACATGAATGACATATTTGAGTGGGAGCATGCAATCATTCTATGATATGTGGACGACATATGTGAATGATGTGATTGGTGTTAGTAGTTTTTAAGTTAGGATGAAGTTGAAGTTATTAAACAATAAGATCTATCGAGATAGATTGGTAAGTTTAATAAACACTGAATGTCGAATGCTTTCTGGACTTGATTCTGAAAGATGTTCAGAATATCCTAAGGCTAGATTCTGAAGTAGCTCAGAATGGAACAAGGTAAGAAAGAAGTTCTTACTGTATGAAGCATTGAGTATTGCAACTATGGTTAAAAAAAGAGATGCGTTGTATATCCTATGCCTCAGTCATAGGTTCTTCCATATAACCATGTTGTATACTCGACATAATGTGATCCAAGGTTCTGGTTGGAAGGACTAGCTCTTAACTATAAGAGCATGTCTTTAAGTGATTCCTGAGTTGATCACTAAACTAGAATTAAGTTTGTACTTAAGTAACAAGAAGCAATGTAAGTGGCATGGATGCATATCATGCACTAGGTTCTACATAGATATAGAAGTATAAAGGCTACATCTGATGTGATGTATAATGTTATGGCGGGGCTAATTCGCTTTTAACGTAGAATGATGTGTCGTAGGGCCTAGTGCCCATGAGAAAGCCCTTGAGGTTGATCTAACGTCACTGTAATCTCCTAGAATCCGGCCTCGTTCTGCTGCCGTGACTATAGTATATACACAAAGGATAACAAAGTGTGTTTTGAAGTTTTAGATGATAACGGTGAAAAACGACCGTCATCATAAACACTAGAAATGAAGTTTCACTTTGTCACCACACAAATGCTTCGACCCATTATAAGATAATGGTGTGAATGTCAAAATTAGGAAGACATTAACGATTTGCAAAGAAATAATGATATGGTAAAACAGAACATGGACATGACATTTCCCATGATCATGCATGATCTATAAACGCATATGGCATATGGTTTATATGAGTAAAATGCGAGCTAGCTTATTTGTACTCTAGTGCAAGTGGGAGACTGAAGGAGATATGCCCTAAAGGCAAATAAGAAATAGGTTTTCATTGTCATATCTCAATTAGTTTATAATAGTTTCATATTGTGCTAGAACTGTGCCAAGTAGAAACATTGGTATAGGTGTGGTACGAAACAACCAAGTCCATAGTAGCCTCTGTTCATAGTAGTTCGTTGGTCACAAAGATGATATGGGTTTGAAGATCATGGGCATTTATGCCGACTGACAACGAGATCATGTCATTGGAGAATGATGTGGTTGGACATTCCTCGAAGGATTGCAACACGATTAAGTCATATAGTTCATTGTTGCAATAGCTATACCTAGACTCCTTCTCCTTAGACCGTGAGCTCATATTACTCACTGTTTCCCTAGGCTGCTTTGACTGCATCAAACGTCATCGGGTAATGCGGTGACTATAAAGGTGTATGTTGGGTATTCTGAAGGAACAGTAGATGACATGTGACTGCAAGACCGGGATTTGTTCACCCACATGACGGGTAAAGATACATACGGCCGACTTGGTGAGATTACATCTATAAATGTTGCAACATGTGGCTAGGTCACGGGGATGTAATATCACGGTAACAAGAAAACATAACTTGTTGTGAACAAGATTGAACAAAGGTATGGGATACCGGTGATCGGATCTCAGACAAGTTGTATCGAGAAACAAAAGGAAGATGATGCTACATTTAGATGGTTCAAACGACATTGTCATCAGGAATGCATAGGGGTCACATGGACATCCCTGGTCCCTCTATTGATCATTGATACAGATCATGTCTAGAGCATTCTCGAGCCTTGAGAGGATACACTTAAGGGTACGATGAGAGCGATCATTCGTAAGACGGAATCACAGTAGAGAAAGAGAGAAAGCCAGAATCGTTCCGCGAAGAGATCCGGAGTTGTTCGGAGAAAGAATAAAGGAAAAGCCCCGAAAAGTGTTTTCGGATAAATGGGAATTTAAATATATATTTATTATATGTTAATTATGAATTAATATATTCTAAATAATATTTAAGTTAAGATTTATAAAGTCAACTTTTATATTAGGCCAAATCCCAGAGGGAAATAGTCCAGAAATAAAAGTGAAGAAAAAGAAAAAGGAAAAAGGAAAGAAAAAGGCAAAATAGCCAGCCCTGTGGGCGGCGGATAATAGTCGTCGCACTCGGCGGCGGGTAACCACGCGCCGCACAGGGGCTGGCGGGCAGACGCCACTGCTGCTGGCTGCTAGCGGGCCGAGCACGGATGGGCGGCCCACCCAGGGCTAGGCGGTCGCCACCGCCACCAGCAGGCGTGCTGGGCCGCACGGGCGAGCTGGCCCACCCGGGCTGCCAGGCAAGCCAGGAGGGCACGCCGGCCCAGGCAGGGGGGGCTGGTTGCTGCTGCAGCTGGGTGGGGTGCTGGGTCACGGTGGGGCTAGCCGGCCCACCCGCCCGCTGTCCCCTTTTTTCTTTTATTCGTTGTTTTTCTATTTTGGCTATTGGGCTAACTTTTGGCCCATTCGGCCAGGACGAAAATAGTTGTTATTTTCCTTTAACTAATAGTCCCACATGGCTAACCCAATGGGGAAGGCACACCCCTCCGCCTATATAAATGGGTGCCCATGGGTGGGATTAGAGACACCAAACACAACAATTGGAGAAGTCCTTTGGTTGACTTTCTCCTCCTCCCTCTCTCTATACCTCGTGACCATGGCCCCAAGTCTAGGCTGTGCGATCGAGGCACTCCTGCAGTACGTCGTTGCGCTGCAGGGATTCCTAGCCGGATAACAACTTCCGCACTCCCGGCGGGATCGGGGAGCCGGAGGTCTCATCGTGCACTAGATGTGTACGAAGACACGAGGCGCAACACTTGGGGCGCTATAATGTCGTGAGCTGGAGCTGTTGCACGATGAAGATGATGAAGATCAAGAAGGAGCAAGGGGTGACCTGCGAGGAGCTTCGCGACCTTGAGGTCGGCTTCGAGTACGACTACATCAACCATGTTCCCCGCGGAACGTAACCGTGTACAGACTACAAGGGTATGTATTCTATACACTCCGGCCGTTACCGCATTACTACATAGATAGATCCTAGGCTAAGTTTCTGTGGTTTAACGTAGGGAAATTTTTGTTTTCCGCACCGATCCCCAACATCATGATCAGGAAACCTTTGATCATCCGTTAATCAACAGGCTAGTATAAAGAGTGGCATTACTAGGAAATGTCACACATGTATTAACATTTCCGGTTAACATAATTATAGCATGAGAAATAAAAAATTATCATAAACATAGAATAAGATAGTAACCACTTTATTATTGCCTCTCGAGCATATTCCTTTTAGTCTCTCACTTGCACTAGAGTCAATAATCTAGTTTGAAAAACTTGCACGTTCAACACTATGGCACTTTGGTGTTGTATGTACATGTTTACTAGTGGTAAACATAATCCCCAGATCTGACACTTTTAGGTCTATGTGTATTTGCATGTCTTTGTGTCTCTATGCAGCACTCATTCTCAAATAAGGTGGCTTTATATAAATTTGGTGAAACCTTAGTTCCTTGGGGTTTAGAACATGTTGATATAATTGTCATACAATATATCTTCATAGTACTAGCCCATCGAACCACACCTAGTTCCTTTGCTGCTACTGTAGTAGTCTTATACTTAGCCTTTCGCTGTAGTATCCGTCACAATGTGCTTAACCTTTTGGAACCTATCCAAATCCATCATGGAACTTCCTTCTATTAAATTGTGCCACCTTAACCTATAGCCTAAATTGAGATAAACTTAGTTTATATCTGGTAAAAAACTAGTATGAATGTGACACTTACAATGAATTATTTGTTCAATGCCAATGTAACACTTAGAATGACTATATGTATAGTGTCAATGTAACACTTTACAATGAACTATCTGTCACTTCTATATACAAAATATATTCTTAGTTCTTCCAAATATCATAAGAATATCCTTACTATTGTCCAATGATCATCTTATGAGTCACTCTGATATATGCTCATAACATTTAGAGCATAGGACATATCTGGATATGTACATATCATAGAATGATTGAGATATTCAAGTGACTTCACTCACAAAGTGTCAAAACACTTGAATCTCATTTATCAAGTTATGCATGTGATTTTACTCACCAAGTGTTAAAACACTCGAATTTTGATTATCAAGATATCCATTTTTATTTTACTCACCAAGTGTCAAAACACTCGAATCTTGATTCAACCTTTTTCCATGTGGCAAGAACCTTTCTCTTCGTTTCCATATTGAACTCATTCAATATTTCATCTATGTCCATTTGGAATAACCATATTAGTGTCTCAATCTATCCATATAGACATTGATGCCTAATATCTGGGTTTTTCCTAAGTCTTTCATCCAAATCTAATTTCAATGAAATTCTTAACCTATGTCAAATAAAAGATACATCTTTTACAATCAACAATATGTCTTATACATAACTTATTAAAAATATGTCTCGGTACTCCCACTTAATTTCTTGTAAATGCGAGCATCTTCACCGTCTTTCACTACAAGAAATGTTGGCTTTTACAATGGATGATTTTCGTGGTTGAAGGCCCGTTTTTCGTGGCTAAAAAGTCTTCTACGACGGATGCCCTTCGTGGTAAAAGCCCCGTCACAAAAGAATCTACCACGGTTTTTTCTGACCGTGGCGGATCACACACTTCAGCCATGAAAACTTGTTCCGTCATAGATCTGTTTGCCATCCGTGTTGACTGCTGACGTCATGCTCCGTTAACAGCGGTTAACGGTCACAGAAACCGTGGCAGAAGCCTGAGCCAGACAAGGCCTGCTAATTGTTAATTGGGTTGGCCCACAAGGAGAGACCAATAAGATTACGACCCTTTACTATTACTCTGTACTATTTGACGTGGCCCATTAATGAATCCATCTAGGGCCCATACGATTTCATGCCAGTTATATTTTCAGCCTAAAGTAGGAAAACTTTGGTAGAATAATATGCGGTCCATTAGGGGCCTGCACCAGTAGGTCAGGCACTGTTAAGGCCTGCAGGCGGCCTGTTACTATTCCTACAGCCCGTGGGGTCTGCTCCTGTTCTACCCATTTACTGTTATGGCCTTTTACATTTCTGGGTTGGTAGTGTTAGGATCTTTTACTATTCCGGCCTTTCACTATTCTAGCCTTCTACTGTTCCAGCCATTCATTATTTAGGCCTTTTGCTCTTATGGCCTTCTACTGTTCTGGCCATTTACTATTTAGGCCTTTTTACTCTTCTGTCCGTTTTGCTCTGGGTGCTCTCTATTGCGTGGGCTTTTTACTGTTCAGGCATTTTACTGTTTCAGGCCTTTTGCTGCTTTAGATCTTTTACTGTTTAGGTATATTAATATTCGGGCCCATTACTATTCGGGCCTTTTACTGTTCCGTCCTGTTGTTGTTCAGCCCTGTACATTTTCAGAGCCTTGGCCAGTTATGAGGCCCACCAATATTATGACCTTCCACTTACGACCTTTTACTGTTTATTGGGCCCATCTGCTGGCCAGCATATTTGTGTATTCTATAACTATGGTGCAATTCTGGTTTTAAACAGTCTGTTTATATTTCAGCCCGCTAATGGCCACGCTAGGATCACCCTATTACATCAACACATATTTTTGAAATTTATTACAGACCAGAATTTCAACAAAAATAAGATGAACGATTACAGAGACATCACCAGACATGGGTTGGAACAGGGTTTCTGCTACGGAGCTTACATCCCCATACAAGTAACAACTGGCATACCATGACAGCTGTAGAAGAGATTATTTCAGTTCTTGTATACAAGTAGACGGTCCGTCAAATCTTGTCGATATTTCAGTTCTTGTATCTGTTCACATGTAATCGTGATTATTTCCATCTATTTGCTCTGTTTCTTGTTCAATTAAATCAAGGATTAATTATTGGTTTGCCACTATAGGCCGCCATATGCTTAGTTTTGCCACTAGCACGGAATGGTGCTCAGTTTTGCCACTATTTCGGGCGTAGCTGCTATGGCAACGCGAACCGACTAGTTTAAATGAGCATAACAAATTCGAAAAAAATCAAAAAAAATGAAAAACCTGCGAGCATAGTCTTCTTATGTCTTATACTAACGATTCAAGTTGATAAACAAGGTATACATACATTCAAACAACAAATTCATGTATTCATGTATGTAGACCTTGTTTATCACGTATTCATGAATTTTTCGTTTGAATGTATGTAGACCTTATTTATCAACTTGAATTGTTAGTATAATACATAAGAAAACTATGTGCGCAGGTTTTTGATTTTTTTGAATTTGTTATGCTCATTTAAATTGGTCGGTTGGCGTCGCCATAGCTGCTGCACTCGAAATAGTGGTAAAATTGAGCACCATTCCATGCTAGTGGCAAAACTGAGCATATGGTGTCCTATAGTGGCAAACCAATAATTAACCCTTAAATCAATTATTTGGAGTGCAGCTGTAACACCTCTTTCTACTGGAAAAACTGAAACCGTGGACGGATGCAAGCAATAATCACTATCACTGCTGCTTTGTGAAATGACCTCAATACTTAACGTAGGATTCCTCCCTTCTGCCCTCATAGATTCATGTGCATCCTGAAACAAAGAAAACAAGTCATCATAGCGTACCAGCTAACTGGCGGGCATCTTATATGTAAAATAATTATAATTCATCATTGGCCAGGAATAATCAATGATGTGCCTCGTGCATCTCTTTCCGGAATAACATGAATTGTCAATGTCCTGGACCGACGCGTACATGTGTCAGTATCATAGCCACTCTAGAACAAACACTACAGGTTATTTGCATGCTTAAACTAAGACATATTAAGTTAGAGCAGCAAAGCAGGCAAAAAAACACCATGTTTATTATCAAAGAATTTCAAAATTGGCATTGTGCTAATATAACAAATCAAGCCACCAACATGTGTGTCTCATGCAGACTAACTAAACTAGTGTGGCAATGAATGTAGGGAATGAAGCAACTCGATTCTTTCCCTCATTAATTAATCATATCACCGCGTAACGAAAATGTAGAAAATATAACCAAAACCAGGTGCATGAGATTCCTTCAGCTACTTAGAACTGGTCGGGACAACAAAGCATTAACCTAAAATATAAAAATAGCGTTTAAAACTGGTCTATATTATGAACTAGCCAAAAAAGTGACCTCCAACCACATGTGGCATTACTTTAATCATCAGGGAACTATGATAGTACCTTGGAAAAACAAGAAATAGATCAAGTGTCTTAAATAGACCAACATAATCATTTCAGACAAACAAGATATCAACCATTTCTTTTTAGTAGCCAGATCATTCAAATATTTTGATCATCGGGGCAGTAAATAAAAATGAAGAGAAACAAAGATATGGGTCATTTGCCGCCAAAACAATAGTTGGATGCATTCAAAAAGTAGCACACACCTTATTTGTAATTCCTACAACTATTGTATTTCTAACTGCTGATAGTATCATTGTACATATAACCAGGCAAGAAAATCCAGTAGACAAACAAGTAAATGATATATTGTGCACCTTGCAATGTCAATGAAGTATTTAAACAATATATGTCTGGGAACCATGCCAGAATATAGCATTGATGCAATCACAAGTCAACTTAAAATTCACAGAAACCATAACCAATTGAACCATCTGGTGGCTAATATTAAACTTGCAAGATCATCTGATCATGTATAGATGAAAATCCCTTGTTTATTATTAATCAAACATTGTATTTCTGACATAAATTTCCATCCCTAGTTTGGGACTGATGGGGCTCAAACCCGCAGCTTCCGCCTTGACAGGGCGGTGCTTTGACCGTTTAAATTAAGAAAATCATTACATTGCTTTAATCATGAGAAAAAAGAATCAAATTGGAAATAGACTCTATATGTGCATCATGTAGAGTAGCTATTGAGGTAATGAATTAAGCAATCAAACAACAGGTGCACGATAGACTTCCAGATCATATTAACATGGTTATAGTACATATATATATATAGTAACTAGGGATCATATTAGATGATAATAGCTATGACAATCTCACTATGAGTAGTCTCGATAGAACTCCCTCCATTTCAAAATATAAGATGTTATGGCTTTTGTGAAACGAATGTATCTAGACACCCTTTAGTGTTTGTAGAGTAACTTAGACTAGTATTATATGCATTTTTACTAGTCCAAGTTACTCCCCACCAAGACCAAGTAATTTATAGTAGTCTCATACATATAACACTAGACTATGTTACTACCTCTAGAGTGCATATAAGCTTAATCATGGTGGCGATCTCTAATATTATAATAGAATATAGATTAGCATAAAAGTGGATATATTTCAATCACCACCACCTAATCATGGTCTAGTTAACATATATATATATATAGATATAAGATCATCAGTCAAATATAGCAAAAAGAGATCTCCAGCATGATTGCGTGAGAAAATTGAATTATAAATCAAGGGATTTACATTTGGTCTTTGTGTAGTTCCGTTAAAGTTCATCTTGTTCTAATCGTTGGCCAACTCATGTGGTGCCGACACTAGACAATGTGACTACGTCTAGAGTGCATACAAACTCTTAAATATAGCAGAAAATACAATAATAGACTATAAATTAGCATAAAAGTGGATATACTTAAATTACCACCACATAATCATAGTCTAGTTGACGCATATGTATATTGATAGATAGATATGATGATGAGTCGAATATAGCAAAGAATAGATCATCATGATGATTGTGTGAGAAAAATGAATTATAAATCGAGAGATTTACAATTGGTCTTTGTTACATAGCAGAAAAATATAGCATAAAAGTGGATATACTTAAACCACCACCACCTAATCATGGTCTAGTTAACATATAGATAGATAGATATATAGATAGATATATAGATAGATAGATGAACACAAGTCAAATATAAAAAAGAATAGATCATCACCAAAATCAAGTGGGCACATTAAATTATAAATCAAGGGATTTACGTTTGGTTTTTTCCAGTCTTGCTTAAGGTAAACCTTGTTCTAACATCATTAGCCGAATCATGTGGTACCTCATACAAACAAGCATCTGACACTAAGCACATCTCAGTAAAAACAAGAGACTTACTATTTATTTTTGTGCAGTCCTGTTGGAGGACATCATGTTGTTAGTTCGTTCTTCGAAGACATCCATCGCATCCAGTATTTGGATAGACGATCCATCTACTTTATAGTTGCTCCTCTGCATATAGGTTCAGGCCACTCATTCACATAAAACAGGTTTGCATTCAGCAATACAAAGCAACAGGTACTTACAAGATTGTAGGGGAGATTCACTCTACGATTCTCCGTGTTTCCTATGAGAGGAAATAATATCAGATAGTGGTTGTTGCTGTTTACAGAGAACCAGATAGACATTATAGTATAATCACTTGTGAACACGTAGAGCAGGGAATGGTGGAATATAAACAAACATTTAAATGACATAAAGATTGCCATGGCGACAAAATAGAATGTAGTTACAGTCACTCCTTAGCATAAACAAGAGAGAAATTACAATGATTTAACTTGTGAAATAGGATTGCAAATAAATATGAGAAGTGCCATAAAATTTGTCACCATCTACAGCGCAGGCAGTTACTGTACTAACATTTGGACGAATAAGATAGACATTACAATGGTATATCTCGTGAACTTATAGAGCAGGGAATGCTAACCCATCTGTGAAGTGACTTAAAATGCCATGAACTACATAATAGAAGGTAGATACTACTGCTACAGAAATTACAATTGAGAAATTGAATTTATAGAGCTGGGCATGCAAATAACCATGTTAAGTGCCTTAAAACATGCCATGTAATAATACATCTAATCCAAAGTAAATAAGGCATATAAATTGTTCGCAAGTCAATTGACACAACATTGGACCAAGTTTGTAGAACATACCAGGAACATCTACCATGCCAAACCAACGCCATTCGATACATCGAGGCATATATTTTCATAGACGCAAATGCCACAAATTAACCCTTAATATATTTTTCTATGATCTTGGTAAAAGTCATCATTTTTTGACTTTAAAAAAGTATAGGCCTTCTTTTACGGAATGGATGTACTCCCTCCATTTCAAAATGTAAATGTTTTAGCTTTGTGAAAGAAGTGTATGTAGACCACTTTTAGTGTGTAGGTTCATGTTGGTTTGGAGTAAACCTACACATTAAATGGTGTCAAGATACACTCCTTTCACAAAGCTAAAACATCTTATATCTTGAAATGGATGGAGTAGTCCACAATTGGCGGTAGCTACTGCCGAAGCTTAATTGAAACAAATAATAATGGCATAACTTGCAGAGGGAATGCAAAACCAACAAGTTCAATGACATAAAATTTGCGATGAATTACATAAGAGAAGGTAGCCACTTTTGTTGCTTAGAACAACCAGATTGAAATTAAAAGAGCATAAATTCTGAACTTGTAGAGCAGGGAATATTAACCTACATGTTCAGTGGCTTAAAACTACCAATGAACTCCAAAATTACATGCAGTCAGTATTGTAGCAACAGATAAAGCAAATGCACATTATGATGACATAACTTGTAAACTTGTAGAACATGTAGGCAGCTTCAGATGTTCAGTGAATTAACATTAGCCATGAACTGCATAATACCAATGAACTCTAATGATGTCAGTTTTGTACTACCAAAATTGTTTATATATATTAAGAGTAATTGTTGGTCAAAGAAAAAACACACATAACAAGGACGCCTTATACCTCGAAACGGAAGGAGTAGTTTAACGCCTGGATTTAACATAGACTACACCGAATTTATAACGGGAGAGTGGGATATCAATTAAGCCAGTATTGAGGTAGGAATTTACCACCAATACAGAAATGTAGTTCACTGTCACATGCGTATACTTGCTATATTGAAACGGACGAACAAGGAGATCTGGTTTACCTAGGCCACGGCGTTGTTTATGCATACACAACATATTTGCGGGTGACGTCAAGGATACCGAGGGTGCCCGGTAGTGGTGAGTCGGGCTGAAGTAGATAGATCTCGGCAGCGTCTATGAAGCAGATCTATGGAGGTTGTTGATCAGTCTGGCTTGCTTAACAAGATGGCCGGTGAAGGAGATCCGATGTAGTGCACGGCGTCATCGGTGAAGCAGATCTGTTGCGATCGATGATGGATTCGAGGCGCTGCACAAGAGCATCGATAAGCACATCCGGTGTAGTGGACTGTTGAGTCCGTGAAGCAGATCTAATACAGCGCACACCGGCGTAGGTGAAGCAGGTCAGGTACTGTGGACTAGGGAGTCGGCAAAACTAACACGGTTGTATGCAAGAGGGTGTCAGCAAACTTGGTTCAGTAAGGTTGACGTCGGCTGATCCCTTAGACTGGTCAGGAGTATCTGGTATCGAGGTATGACGTGTAAGCTGGCAAAGTGCGGTGGTACATGAGCCGAAGGTGGGATAGGGGGTTTCGGGGCGTTTGGGTAGGCGAAGTGTGGCGGTGATGTTCCGGTGCGGTGCTACATGAGCTGGAGGTGAGATAGGGTTGGTTGGCGTGTAGGCGAACGAAGTGCGGCAGAGATGATTACGGTGCGGTGGTGCAGGTGCTGGAGGTGAGAGGGGGTTGGGTGGCGTGTAGGCTGGCGAAGCGCTGCGGCGATGCTCCGATGCGGTGGTGCAGGAGCCGGAGGTGAGAAAGGGGTTATGGTTTTTCAGAGTGCTATGGGGGAAATGGCGTCGGTGGAAGGTGGACTACCCAGCTTTAGAGCTATGGGGACCGCCAGCCCCCCAGGGGGAGGGGGATTATGAACCATACCCACGCCCCGACATTAGTAAATAGGCCATTTTCAGGGGTAGAAAAGGAATTTCCTACGGCTATAACTTGGGGCGTGTGACCACTTGAAATATTTTGTTGGAGGTGAGGCAGGAGAATTTGCCGCTCTGGGATTTTGAATTTGTCTATACAGTTCAAAAGATATAAAATAATAATATCCTATCCTATCCTAGGAGAGAATATCATTTTGCAGCCCGAAAGTTGGGGCGCCTAGGCAACACGGTACCCAAGTTCCCTAAAATTAGCCGCGATGACTACAGTTGTGTGCCAAATACTCAGAGGATCTTTTTCGGCACGAATTCAACTTTACGTTTCAATACAAAAAATTAGGCTAATGGCCGTCAAGTTGGGCCCCCTGTTAGTTCTCGCCATTATGTCGCTCCCGTTGCTTAGGCGGAGTGGCTGTCACGTAGGCTTGCAGCGTTGGCACAGTGGATAGGACAACACCCCCTGCCCAGTGTGTTGACGTGACAAAACAGGGCACATGTATTGGCGTTATAATTATTTTTTGTTTACTCGGAAGCTAGAACGGCCACCGCCACACGTGTCTCCTTGGACTTCCATCCCCATCGTTAACCACTACCTTAAAGGCGCATTGACGGTTCAACCGGTCCCCTGCCTCGCAGAAACCACTCTTCTTCTTCCTGTCATCTGTCTTCTTCCCATCTTCTCCTTGCCGCCATGGAAGGTCATCGCACTCTAGAGACAAGCTTCACTACCCATGACAATAAGAAGATAGACGTTGTCTACACCAACGAGGAGGAGACAGTGGTGCGTGTCCTGAGGATGTACGAGGGTTGGCTTGAGAAACACGAGGACAAGTTTGTGGGATTGGACCTCACCCCGGAGCACCCATATGAAGGGAGCGAAGTCGCCGTCGTTCAACTGGCCATGAGGAAACACGCCCTCATCTACCACCTCTCCCGGTTGGTAGATCTTCTCTCTGTAGCTAACCGCTTTTAGGGTTTTCTCCTCTTATTCTTTATCTATTTGCTCATCTTGCAACTACTGGATTTTATTTAGGACCAAATAAATTATGACAAGACAATGTTGAGAGTCTTGATCTTGCATTTACTAAACTTTTCAAAATTATATTCAGATGATGATCTTGGATTGACAAAATATTTGTATTTACAAATTTTGGTGATGACAAACTACATACTTTCAGGACTGACAGGAAATGTCCGACGCTGCGCCAGTTCCTTGTAGAAAAGGGAATTGTTTTCTACACTGTCGACAACACAACAGATTTTTCGAAATTTTATCGAGAGGGAATTATAATTCATGCGCACAACTAGATCGATATTCAGTGTCTTGTCAAGATCCTAGGGGGCTCGAGGAAGGATGGAATGGCATCACTCGCAACTAGAATCCTCGATGAGTCGTACGACAGAATGAAGGCAGATTTCCCTACGGATAGGCACGATTTCTGGGACGAGTGGCCGCTGCCTGATACAAACCTGAAGTATGCAGCCATAGATGCTTACGTGACCTACGAGCTATATAAGAAGATCCATTTTTTTTACGTTACCTCGTGTTTTGCCCTATTTGCAAGAGGGAAGACGAGCTTAGGGGAGCCCTTTGTAGAAAATGCAAAATAGTTGAGTTTGAAGTTGCATATGCAAAGGAATTGGCTGCATCTGAAGCAGCTGACAGAGAGGCTGCAGAAGAAGCTGAAAGAGAGCTTGAAGCTAAAGCAGAAGCAGCTGACAGAGAGGCTGCAGCTGAAGCAGCAAACAGAGAGGCAGCATCTTCTAGCGACAACAATCAGACATGTGATGCACCGCTAATTGTGCCGCGGGATGCTGAAGATAGGGAAGCCAAGTCAGATCCCAGGTGGGACGAACTTGCATTTCGTGAGCTGTGGAGGGCCAATAATGTAAGATCCATCTAGAATGATCGCAGTTGGTCGCCTAGGAATGATGGCAAGCGCCTCAAGTGGGCTGATGAGAAGTGAATTAAATTTTACTTCTCAGTGTTATATTTCTATTTTGTGGAACTCAGTTATCTTATCAAGATGTCTAGCGCCAAAAGTGAGAGTAGTAAAATCAATTTAACCCTCTTTGTGTTATGTTTATGTATGTGTCTTGTAGCTTGTCAAGATGGTAGCTCGTTAACTGGCAGTTTGAAAGAGTACCCTTTTCCTCTCTCGGTAAACAGATATGTTTCATTTTGCCCAAATTGGTAACAAATCTAGAGAAGATTCTCTCTTCGATAATTTGTTCCCTTTTGGACCTCTTTTTTCCTCCGATCAGGTAGTAAATCCAGAGTAGCAACTCAAACCAGGCAGAATACATTCATTCAGAAAACAAAACAAATGTAGATATAGCTATGCGCAGCTAAATACGATATAGCGATAGAAAGTAGGGTGCTTAACGAGGTTCGATGCATTCAGCCAGAAATAGGATATAGCTAGAAAGAAGCTGCTTAGCAGCAGCAGCCGCCGTAGCTGCAGGCACATCCTTTAAGCGCCCGCGCCTCCGCGTCCTCCCTCCAGCACTTCCTCCACTTCTTGCTGCCCAGTCCCTTGATCTTGCGGGCCATGTTCCTGATTGGAGGCATGTGACCCTCTTTGATGGCCACCCGCTGGAGGTTTCGGAGGTGAATGCCGAGATCTGGGTGTTCAGCAATGTACGCGTTGATGTGCACGGTCTCGTGCTTGCCACCTTTGTGGATGCTGGAGCCCACGGCCTCTCCGAGCTTTAGTAAGGTGTTGAAGTCGGTGTCGCCGGCGCGACTCGCACAACAGTAGGCGATCCCCTTGCAGAAGGGGCAGCTGTAGTCGCGGCCCCTGAAGAAGGCGTCGTACTGGCCGGCCGCACCCTCCTCAGCACCTGATGAGCCTTGGTGTGAATGGACTCGTCATCGCTGCTGTCGTTGCTGCCGGAAACCTATTGGAAGAAAAGGAAAATGGGGGAGTAGATGATGTTAGAAGATCGAGCAATCGAAATGCAAACAAGCGAATCCTAATAAACCAAGATCTAGCATCCAACGATGGGAATGGTAGAAGAACCATGGGAGGGGAGCAAACCCTAGTTACCTCCGACCATGGCTCGTTGATGCCGATGTCGTAGGGGTTCAGCGGAGCGATGCACTTATCTGGATCGTAGGTGCCCAAGAAGTGCTTGATCTGCTTGTGACCGGCGGGGGCCTCGACTGGGGCCTGGACAGAGACGACTGCTGCTTTCAACGCATCGAGGTGGACCGGTGAGGAGACGGGGTCCTCCTCGCTGGCGGCCTCGGAGGCAACAATGGCCACCTTATCCTCCTCGGCCATCACCGGCACAGACGGGGTATTCTCGGGAGTTTGCGGATGCTGATGGGACGGTGGAGAGGGTTGCATGGGGAGAGTGAGCGAGAGTGGGAGTGGGTGTGCGGATAGGGGCTCTATAGTTAAGGTGGATGGAAGCAAGGCATGTTTCTTTGCACCACCGTGCAACGCGCCGCGTAGTCTACTACACCGTCCACCGCGACACGCGCACGGTACGTCACTTTTTTCACGGGCCATGCATGGCAGTTATGTATTGAGCTACATGCAAAGGCGCACACACAATTTCTATGTAAGAAGTTTGACACGGCCCTAAAATTGGCGATAGTTAAAAGTGGAAATGTAGGGGGGAAGGTAGGTGGCTATACGGCGAGATTTGTGGGGTTGTGATAGATCGGGTAAAGGGATGTGTTGATGGCTGCGAGTGACTCGATGAAGCTGGAGACGTTAGGTATCGTCGAGCTCGGCTCTTCGGCCTCCGGCTAGCGCGTGCAAGATTCTTACGGTGGGGCCCAGTTGGAAGTGAGATTGAGAGCCGCTGCGTAAAAAATGAGATGTGTCTTATTAAAATCAAGTGGCAATAAATTGCAGCTGTCTATCGACGACCGTGCACTTGATGACGCATGTGTTGTGGCGTAGTAGTAGAAGTAGTAGGATTTTCAGACTTGATTAAACATGACATGACCGCTCGACGACTTTTTCCATGGACGACATCATGTTCCTTCTTATAGAAGTCTCGCTGAGGGAGACGTCCGTGTTGTCTCACGCTATACTTTGAAGGGCACGACGTGTGCAACAATCATCGTTGGATCACACAGAATCAACGGTTGGTGCGCACAATCCGCGTGACAACTGTGACAACCAATCAGAGAGTTGAAGACAGAGTGAGCACAGGTTTGGGCTTCTATGAAAGATAGAGAGAGGGGGGCAAAACTTAGTAGTATCCAAAAACCAAGGGCAAAACTGAGTAGTATAAAAATGGAAAGTGAGTGTCTTGTACAATGAAATACATGGATCAACAAATGGCTTTGCATGTCTGTTCTTTCCACAAACCACATATGGATCCACTCGTGTCATTGCATGTCTGTTCTTTTCATGAACCAAAGCTAGAGTCATTGCATATGTGTTCTTCTCACAAACCACATAAGGATACAACAGTGTCATTGCATCTGTGTACTTTTCATGAACCACAACCAGTGTCATTGCATGTCTGTTCTTTCCACAAACCACACATGGATCCACAGTGACTTTGGATGTGTGTTCTTTTCATGAACCACACCCAGTGTGATTGCATGTCTGTGCTTTCCACAAACCACATATAGATCCACCAGTGTCATTGCATGTCCGTTCTTCTAATGAACCACACCCAGTGTCATTGCATGTCTATTCCTCTAAACAAATCACACATGGATCCACCTAGTGTGATTGCATGTTTGTTCTGTTCACAAACCACACCCAGTGTCATTGCATGTGTGTTCCTCTAAACAAACCACACATGGATCCACCTAGTCTGATTGCATGTCTGTTCTTTTCACAAACCACACATGGATCCACCAATGCCATTGAATGTGTGTTCTTTCCTGAATCACAGCTAGAGTCATTGCATGTGTGTTCTTTTCCTGAACCACAACTAGAGTCCTTGCATGTCTGTTCTTTCCACAAACCACACATGGATCCACCTAGTGGGATTGCATGTCTATTCTTTTCACAAACCACACATAGATCCACCAGTGTCATTGTATGTCTGTTATTTTCATGAACCGCACATGGATCCACCAGTTTCATTGCATGCGTGTTCTTTTCATGAACCACAGCTAGAGTCATTGCATGTGAGTTTTCTAAACAAACCACACATGGATCCACCTAGTGTGATCACATGTCTGTTCTTTTCAAAAACCACACATGGATCCACAAGTGTCATTGCATGTGTGTTCTTTTCATGAACCACAACCAGTCTCATTGCATGTCTGTTCTTCTCACCAACCACATAAGGATCCACCAGTGTCATTGGATGTGTGCTCTTCTCATGAACCACACATGGATCCACCTAGTGTCATTGCATGTATGTTCTTTTCATGAACCACAGCTAGAGTCATTGCATGTCTACGCTTTCCAAAAACCACATATGGATCCACCAGTGTCATTGCATGTCTGTTCTTTTCATGAACCACACATGGATCCACCAGTGTTATTGCATGCGTGTTCTTTTCATGAACCACAACTACAGTCAATGCATGTCTGTTCTTTCCACAAACCACACATGGATCCACCTAGTGTGATTGCATGTCTGTTATTTTCACAAACCACACATGGATCCACCAGTGTCATTGCATGTGTGTTCTTCTAATGAACCATAGCTAGTGTCATTGCATGCTTTTTCTTCTCACAAACCACATAAGGATCCACCAGTGTCATCGGATGTATGTTCTTCTCATGAACCACACATGGATCCACCAGTGTCATTGCATGTCTGTTCTTTTCATCAACCACAGCTAGAGTCATTGGATGTCTGTGCTTTCCACAAACCACACATGGATCCACCAGTGTCATTTCATGTCTGTTGTTTTCATGAGCAACACCCAGTGTCATTGCATGTCTGTTCCTCTAAACAAACCACACATGGATCCACCTAGTGTGATTGCATGTCAGTTCTTTTCGCGAACCACACATGGATCCACAAGTGTCATTGCATGTGTGTTCTTTTCATGAACCACCGCTAGAGTCATTGCATGCGTGTTCTTCTAAAGAAACCACATAAGGATCCACCAGTGTCATTGGATGTGTGTTCTTCTCATGAACCACACCTAGTGTCATTACATGTTTGTTCTTCTCACGAACCACACATGGATCCACCAGTGTCATTGCATGTGTGTTCTTTTCATGAACCACAGCTAGAGTCATTGCATGTGTGTTCTTCTCACAAACCCCACAAGGATCCACCAGTGTCATTGCATGTCTGTTCTTCTCATGAACCACACCTAGTGTCATTGCATGTGTGTTCTTTTCATGCACCACATCTAGAGTCATTGCATGTGTGTTCTTCTAAACAAACCACACACAGATCCACCTAGTGTGATTGCATGTCTGTTCTTTTCACAAACCACACATGGATCCACTAGTGTCATTGCATGTGTGTTCTTCTCATGAACCACATCAAGAGTTATTGCATGTCTGTTCTTTCCACAAACCACACATGGATCCACCAGTGTCATTGGATGTGTGTTCTTCTCATGAACCACACATGGATCCACCCTGTCTCATTGCATGTTTGTTCTTCTCATGATCCATAGCTAGATTCATTGCATGTTTGTGCTTCTCACAAACCACATAAGGATCCACTAGTGTCATTGGATGTGTGTTCTTCTCATGAACCACACATGGATCCACCAGTGTCATTGCATGTCTGTTCTTTTCATGAACCACAGCTAGAGTCATTGGATGTGTGTTATTCTCATGAACCACACATGGATCCACCAGTGTCATTGCATGTCTGTTCTTTTCATGAACCATAGCTAGAGTCATTGCATGTCTGTTCTTTCCACAAAATACATATGGATCCACCAGTGTCATTGCATGTCTTTTATTTTCATGAACCACAGCTAGAGTCATTCCATGTCAGTTCTTCTCACAAACCACATAAGGATCCACTAGTGTCATTGCATGTGTGTTCTTCCCATGAACCACACATGGATACACCAATGTCATTGCATGTGTGTTCTTTTCATGAACCACACCCAGTGTCATTGCATGTATGTTCTTTTCACAAACCACACATGGATCCAATAGTGTCATTGCATGTTTGTTCTTTTCATGAATCACAGCTAGATTCCTTGCATATGTGTTCTTCTAAGCAAACCACATAAGGATCCACCAATGTCATTACATGTATGTTCTTTTCATGAACCACACCCAGTGTCATTGCATGTCTGTTCCTCTAAACAAAACACACATGGATCCACCTAGTGTGATCGCATGTCTGTTCTGTTCACAAACCACACCTAGTGTCATTGCATGTCTGTTCCTCTAAACAAACCACACATGGATCCACCTAGTGTGACTGCATGTCTGTTCTTTTCAGAAACCACACATGGATCCACCAATGTCATTGCATGTGTGTTCTTTTCCTGAACCACAGCTAGAGTCATTGCATGTGTGTTCTTTTCCTGAACCACAGCTAGAGTCATTGCATGTCTGTTCTTTCCACAAACCACACATGGATCTACCTAGTGTGATTGCATGTCTGTTCTTTTCACAAACCACACATGGAACCACCAGTGTCGCATGTCTATTATTTTCATGAACCACACATGGATCCACCAGTTTCATTGCATGTGTGTTCATTTCATGAACCACAGCTAGATTCATTGCATGTGTGTTCTTCTAAACAAACCAGACATCGATCCACCCAGTGTCATTGCATGTTTGTTCTTTTCATGAACCACGGCTAGAGTCATTGCATGTTTGTGCTTTCCACAAACCACATATGGATCCACCAGTTTCATTGCATGTCTGTTCTTTTCATGAGCCACTCCTAGTGTCATTGCATGTCTGTTCCTCTAAACAAACCACACATGGATCCACCTAGTGTGATTGCATGTCTGTTCTTTTCACAAACCACACATGGATCCACCAGTGTCATTGCTTGTGTGTTCTTTTCATGAACCACAGCTAGAGTCATTGCATGTGTGTTCTTCTAAACAAACCACATAAGGATCCACCAGTGTCATTGGATGTGTGTTCTTCTCATGAACCACACCCAGTGTCATTGCATGTGTGTTCTTCTCATGAACCACACATGGATCCACCAGTGTCATTGCATGTGTGTTCTTTTCATGAACCACAGCTAGAGTCATTGCATGTCTGTTCTTTCCAAAAACCACATATGGATCCACCATTGTCATTGCATGTCTATTATTTTCATGAACCACAGCTAGAGTCGTTGCATGTCATTTCTTCTCACAAACCAAATAAGGATCCATCAGTGTCATTGCATGTCTGTTCTTCTCATTAACCACACCCAGTGTCATTGCATGTGTGTTCTTCTCATGAACCACACATGGATCCACTAGTGTCATTGCATGTGTCTTCTTTTCTTGAACCACACCCAGTGTCATTGCATGTCTGTTCTTCTAAACAAACCACACATGGATCCGCCAATGTCATTGCATGTGTGTTCTTTTCATGAACCACAACTAGAGTCATTGCATGTGTGTTCTTTTCATGAACCACAGCTAGAGCCATTGCATGTGTGTTTTCTAAACAAACCACATACGGATCCACCAGTGTCATTACATGTCGGTTCTTTTCATGAACCACACCATGTGTCATTACATGTATGTTCCTCTAAACAAACCACACATGGACCACCTAGTGTGATTTCATGTGTGTTCTTCTCACAAACCACACATGGATCCACCAGTGTCATTGCATGTCTGTTCTTCTCATGAACCACAGCCAGAGTCATTTCATGTGTGTTCTTCTAAACAAACCACACATGGATCCACCTAGTCTGATTGCATGTCTATTCTTTTGACAAACCACACAACGATCCACCAGTGTCATTGCATGTGTGTTCTTTTCATGAACCACAGCTAGTCATTGCATGTTTGTTCTTTCCACAAACCACACATGGATCCACCTACTATGATTGCATGTCTGTTCTTTTCACAAACCACACATGGATCCACCAGTGTCATCTTCTCATGAACCACAGCCAGTGTCATTGCATGTCTGTTCTTCTCAGAAACCACATAAGGATCCACCAGTGTCATTGGATGTGTGTTCTTCTCATGAACCACACATGGATCCACCAGTTTCATTGCATGTCTGTTCTTTTCATGAACCACAACTAGTCATTGCATGTCTGTTCTTTCCACAAACCAGATATGGATCCACCATTGTCATTGCATGCCTGTTCTTTTCATGAACCACAACAAGAGTTATTGCATGTCAGTTCTTCTCACAAACCACAAAAGGATCCACCAGTGTAATTGCATGTCTGTTCTTCTCATGAACCACACCCAGTGTCATTGGATGTGTGTTCTTCTCATGAACCACACATGGATCCACCAGTTTCATTGCATGTCTGTTCTTTTCATGAACCACAACTAGTCATTGCATGTCTGTTCTTACAACAAACCAGATATGGATCCACCATTGTCATTGCATGCCTGTTCTTTTCATGAACCACAACGAGAGTTATTGCATGTCAGTTCTTCTCACAAACCACAAAAGGATCCACCACTGTAATTGCATGTCTGTTCTTCTCATGAACCACACCCAGTGTCATTGCATGTGTGTTCTTTTCATGAACCACACATGGATACACCAGTGTCATCGCATGTGTGTTCTTTTCATGAACCACACCCAGTGTTATTGCATGTCTGTTCTTTCACAAACCACACATGGATCCACCAGTGTCATTGCATGTGTGTTCTTTTCATGAACCAGATCTAGAGTCATTGCATGTGTGTTCTTCTAAACAAACCACATATGGATCCACCACTGTCATTGCATGTCTGTTCTCTTCATGAACCCCACCTAGTGTCATTGCATGTCTGTTCCTCTATACAAACCACACATGGATCCACCTATGTGATTGCATGTTTGTTCTTTTCACAAACCACACATGGATCCACCAGTGGCATTGCATGTGTGTTCTTTTCATGAACCACAGCTAGAGTCATTGCATGTGTGTTCTTCTAAACAAACCACACATGGATCCACAACTAGAGTCATTGCATGTATGTTCTTCTAAACAAACAACAAATGGATCCACCTAGTGTGATTACATGTCTATTCTTTTCACAAACACACATGGATCCACCAGTGTCATTGCATGTGTGTTATTTTCATGAACCATAGCTAGAGTCATTGCATGCCAGTTCTTCTCACAAACCACATAAGGATCCACTAGTGTCATTGTTCTTTTCATGAACTACACCCAGTGTCATTGCATGTGTCTTCTTCTCATGAACCACACATGGATCCACCAGTGTCATTGCACGTGTGTTCTTTTCATGAACCACGGCTAGAGTAATTGCATGTGTGTTCTTCTCACAAACCACACATGGATTCAACAGTTTCATTGCATGTGTGTTCTTCTCATGAACCACAGCCAGTGTCATTGCATGTCTGTTCCTCTAAACAAACCACACATGGATCCACCAGTGTCATTGCATGTGTGTTCTTTTCATGAACCATAGCTAGAGTCATTGCATGCCAATTCTTCTCAAAACCACATAAGGATCCACAAGTGTCATTGCATGTCTGTTCTTTTCATGAAACACACCCAGTGTCATTCCATGTGTGTTCTTCTCATGAACCACACATGGATCCACCAGTGTCATTGCATGTGTGTTCTTTTCATGAACCACAACTAGAGTTATTGCATGTGTGCTTTCTCACAAACTACACATGGAACCAGTGTCATTGCATGTGTGTTCTTCTCATGAACCACAACCATTGTCATTGCATGTCTATTCTTCTCACAAACCACATAAGGATCCACTAGTGTCATTGGATGTGTGTTCTTCTGATGAACCACACATGGATCCACCAGTGTCATTGCATGTCTGTTCTTTTCTTGAACCACACCTAGAGTCATTGCATGTCTGTCCTTTCCATAAACCACATATGGATCCACCAGTGTCATTGCATGTATGTTCTTTTCATGAACCATAGTGTCATTGGATGTGTGTTCTTTTTCATGAACCACACCCAGTGCCATTGGATGTTTGTTCTTTTCATGAACCGCACCCAGTGTAATTGGATGTGTGTTCTTCTCACAAACCACACATGGATCCACCAGTGTTGTTGCATGTGTGTTCTTTTCATGAACCACACATGGATCCACCCAGTGTGATTCATATCTATTCTTTACACAAACCACATATGGATCCACTAGTGTCATTGCATGTCTGTTATTTTCATGAACCACACCTAGTTCCATTGCATGTATGTTCCTCTCATAAACCACATATGGATCCTAACCTTAGGAGAGCCCTAACCTTAGCCCCCCAATGGGTGGCCGTTAGACCGAGTCTTCTAGAAGGCACACCCTAACACAGTTGTTCTGCTTGACGATTGTTACATACTGTTCGATCGGTGCACTTGGACGATTGGGATGGTCTTCGTGAGAGGTATCCACGAGTAGGCTGTACTGCGGCATCATTGGCCACGCTTGCTTAGGACAAACTGGGAACACCAGGTGCTCCCCTGTTGCGAGTGTCACGACTCACGAGTTGAGTGGGCCATATCCCAGTGTCACGTCCCCATTACTTCTCTTCCTTCCCGTACTTCTCTTCCTTCCCCTTGAAGCTACTTTCCCCACTTCACTGCCATCATGCTGTAGCCGCAAGCCGACGGCGCCTCCATCCCAATCCCCTCTCCGACAGCCACCCCCTCCCCTCTCGCCATGGGTTCAAGGGGAGACGGCGAGGAAACGCATCATGACGACAGGGACGGTGATTTCGATGTGAGTCGTCTCATCTCTATCTCTATAATCTGTGGCCAGTTATCTATTTTTTGAGCTAGATCTACTCTGTTTACTCATGCGCGTATGATATGTTAGGCCAACCAGACGATGTATGACTCCGACTATCATGGTTTAGTGGATGAAGACAGTCCTCTGCTATGTAAACATGGACATGTGCCCGCTAAATTTGTAGCGTTCGAAGGACGAAACGCGGGCAGGAGGTTTCTATGGTGTCAAGGACATCGTACAATGATGCAAGGTGGAAGTTGCGGTGTTGTCAAATGGGTAGACCCAGAATGGCCCAAATCGATGCAGAAAATGCTGGGCAAACTATGGGATATGACTGTTGAGTTGAAAGAATCCGTAGTCAGCTCACTTCTTGACAGTGTTGAGATGAAGCTATGGGACCTAGTTGACACGACCAAGCTTAACCGAGATCTCAGGAGGGTGCAAGACAAGGTTAGCAAAGTCAAGAAGGAGAGGGACGTGGCGTTGGCCCTGAAGGCTAAAGCAGAGCAAGAACTGACTCAAGCAAGGAATGATCTTCACCAGGCCAAAGTCCTGCAGTTCACAACTATGAGTATTGACAAGTGCATGAGGAAATATACAGAGAAAAAATTGAAGCTCTGCAAGGAAGATGCTAAAAGGAAGGAGTAGACGAATCGATGCTTGCTCTCGTAGGAAGATGCGCATCGGGCTAAGATTACGAAGATCAAGGAGATGCGTGATAACTAGTTATATTTAGCTTGAGATCCGTGCCTTTTCAAGTTGCAATAGTAGTACTTGTTAACCTAGCGGTCTGAACTAGTGGTCCCGGAGTCCTGGGAGGAAAAAATTGGTCTCCCGTTAGTCTGTCTTAACCCTGCATCACTTCCTTTTGTCTGATCATGGTGGTATTCTGACATTGGTGGTTTGTTTAAACTTAATCTACGTGGATTGTTCCGCATGAAAATGGCACAGCCAAAATTTATAAAGTGGAAGCACGTACACCTGGTTAATGGAGATCCGGGAGCTTCGCTAGATTCAGGGGATGCAGAAGTAGGGAGGCGGTAAGATAGACAAGCTGAAGCTTCTGGGTATTATCGGTTGCCATTGCTATTTATGTTGCCACGTCGTTGTGCAACATCTAAAATAAGTTGCTGCTTCGTGGAGTGTGGCAGCTGAAATAATTTATTTCTGTGCCACTTACATTCCATCGTATTTGGAGACGTCCTGCCCCTCAGCAATCGTGGAACCGGTGCTGCGTGTTTTCAGATAGCAGTGGCACAATCACAATTTTGGATTCAACTACTGACTTGGGCATTTTCAAACCGTAAGTTGCGATACATTTTACTCAGAGAACATGGGTAGATTATTTCGCCCAGCAATGTGCCACAGAAAGAGCTCAAGATTTTAACAGAATTACATATATAGGTTCAAGTTCAACACATTACTATGCATCCTCATTGCCAGGAGCCTTCTTCTATAGCCTAGGTGCCAAGCCTTCACGTCCACTTGCTTCTTCATTTCCTGACTTCTTCCTCTTCCTCGGTGCCAATTTTCTTAGCTTCACGTACTCTGCATCACCGGGACAATGGGCACCAAAATCGTGTCCAACATTATCTTTCCATTCGTTTTTAATTTCTTCGGGCAGCAAAATGACTGACCCGGCAGTCATGTTTCTAACCTTGTGGCGCTTCCTGTCAAAGAAACAAGACTGTTGCATAACTACCCAATATCTACAAAGTAAATAAAAAAAATTACAATTCAGCACAAACATGAGAACCCCAAGAGACTTTTGCTTACCAGGAGCTTATTGGGTTCGAGCAACCACCCTGTCCAAGAATAGAAGGGCGACTCCCAGTTGCACCAGCTTTCACATCCAGTACATCACAATTCAGCTCAAACATGCAATCCGAAGCATACCTTTTCATCAACCCAATTAGCCGACTGTCACACGTTAGAGGAACCATGATGCCACGTTCATCCATGAAGCTGAACTTTGCAGTCTGCTTCGTACATAATTCATCATGATTACACAGAGCAGCAACTATACCAGATATAGTGCAGATCTGCGCAGGAGCTTCTTCCATCATGATACAATGGTGTCCATACCACTTGCCCTCAGAGTCGTACCTCAAGAGGACTACCGTAACCAGGTAAGGGTGGTCCGCGGACATCCCACTTGACAGAAAACTGTGGACAAAATATGTTTGTCAGCGTTGGGCTATCAATCAAATTTAGGTTCAGTAGCCAGCTAGCAGTTATAATTAGTGCGAATAGCAAAGAGAAGGGTATCTCACCCGCTTGTAGCCAGAACTTCTTCTTCCTTGGTAGTAGGATCTGCCATCCTCCGAGCTACTCGTCTCGTCGACGGCGGAGGCGGGCTAGAGCCTCGCAATGGCAGCTACGTCATGTGCCATTGGAGCTCGGGATCAGCGATTGGGCGCAACAACTTGGCGCCGGAAGTCAAATGTTCGAAGGAATCGTCCTGTCTGGAGGGTGGATTCTGACGCTACCGGTGCTAGGGAAAAGGTGGGAATGGATTTGTGAAATTGGTCAACACATCTAATCCACTTAGTTACTCGATTTGCCAAAGAGGTTGCCGTGTTGGCGCTCGCGTCACGGACAGATGACCGACATGAGGGTCCTGACCGTCACTTCATGGGGCAGTTTAACGGAATGTTTGAATTTGGCAGGGGTGAGATGAGTTTGCCTCAAAATGGCCCCTCTTAGTAGTTGGCGGCCCAACATTTCAAAACGCGGCAATTTCAGGCAACTTAGGTACCGCCATGCGCTGACCAGCGAACTTTGGTACCGCAGACGAACAGGCCCATCCTAGGAGTAGCTATAGTCCAATGACTAGAAAAAATAGTTTATTGTAATGTTCTAGCCTTTCTAGGTACAGAGTATTTCCGGAGCCATTTCTGCAAAAATAAGGTCTCTACCTTCAGCCTAATTACGTACACACATGAAGGTAGTAACATGAACTAGTATGTTTCCCACTATGACCAGCCTAAGAGCATCTCTAGTGGCTAGTGTATCCGTTAGTCTAAGCCAAATATAGACCACCATGGAACAAAAAATGCCTCTGGTGGCTTGTCTACCGATGGTCGAAAATTTAGACATACTCCAAACTAGCAACTCATTGTCCATATTTGGACAACCGAGCCACCATGTCTAAAGCAAAGTTGGTCGCTCGCGAGCTCGCTCCCGCGCCAAATCAGAGCATTTGTTGTACTGATTTGCTTTGTATATTGACTTTTTGTGTGTAGATGGACATATAGACTATCAAATTTAGACTATCCACTAGAAAACTAAAGTCGTGTAAAAAGGAACCTTTTTACACCATTATCTATAAAGTAAAGATGTAGACTACCAAATTTAGACAAGCCACTAGAGATGCTCTAAGAGACTACCAAATTTAGACAAGCCACTAAAGATCAAGGCAAAAAATACTAGCGTGCTATTTAATTTAGCGTGGCTTTTCTCCATACGATATGAAAGTTATAGCATGCTAATAACGCGCTATTTTACAAAACATCTTTTTGTAAAAATTAAAAAATATAACAGGTATATCATGAATATAAACGATTTCAGCATCTAATGAATTTCCTAGAGTAATACTTGTACATGCATAATCAATTTCGGTGCTATCCAAGTTAGAGGATAACCAGCACAGTTGAATCTCGGTACATCGCCAGGTGCTGCATGAGGAGGAGGCGGCGGCTTGACGCGATCACTTAAGTTTAACAATAATTTTTTTGTTATATGATTGCTTACTCGACACATTTATCATATGTTATCTTACTCCACACCTTCCAACAAAAAAATAACGTCCTATACTTGAAATAGCGCTAACGCTATGATGTTTTAGCGCGATATAGAAAGCTATTTAAAAATAGCGCCATAGCGAGCAAAATCTTTAAAAAATATCGTGGACTCTCCAAATACGCTATATCATGCTAAATAACATGAAATAGTGTACTATTTTTTCCATGCTAGAGATGCTCTAAGGCTGGTCTGAGTGGTAAGTAACTTGGAGTAGTAATATGCATACATTGTGCTAAAGACTATCAAAAGTACTCCCTTCGTCCAGAAATAACTGAGTTGGTTTTGTCTAGATTCGAATGTATTAAATACATTCGAATCTAGACAAACCCAAGTAAGTGATTTATAGATGGAGGGAGTAATATTTTTTATATGCTAAAATGGAAAATAAGTCCAACTGCTGGCAATGTTGGGATTCGAGAGTCTTGATCCAACGCTCAATATTCGGAGTTATTTGTACACTGTATATAACTATTAAATTGCACGTGCCCTGTACGTGAGACTCAGATAATAGACATCTGACATATCATCAATATATAAAATTATAATAGGTAAAACAGAAAAATATAAATTTGATCAACATCTATAAAGTATGGGTGTATATTTGGTTCTTGTACTTTGTATATCATGTAGAATTCAATGATTATTACCTATCTAAAACTTGAAACATTTGGTAACATGGTCTAGAGAAACGAGGGAGAAGATTCTAGAATGATGGAGAAGTGTGTTTTGAGTTTTGTGCATAACATTCATTGTGATGAAGACTATCAATAGAATTTTATAGATGCTAGAATGGAAAAAAAGATCCAACAGCTGAAAATGTTGGGATTTGCGAGTCTTGATCCAACAGTCAATATTCAAATTTAATCGTACACTTTTATGCTAATTTATAGTCTATTATTGTATTTTTCTGCTATATTTAAGAGTTTGTATGCACTCTAGAGGTAGTCGCATTGTCTAGTGTCGGCACCACATGAGTTGGCTAATGATTAGAACAAGATGATCTTTAACGGTACTGCACAAAGACCAAACATAAATCCCTTGATTTATAGTGTACGAATAAATTTGAATATTGACCGTTGGATCAAGACTCGTGAATCCCAATATTTCCAGCCGTTGGATCTTCTTTTCTATTCCAGCATCTAGAAGATTTTATTGATAGTCTTCGTCACAATGAATGGTATGCACAAAACTCAAAACACGCTTCTCCATCATTCTAGAATCTTTTCCCTCGTTTCTCTAGACCGTGTTACCAGAATTTTCAAGTTTTAGATAGCTAATAATTGTTGACTTCTAAATGATATACAAAGCTTCTTCCAAATTTTTTTTATGCTTTACCTGTTAAAATTTTATTTAGTGATGATATGTCATACGTCTATTATCTGAGTCTCACGTGTTGATCAAAAGGGACGTGCCACACACGTATATACTATATGAAATGTGATTACAAATGTTAAGTTGTTATTAACCAATATTCTTGTTAGAAAAAATGCATGCATTAAGTCTATTAGTAATAACTATCTACCCATATTGAGAATAAATCCTACTATGCTATGAAATTTTGGGGGTGGTGACATGATGGTTCTAGAACATGTTGGAGTTTACTCTAGCTACTATTCACACGAATCCAGCTGCCCTAAACCATTGGATCTAACAGCCCAACGGTCAGGATTGGTGCTATGGATCCAATTCAAAACTGCTCCATTGTAGTAGTAGAGAGAATACAACCTACTATGCTATGAAATTTTGGAGGTGGTGACATGATGGTTCTAGAAAATGGTGGAGTTTCTCTAGGTACTATTCAACACAAATCTAGGTGCTCTGAACCATTGGATCTAACAACCCAACAGTGAGGATTGGTGCTAAGGATCCAATTCAAAACTACTCCATTATAATAGTAGAGATATAGTGGTAAGATAAGATAAGATAAGATAAGAAATAACTAGTGAGTTGCAAGTGCTTTGCATGTGAGAATCAGATAATATAAGTATGACATATCATTTTTTATATAAAATTATAGTAGTAGGTGAAACTCAAAAAAAATTTATACTTTCGAGCCACGTTTATAAAGTATCCCATGTGTTTGGTTCTTGTACTTTTTTATAATCTAGAAATCAACCTATAGAAAATAATCTACGTCCGTAAAACTAATCTATAAATAAATTCTATTCTATAGGAGTACGTGGGCGAGGCTAGGGGGAAACTTCATGCCCTTTCGTCTCTAGAACCGCTCATGCATGCATCTCCCAATCTTCCTAGCAGTTCCTTTCTTGTCTATCCCATTCCTTTTCTGTCACCCGGCCGGACCTCTGCAAAAACAAAAGAAGGCGCCAATCACCATCTATGGTGGCACCGTTGGATAAGATGTACTACTTCCTGGACCCTGGCAACACCACACTACAGGTGGCATATACAAACAGAGAATCAGTGGTGAACGATTACATCAAGAAAATCCAAAAGCTCCAAGAGGAAACAGACGTCAATATTGTCGGCCTCGATGTTGAGTACACCAACAAGCAATCATCGACGAAGAAGGCTGCTGTCGTCCAGCTATGTGTGGGCATGGATTTCCTGGTCTACCAGATCTGCCTGGCCGACTAGCCATGCTCCAAGCTAGCATAGTTCCTCATCAACCCTAACATTTCCTTTGTAGGCGTCGACATCGGCAACGACGGTATCAGGCTTAGGCATTCTCTAGTGCTAGTGACGAACTTCGTGGACATCCAAAAGAGGTGGAAGCCTACCGGCTCCACGAATGAGAAGGATGCTTTGGCTGACTACGCGGTGGCCCTCATAGACATCTGCTAAAAAGTCATGAAGAAGAAGAAGGATGTGGAACACAAGCAGTGGGGGAACATGCCCTTGACCGAAGAGTAGATCAAGTATGCAAGCCTCGACACCTACACGACCTACAAGGTATACAAGCGGATAGTGAACTTCGAGATGGGTCAACAAACTCTCGAAATGTTCAACCAAAAAAATGAACTAAGGAAGAAGGGCAAGGGCAAGGGCAAGGGCAAGCAGACCAAAGAAGAAGAAGACGAAGACTCAGAATGGTTCACCATGTGACCTACGAGTATATCTTTGTGTTTCAGTATATCCTTGATTGATACGACTCCTACTTGTACTACTACTGGCAAAAGTTAATGCATGTATATACTGCAGGCATGCAAGGGGCAAAGGCAAGAATAAATGCAAGGAATTGTAGCTATTTTTTTTATTTTGACTGCAGAGTGGTAGTAAGAGTAGGCATCGTAGAACACCAACAGTACGACCCACCTCAATGAAATGTCTTGTCAATCAACAGCCATGGCAGATTATAATTTTAGAGTGGTAGAGATTTTCTTTGAGTAATTCCATTTATATTGCTTAAGGGTGGAGTACTGCTGAAAGACAGAGGGTGAATGGGCACCTGAAAAACTGCTAGTAGCAATGTAGCAGCAGAACTGCAAGATTAACTTTTGTTGATTGCCCGAATGTATGTTGAGTTAGTACAGTATAAACATATATATATATATTACTACTACCTACTATGTACTAGTAGTACTACTAGCAAAAAACCACCGCCCTACTGCGAAAAAATATGATTTCTTCCAACTAAACTAGTACTACTCCAAAAATGGCTATATTTACTTGTCGCGAAAATGGATCTATCAAGACATGTTTTAGTGCTAGATACGAGTACATCCAATCTAGTGACAATTAATATAAATCGGCGGGGAGTACTACTACTACCGTAGTACTCCATTATTGTACTACTACGACTATGGAGTACATAAGTACTCCTGAATGTATATTGACCGGTACTCCTACCTCTGTTTGGGATTATTAGGCCAAAGAGATTTTTAAAAATTGTTAGAAATTATAAGACATATCTTCTTTATTGTCTTAATTCCCGTGACTCATTAATTTAGATATCTCTATTTTCTCTCAATCTCCCAATGCATGTTGTTTCATCTGACATCATGTCCCTTTTTTTATCTAGCGTCTCATGCATGTAAAACTAATGGTGCATACATAAATGAATTAGAGTGAATAATTTATCTACATAGAGCCTTAATCCTATTCATCTTACTACTCACCAGAGTACATCCACCCAACCCATCGGAAGTTAAAATACTTCATGAAAAATACTCAGGAGAGTACATCACTGAACTCATCTACCTCTGTTTCAAGGAATAAGGCGCACGCGCGCTCCAAAATAAAGTTTCACCAAATAAATGGAGCAACTAAAATTTACTTATATTGTATAAATTTTGTCGTTGAATTCGTATTGAAACAGACTTTCTAATGATGCTAAACTTTTACAGTACCAACATTCTTTATATATATATTTTGAGTAAATCTTGGTCAAACAAAAAACAAGAAAAATAAGGGAGCCTTATTTCTTAGGACGGAGATAGAGTATTACTACTGCAAAATCCACCATTCCTGGTATGCAAATGATCTTTCTGCAATTAAACCAATTAACAGCTAAAGAAGGAACACAACTTTTCTTCGACGTAGCAGGACTAGCCAGGTAATGAGGCGGCACCACCAGGTAAGACGTAAGGTCCTCAAACGCGATGTCGCCTGGCTTAGCAGAGCTTGCCGCGTCGAGCTCCAACGTCACGGTGCTGGTCCTCCTCCTCCTACCGTCCGTCCAGGAGAGCAGCGGTAGGCATTCTGCCCACTTCCTCACCATGTACACCGGCAAGTCGTACAATGAGGCCCTAACATAGACCACTGACAAGAGGGGGGCCATGCTTACCGTGCCAATCGTCAGGATGAACATGGCGTCCTCCTGCTCCCAAACGAGGATGAGCCGGTGGGCCGCCTCGCCCGGCAACGGCACCAGCTCCTGGAAAGCTTTGGTGGTGGCATACTGGATCGTGTGCACTTGGATTGAGTGGACCGCTTCGAGGTGGGCGACGAGCGCTGGCGGTGGGGTGGCGAAGTTGCAGCCGGTCTCCGTGCAAGTGCAAGGAGCATATCGGCACATGATTTCATGCTCGTGGAGTTCGTAGTAGGGCAACAAACTACTGCAGCCTTTGTGGGCACACTCGACCCTAGCCATTGATAGGACGACATCCATGGCGGGCTCGTGGGTGAATCCGCTGCTAGGGTCCTCGCGCAGGAGGAATAGACAAAAGAAAAATCAATGGATTGTGAGGGAGAAATGGAGAGACCTTGTAGACCCGCCGGGGCTAGAGGGGCGGCGAGAAGGAGGAACAGTTGAGAACGGTGGCTTCCATCTTCAGAGTGACCGTCCGAAGCATTGCGATTTGGGTGGGGGAAATGAGGATTCTCTGAGCCGGCCTTGAGCCATGCCCTTGTTTTATATACCACCACTGATAATCAATGAAGCTCTACTTGATTGCGCCTTATTCTATACTAGGGTCCTTTTTGTATATTTTGAGGCCTATTGTCTACAAATTCATGGTTTAGTTGGACAAGATTAGCGGCCTCTTTGTATTTGTGCACCATCCTTTTATTAGTAAGTTGGCACGTGAGACCCACATAATAATAAAGTATGACATGTCATCACTATATAAAATTACGCTCTATAATAGGTAAAGCTCAAAAATATATGAAAGAGCCACATCTATGAAAAGTAACGGTGTATATTTGTTTTCACCCAATACACTTTGAAGGTACTGTAGTAACATGTGAAAGTTTTACTAGCCTAAGTTATTTAGCACTATGAAGAGCAGCCTAATATGGAAGAGAAAGAAAACATCCAGCCACAACTCATTTTTGGGTGGAAGCACGAGGCAAACAGAACGAAAGTTTGGTTGGACGACCACGGGCCACAACTTTCTCTACGTTGTTGCGCCTGCATAGTTGTACTCGATTGCGCGGAAGCTTACATGGGAAGGAAGAGGTGACTACTGCGATGCTTCCCACCTGAACAAGTGCCAGGCATAAATGCATGAGTGGGGCATAGCAACCAATGCCGCATTGAGAAGGAGAGAGGGAGGATGATTCTCCTTCATCTAGTAGCCTTTTCTCTAACGAAAGGTAGTGACGAGACAAATTTTTGGGTGGAGGAGAATTTTTATAAAAAAAGGCAAAATATTTGTTGTGGAAGGAGCCCTTGCTCGCCTTGCTAGCTGACGAGGGTTTAACTCATCAATGCCCATTGTTATGGACTTGGGTTTTGGAGAAGGAGGAAGCGCTAGAGATATCTATTGGCTAGCAAACAAGCACACAGGGGACTCGAAGATTTACCTAGGTTCAGGCCTCGTAGAGGTCCCTACTCCTGCTTGTCTGCTCATGGAATTATCAAGGGAATCCAGGATTACAATGGTGCGCAGATGCAATCTGGTGAGGGTTATGGAAACTAGGGTTGCGTGTGTCCTCCTCGCCGCCCCTCCTAGCCTTTATATAGATACGCTAGGTCTCGGGTAGCAGGTCGAGTCGGTTACAGGTTTAGGGTTTTCCCCTTTGAACTTTCTATCTTATCTTCTTCTTGTTCTTCAAGCAATTGGGAGTCCGCAGGTTACTCGAGTTCTTCATTTGGGCCTTGGTGACACCGTGGGCTTCTATGCATTCAGGCCATATATACCAAGCTCGAGTACCTGTAGGGTATACCAATGTCACTAGCCCCTGAGTGTCCAGTGGAATTGCAGATTCGACTGGAGCCTTTATGAAGTTTTTCGAGTACATGACTAAGTATGTTTTTCGACTGCTCTGTTTATGTCACAAGGATTGTTTGATGTGCGTGCCTGATTTTAACCGATATATCGGTATCAGTTAACTACCTTAGGGTAAAATAACGCCATCTACTCAAACTCGAGTCCCTAGACTCGAATCCGGAAAAGTGCTGGTGTAATTCGACTCAAGCCGTAGAGGTCTTACAGGAGTCGAATTCCAGTATATGGATGTGAGCACTCGATGCGTCCGCCAAGGCATATTAATCGTACCTGCAGGCACGGATATATTTCTGGTAGTGCGCAGCTTAATGCATTGCCAGGCCTTATTCAGGTCTTACCTTCAGGCTACAAGCACGGCATCCTAATATTATCATCGCGGAGATGATTCGGGTGACCCAGGAGACGTGGTCTCTTTGTAGGGAAAAATTATGAGGCAGTGTCACCATAAACATTGAGTGTGGATGTTATCAACACACAGTACTTTGGACAAATAATCATAGGGTGCGCGACCAGTACTCCCTATGGGAGTAGCCCCCGAGTGCCTGGTTGAGTCAAAGACTCAGGTAGGGACTAAAGAACTTTTGTGACTGATGTTGTCTTTTGTTTGATTGTTTTCGTCGAATTTTCTTTCGGCGCTCCCTATGGGAGTAACCCATGTCCATAGTCGAATCGTGTTTCGAGTGGTTAGGTTTGCTTTGATTGTCCATATTCCTGCAAAAGAAGAAGAAAAAAAATCGTAGGGTGCGCGACCAGCGCTCCCTATGGGAGTAGCCCCCAAGTGCTTGGTGGAGTCGAAGACTCAAGCAAGGACTAAAGTAGTCGAAATCTTCTGCTCCGTAGTTTTTGATGACGTCAGTGCTGACGATTTCATGACCTCAGTTGCCCGCGTGAGCGAGTTTGACGGGACGTGACGAGCGGTGGGTCCCACTCCCTTGACGGGACGGGACGTGACGTGACGAGCGAGTTTGACGGGACGTGACGATTTGACTGGGTGTGCGTAATCTTTATTTTAACCGTGCCTCCTCGATTTCCGCGCGTAATGGGAGAAATGGGGGGACGGTTCACATTTTAGCTCCTCCATGTGTCAAGCACGATGAACGCCATGCGTCCAGTAGGGTTTTTCTGAGCCGTTGGATTGCATCTTCCAAGGGTTAAGTAGTGACGCTGCGATGGTAATTTCTCATCTGCTTTCATTCATCCTTTGCCTTCATTGCCATTGCCGCTGCTCCTCTGCTTTCTCTACGCTCTTTTTATTCCGCAGCGGTGGACCAGCTCCGCACGTTTCCTAGCTACTTCCTTCGGTCGCATCGCCGCCGCGCAATGGGGAAGAATAAAGGGGGTGCTGCGACCGATTCTATGGCTACCATTGCCGCGGCGAAGAAGAAGGGCGGCTCAGCCGCTGCGGGCACCAGCACCGCCGCCAGCGGGAAGAAGAAGGGCATGGGAACCCGTGTCACGAATGGCGTGTGGCGTCCCTCCGTCATCAAGTCCTCTGATCTTCATCTTCTTCACCAAGACGGAGTGTTGTCCGCCGTAGTCGCCGACGCGCGCGTCCCCGGCGGCGAGGTAATCCCCTCTCCTCCTTCCGGTTTTCGAGTGATGTTCTTAGCATTCATCATTCGCGGCCTTTCTCTGCCCCTGCATCCTTTCTTCAGGGGTCTTCTTTGTTTTTATGGGCTCCAGCTCCATCAGCTGTCCCCAAATTCCATCTTCCACGTAGCTTGCTACATCACTCTCTCCGAATGCTGGCTCGGAATCGAGCCGCATTTCGGCCTATTCAAACGCCTCTTCAAATTGAAACGCCAATCGGCATCTGGCTTCGTAGTCTATGATGTAGGTGGCTGCGGAATCCATGTCGATCCATCCGCCACGTATTTCGACATCAAGCTGATGATGTCCGTCCAAGGGTGGAGAGACAAGTGGTTCTACGTCCGCGACAAGAAAGCTGACGGAGAACACTTTGGACTCGCCCCCTTCGACCCCGCGACGCCGTGCTAGAGGAAGCGCTCCTGGAAGAATGTGGTCATGCCTGGCGAATCCGTGGAGACAGAAGTGATGTACAAGCGCGTCTGCAACCTAGAGAGTCGCATAGGCAAAGAGGAGGGAGGCCGCGCCCTCATTCGCACATGGCTGCACCGTCGCATCCAGCCCCTACAGGCCAGAGTTCACCCCATGTTTTAGTGGACTAGCGCTGATGATGTCACTCGTGTGTCTGCCGATGGCATGTCCGCGAGTGAGGTAGACAAAAGGGTTCGAATGGTCACCAAGTACACCGTCAAGGATGTGCTCCCTAGTGAGCCAGTTCTTCCTCCGTTTGATGCTGCTAACCCTCCTCCTGAGGTATAGTTGTGCTACGCAGTAGCTTAATTTGTCGATTGCTTCTCTACTGTTTCTTATCTTTGTGCTAATTTTGTTGTATGTATGCAGGATTGGGCGGTATCACCCTGTATGCCCCCTCTTCCTAAGGGGGTTATTCCTCGCGAAGCCTTGGAAGAGGACGAGTCGGAGTCAACCATCCTATCCGATGTGGAGGAGGAAGCCCCCGAGTCGGGTAGTCCGGATACTCGCAAGCATTCGCGCAGCAAGGATTCCAATGCGTCTTCTCCTTCGACTCCGGAGGGCGCATGCGTTGGTGCGGAGTCGCCCATCCCTGCTATTCCTGTGAGCGCCGTGGCGCCATCTTCGCGCAAGAAGATGCGACTGCCAAAGGAATCCTCGTCAGAGTCGGGGGAGCCAACCTTTGACTTTGATAAGTTTGATTGGTAAGTATTCGAGTTGTCCTTTTTGAGTTTTGCACTAGCTTTGCCTTGTCCTTGATGTTAGGTTTTGTCTTGTAGTCAAGAGGCGTCATCATCTTCTGGCGACGTCCAATTTTTGAAAGAATCAGGAGTCGCAACTTCAAAGGCCAAGAAAGAGGTCGAGCGTGCTCCTTTCCCTCCATTGGCAGCCCACTCCGGGCACAACTCTTCCAGCTCTCCGCATGAAGGGGAGCATCGAATGGTTGCCCAGATGACGGCACACTAGACAACTTCGGAGTCATTGGAGGATCATGTAAGTGTAGGATTTCTTCTTTTAATGTTGCAGTTAATGTTATCTATTGCTTCTGCTGATCCCTTGTTGTGCGATAGCTCCTTGTGAAGGAAGCCGCTCACTTGGCGGAGCAAGTGCTTGCGATGGGCCGTAAGCATGCAATGCTGGAGACGCGTCATCGCGTGGTCGAAAGTAAGTGTTCTTCACTTCTTCTTCTTCTTCTCCTTTTTATATAGTCGACTGATAGTCAATCCCTTTTTTTTTGCAGCTGAACATAACGCCCTCCTGCGCAACGCTGCCACCATGGAGAAAACACTCGCCGTGGCTGTGAAGGGTCGCGATGAGGCAATCGCGGCGCGTGACGAGGCACAGAGGCATGAAGAGGATCTATGTTCCTCCATCGCGTCCAGGGAGAATTTGTTCGAAGAACAACTTTTCTAGATTGCCAAGGCCCTCTCAGGTACCTTTCTTGGATATCATTATCGTTCTCTTGTTCGATTTTTGTCGTTGGCGCTGATGTTTGAGTCCATGTGTGGGTTTATGCATAGATGCTGGCAGTTTGAGCTTCGACCCACGGGCCTTCCGTCACGACGATGCTTTGGCGGGTGCGCTTTCAGCAGTTGAGGACCGCAGCGCCGCCGTTTAGGATATGCTTTCCAAGGCCAAGGGCGTGCTCAGTCACCTCCGGGAGGAGTTGATGCCCAAGGATGAGCTAATCGAGAACATGGCCGAGCTAGTGGAGTCTCTCGCCGGGGGTGTTCCTTCAAGCTTCAAGAACTCACTCCGTGCGGCTGGCGCGTCCATGTCACTTGCCATGGTGCAGGACCATGGAGTCGAGGTTGATCCTGCAGCGGTTTCGAAGGCGATCCCCGTTAGCACGGACGGCCAGCAGGTAGTCTTTGCTCCCTTCGCGACTGCCTGTGGCAAATATTGGCCGCATCTGATTAACACGGTTGCGAAGTACTCTGAGGAGCTGCAGCGAGCCAAGAAGGCAGCAAAGGCTGCGGCATCAGGGGCTAGCGGAAAGTCAGTGGCATCTGACACTACCACGGACTCGATGAAGCCCCCGAAGCCGTCAAAGTCTAAGAAGCCAATCGCTCCTCAGTAGCTTTGTAATAGTTGATTAGTTTATGCCTTTTTCCTAGAACATGCCTTTTGGCGGGTGTATCTGCTGATACTTTTGCCAATCTTGTATTCACCCGAATCTTTCGTCTGTGTGTCGATTTGATTGTCTTATTTGCTTCTATCTTGGCTTGTGGTAGGATACATCAAGTGATCCTTTGAGGGAACCTCAGGACTCGCCACCCCTTGATGATACTTTGGCACCGCCGCGCTCCAGGGTAGATGAGCTGTCGCTGCTTTCGCGACTACATGACCGCGGGAAGCAGCTAGAGCGTGAATTGCCCGTGCTCCACGGTAACACGGATGTATGGAAGTCAAAGGCGGAGAAAGCCACCGCCCGAGAGCAGTATCTGCTGGGAGAGATGACGCAGCTTGGCGACCAATTTAAGTGTTAGTTTGCTTACTCTTACCTTTTCCTTGTAGTCACTCGCAGTGATGTGCTGTCCTTATGCTTCCGTTGTTGCTTTGAATAGTTGTCAGTGCGTGCCATTGGCAGGATGAGAAGGATAGGATTGCCATTCGCCTGCATGATCTGACCCGAGAGCAACTTCAGGAGAGTGGATACTTCTGGGTGGATCATGATCGTGTGATTGCGCTGGCGACCCTGCAGGATCGTGCGTCCCGAGTGCTGCACTTTCTGAAGAAGTCGTAGTCATGCTTGAAGAACATTTATCGGACGATGTTTCCGCTGGATATTGCTCCCTCAAGCCTGCTGGCCCTTCTTGCCAAGTTCCAAGACTTGGCTGCGGTTCTCGAGTGCGTAAGGCAACAGTTAGTGGCTGGTGCCAAGGCCGCTCTATTGCTGGTGCAACTGCATAGGCCTGACGTAGATGTTGCGGAAATTGCGGTTGGGCCTCCTGCGCCACCAGCAGGTTCTTCTTGGAATATGGTGCCGCACTACCAGGCAGTGGATCGCCAAGCAGAGGAGATCGTCGATTTCTTCGAGGACCAGACCAACATTCTTTTGTTGTAGTAGTAGTTTAATTTGTGTCCTACACATACGTGTACCAATGTTGTAAAGTTTGTATATACGTTGTGTATAATTGACTATCGATTATGTATAAAGAGCTTGTTAGCGTGTAAGTGCGTTGCACTATGCGATTCCTTTTCATTAGCCTGGCCATGCTCTTATCTTAGTCCCTTGTCATCCTGTCAGGTGCGTTGTAGCTGGGTTGATGTTGTGTCAAGGGTTTCGATTGATGTGCCAGCTACTCAGGATATCGCGTTGTAGTTCGTAGAACAGGTGTCTAAAGGGTGGCGCAGCCCCTCAAGTGGATAAGTTGCGGAAAAATAAAAGGAGATCACAGAGTTTTGGGGCACTTAGCTTTATTTATTCGTGGGACAGTACGAAGTACAATGTGTGGCTAAGTAGCCATGGCTGAGTGCCTTATTTGTGATCTAAAAGTAAAAATGACTAAGGGTAGAAGCGTCGCAGCTGCGCGACGTTCCAGGGGTTGGAGTATGCGACTCCTGTCTCTAAATCTTGAAGGAAATAGGTGCCACCTAGGATTACTTCTGTAATCACATATGGTCCCTCCCAGGGGGACTCGAGCTTGAGATGTCCTTGCTGCTTCAGTTGTAGGACCAGGTCGCCTTCGACGAAGGATCTAGGGCGTAGCCTTCTACTATGGTAGTTTCACAGGTTCTTCTGGTAGATCGTTGATCTTTCTGCGGCAATTTCCCTTGCCTCGTCAAGGAGTTCGACGGAGTCTTCGAGTCCGAGGGATGACTCCTGTTCTCTGTAAGCGACCACGCGCGGCCCCTTGTACCGTACCTCGGCGGGTAACACCGCTTCGGCCCCGTGCACCATAAAGAACGGGGTGTAGCCCGTAGCACTGTTTGGAGTTGTGCATAGGCTCCAGAGTACTGATTGCAGTTCATCTGGCCAGCAACCCGCGGCTTGTTCGAGTGGCCGGAGGAGTCGCTTCTTGATGCCACCACAGACGAGCCCGTTCGCCTTTTCAACCTGACCATTGGTCTGTGGATGTGCTACCGAGGTGTAGCTGATGTTGATTCCCAGATTCTCACAGAATTCTTGGAACTCCTTAGATGTGAAGTTTGTTCCATTGTCTGGGATGATGCTATGTGGCACTCCGAAGCGAAAGACGATGGACTCGAAGAACTTGACCGCACTGTGCCCTGATTGATTGGTCGCTGGCATGGCCTCTATCCACTTGGTGAACTTGTCGACTGCCACCAGGAGGTAGACGTAACCTCCTCGTGAAGATTTGGGGAGTTTGCTGACCATGTCGAGTCCCCATTGTGCGAAGGGCCAGGCCAATGGGATCGGCCGGAGCTCTACGCCAGGTGCGTGTGGTTTGACCGTGAATCTTTGACACGCGTTGCATTTCTAGACGATGTCCTTGGCATCGCGCATGGCTGTAGGCGAGTAGAACCTAGCTCACAGAGCTTTGGCCATGAGGGCGCGACTTCCAGCGTGGTGACCACATGTTCCCTCATGGATGTCGAGTAGATATCTCTTCCATCAGCCGTGGAGATGCATCACTGGAGCACTCCTGTGATGCTGCGCTTGTATAGTTCACCGTTGATAACAGCGAATGCCTTGGATCGCCGCGCGATATGCCGTGCGTTAGTCGGGTCGTCCGGTAGCCTTTTGCTGAGGTGGTACGTGATGTACGGCTGACTCTAGGATGATTCGATCATCATGACGCTCATTGGTCCTTCGATTCTTGTGTCCAGCTCCAGGTCATCGAGTGCCATTGGCTCATTGGGCGGCATAGCCCCCAAGTCCGTTGCTGCACTTGTTTTCTTCTCTGCTGCCTTTGGCTTGATGGAGCATTTACAAATGCGCTCGAGAAATACCCCAGGTGGTATGGGGGCGCAGGTAGAGCCTATGTTGGCGAGTGCGTCTGCCTCTTGATTGCTTTCGCGGCCTATGTGTCACAGCTCGTAGCCGTCGAAGTCCCCTTCGAGTGTGTCGTAGAGGTTGTGGTAGGCGATCATGTTGTCATTCAGTGCGTCACACTCATGCATTGTTTGGTTGATGACCAACTTGGAGTCGCCGTAAATAATGAGCCTCTTAGCGCCACAGGCTTTTGCCATCCTCATCCCATGCAGCAGGGCCTCGTATTCTGCTTCGTTGTTGGAGGCGGTGAACTGCATTCGCAGGATGTACTTCAGCTTGTCCCCTTGAGGTGATGTCAGTATGACACCTGCACCTGCGCCGTCCTTCTGCTTGGATCCATCGAAGTGCATTGTCCAGAGATAGGACATATCTGGCTTGTCAGGGAGCTGGTTCTCCATCCAGTGCACGAGGAAGTCAGGAAGAACTTGCGACTTGATTGCGTCGCGCTTTTCGTATGTAATGTCTCGTGGAGACAATTCTATTCCCCAAAGCATGACTCGTCCTGTGGCGTCGAGGATATTGAGGATATGTCCCAGCGGGGCGTCATTGACCACCACGATTGGTTGTTCCTGGAAGTAATGGCGCAGTCGCTGGGCGGTCATGAAGACGCCGTACGCCAGCTTCTGGTACTGCGGGTACCGCTGTTTTGTTGGCATGAGGACCTCGCTAAGGTAGTATACTGGGCGTTGTACCCTGTGGACCTTGTTTTCCTCGGCTCGCTTGACGACGAGCACTGTGCTGACCACCTGGTTGGTGGTGGAGATATATAGCAACAGTGGTTCCCTTTCCCGTGGGGTCACTAGTACTATTCTTCGAATGCTTCCTACGCTTCGTTGGTCCACTCGAACTTTTCAGCTTTGCGGAGGAGTTGGTAGAAGGGCAATGCCTTTTCACCCATCGGACTAATGAATCGACTGAGGGCTGCGATTCGCCCAGCCAGCTGCTGAATGCCCCTTATGTTTTTCGGCTTCTCCATGGCCAGTATGGCTTTTATTTTCTTTGTGTTTGCCTCGATTCCTCTCGCAGAGATGAGGTACCCGAGTAGTTTCCCATATGGCACGCCAAAGGCGCATTTGTCCAGATTGAGCTTGATCCGGTAGCAGTCGAGGTTGGCGAAGGTTTCGCGCAAATCGTCGATTAGGGAGGCTTCCTCCTTGGTCTTGATTACTATGTCGTCGACATAGACTTGAATGTTGTGACCAAGTTGTTCCTTGAGGCAAGCCTGCATGCACCGCTGGTAGGTGGCTCCCGCGTTCTTTGGCCCGAAGGGCATTGTGTTGTAGCAGAACACACCAAAGGGCATTGTAAACACTGTTTTATCTTGATCTTCTTCCTTCATTCTAATCTGATTATAGCCTGAGTAGGCGTCGAGGAAGCAGAGGCGCTCGCAGCCCCCGGTGGAGTCGATGATCTGGTCGATGCGCGGCAACGGGAATTGATCCTTTGGGCCGTGCTTATTCAGAGAGGTGAAGTCCACGCACATCCGCAGGATATCCGTGTCCTTTTTTGGTACCAGGACCGTGTTGGCGAGCCAAGTGCTTTTCTTGATCTCGCGTATGAATTTGGCGTCGAGGAGTCTGTTGATCTCCATTCCAACTGCCTTTGACCGTGGCTCAGATAATCGCCGTATAGTTTGCTTGACTGGCCTTGCGTCTGGGTCGATGTTGAGTGCGTGATCGGCGAATTCCCTGGGAACTCCTGGCATGTCCGCAGGACACCAGGCGAAAATTTCCCAGTGCTCGCGGAAGAATTCGACGAGCGTGAGTTCCTATGCGGGACTCAAGTTGTTGGCGATGAGGGCTGTTTTGGCGGGATCCGATGGGTGGACCTGCACTTTCTTTGTGTGCACTGATGAGTCAAAAGATAGATCAGGTGAGCTTGGCCGGCTTAGGGGAGGCAGACTGTTGTTTGTCGACTCCTTTAGTCTCGCGAGTTCTTCCTGCATGCCGAAGGACTAGGAAATTCTGTTGAATTCCCTGTCGCAACTGTCGGACCTCTCGAAGCTTCCGTTGATTATGATGATGCCATTGGGACCTGGCATCTTCATCTGCAGGTAGGCATAGTGTGGCACTGCCATGAACCTTGCGAACGCGACACGTCCGAGGATGCAGTGGTACTGTGAGGGCCAGTCGACGACCTCAAAGTCGATGCGCTCGCACTGAAAGTTTTTCGGTGTGCCAAAGATAATGTCGAGGTTGATTTTGCCTAGGGGATATACGCCTTTTCCTTGGACGATGCCATGGAATGTTGTGTCTGAGGCCTCTAGGCAAGTCAGAGGGATTCTCATTACTCGCAAGGTACTCGCGAACATAAGGTTGATGCCGCTTCCACCGTCCATGAAGACGCGGCTCATGTCGAAGCCTCCAATTTGTGCCTCGAGGACGAGGGGACAATGGCCTGGACGAGGTACTTGAGGCGGATGGTCGCGTTTATCAAAGGTGATGCAGGACTCGCTTCCGCTGAGGTACTCAGTGGTAGATGGTGGCGAGTGTGTGGCCAAATTGACTTGGCGAGTGATGGCCTTCTGCACCCGATTGGAGGGGCGTCCTTTCTGGATCATCATAGTACCCATGGCCTGTGGGTAGGGTTCACCTCCCTGGTGCTGCTCCGGCGCAGCTGCGTTTGGGGGCATTCCCGGTGGTGGTGGCAGAGCGCCATGTGCCACGGTGCCTGGAGCTGCTCCATAACCTCTTTCGACTGCGTTGCGATTCATCTGAACTAATCCCTCATGTAATTTGAGGAACTCGCGGCAGTCCTTGAGGAGGTGGCTGGATTTCTTCTTTCCATCATGCTTGTCGATGTAGAAATGCATTGTGCATGGCCCGGACAGTTTTTCTTCAATGGATATCGCGGCTGCCTCATCACAGTTGCGGCGTCGCCACACTTGGCATGGTTTTCTCGGAGTCGCGGTATCCACCGCTGCGGTATCCGCTGTTGCGGTTATTGTCGCGTCTGTTGGCGTAGCCAGCTGCGACCATCTTGACATCGTCATGGTCATCGTAGATGCGCATACGGCGTTTGCCTCGGCGGTCGCGTCTGCGCTCGAGTTCTGCCTCCTCGTCGGAGTGGACGCGATTTTCACTGAATCTTCTCCATCGGCCCGCCGATTCGCGATTTCCATCAAGCGGTCAATGGTCTTGGGCTTTGAGAGGCCCAGCTCTTCCCTGAGCTCTATGCGGCGGACACCGCCGTTGAATGCATCGATCACGCGATCCTCCGAGATGTTCTCTGCGGAGTTCATGATGATGGACCACCTTTGGATCTAGGAGCGCAACGATTCGCCCGATCTTTGTTGGCAGTATCTCAGCTCTTCGATTGATCCGGGCCGCTTGTATGTGCCCTTAATGTTGCGCACGAAGCTGTAAACCAGCTCATCCCAACTGGGAATGGATCCACGTGGGAGGTTGTTGAGCCATGCTCGGGTGGCGCCCTGCAGCTGTAGCTGTAAGCATTGCATGGCCGTGCTTCGACTGCCTCCGTGGAGCCTGACGGAGGAGATGTGGTCCTCCAGCCAGATCTTTGGGTCCTGTACGCCGTCAAACTTCGGGTTCTCTGACGGGAGTTTGAACCCCTTGGGCATTCGCTTCTGCCTGATGGATCTGCTAAAGCATCTAGCGCCGCAGAGCTCCACATCTTCCTCTTCCGAGTCAGTCGACCGAGCACGTCGCGCCCTTGATTTGTCGATCTTGCGCTGCATGATGTCATCACGGGCGTCGTAGTCGTGGTCGTGTCGCCATGAGCGGCGACGTCAAGACAGGTCATGACTGTCATCACTGGATGAGGGCGAGGAGTAGCTCTTTGCTAGCGCTTTGACTTTCTTTGGCTCCGGTGTTGGCTCCTTGTCAAGGGCAGCCTCGATTAATCCCAAGCCCGCGATCGTAGATCGGTGCATGGCGGCTCGGGGATCTCCAGCTGGCGGCTAGTTATTGAGGAGGTACATGGTGGCCGCTGTAACTGCAGCTTGTGGCATCTTTGGAACCACATTGCCCCGCGTGTCGACCGTCATGGAGCTGAAGTCGAGGAGCTTTGCAGCCTCTATGTGTTCTTGCTCAATGAGATGGACCATCCGAGATCGCCTCTTGTTTGCGAGGTACTCGTTGCCCTTTGAGGAGGATCCTCCGTGGGAGGAGAGCCTAGCACGTCGAAGACTTGATTCATCTTCCGCCCTTTTGCGTGCTTCGAGTTGCGCGATTGTTTGTGCTTGGCGCTTAAATTCTTCCTTTAAGAGCCAATGGTAGCCCATCAGGAGTTCCTGGGAGGAGCCGGGGGGTAAAGGGTTGTCCCGTAGGGACTCGCGGCAGCGAGCCCACTCAAGCTCATTGAGCCTAACCACGACGCGTTCGCCGGTCTGCTCGTTGGTTATGGTTGGAGGTTCGATTGCCCCTCCATTGTTGACGGGGGTGTGATTGCCAGCATTGCCGCTGTTGCCACCGTTGCCGCCATTGCCACCGAGAGGTGGGTCGGTTCCGTTACCGCGATTGCCAGTGTTATCGCAGTTGGCGGATGTATCGCCTGCGTTGATGACGGCGCACATGAAGTGATTGGGGAAGCTGCTGCTTCCACAACTCTTAATCCAGAACCGTAGGCTCCATCTTCAGTGGCCAGATCGCTCAGATCGGAGTCGCGACTGCTATCGCTGACCGTGTTCTCGACTGTTGTCGGGGCGTTGAGCTCACTGAGGGTGCCGATCGATGGAGGGAACCATGATGCTGGGGTAATCGACGGCACCGTCGGCTGATCAGGCATGCGAAGCGTGCCCATCTGACCAACTTGGAAGCGGAAGCTCCCTATTGCCAGCTGATCCCGTCGCCCATGGACTCGAAAGCCGAGCGAGTGGCTGGCGTGTGGACGGTGAAGTCGAAGGCGCCGAAGAGCTGGCGAATCTCCGCTGTTGCGGAGTTGTAGATAGCGGTTGATGGGGCCGAAGAAGCCGCAACATCAGCACTCCCAATTCCCACAGACGGCGCCAATTGACGAGGGTTTAACTCATCAATGCCCATTGTTATGGACTTGGGTTTTGGAAAAGGAGGGAGCGCTGGAGACATCTATCGGCTAGTAATAAAGCACACAGGGGACTCGAAGATTTACCCAGGTTCAGGCCTCGTAGAGGTCCCTACTCCTGCTTGTCTGCTCGTGGAATTATCAAGGGAATCGAGGATTACAATGGTGCGCAGATGCAATCTGGCGAGGGTTGTGGAAACTAGGGTTGCGTGTGTCCTCCTCACCGCCCCCTCCTAGCCTTTATATAGATAGGCTAGGTCTCGGGTAGCAGGTCGAGTCGGTTACAGGTTTAGGGTTTTCCCCTTTGAACTTTCTATCTTTAGCTTCTTCTTGTTCTTCAAGCAATTGAGAGTCTGCAGGTTACTCGAGTTCTTCATTTGGGCCTTGGCGACAGTGTGGGCTTCTATGTATTCAGGCCGTATATACCAAGCTCGAGTACCTGTAGGGTATACCCATGTCACCAGCAGTATGGCTATTTTTTTAAAATAAAATATTTCAAGATGTCTTCTTCAGAGCCTTCTGGATGAATTGGCAAGTGCAGCTAAGGGCATGGCTTGCTTGATAAGTACCCCAGAGGAGGTGTGTGCTTCCGGTCCCCATAGTAGCAACAAAGAGTGTGCTAAACTGTTGGCAGGGGTTAACAAATTTCACGAATAATACACGAATTCAAGGAATTGCGAATCTAGCACGGTCTCGGTGTTTGATATACCGATCAGTACCTATCAACATTTGAAATACCGACCAGTACCTATCAACATTTGAAATACCGACCACACATGTCATCATCTTGTTCTTAACAAAGGAAAGAGAGCCTAGTCGGTAGTTCAAATGCTGATAGGTCTAGTTGGTATTTCAAATGCCAATAGGTACTGGTCGGTGTTTTAAACACTGATGCAGCGCTAGATTTGCAATTCCTCAAATTCGTGTATTATTCATGAAATTTGTTAAATAAATCGTATTATTTTTGAAAAAATAGGAGCAGTACAAGATTGACTAGGCACCAAAAGCTGAGTACTAATAATACAAATAGGATTAATACTTGAGTACTACTACTAGTACTTCTAGTTGCTATAAAAGTTCCATAGTTCCATCCAAGAGAAATAGTGGCTAGTAGTACTAAGTATGATAGCTTGTCAGGATCCTTCTTGCTTCCTCGAATGCCTTGATGAATACAAGTTCGATGGTAATTATATCAACTTCCAATGAAGCAGGATATATTGAGTAATAAAGTAAAAAATAGGACCGGAGGGAGTAGGAAAGAGCTCCCTTTATCAATTTGTTTTCACCCATCAACTCAACATCTACGTAGGACCCACAGATTGGGGAGGTCGCGGTCGCCTTGGATGCACCAAAAAATTATGACTAGGCCATCGAGTGCGGGAATCAGAGTCAGTGTTCCGTCCAATCACTTACCCTAGTCATCGTCATCAATATTTTCCACATGCATCGGCTTCATCAGCGACATTGATTGTCCCCTCGCTTTGGTAATCTGCCACATTAATCTTGGATCATCTCCTTCCTGTTTATCCTCTCCCCTTCCCCATACCAATCCATCTCTAATGCCCCGCTTCCAGTAACCATCTCTGCCCTCGTCTGTCATCAATGGCCACATTCCGGCTGCCACCCGCCGTACCAGAGCGCAAAAACCCTAACATCGTCGCACAGGAGGACAATGCCCTATGCATTTGGGACTTCTCCCCGCGAAGAACAAAGTGGCAGCTGGTGTGCGCCTTCCTCGATGTTGGGTACGGTCGCTGCAAGTACCGTATGTATCGCCTCCACGACAATCTGGACGGGACGTTGAAGGTCAAGTTCGTCAACTTTAGGGATGCCCGTCGCCTCTACAGCCAGGACTTCCACAACGGCTGCGAGATGGTGGTGTTCACCAGTGCCAACATTTTCACCAACTACTGGGACCGGTTCCCCAACAACGGCAACTTCATCCACAATGTCCTCTCGGAGCTACCGATGACTCAGGAGGTACCGCCGTTTTATCCGGAGGTGCCGCCGTGTTATCCGGAGGTGCCGCCGCCTTATCCGGAGGTGCCAATAAGTCAGGAGCCGGCTATGTCGCTTGAGCTGGCATTGGTGCCGATGTCACAAGCTGCCACTGGCGGCACGGACTAGGTTCTAGGAGGTGCCGCACCTACACTAGTTCAGCAGCGAGTCCTTTATATGTAAACTCATGTTTTTCTGTTAATGGTTGAATGAATTTTCTTTTCGGACATCCTTTCTTTTGGTACTATCGTCAAAAATGTTTATTCTGTTACTACTCATTGTACCCTGTAGTACTAGTTGTACTGCGAATGGCGATCTATTGAATATCCTTCCCCCCGGATGTTTGTGAAGGAAGTGAAAATTTTGAAACTGGGAAAGTTTGAATTGCTACTCTATTGTACTCCCTCAAATTACTTGACTCGAATTTGTCTAAATTCAGATGTATATAAACATGTTCTAGTGCTAGATACATTTGAATCTGATAAATGCAAGTCAATTAATTTGTGTCAGAGAAAGTAGTAGTCTAGTTTGGCTCCTTCTCGAGAGAGCAGCTGATCGAGCCATACGTGTCATACTGCTTCCTCTTCGATTATTTTACAAATATGACCAAATCTGTCACCATGCAAATTCTTGGATAGAGGATCATAAAGTATGATGTAGAGATATGGCCTTGACCTTGTGGCCATTCGGCTTGAAATCCAAGAAAGTTCATACTCATTGAAAGCTAAGCTTAAATTCATTTAAATTTCACCACTTACTTTTAGGTTAGCATTTTACACAATCGATTGGAGAATATTTTATATCATAGACCTAAAAAAGGGAAATTTACATGGAGGTCCATACATTTAGCCCAAAGGACCATAAAAGAAAAACTTTTTGGTTCGGCTTGATCAGTTGATCAGTTGATCTGGGCCAAACTCTTCATACTACTTCCTCTTTGATTGTTTTCATAATATGGTCAAACCTGTTGCCATGTAAATTCTCTCATATGGGGCCATCATCATAAAGTATGATGTTGAAATGGCCTTGACCTTGATCGTTTGGCTTGAAATCCAAGAATCTTCATACTCGTTGGCGAGTAAGATTAAATTCGTTTAAATTTCACCACTTACACTTTTTTGTTTAGAATTTTACACGAATAGGGGGCTACATTTTACATCAAGGACCTAAAAAAGGGAAAATTACATCGAGGTTCATACATTTAGCACAAAGGACCCTAAAACCAAAACAGGGAATTGAAAACAGTCAGGTACAGCTCCTCGAGAGAGCAGCTGATCGACAAAATCTTCTTACTTGCTTTTTAGAAAATAAATTCATGTCACTTGGAAAATTGGAATTGATTATTTTTTGTTTTTAATCTCTTCGATTGTTTTAAAAAGATCGAAAAATTTGCCGGCATGCAAATTCTTGGATATGGGATCATAAGCATAAAGTACATTCTACAAAAAGGACCTAAAAAGGAAAAATTACATCGAGGTCCATACTTTTAGCACAAAGGACCCTAAAATTGAGCAAAGAAAACAGTCGGGTTCGGCTCCTTCTTGAGAGAGCAGTTGGTCGAGCCATACTCTTCATACTACTTCCTCTTTGATTGTTTTCAAAATATGGCCAAATTTTTGGCCATGCAAATTCTTGAATATGGGATCATCAACATAAAGTATGATGTAGAGATATAACCTTGACCTCGTGGTCGTTCAGCTTGAAATCCAAGAATTTTTCATACTCCTTGACAACTATGCTTAAATTCATTGAAATTTCACCACTTACTTTTAGGTTAGCATTTTACACGGTTGGTGGGAGTACATTCTACATCCAGGACCTAAAAAAGGGAAAATTACATCAAGTTCCATACATTTAGCACAAAGGACCCTAAAATTGAGCAAAGAAAACAATCGGGTTCGGCTCCTTCTCGAGAGAGCAGCTGATCGAGCCATACTCTTCATACTACTTTCTCTTCGATTGTTTTCACAGTATGGACAATGCTATCGCCATGCAAATTCTTGGATACTCGATCATCAGAATAAAGTATGATGTAGAGATATGGCCTTGACCTTGTGGTCGTTTGGCTTGAAATCAAAGAATATTCATGCTCGTTGACAACTATAAGATGAAATTGGTTTAAACTTCACCACTTACTTTTAGGTTAGGATTTTACACGGTTGATGGGAGTACATTTTACAACAACGACCTAAAAAGGGAGGAAATTACATCGAGGTCCATACATTTAGCACAAAGGACCCTAAAATTAAGCAAGCAAAATAGTCGGGTTCGGCTCCTCGAGAGAGTAGCATCGAGCAACACTCTTCATACTACTTCATCTTCGATTGTTTTCAAAATATGGCCAAATTTGTTGGTATGCAAATTCTTGAATATGGTATCATCATCATAAAGTATGATGTAGATATGGCCTTGACCTTGGTCGTTCATCTTGAAATACAAGAATGGTTCATACTCGTTGACAACTAAACTTAAATTCATTTAAATTTCACCACTTACTTTTAGGTTAGAACTTTACATGGTCGATCGGAGTACATTTTACAACAGGAACCTCAAAAAAGCAAAAATTACATCGAGGTACATACATTTAGCATAAAGGACCCTAAAAGGAAAATTTTCTAGTTCGACTCTTTCTCGAGAGATTAGCTGATCTGAGCCAAACTCTTGATACTACTTCCTCTTCGACTGTTTTCAAAACATGGCTAGATCTGTTGCCATGAAAATTCTCTAACATGGGATCATCAGCATATAAAGTATGATGTTGATATGGCCTTAACGACCTTGGTCGTTCGGCTTGAAATCCAAGAATGTTCATACTCATTGACAAGTAAGTTTAAAATCATCTAAATTTCATAGCTTACACTTTTAGACCTAAAAAATGGAAAAATTACGTCGAGGTCCATACATTTAGCACAAAGGACCCTAAAATTAAGCAAGGAAAACAGTCGGGTCCGGCTCCTTCTCACGAGAGTAGCTAATCGAGCCATACTCTTCAAACTACTTCATCTTCGATTGTTTTCAAAATATGCCCAAATTTGTCGGCATGCAAATTCTTGGATATGGGATCATGAGCATAAAGTATGATGTAGATATGGCCTTGACCTTGGTGGTTCATCTTGAAACTGAAGAATGGTTCATACTCGTTGACAACTAAGCTTAAATTAGTTTAAATTTTACCACTTACTTTTGGGTAGAACTTTACACGGTCGATCAGAGTACATTTTAAATCAGGAACCTCAAAAAAGCAGAAATTACATCGAGGTCGATACATTTAGCATAAAGGACCCTGAAAGGAAAACTTTCTGGTTCAACTCCTTCTCGAGAGATGAGCTGATTTGAGCCAAACTCTTAATACTACTTCCTCTTCGATTGTTTCCAAGACATGGCTAAATCTGTTGCCATGCACATTCTCTAAAATGGGATCATGAGCATAAAGTATGATTTTGATATGGCCTTGATGACCTTGGTGGTTCGGCTTGAAATCCAAGAATGTTCATACTCGTTGACAAGTAAGCTTAAAATAATTGTCTATATTTCACCACTTACACTTTTTGACCTAAAAAGGGGGAAAATTACATCAAGGTCCATCCATTTAGCACAAAGGACCCTAAAATCAATCAAGGAAAATAGCCGGGTTCGGCTCCTTCTCACAAGAGTAGCTGATCGAGCCATACTCTTCATACTACTTCCTCTTCGATTTTTTTTCAAAATATGGCCAAATCTGTCGCCATGCAAATTCTTTGATATGGGATCATCAGCATAAAGTATGATGTAGAGATATGGCCTTTACCTTGTGGTTGTTCGACTTGAAATCTAAGAAAGTTCATACTCATTGACAACCAAGATTAAATTCATTTAAATTTCACCACTTACTTTTAGGTTAGAATTTTACCCGGTCGGTGGGAGAATATTTTACATCAAGGACCTAAAAGGGGAAATTACATCGATGTCCATACATTTAGCACAAAGGACCCGAAAAGGAAAACATTTTGTTGGTTCAGCTCCTTCTCGAGAGGTTATCTGATCTGAGCCAACCGCTTCATACTACTCCCTCTTCGATTGTTTTCAAAATATGACCCAATCTATTGCCATGGAAATTCTCTGATGTGGGGTCATCAGCATAAACTATGATGTTGATATGCCCTTGACCTTGGTCGTTCGTCTTGAAATCCAAGAATGTTGATACTCGTTGACAAGTAAGCTTAAATTCGTTTAAATTTCACCACTTACACTTTTTGGTTAGAATTTTACACGGATGGAGGGACATCATTTTACATCAAGGACCTAAAAAAGGGAAAATCACATGGATCTCCATACATTTAGCACAATGGACCCTTCAAAGGAAAACTTTCTGTTTTGGCTCCTTCTCAAGAGATCAACTAATCTGAGCTAAACTCTACACACTAATTCCTCTTCGATTTTTTGAAAATAGGGTAATTTGTTGCCATGTAAATTATCTCATATGGGATCATCAACATAAAGTATGATGTTGATATAGCCTCGACCTTGGTCATTCGGCTTGAAATCCAATAATGGGCATACTCGTTGACAAGTAAGCTTAAAATCATCAAAATTTCACCACTTACACTTTTAGGCTAGAATTTTACAAGGGCGTTGAAGTACATTTTACATCAAGGACCTAAAAAAGTGAAAATTACATCGAGGTCCATATATTTAGCACAAAGGACCCTTAAATTAAGCTAGGAAAACAATTGGGTTAGATTCCTTCTCTAGAGAGCAGCTGATCAAGCCATACTCTTCACACTACTTCATCTTCGATTGTTTTCAAAATATGGCCAAATTTGTCGGCATGCAAATTCTAGGATATGGGATCATATATATGCATAAATTATGATGTAGATATGGCCTTGACCTTGGCCGTTTATTTTGAAAATCCAAGAATATGGTTCATACTTGTTGAAACTAAGCTTAAATTCGTTTAAATTTCACCACTTACTTTTAGGTTGGAATTTTACACAGTCGATGGGAGTACATTTTACATCAAGGACCTAAAAAGGGGAAAATTACATGGATGTCCATACATTTAGCACAAAGGACCCTACAAAGGAAAACTTTCTGTTTCAGCTCCTTCTCGAGAGACCAGCTAATCTGAGCCAAACTCTCCGTACTACTTCCTCTTCGATTATTTTAAAAATATGGCCAAATCTGTTTCCATGCAGATTCTCTGATATGGGATCATCAGCATAAATTATGATGTTTATATGGCCATGACCTTGGTCGTTCGACTGAAATCCAAGAATATTCATACTCCTTGACAAGTAAGCTTAAAATCGTCTAAATTTCACCACTTACACTTTTAGGTTAGAATTTTACATGGTGTGTGGAAGTACATTTTACATCATGTACCCAAAAAAGGAAAATTACATCGATGTCCATACATTTAGCACCCCCCTAAAAATAAGCAAGGAAAATAGTCGTGTACGGCTCCTCGAGAGAGAACCTGATCGAGCCATACTCTTCATACTACTTCCTCTTCGATTGTTTTCAAAATATGTCCAAATCTATCGGCATGCTAATTCTTGGACATGGCATCATCACCATAAAGTATGATGTTGATATGGCCTTGACCTTGGTCGTTCGGATTGAAATTCACCCACTTTTTGGTTAGAATTTTACATGGATGGTGGCGGTAAATTTTACACCAAGGACCTAAAAAGGTAAAATTACACTGAGGTCCATGCATTTAGCATAAAGGACCATAAAATTTAGCAAAGAAAATAGTCGGGTTCGGCTCCTCGAGAGAGAAGATGATCATGCCCTACTCTTCATACTACTTCCTCTTTGATTTACAAGGAAGATTTATTGTGGAGGAACTGGAGCAGAGTAGTACTATTTTGAAGCGAACTGGAGCAAAGGAACATGCGTCCGTTTTCATTTTATTCAACCTCGCCTATACGCTCTATCCCCAGTTCCCCATTACCCTACCTCTACGCCAAGCGTTGCCGTTCTTCTCCTCCACAATGCCGCTTTCCAATCTTGTTCACCACACAGTATGAGAGTGTTTGTTCTGCTCCCTGTCCCGCCTGCCGCCATCGATCTTCCCTCTTTTCCAGAAAAAAATCAAGCCACTGTCCCAACTTCCATCAGCTCCCTTGCGATGGCAAGACCGAACAAGGACAGTGCTGATTCTAAGTTGTTCCATGATGTTTTTACCGAAGGCCATCTTGAAGAACTCATTACCATACGCGACGTCATCACCGTCGCGACCCTTGCCGGTTCGTCCAAACATCTTCTTGACTCAGCAAAATATAGTGCAACTTTACATGCTTGTCACCCATTTGGCCTTCCCTGTGTTTTTATTCTCACCCGACTAAGAAACCATGGGAATGCAACGAGTACTTTGAGGGAAAGGTCACGACATGCAAGCTGACACCACTGGACAGGTTCTCCTCCGACGTTGTGTTCCTGAATTGTATGGGTAAGTAGTGGGTAGGTGCCAATGGAGATTGGATCCCCAATATTGGGTCCGAGTGCAAGTGGGAGCTTGTCAATGTGTACACTCATCAATGCGTTCCTCTCCCACAAGTCAATGAGTTTGTACGCACCAACGATCTGTTTACATTCATGCATAATGATCGACCTATTTTCCTAAGGAAGATTGCTACTTGCCGAGATCCCACAGCTGCGGCGGATTATTTAGATTTCTCTCTTGTCGCTATATTTGACTACTCAATTGCTACCCTTGATGGCGATGAGTATGCATGGATAGTTCTTGAGAACCAGTTCGAGTGTTATTTCAGATACATCAATGCACTTATCCACAAGGGTCTGGTGTTTGCAGCCACTGAGAGTGGCAGTGTTTATGTCTGGAATCATCTGTATTTTGGTAAGTTTGATCCATTCCTGTCCTAAACACTAGCTTTAGTTTTAATGGATGTAAACTAGTGTTGGTTGATTTGGCTGTCATTTCTTTTTGAAGGTCCTATTCTGCTCCCGTCACCACCTGTCGTGCATCTCGAGGAGGGCAACCTTGATGCCATAGATGATTATGAGCACGAACCTGGTTTATGGTTCTTAGATATATCTGCAGATGATTCTTGCCTTCTTCTTATCCATAACGTGGGCATTACTAATGAGGAGTTTTATGGCGGTACTTATTATAGTCATGGCAATGTTGTTGCTGATCATAGTGTTGATTGCAGCGGTCGCACTTGTGGCACCTATGCTACTGGGTTTGGCTGCAAGGTGTACTCAAGGGACACTACTTATTTGTATCCACCTAAGCCATGGATAGAGATTGCTGACCTGGGAGCATATTCCCTTTTCCTTGGATTGAACTATTGATTAACATTGCGGTTGGCGGTGCAGATGTTGCCCTAGGATATCTGAAAAGAAGCAACTGTGTCTACACCTCCCACCATGCAATATGACTTGGATATACGTCGTTTCCTGAAATATGCTGCTTCAGTCTAAATACCGAAGAAGCAGTTGTTGGTTTCTCAACTAACGTTACATGGAAATCTCCAGAGACTCCATTATGGTTCATCCCGAGCTTTGCCAATGCCCGCGATAGGAACCAAACTATCGTAAGTAATTGTAATACTATGTAATAGGATAGCTCAGTTTAGATCAAGTGCAGTAGATGGTCTTTCTTTTCTTTTGTAACTTGGCCTTGTCATAAACTCATAATCTAGACAAGGCTTTGGGCATTTTGAGTTTCCTATGGAGATCACACATAGGCATCGATGTGAGAAGGAGGCATGCACACAAAAGCAGACTTGATCGTCAATTTTGTTTCTTCCAATGACGAGTGTTTGGAGAAAAGGGCAACTTGAATCTGTCACTTTGAAATGCTATCGAATATGTCCAAGTGCCGCTTAATGTGAACTTAGAATCTATCGATATTTTTGTTTTTGTTATGTACTATTAAATCTTTCAAATGCTACTGAACCTGTCAAAAGTTTTGTTCGGTACTTGTTCAGATCGACCAGCCGAGTGCAGAATATGGTCTCACTTTCCTTTTGAATCAGGCCTTGCTACATCTATTGAATTTCAATGTCCGCATTGCTGAATCTGTCAATTATTTTGGTCACTGTCTGTGTACTACCAACCGGTCACTTTGAATGTTGTGCTGACTCAGTTAAGTGTTGCTGAATATCAACCGGGAATCTGTCTGAAATTTTCACGGTCTTATTCTGTATTGTTGGATCTTTCAAATGCTACTAAATCTTTCAAATGCTTTGTCATTACTATTAGTAAAATATTTTGTAGAACGAATTGTGATGTACTGGTACTTGTTTAGATGAAGTGCATCAGATTGTCTTGCTTTTCTTTTGAAACTTAGAATTGTCACAGATATCTACATTAGTGTTGGGTAGTTTGGGTTGCATATGGGCGGTGACACAGGCATTGACGTAAGGAGGAGTTATTCACACAGAAGTAGACTTGATCGTCAGTTTTGCTTTCTCCGATGGTCTCTTGGGAGAACAGGGAAAACTGCGCCAAGTTTTTTCTACCTTATTTTGTACTGCTGAATTTTGACATGAATAGCTGCCAAGAAGAATTATCACTTTTCCCCCTCCCTCTTTGAGTTCTTTGTTTCGAATTCGGCCGAGTACATCACAATGCAATTTTTAATAACCAGGAGAAGAAATCTAGTAGCTCATTCGGCCCCTCTTTAGCCTAGAACATTTTTATTCGGTCTTTTCAGGGTCAGGGGACTCCTGACCACATCCTAGTGAAAATTGAGAAAGGAGCCCATGGAGCATAGCTGAGAACATATTAACTCGGCTTTTAGGGGTCAGAGGACTGTTGAGCACAACCCACTAAAATTTGAGAATGAAGCCCATGGAGCATAGCCTACGAAGTATAACCCACATAGAGCCTATGTAGAACAGCCAAACTCTATTTAATTTGGCCTTTTGGGCATTGCCCCCACCTCTCAAAATAAAAAAACTCTACCTACCCATGTTTTTAAGAAAATACTCCATTATGTGGCATTTTATAAATTGAGATGCCAGGAGCACTGCCCTTTTATATTTAAAAGAGATAAACATAGACACACAAAATATTTTTAAGAAGACTAATACATAAATTGTAGTACTAATAAAAGTTTAATGATATTTATTCTATAAATATTTTTGTTGTAGTGGCAACGTAGTCAGTTTATGTTTATTTGATTTGAAGGTCTTTTCTTCTAGCAATATCGCATTACAGAGAGGCTGACATCATGGACCCACCAGCATGCAGTATCCCTGGAGTTTGTTTTGAGGGTAGGTTCAAAAAAAGTTTAAATACTTGTACAGAGAGGCTCACTTTGGGCACCCACCATACATAACATACAAGGATGCATCGGGGACCCACAAGCCAAAACATGCTAGAGAGGCTGACATAAGGGCCCAGTAGTAAGACCATACATGGCTGCCACAGTGAAAACAGCGGATGCAGCCAAAAAAAAGTCAATCATACACACGTTGCACTTACAGAGAAGCTGACATGTCGGACCTAGCAGGCCTAAGCATAGCCCATGAAATTAGCCTATCAGCCCCAAGCACAGCCCAATACCTTCTAATTCGGTATTTTCGTGGTCTTGTTGCCACCAACCATAGCCCATTCAATTTAGGAATGAGCTCATGGAATATAAGCCATGACGAATAGGGCATCCACCCTGAGTTAGCCCAGAATATTTTTAATTCGTCCTTTATGAGAATTTTTTGTACTCTGAGGCTAACATCTGGGACCCAAAAAACAGTCCAACAAACATGTTTCTTTCAAATAGAGGATGTTAGATGGGACCTAGCATAGACACATTTCCTGCACAGAGGTGGTTGACATCTGGGACCCAACAAGTTGCCAAGGTCAAAACAATGGACATGGCCCAAAATAAGTCCATCATACACACGTTTCATTTACAGAGAGGCTGATATGTAGGACCCACCAGCGCGACCTTATACATATGCTGCATCGAGCAATATTGCCAGTTCGAAACAGGGAGGCGCGAGCAAGAAAAAAGTTCAGCATGCACACATTTCTTGTAATAAGAGGTTAAAATGGGGGACCCAGCAGCGTGAGCAAACGGCAGATTTGTCAAGCAATGCTATCTAGTTCGGAAGAGGCTAGCGCTAGAGAAGAAAAAAATTCTATCATACCCATGATTCTTCTAATGTGAGGCTAACATAAGGGACCCACCAGCCTTAATAAACGACTGATGCAGCGAGCAATGCTATCAAGTTCGGAATACGAAGGCACGACAGAGGGTAAAAAATTCATCATACACACGTTTCTTATAATGAGAGGATGACATGTGGGGCCCAACTATGTGATTTAACGGTAGATGCATCGAACATCGCTATCTAGTTTGGAACAGGGTAGCGCGAGCGAAGGAAAAAATTCCATCATACACATGTTTCTTCTAATGAGAGGATGACATGTCGGCCTCAGGAGGTTGGTTAAATAGTAGATGCGTCGACCAGCGCTATTAACTTCAGGACAGGGTAGTGCCAGTGAAGGAAAAAATTCCATCATAAACACATTTCTTCTAATGAGAGGATGACATGTGGGTCCTAGGAGGTTGATTAAACGGTAGATGCATCGAGCAACGCTATCAACTTCGGAATAGGGTAGCAAGAGCGAAGGAAAAAAATTCCATCATACAGACGATCCTTCTAATGAGAGGCTGATATGTGGGACCTAGCAGCCTGACTAAATGGCAAACACATCGAGCAACGTTATCGAGTTCAAATCAGGGATACGCGACCGAAAATTATGGTCCGCTAGAGACATTGACGTCCGGGACCCACATGCCTCAAAAGACTTTGGCGAGTCAACATCATGCGAGAAAACGAAAATCTTGCTTCTGCCATGCGCTGGCCGAGCTTCCTCCATGTTTTTAGCGGATCCATCATAGTAGAGGGCCCCGAAACAAGAAAAAAAATGTTTTCCATCGGCCACGGCCGAGCCGAGAATTTCGTCGCGGAAGACGCGCCTTCTACGACGACCATCGGGCCAAGTCGTTGCAGAAGGAAAATTTTCTTGTAGTGTTTGATGAAATTAAACATTTTAACATTTTCATCACGATGAAGATTCCAACTCCACTATGCTTACTTCAACTATTAAAGTTTGGATTCCTTTTTAGCATCATTTGATTTAACAAAAGCTTTCGGACCGTGTCACGTACACATCCTCGGTAACCATTCTTTTAGAAGACATTGCTTCGTTTGTTCAACTAGCATATACAACAATTGACATATGTAGTGGTTGCTACATTAATCCATCCAGACTAAATATCGCTACAAAATATTTAATCTTCTCGTATTCAACTCCTTGAACAATGTCGTAAACTCTTTACCGACATGCCGACTATTTCAGAGATGTGAAACATCCATGTCGGTTTCTTTATAGATCCAAATACAAACAATAGGCTTCATGCCTTCTAGAGGGTCTTCCAAGTTTAGTAACTTGGTTTCTCGTGTATGGAAATATGTCAGATTTTGACCGACTCAGACCCCTTCGTCACTTCTTTGCATGTAGTCGGTTCATCATTGTCGAACAATAATGATTTAATCTCAAATCTTAGTATTTGATTGTTTATCCGACCTACGCAGTTCAATAGGAACTTAGATCTCCATGATCACAACCTTTGAGGCACGGGAGCTATGAGCATTATGGCTATCTTCGGGACACTTTCCGGCGTTGCACAACTCAACACATATAGCTTAGGTTCAATAACCTTATAAAATTTCTATTGTCCTCCCACTTAACTTTTCACAAAAATTCCTTCTCAAGGAACTTGACTTTCTAAGTGGCAAACACTTTTGTCTTTGGTGCTATGGAGGAATACCCAACGGTTATTTGGAATAACCTAGAAAGACATGCTCATCCAACTTTGGTTGTAAACATTTTACTTATGCCTAGCATACCAAAATTTAAGAAAGGACAACTTGGGTTTTATCCCAAACCATAACTCATATGGTGTCATTTTAATAGATCATGATGGAGCTCTTTTCAATGTAAAAGTGGTAGTCACTAAAGCTAAATCTTTAAAATTTAATGGTAATTTTATAAATAACACCATTGATCCTACCATGTCAAACACAATTTGATCACATTTCACGAACACTCCATACTCCTATGATGTTTCGAGAAACGCAAGTCAATGGAGCGATTCCGCAAATCTTAGGTGTTTTGCTAAACTTGTAACTCAAATATCTTCCTTTTTGATCCAATCATAAATTCTTTATTTTCTTGTTACAATGATTTTCCACTTCATCCTAAAATCATTTGAACATTTTCAAATGTTTCATACTTCTCCCTTATTAAATAAATATACGCATGTACTTACTCAAATTTCGGAGAAAGCATATGAAGTTTAAATCCATCGCTCACGACTACACATAATGGACAATATACATCAACATGCACTATGTCCAATAGGTTAATCGTTCGTTCTTCATTGGACCATGAACGAGGTTTAATTATCTCTAGGAAAGTTTCACAAGCGTCAATTGATCAAAATCAAAAGACTCAAAAAATCCATTAACATGGAGTTTTATTCTTGTTTTCTTTCCAATATTATTTAAACGGCGATGTCACTCAAAAGTGATATTCCAATCATTCTTCTTGCTTTTTTAGCATCAGTGTTTATAGACTGATTTATCAAACTAGATTTGTAAAAGTTCATCCATCTTCTATGGAATATGATAATTATTTGAATAACTCTTATTCTCATAATACCGGAACAAAATAACAATTATTAATACAAATATTGAAGGCAAGCTTTGATGTCAATGAGAAACACAATAACTCTTTATTTGCTTTTGAATAACATCATCACATATTCTCTTGGTAGTTACTTACGCCATTGTAGTTCATGAATTGTGTTGTTCTGTATGACACTTCATACCAAAAAATTTGGTATCCAATACCCAAGAACCACGTTGTTTAACAAGCAAAGAATACACCCATAACATGTATATCATTTATATACCTAATATGGACTCTTCTAGTCTTTTCTTTTCCGCCAAATATTTACCACATTCTCTTTCAGCATTACCTTTCCTTTTCAAAAGAATCTACCAACATCAATAGTGGTGCCATACATATTACACATAGTCCAAAGCGTGTATTGTCAAATACTAATACCTTTGGACTTCCACTTTGAAGTTTATCACCATCATCAAATGTTTGGCATTCTTTCAAATTTCATTCCTTTTAATAATCCTTTTAATGTAGTAAACATTTTACCTACATCTTTTATCCATCCTTATCATAACAACTTTCATGATCAAGATACTATAGCTCATAAGGACGAATCGGGAATATAATGTTAGTTCCCAAAACCTTTTGGGAGATCAGGACGCCTAGCATCCCCAACATTCACAAATTCTCATACTATATGAGAACATGTATCTTACTAAAATTATATTCTATAATATTGCAACCAAAACATTGTTTCAGATATCACAATATCTTCTACAAATGATGGTTACTGAAAGAATTTTTAGCTCCTAGATAATGTGGATATTAAAACAATTTTCAATATCAAGAATCATGGAGGCAAGCATGATACTTAGATACTAACGTTAGAATTTATTACTCTTGATTTAATACTTTTTATTGAATTTCACGGAGTAAGTGAGGTTTTGCTGAAACTATCCAATAGTACTTCAAAACTTTAGATTGACACATATAAAACAATATGATAGCAGTTCGTAAAGTAAAAATTATAGAATCCTATAGTTATATCATCTCAATCATAGCTAAACACAAGGTAGTTAACGAATGCCAGTAACTACAACAAACTATGTAATTCACTTTGATTCAGTTTATGATAAATTGAGTTCAACTTTAATCATATTACTATGTGAACTCCCACTCAAAAAAGACATGCCTCGAGTCATTTTTAGTGATTACGTGAACCAAATTCACTATGACACGACCGATCATCACGAGTGGTGGCGCAGCTCCAATGGCGAGCATCGTATGGGCATCGTATCATCCATATGACTCGTGCTTTACCTTTCAGCTCATGTTCCAAGGCCATGTCTATACATGCTAAGATCTACAAGTAAGAAGCTTAGTACTCACGTGTGTAAAACTGTCTTACACCTATTGTATGAAATGTAGAGTCTAGCACAGCCGATCATCACGTGGTGCTTCAAAACGGCTAACTTTCTTAATGGTGCATACTAAGGAAAAAATATTATTATCTTGATATTTAGTATGAGGGATCATCTTATAATGCTACCGAGGCAATCAAATACTACTGAGGCAATCAAATCAACACAAAATAAGATGCATCAAAGCATAAATATCACATGCATATATAATGTGATATGATATGGTTCTTGCACTTGATCACTATCTTGTGCATCATGGTATGATCTCTATCATTCCATCTGTGTAGCGCCAAGGTCTATGGCGCTCCCACTTTGTTATAATTCCTGAGAGTATCTCACCATACTAAAATTATAACATTTACCATATCACTACACGTGCCCAACAAAAATAAAACTAGACACTTCTAATTTATCTTTTGTATATTTTACGTGGCTTTGGGATTTCAAAGATAGTATCGATCTTATCTACAAACAAGGAACCACAATGATGATAATCAAATTATTAGCAACCCGTTGTAAATCAAATATCAACTATAGTGGGAGAGATAGACACCCGCTAGCCACTTATGCAAAACTAGTTGCATGTCAAGTGTGGAAACAAATATCATGTGCAATGACATGTAAAGTTTGTCCGGGCCGCTTCATTCCACTATGCCGCTAATATCAAAAATACATTAAGGATGTAATAACATGACCATCAGCACCCACATATTCATATGTGTTATAACCATACAAAGCATCTACACATATACATAGCTCTGATACCACTGATGGGGTTCGTTGCATAGAAAAAAATTCCTACTATTGCAACCACCAAGATAATATCTTGGAGATACTTCTAACGGTTTCAGATGGACTCACCTTCAAAGACTGTAACACAGGATAACGTTCCTGCAAATAAACGTGGATGGTGTATAATGTACTCGACCATCCTCAAGGACATGCAGACGATCAGCACCACAAGAGGCAGTGCTTCCATAATCGGTCACACGTACGGTGTGCTGACGACTCCCGATCCTTTGCTCCAGCCGGGCAGCGGAAGTAGCGGATCCCCGGGAACTCCAACTGTGCTACACTATGGTAGAGGTGGTGGAGAGGAAGATCTCGAGTAGGGCTTTGCCTAAGCACCTTTCTAGTGGAAATGGACAAGGCTAGCAAGAGGGAGAAGATGACAACCAAAGGGCATATAAGAGAAGGGTGAATGTGTGTGTGAGAGAGGAGAGAAGAGGAGGGGGGCTTTATATAGGTCAGGGGCATCCCAAGGGGGCTATGCGCACAGCCCTAAGCTACCACCACTTCTTCCCCAATTTATGTGGTGGACTCTCCACTCACATAAAAACTCTCTCCACTTTCTCCCATTCATCCTCCACTCAAATTTCAAAGGTCTTTACATTAAAGCACTTTAATTTCCTTGTTTAATAAGACTCAAATTAATGAACACTTCATTAAATGAGAACTTCAGTTAATGAACACTTCATTTAATGAGCACTTCATTTAATGAACACTTCATTTAATGAACACATTAGCTTTTTGATCCCTTGCTTTGTTTCAATACTCTGAAACTATTTTGGCAGATTTGGCTGAAAAATTTTCCACAGCAGAATAATTTTCTACGATGTCCATTGACTTCCCTTGTTTTCCCTATCCGCTCAATTGCGCCAGATAACCTTAAGTGTGTCTCCCTACGGGTTGGAGAACTATGTAGACATGATCAAGACTTTGTCTGATCAATAATCATTACCGGGATCTGGATATCCATAATGACTCCCACTAGTTCCCTGAAAATCCAATGATCGTCTGAACCTTTTTCGCTGTAATCAAATTCCTTTTGTCTCGCGATATATTACTTGTCCAAGATTTGATCACTCGATATCATCTATACCTTGTTCAATCTCGTGCTCAACAAGTAATCTTTTTCTCGTTCCTGTGATATTATATTCTAGTGATCAAATCACTTTCTTGCAAGGCTATGTCATTGTGATATCACTGAGAAATCCCTAAGTATATCTATCCGTCATCTGGATGGACAAATCCCATTCCTGATCCACGAGCCTCAACTAACACTTTCCAAGTACCCGATGATACCTTTATAATCACCCAGTTTCAAGTGACGTTTGATGGAATCAAAGTACCTTTCTGGTGAAAGTGATTAACGTGATCACATGGTCTAAGGACATTGAGTTACTACAAATGTGATAACAATATAAACTCGAGGACATGATCGTATTGTTATATCTACTTTGGGTAACTGTTCATCATATCATTCTCCAATAATATGACCCTGTTATTAACAACATCCAATGTTCATGGTCAGGAAACCTTTGATCATCCAGTAATCATGCTTGAAACCCAGGAATGTTAATACATATAGTAGGCCATATTACGAAACATGGTTTTTGAAAGGCTGCCAAAAAATTGTCCTTGTTTTGCACACAATCAAAAAAAAGGAGTACTAATAACAAAAGAACTCACACGATGGTCTCCTGCATGTACTGCTTTCCGTGAAGGTAAACATGAGTTTTGGCAACTGTTTAAAGATAAACATGAGTATGAATATTCTTGGATTTCAAGCCTAACGACCAAGGTCAAGGCCATATCTACATCATACTTTATGCTGATGATCCTGTATCCGTGAATTTGCATGCTGACAAATTTGGCCATATTTTGAAAGCAATCGAATAGGAAGTAGTGTGAAGAGCATGGCTCAATCACCTACTCTCTCGAGAAGGAGCCAAACCCAACTATTTTCCTTGCTTAATTTTAGGTCCTTCATGATAAATGTATGGATCTCGGTGTAATTTTCCATTTTTAGGTCCTTGAAGAAAATAGTACTCCCTCCTTCCCAAATTAGGACGCGTATTACTTTTGTTCAAAGTCAATTTTAATAAACTTTGACTAAGTATATGGCATCAACTTAAAGTAATTATAAGCATCATGAACTATATTTTCATATTATATGCATTTGTCATTTGAAAAGTCAATTTGTTTTTACATCTAGTTGGTCAAACTTTATAAAAGATTGACTTTGACCAAACCTAATATGCATCCTAATTTGGGAAATAGGAAGTAGTATGAAGAGTATCGCTCGATTAGCTGCTCTCTCGAGAAGGGCTGGTACCCGACAGTTTTCCTTGCTTAATTTTATGGTCCTTTGTGCTAAATGTACGTCCCTAATGTAATTCTCCCTTTTTTAGATCCTTGATGTAAAATGTACTCCCCCCAATCGTGTAAAATTTTAACTAGAGGAGTACAAGTAAATGCAGTAGATTGCTCTTATAGTTTTCCAAAAATCTTTCGAAGATAACTAGGAATTTAGTATAGAAAAACCACCGAGAGTTTTCACAAATTCAAGTTCTTAGCTATGCAAGAACTTGGCATGGTGGTGTTCCCATATTTGGTACATGGGTGCTTAGATCTTGGCATGGTGAAACATTGTTAATGGGAGTTCCCAACTTATAAGAACAAAAAATTCAATTTTTGATCTTGGCATGGTGAAACACTGCTAATGGGAATGTTTTCTGTAAAGCAAACACGGGGAAAAATGGCTCGGGATGCCACAACCCAAGTTTTCACACAAAATGTGGACCATGATTCACTTACGATTAATTACCAAGATAAACATGAGTTTGAACATTCTTGGATTTCAAGACGAACGAACAAGTTCATGTCCATATGTACATCATACTTTATATGTGTTGATTATCCAGTATCCAGGAATTTGCATGCCGGCAGATTTGTCCATAGTTTGAAAACAATTGAAGAGAAAGTAATATGAAGAGTGTGGCTTGATCAGCTCCTCTCCCGAGAATGAGCCGAACCCGACTATTTGCATTGGTTAATTTTAGGGTACTTTGTGATAAATAAATGGACCTAGATGTTATTTTCCATTTTTAGGTCCTTGATGTAAAAGGTACTCCCAACGCCCGTGTAAAATTATAACCTAAAAGTAAATGGTAAAATTTAAATGATTTAAGCTTAGTTCTCAATGAGTATGAACCATTATTGGATTTCAAGCTAAACGACCGAGGTCATGGCCATATCAACATCATACTTTATATGTCTTGATGATCTGTAACATCCCAAAACTTTAATCCAAGGTTATTAAGATCCAAATCATCAAAATTAGGGTTAAAAAAACTTTTCCAATTAAAAATATGAAAGCATTCATGTGTATGTGCATTTAAAATAGAAGTTGTTTCAATTGCCATGGTTTTGTGATCCATTGCTTGTAAAATGATTCTTAGGTGAAAATAAACATCATCTAAATCATTCCCAAACAATTCCCAAAGAAAAACAACTCAAAATGAATAAATGAAGTGAATGGTCATGTGTGCCATTTTCATCAACATGCCTACTTTGGCTATTCCTAGTACTCAAAACCTAACAGAAACAAATGTGGATCTTTACACCCCTGGCTAGTACACATAATGATGTACTAAGGCCCACCTTGTGATCTGCCAAAAACATTCAAACACTATATTTAAATGGCATTGGAAAATTGAATATATTTCATATGGGAAGATCCCACTTTCAAAAACCACTCAAACAAGCTCAAATTAAAAACCCAAGCACCCACAGAGTCTCAAGCTCAATACTAGCACACCCACCAAAAATCTTTTCAAAATTCAAAAATAAAGTTCTTTCGGCCATTTTCACAAACACCTTGTGGAAAAATTTCAAACAAAAACCAAATCCACTATTTGAATAGTGTTCTGGCCAAACTTGTCCCCCATTTGTCCTCAAAACACTCCCATTGTCCCTAGATGATCAAACCATGCCATTATCACCCCATCCCCTACACCCTAGTGGCATTGCCATGCCATGCCGAGCACCTACTTGCCGGCCAACCTTGCCCTCACCCTAGCAGACCACCTCCCTCTCTCTCGCCATGTCTACGAGCTATCTAGGACCTCACCGCCACTCGCTGTCCTCTCCCCGAGCTAGGCCAAGCCATGGACCACCCACAGCGCGCCGCGCACTGCCTGTCTGTGCCATGTCGAGGACGCGCCAGAGCGCCGCACCCGACACACGCATACACTCCGCCCCTCGACCGCAGCCCGTGTCCACCGCTCCGCCACGACCCCAGGAGCATGCCAGACATGCCCATTCGCCGCCCAACGCACCACAGCCACCGCTGGCCGTGGACACCGCCGCCTCTGCCGCGCAGAGCGCCAGCACCGCCTGACCGCATAACACCGCCCCTAGTCTTGCATTGATCATGTAGAGCACCGCCAGGAGACCAGCGACCGCCCCTACCTCGAGCCACGCTGCTAGCACGCTGTGTAGCCCTCACCGGAGCCGCTCGCCCATCCCTCTCGGTCGCATCGTCGTCCTAAAAAATAGAGGCCACCCCCAGCCCATTTCGGCACACTACTCACCTCCCCTCACCTCACTGACCGTTCCCCACCTCTAGCCGGAGCAGCGCGAGCACTTGCTCGCCAGAATTTGGCCGGAGTAGCCCGCAACAGAGGAGGAAAGGGCACCGCTGATTGCGACCATCCCTAGAGCCACCTCGACCGTCCCTGATCTCACCGTCGACCACCAGTCCATTTTCCCGCCTTGCCGCCGTCGCTGGAGCCCTGGTACGCCCCCTAAGCACCCCCACCGAGCCGCTAGGGTTCGACCTCGCCGGCGACCTGTTCATCGTCGATGACGATCCCCAGCCGTTGATCCCCGTTCTAATCCAATGACCCATATCACCCCGTACCGCTTCACGCGTTATGAGCCGCTGACTAGTGGACCCCCCTGTCAGCTGAGTCCCGCGCCGCATAGTGTCACTGGGCCGGCCCGTTAGATTTCCCGCGCGATCCAGTTAGTTTGAATTAGGATTTTTCTTTTTAGTTTAAACATAGTTCTGTCCTCTAGTTTGAAATTCAATTCGGAGAGATTTACACATCCAAATGGAGTGATTCCAATTTTGTTAGAAAGCTACTGAGAAGATCTATCCAAGCCCGTTGGATTTAATTCATTTAGAGTTAGATATCTCTCCTAGTAAAAATAATAAGACAGAAGCATTTGCAACTTGCAACATTTTTATAAAATCAACCAAGATAGCTTTTAAGCCGATTCCAACTCTCAAAAGTCACATTTCACCATATATATCTGAATATGTAATAATATTAAGGTTTATATGCAGTAACTTGGGACTAGTACCAAAATAATGCTATATAGGCATTTCTAGTCACTTTAAATCATTAAATAATGAACTTAAACCAAAGTAATTGAGATCCAACCCTTAAATCCCATTCCCACATGTTAGAATATGTGGTGATGACATGTGTCTACATGATCCCATATTTTAAGTGGTGAATATTAAATCTTAGTTAATTTTTCATTGAGTAGAAATTACTTTCCTAAAATAAAAAGGATGAAACTATTGAATTAAACTTGTGATGCTTGTGATGACAATAGATCATAAAATGTGTGCCTTAGAGTGCTATTTAGACTAGTTAAGTATTGTTTGGTGATTGTGTACTCCGTATGTATTTATAGACGATAGTACCGACCAAGCTTTCGAGGAGGAGGAGTTCTACCAAGAAGAAGAAGAAAACTTCAACCACAGCACCAACCGAGTCAAGCTACTAATGGCAAGCTAACACTTGCAAGTATAATGCTTAGCAAGATAGGATTAAACTAGATGGTTTAGCAAAGATGCTTTAGGCATGCTTTGGTTATACCCCTTTTGACTATTAGTTACCCCAAGTATTATTTTCAAGCTTTACTTCCTTTACTTTACCCAAAGTTCTTTACTTGTTTTGAAGGTAGCATAAAGAGTATAAAACTTGGCCTATTTTAGATAAAGCTTTAGATGTCATTCTATGGAACCCATCATTTTCCACTTTAGTGAACACTCTTAACTTAGTAGTTTAGAGTAGATAAAATCTTGAGTCACTTTAGCGGGGAGCACTTGGTAAAAATGAACTGTGAAAACCTTGGAATGATGAGTCATTCTATTGAAATGTTTTGATAGGTGTTGAGAAACACAAATGGTTTATGATGATGAAAATGTTGAGGCATGAGCCTTAACCCTTTTATAAAACTGATGGTTGGATTCGGATGCGATACCATTCCAAATTTACCGTACAACCACATTACCTGAATTGGGTAAGGCTTAGCCGGAAATTTATATGCATTAGTATTAGTTCCCTCGCGGGAGAGGTTTGAGCTGAGGCTACCTCTCAATGTTGTCCACCTATGCAGTGCCCAAGATGAATGATGGTCATGGTTGGGTGGCCATGCTCATAGGAGAGGTGCTTATACAAGGGTGTGTAAAGGAAAGGTTATGTTTGATTATCTGCATACTAAGTATTATGATTTAGGGTTATCCCTGATAGATGTATCGAATCTTGTGGTGAAAGTGTACCACCTCTGCAGAGTGTCAAACTATTTGAATAGCCGCATCCGTGGTTATGGACAGTTGGAATGGCCATACTGTTTCGTTGTCAGATGTTTTCAAAACAATTTATGAAATGAATGATGAATCTTGACTTGACCACAACAGGGTTGTGTTTATGACAATAGCTTCCCAACTTAAGTGATTCTAGAACCTTATTTTATCTTTCTTTTCTTCAGAACTCATCTTAGGTTTCAAATTTATTTTTATAGTTAACTTATATTTAGCTCTTTAACTTAGAACTATACTACTTGTTAGTGGTGGTTTGCGAGTACTTAAAGAGTACTCATGGCTTTTGTCCCTGGCTATTCTCATGGCCAGACTATGAAGGAGACTACCAAGCTGATGGTCAGCAGGACGGCTATGATAACTAGGACTATCTGCCTTCGTCAGCATTGTCTGTGCCCCTGAAGATGGACCCCACCGCTACGCTTATCTTTTATTTCCGCTGCTTGTTGTATTAAGACTAGATCATGAGATCCTTATTTGTGTAAGACCTTATGTATGGTTTGTAATGGATGATGTACTGTGATATGCAATCTATTATGTCTCGCAAAAATGGTAATCCTGGGATTGCGATGAATGACATAACAGGCATCCGGGATTAAAAATCCGGGTGTTGACAAGTTGGTATCAGAGCCATCCTGACCATAGGAGAGCCTAGTTAGAATTGACGTCCGAACCACAAACTTAGTTTCAAAACCAAAGTGATTATTTATGAAAAACTATTTCCTCCCTTATCCTTGTGAATTCATTCTTTCTCAAAAATTCATGTTCCTCAAAATTCTTACCTTACTACTTAAAATTTGACACACTTGATCACTTCACTAATTCCCTCATCCTAAATTCTTGTAGATGGAGTCTCAGTTCAGCAAGTTCTACCAGTTGGGAAACGGAGGTCAATTGATCTTCGAGAGGGATCTGGATTCACTGTCGGAGTTACTGGGATGCCCACATCCGGAGTTTCTTGGAGCTCAACTTCTAGGACCCCCAGGAGGAGACTTATAGTGGCTAGTCACAGCTGATCTTAGAGGAAGCATCGAAGCACCAATGTCCGGGAGAATTCAGTTCTATGTGAGAGAGAACAACTGACTAGATGGATTAGCTAGGGCAATGCATGAAGCTCTCACACGTCTATGTTCCCTCAGCGTCAACCAAATCCAAGGAACCCGTTTTGCTCACTATGCAAGACGTGACTTCATGGGAATGTCGATGGAGATGCCAAGTCACCCAGAGTTGAGGCGTCAAGTGGAGAATCTTGACTTCTTGTTGCATGACAGACAGCAGGAACTGGACAATGCTAGGGAGTTAGCCAACCAGAACCGTGCCATTGCCGACCAGAAGGCCTAGACTTTCGCACTGCTCATCCAGGATTGCCAGTCTCTTTGTTGCCAGCGTGCAAAGAAGGATCGCACCATCACCAGTCTTCGCAAGAAGGTGGCCGACCTCGAGAAGACCATCAAGGAGCAGGAAGCTCAGCTTGCAGTAAAGGAGGAAGAAGAGGAGGGTGAAGACATCTAGGGAGACATGGATTCTTACCTCAACAATGATGATGACTTTCTGGAGGAGGATGCCATGGACTTCTACACTTTCGATGAGGACTCCGACTTCATCGACGATGAGTAGATGCACTACAGCACTGTCGTAGCATGAGATGTATCGGTCCCACTGTATCGTAGCTTACAGAATGGTTCTTCAAACCATCTGTTTTCCTTTGATTGTTGTGGTGTGTGTTTGTATCGTGTGCTTGTTTGCATGAATGAAATGGAGTTAGTTGAAAAAAACTGAGTCGAACTCAAAGTTTTCGATTGGAAACCAAAACCATGAACCTTAGAATTTCCCCTCTTACCCCTGTATCTACCTCAATCTTCAGACGACTCGTGGAAACCAAGGAGGGAGCAGCTCGTCGCAAGACCCAATGCTGCAGATATTGCAGAATCTCATCGCAGACAGAGAAGCAAGCAGGGCAGAACACCAAGCCAACTTAGCAACATTGCAGCAGATCGCCCAGATGGCTCTCAATAACCAAGGACATGGAAATCAGGATCACCATGGATCCAAACTCAAAAACTTTCAGAACACCAATCCCCCAATCTTAACCAAGAAGAAAATCCATTAGATGCTGACGACTGGCTGCAGACAATGGAAAACAACTTAGAAGTTGCAGGAGTTGATGACAACGAGAAAGTTCTCTTTGCCACCCACTATCTGGCGGGAGATGCAAGAGCTTGGTGGACTAGTATCCATAACATGAACCATGGTCAAGTGATGACATGTGAAGCCTTCAAAATCAAGTGCAGCCGCACCCACGTGCCACAGGGTCTAGTCACCAGAATGAGGGATGAGTTCCGCGAATTGAAGCAAGGCAGAATGACTGTGGTAGAGTACCATGATAGATTCCTATCACTTTCTAGATATGCACCCCAATGTCTCGCCCAAGCTACCCAATCATAGCGGAGGCAATGTGAAGTCCGGAGGAAACAATCACAACTCCGGCAATGCCAACAATTTCAACCGTGCACCTCCCAAGAACAACAACAACAACAACAACAACACTGCACCCAGAACAGGCAGCAATGGGGTGCCTGTCGTAGCAAAGGACAAGTCCCAGATCACTTGTTTCGAGTGTGGAGTGAAGGGTCACTATTCTAATGAGTGTCCCAAGAAGACTGCCGCCAATGCCAATGTGAATGCCCCAGCTCAACAACAGCGTTGTGTTCAACCAGGAAGAAGATTTTCCCCAGGGAACCCTCACAACCGCAACGGTCGTCTTTTCCACATGAACGCAGAAGAAGCCCAGGAAGCGCCAGATGTAGTGCTGGGTATGTTTTCTGTCAACTCAGTTTTAGCAAGAGTATTGTTTGATTCGGGAGCATCGCATTCATGTGTCACCGAAGAATTTTCATGCATTAGTAAGACTCACCCAACCAACCTGAAGCATGTCATGATAGTTCAAATCCCCGGTTCAACAACCAAAGCTAGAAAAATTTGCAAAGCGGTGCCTATCAGAATACATGGGATAGATTTTTATGTCAACCTAATTGTACTTGGAACCAAAGGATTGGAAGTAGTACTAGGTATGGACTGGATGTCAAGGCATAAAGGACTGATAGACTGTGGTAAGAAAGCCATCACCATGACTAGTAGTTCTGGCGTAACAGTAGAGCATATATCTAAAACCTTACCCCGTCAATTGAAGTGCAACAAGAGTCTAGCCCTACCCACCATAGACCAAGTCAGAGTAGTCTGTGAATACCCCGACGTATTCCTAGATGAATTGCCAGGTATGCCCCCAGATAGGGATATTGAGTTCATTATCGAACTAATCCCCGGAACTGGACCTATAGCCCAGAGACCCTATAGTATGAACCCCTCAGAGTTAGTGGAACTGAAGAAGCAGTTGGATGCTATGTTAGAAAAAGGCTTGATTCGACCAAGCGCTTCACCATGGAGATCACCAGTGTTATTCGTCGACAAGAAAGATGGAGGCAATCATTTGTGCACCGATTACAGAAAGTTGAATGACATCACCATCAAGAACAAGTACCCCTTGCCAAAGATAGAGGATCTATTTGATCAGTTGACTGGAGCCCAGGTATTCTCAAAGATTGATCTTAGGACTGGTTATCACCAACTTAAGATTCGTGCAACGGATATTCCAAAGACCGCCTTTACTACTCGCTATGGTTTATACGAGTATATTGTTATGTCTTTTGGATTAACCAATGCCCCTTCTTATTTCATGAATCTCATGAATAAGATCTTTATGAATTTCCTAGATATGTTTGTAGTTGTGTTTATCGACGACATCCTTATCTACTCCAAGTTAGAAGAAGAGCACGAGCAACATCTGAGAATCATCCTCGAAACCCTGAGAGAGCATCAGTTATATGCCAAGTTCAGCAAGTGTGAGTTTTGGCTGCAAGAAGTAGGATTCCTAGGACATATTGTGTCTGCCGGAGGAGTCTCTGTTGATCCCGCCAAGATCAAAGATGTCGAAGAATGGGAAGCCCCAACCACTCAAACCCAAGTTTGTGCATTTCTCGGATTAGCGGGATATTACCGCAAGTTCGTAGAAGGATTCTTGAGCATCGCCAGACCCATGACCCAATTGCTGAAGAAGGACAAGAAGTTCGAATGGACCGACAAATGTGAAGCCAGTTTTCAGGAGCTGAAGAAGAGATTGATATCAGCCCAAATATTGGTCATGACAGACATCAAGAAGCCGTTTGATGTATATTGTGATGCATCCAAGATTGGTCTCGGATGTGTGTTGATGCAAGAAGGCAAAGTCATAGTGTATCTGTCTCGACAACTGAAGCAGCATGAGCAGAATTATCCGACCCATGACCTTGAATTAGCAGCCGTAGTTTTGGCATTGAAGACATGGCGTCATTATCTGATGGGTAATCACTGTGAGATTTACTCAGATCACAAGAGCTTGAAGTATATTTTCACTCAGAAAGAGTTAAATATGAGGCAAAGGAGATGGATAGAGTTAATCAAGGAATATGACCTTGACATTCACTATCACCCCGGCAAAGCCAATGTGGCAGCGGATGCTCTTAGCAGATTGCCGTGTAGGCTAAACACTATGATCAAGGAGAAGCAGCCCAGTGTGTATGAGGAGTTGGAGCAGTTCATAACTGAATTAGTGAGCAAAGGATTTTTAGCTAGCATTGAACTTCAACCCACTTTGATTAGCCAAATCAAGGAATCCCAGAATGGAAATGAATGTATCGACGGAATAAAATGTCGTATTGGTACATGAAAGGTACCTGGATTCACTAAAGATGAAGAATGAGTACTGTGGTACAAAGGACATATCTGTGTGCTAGCAGATTTGGAACTGAAGCAAGTTATCATGAAGGAAGCTCATGATACTCTTTATTCTATCCACCCCGGAGGAACGAAGATGTATCAGGTTTTGAAAGAGCAAATTTGGTGGCACAAGATGAAGAGAGAAATCGGAAGCTACATCGCCAAATGTGACATCTGTCAAAGAGTCAAAGCAGAGCACCAGAGACCCGCATGACTGTTGCAACCATTGCAGATTCCGGAATGGAAATGGGATTCCGTAGGAATGGACTTTATCACCGGTTTTCCTACTTCTAGTAGGGGAAATGACTCAATCTGGGTCATAGTTGATAGACTGTCCAAAGTAGCTCACTTTATACCTGTCAAGACTACCTACCAGAGTGCAAAGCTAGCAGAGCTGTATATTGCTAGGATTGTTAGTCTGCATGGAACCCCCAAGACCATCGTATCAGATCGAGGAACCCAGTTTACCTCGAGATTTTGGCAAAAAGTTCAGGAAGGATCGGGAACCAAGTTGAACTTCAGCACCGCTTATCACCCGCAAACGGATGGACAGACTGAGAGAGTCAACCAGATCTTAGAGGATATGCTTAGAGCTTTGTAGCACCCCGGTAAAACCACTACTAGAAAATCGCTTGCTATTTCTGTTTTGTGCATCATCATGACCGCATGCTCATGTCATCATGCCACATTGCATTTGAGGATCATCATCATCATGCATTTGTTTGTCTAAAACTATTTTCTAAAAGCCTAGTTTTATTTTCTAAACATCCCCGTCTTTACTTTAAATAAAACCCTCGGTCTTATCTGGATCTTTTATTTGTCTAAAAACTAGCTATAAAAGTCTTTTATATAAAATAAATAAACAAACAAATAAAAACTATTTTATCCGGGAGGAAATCCAGCCGGTCAGGCCAGAGGCTCAACCGGCCAAACCACCTACTACCGGTCCATCTAACTAAACCCTAGTCAAAAACCTAACCCTAATCCCCTCACCCCACCTACCACCACCCCAGCTGCCGCCGCCGCACTACATCACTCGCGCCACACGCACTCGTGTGCGTGCTGCAACACCAAACGTGACCCTCAGCGGCGCACCGTGTCGAACGCACGCAACCATCCTCACGCACACTACCACCCCGATTCCATCAGCCGGCCCCACCTCCTGGTCCCATACGCACCCCACCATGATCGATCTCGTCCCCACCTACTCTCATCCCTCGCTCCATCTCGCGAGCCCGAGCCGCATTCCGCGCCACTCGCCGCAGCCGCAGAAGGTGCCCTCCGGCCGCACACGCCCTTCCTCATGTGGGTCGCCTCTCCCTCGATCTCTCCGGCCGCCGCCAGGGCGACCCACCTCGCGGCCCCGCGCTCGCCGACCTCGCCCGACCATCGACCTCGCGCCCGCGTCGCCTAACACCGCCACCGTTGACCTGCTTCCTCGCGACCCCGAGCTCCTCTCGCCTCCGCCGCTAGCTCTGCCGCCACCTGCGTCGACCTCGTCCGCCCGCCCCTGCACCGTCTTCTCTCCTCAAGCTCCGCCAGGCACCACCGTAGCGCAACCTCCTGCCGCCGTCGACCTCGCCCCACCAAGCTACGTCACCGCCTGCCTCTCTGCCGAGGTCGCCCCAACCGCATCGAGCCCCGCGGATGTGCCTATGCTTCCCGTCGGCCGCCGAGCTCCTCCGACCACCCGCGCGGCTCCATCGCCTCGCCCTCTTCCTTGAGGATCGCCTCCTTCCCTACAGGTGCCGCCCCTGTTCCGACCACCGTGCCATCCCGCAGAGCCCCGCCGTCGCGTCATCTTGCCGCCCCTGCCAAGCCTGGCCCTGACCGCGACCACCTGCAATCGCACGCCCATGACATCTCTGGGCTAGAGGATGCGTTTTGGTCTCCTTCTGTTACAGGGCCAGGACGCATCTCGCTGTGTGGGTACATGTGTATCACAGTGATCCTTGTTGTTCTGTATTTGGCCCATGCTCTTTGACCGAGGCCACCTTCCACCATCCCTGTAGCGTTGGCCGCTCTACCCGTCGCCAGACGCATGTATGTCCTATGCTTGTTTGGCTCTGGGGGATTCTAAACATCTTTTTGTCCGTTGATCCGTGAAAGTTTTGGGCAGGTGTGCGAGCGCCCTCGCAGCTACCTCCCAAGACCACCTCGGCAAGATATCCAACGAAGCCATGTACCCGTGAGGTGCGTCAAGACCAGACAAGTCATCTCGACCACCGATGCCGAACCAAGTTCTCTCGGACTGCGGACAAGATCGTCTTCATGGATCCGAAGACCGGATGCCAAGTTCTCCAACCCCAAACCAAGATTACCGAGGCCCGAGTGCACCGATCCCGAGGATCCGAAGACCGATCTCGTCAACCCCTAGACCCTCGGAGCGCAAGTCCGCCGAACCCTAATGTGTGACCCTAAGCCTCTATTTTTATAATATGACATATACCTGTCGCATCATTAAATCATCATGCTTGCATACATGTCATCTGGTGGGTTGGGTTAAATAGTCGATTCACCTAAATTAAATATGGAGTCTATATGTGGGCTATTCTACTCTTATTCCGGACTCCATTTAAATTTGTGTAGCGAAACGATACCATGTTTTTCCTTGTTAAGACAACATTTAAAATGCGGGGTATCTAAACAACATAAAGCATCTAATTAACTGTCGGGACTCTAGTTCCGCTTAATATTGCCTAGTTGCATCACACCTTTGCCATGTCATGCATCATACACGCATCATGCCCGTTCTTCTGCCATAGTATTAAATAGTGCATTCGGTGTTTCTTTTAGTGCTTTGGTTCTTCGCGGATTAGGCCGTTGAGTTGATGCGAGTATCGACAAGTCCTTCGGATAATGTATCGTCGGCCATGTTTCCCAGGCGAGCATTCTCCCCCTTTCTACCTATTTTGCATTTATAGTCTTTATTTCCTCATGTTGATCTATTGCTATCCGTGTCGCGATGCTTAGTGTTCCGTACCAGATATAATCCGTGCAGCCTTTATATTGCCTTGGACACCTCCTATTACCTGTTGTTTGGTAGATAGATGGCCTTGCGAGTCGTAGTCGCTTGCTCAGGTGCGATCCCGTGTCGTGAAGTACCACACAGTTGTTGGAATGTTGTCATATGCTTGACGGAGAAGAGGATCATGACTTTAAATACAACTATTAAATTTCTAGATATAACTAATGTAGAGGCATCGGTGGGCAATAGATGTTATTTGGTTCTTCCACGCTCACTTGTGTCCCGTAGGACCTCGAGTACTTGATACATGTTCCTTGACTATCGCACTATCCGCATGTGGGACCATGAATCCCCTTAGCCAGAGCTTGATTCATTTCTTATTTCTTGGGGCCACAAACTAGTTTGGGGCTTTAATACTATCATGTACCTATGCCATGCTTTACTATTTTATTTACGATTGTGCGTGGAGCACCTGTACTGTTTTGGATCGTGACACGTTTTCGTGAAATCGACAAGCCCTATCACACTATCGGGTTCCCAGTCGTTTACCGCCGTCCACACAAACCCTGGGTCAGTCTCTGAGCCGGCCAACTTCGTCGCGAGTAGCTTAGTGGGGTGGCCCCCTGAAATATTTTATGAAACCTATGATTTCTTTGTCGTGAAAGCCTCGTTGGGTTTTGATTTGGTTTTTCCGAGGCTGATCGTGCGCGTGTTGCTATTTGTGCACCCCTGTAGGGTAAATCTTTCTAAAAGCCGTGTCCGCGGTTATGGACGACTTGGAGCACAGTATCTCGATCATAGACAAGCATAACTAAAGTAGTGCTATAAATTTGACTTAATATGTGACTAGTAATCAGCTTCACTATAATGGAATGGATAATAAAAGTGCCAACAACTGGTGGAGCTGGGGTGTATCGTGTCATGTTATACCTGCCTAGTAAGTATCGCAACTCCAATGGAATGAAATAAAAGTGCCAACAACTACTGGGTTTGGGATGTCACATGCTAATCGTATCTGACCTGTAATTACCTCAACTACAACCGAATGGTTAACTAAAACTGCCCACTACTTATGCTATCAATATGACTTATGCTATCTATATCTAACTAGTAAGTGCGTCAACTATAATGGAAGGAATAAAACTGCCAACTGTGTGAGTTCCTCAGTTTGACTTCCTCGTTTGGTCTCGAGGGGGGAAACGCCAGGATGGGTATGATTGGTGTTAGTATCAGGTGGTTTCCAATAGGTCTTTCTTATCCCTCTCTAATAGCCGACAGTTGAATCGAGTCTCTATAGATTGTTTAGTGCATGCTGCGCTGCCGCTTTAGTCCACCATACCTATGTAGGCGAGAGCCGCCGAATTCTAGCCTCGCCGTGTACTGGCCTCAGTACTGACGCTCCTCTTTTTCCTTTGCCCTTTGTTGGCACCCCTTTTGTTTTAGCATGTATAAGTTTGACGTCGTTAGCAGGGTTACCCTTCCGGCTTGGCCTGGGGAGGGTTATGGACGCCATTGGTTATTCTTCAGGGCTCTTAGCCCCATTTGCATCTTGTCCGTACTCGGACGCTGTAGCGATTTCAGGGTGATTTGGATCTTTGTACTGTATATCGGTATTCTTGACTCATGGAGTCATGTTGTATATATATCTATTCTGTGGGTCCCATCGAGGACTGTTGTGTAATGGTATTACTTCGTTTTCCACCCGCACGAAAGTGCCCAGTGGGCGTCCTTGAATCGTTTCTATGCGGGTTTGGCGGAAAAGGGCTAAAACTTGCATAGGGCCGATTTGAGAGTGTTACAGAGTGGTATCAGAGCCCAGCAGTTGCAATACCCCACTAGTCCAGCCTGTAGGATAACCTAGCTAACGGCCGATGTAGAGTGTCAAAACTAATTTTCCAAAATCGGTTGGATAGATCTGATGAGGTCTGCTTTTACTCCTTACCCCTCTGCTATTCTCCTCTCACCTCTACGTGTTTTAAATCTGCTCTCTTACCTTTCTTCAAGTCCAGGATTTCTCGTGGTTGGGTTCCGTCGTACCTTCAGGGTTTCGCTTCCTCCTTTGGCAACAGTGTTTCTACCTCCGGACTTCATGCTATCTGAGTGATCCTTTATCTTTGGTACCATTCTTTGGTCCTTGTTTGTGCCTTCCGGTGTTTTCCGACGCGACGACATCATCTACGCTAGATCCGATGCAGAGCCTGCATCACTCCTTTGTTCCGAACCTCAATTGTCGACATCTTCAGTCTGATTCCGAGAATGCTTGCACGCTTTTCTACTGATTGTGCGGAGTAATAGTTTGGGTGCATGATGGATTGGCCCCCATGCCGACTACTCACTCTATTTGCTCGTGTACATTGAAGTGGATGAGAATGCATCGGTTCTCTCTTTCTATCAAAGTTAGAGGAGGCTTTATTAGTGGATACCTTTACCTTCGTCCTTTGTTTCCCGGAGTGTTCTCTTGACGATCACGGACAATGACCTCTTGTTAGTGGTGTCGCAAGCATCTACACGAAGCGAGAAGATTCAGATCGCCGACCTTCTTCTCGGTACCATGAGGCGGATCTCGAGGGGGAGATCCCTTGTTAGTGGTGTCGAATTGTAGCACCCGGGTAAAACCACTACTAGAAAATCGCTTGCTATTTCTGTTTTGTGCATCATCATGACCGCATGCTCATGTCGTCATGCCACATTGCATTTGAGGATCGTCATCATCATGCATTTGTTTGTCTAAAACTATTTTCTAAAAGCCTAGTTTTGTTTTCTAAACATCCCCGTCTTTACTTCAAATAAAACCCTCGGTCTTATCTGGATCTTTTATTTGTCTAAAAACTAGCAATAAAAGACTTTTATATAAAATAAATAAACAAACAAATAAAAACTATTTTATCCAGGAGGCAATCCAGCCGGTCAGGCCAGAGGCCCGACCGGCCAAACCACCTACTACCGGACCATCTTACTAAACCATAGTCAAAAACCTAACCCTAATCCCCTCACCCCACCTACCACCACCCCAGCTGCCGCTGCCGCACTACATCGCTCGCGCCACACGCACTCGCGTGCACGCTGCAACACCAAACGCGACCCTCAGCGGCACACCGCGTCGGGCGCACGCAACCGTCCTCATGCACGCTACCACCCCGATTCCATCAGCCGGCCCCACCTCCTGGTCCCACACGCACCCCACCACGATCGATCTCGTCCCTACCTACTCTCATCCCTCGCTCCATCTCACGAGCCCGAGCCGCATTCCCCCCCGCACGCCGCCGCTGCCGCAGGTGCCCTTTGGCCGTAGGCGCCTTTCCTCGTGTGGGCCGCCTCCCCCTCAATGTCTCCGGCCGCCGCCAGGGCGACCCACCTCGCGGCCACGCGCTCGCCGACCTCGCCCGGCCATCGACCTCGCGCCCGCGTCGCCTAACACTTCCACCGTTGACCTACTTCCTCGCGACCCCTAGCTCCTCTCGCCTCCGCCGCTAGCTCTGCCGCCACCTGCATCGACCTCGTCCGCCCTCCCCTGCACCGTCTTCTCTCCTTAAGCTCCGCCAGGCACCGCCGCAGCGCAACCTCCTGCCGCCATTGACCTCGCTCCACCAATCCTGCGTTGCCGCCTGCCTCTCTGTCGAGGTCGCCCCAACCGCATCGAGCCCCGCGGATGCGCCTCTGCTTCCCCTCGGCCGCCGAGCTCCTCCGACCACCCGCGCGGCTCCGTCGCCTCGCCCTCTTCCTTGAGGCTCGCCTCCTTCCCTACAGGTGCTACCCCTGTTCCGACCACCGCGCCACCCCGTAGAGCCCCGCCGTCGCGTCATCTTGCTGCCCCTACCAAGCGCTGGCCCCGACCGCGACCACCTGCAATCGCCCGCCCATGACATCTCTGGGCTAGAGGATGCGTTTTGGTCTCCTTCTGTTACAGCGCCAGGACGCATCTCGCTGTGTGGGTACATGTGTATCACAGTGATCCTTGTTGTTCTGTGTTTGGCCCATGCTCTTTGAATGAGGCCACCTTCCACCATCCCTGTAGCGTTGGCCGCTCTACCCGTCGCCAGACGCGTGTATGTCCTATGCTTGTTTGGCTCTGGGGGATTCTAAACATCTGTTTGTCCGTTGATCCGTGAAAGTTTCGGGCAGGTGTGCGAGCGCCCTCGCAGCTACCTTCCAAGACCACCTCGGCAAGATATCCAATGAAGCCATGTACCCATGAGGTGACAAGATGCGTCAAGACCAGACAAGTCATCTTGACCACCGATGCCGAACCAAGTTCGTCCGGACCGCGGACAAGATCGTCTTCATGGATCCGAAGACCGGACGCCAAGTTCTCCAACCCCAAACCAAGATTACCGAGGCCCGAGTGCACCGATCCTGAGGATCCGAAGACCGATCTCGTCAACCCCTAGACCCTCGGAGCGCAAGTCCGCCGAACCCTAATGTGTGACCCTAAGCCTCTATTTTTATAATATGACATATACCTGTCGCATCATTAAATCATCATGCTTGCATACATGTCATCTGGTGGGTTGGGTTAAATAGTCGATTCACCTAAATTAAATATGGAGTCTATATGCGGACTATTCTACTCTTATTCCGGACTCCATTTAAATTTGTGTAGCGAACCGATACCATGTTTTGCCTTGTTAAGACAACATTTAAAATGCGGGGTATCTAAACAACATAAAGAATCTAATTAATTGTCGGGACTCTAGTTCCGCTTAATATTGCCTAGTTGCATCACACCTTTGCCATGTCATGCATCATACACGCATCATGCCCGTTCTTCTGCCGTAGTATTAAATAGTGCATTCGGTGTTTCTTTTAGTGCTTTGGTTCTTCGCGGATTAGGCCGTTGAGTTGATGCGAGTATCGACAAGTCCTTCGGATAATGTATCTTCGGCAGTGTTTCCCAGGCGAGCATTCTCCCCCTTTCTACCTATTTTGCATTTATAGTCTTTATTTCCTCCTGTTGATCTATTGCTATCCGTTTCGCGATGCTTAGTGTTCCGTACAATATATAATCCGTGCAGCCTTTATATTGCCTTGGACACCTCCTATTACCTGTTGTTTGGTAGATAGATGGCCTTGCGAGTCGTAGTCGCTTGCTCAGGTGCGATCCCGTGTCGTGAAGTACCACACAGTTGTTGGAATGTTGTCATATGCTTGACGGAGGAGAGGATCATGACTTTAAATACAACTATTAAATTGCTAGATATAACTAATGCAGAGGCATCGGTGGGCAATAGATGTTATTTGGTTCTTCCACGCTCACTTGTGTCCCGTAGGACCCCGAGTACTTGATACCTATTCCTTGACTATCGCACTATCCGCATGTGGGACCATGAATCCCCTTAGCCAGAGCTTGATTCATTTCTTATTTCTTGGGGCCACAAACTAGTTTGGGGCTTTATTACTATCCTGTACCTATGCCATGCTTTACTGTTTTATTTACGATTGTGCGTGGAGCACTTGTACTGTTTTGGATCGTGACACGTTTTTGCTATATCGACAAGCCCAGTCACACTTTCATGTTCCCAGTCGTTTACCGCCGTCCACACAAACCCTGGGCCAGTCTCGGAGCCGGCCAACTTCGTCGCGGGTAGCTTAGTGGGGTGGCCCCCTGAAATATTTTATGAATCCTGTGATTGCTTTGTCGTGAAAGCCTCGTTGGGTTTTGATTTGGTTTTTCAGAGGTTGATCGTGCGTGTGTTGCTATTTGTGCACCCCTGCAGGGTAAATCTTTCTGATAGCCGTGTCCGCGGTTATGGACAACTTGGAGCACAGTATCTCGATCATAGACAAGCATAACTAAAGTAGTGCTATAAATTTGACTTAATATGTGACTAGTAATCAGCTTGACTATAATGGAATGGATAATAAAAGTGCCAACAACTGGTGGAGCTGAGGTGTATCGTGTCATGTTATACCTGCCTAGTAAGTATCACAACTCCAATGGAATGAAATAAAAGTGCCAACAACTGCTGGGTTTGGGATGTCACATGCTAATCGTATCTGACTAGTAAGTACTGCAACTACAACCGAATGGTTAACCAAAACGGCCCACTACTTATGCTATCAGGATGACTTATGCTATCTATATCTGACTAGTAAGTGCTTCAACTATAATGGAAGGAATAAAACTGCCAACTGTGTGAGTTCCTCGGTTTGACTTCCTCGTTTGGTCTCGAGGGGGAAACGCCAGGATGGGTATGATTGGTGTTAGTATCAGGTGGTTTCGAATAGGTCTTTCTTATCCCTCTCTAATAGCCGATAGTTGAATCGAGTCTCTATAGATTGTTTAGTGCATGCTGCGCTGCCGCTTCAGTCCACCATACCTATGTAGGCGAGAGCCGCCGAATTCTAGCCTCGCCATGTACTGGCCTCAGTACTTACGCTCCTCTTTTTCCTTTGCCCTTTGTCGGCACCCCTTTTGTTTTAGCAGGTATAAGTTCGACGCCGTTAGCAGGGTTACCCTTCCAACTTGGCCTGGGCAGGGTTATGGACGCCATTGGTTATTCTTCAGGGTCTTAGCCCCATTTGCATCTTGTCTGTACTCGGACGCTGTAGCGATTTCAAGGTGATTTGGATCTTTGTACTGTATATCAGTATTCTTGACTCATGGAGTCGTGTTGTATATATATCTGTTCTGTGGGTCCCATCGAGGACTGTTGTGTAATGGTATTACTTCGTTTTCCACCCACACGAAAGTGCCTGGTGGGCGTCCTTGAATCGTTTCTATGCGGGTTTGGCGGAAAAGGGCTAAAACTTGCGTAGGGCCGATTTGAGGGTAAGTACAGATCAAAATGGGAAGACTGTCTGCCTTTCACAGAATTCTCATATAACAATAGTTATCAAGCTAGTTTGCAGATGGAACCATTTGAATTCCTATATGGAAGAAAGTGTCACACCCCTTTGAATTGGTCGCAAGTAGGAGAGAGTCAGATCTTTCGACCCGAAATTTTCCGAGAAGCCGAAGAGAAGGTTCACAAAGTCCGTGAGCACCTCAAGACCGCCCAATCCAGACAGAAGAGTTATGCTGACAAGAGAAGGAGAGACCTGACTTTCAATGTCGGAGATTTTGTATATCTCAAGGTTTCACCATTAAAGGGAACCCAACGCTTTAGTTTGAAAAGAAAGTTAGCCCCCAGGTATATTGGGCCCTTCAAAATTCTGAACCATCGAGGAGAAGTATCGTATCAACTGGAACTACCTGAAGAGATGCCATCCATCCACAATGTGTTCCATATCTCATTACTTCACAAATGCCTAGAAGTGCCAGAGAAGACGGAAGTGTTCAAGAACATCGATCACAGAGCTGTGGAGATCAACAATGACCTGACATATCGTGAAGTGCCCATCCATATCTTAGAAGAAGCTTACAGAACCACCAGGACCGGGAGTATCAAGTTTCTCAAGATTCAGTGGAGCAACCATACCGAGGAGGAAGCCACTTGGGAGCGAGAAGATTACATTAGGACAGAGTTCCCAGATCTATTTAGTTCCTAGTTTTCTTTGTAAATCTCGGGACAAGATTTTGTTTAAGGGGGGAAGGTTTGTAACATCCCAAAACTTTAATCCAAGGTTATTAAGATCCAAATCATCAAAATTAGGGTTAACAAAAACTTTTCCAATTAAAAATATGAAAGCATTCATGTGTATGTGCATTTAAAATAGAAGTTGTTTGAATTGCCATGGTTCTATGATCCATTGCTTGTAAAATGATTCTTAGGTGAAATAAATATCATCTAAATCATTCCCAAACAATTCCCAAAGAAAAACAACTCAAAATGCATAAATGAAGTGAATGGTCATTTGTGCCATTTTCATTAACATGCCTACTTTGGCTATTCCTAGTACTCAAAACCTAATAGAAACAAATGTGGATCTTTACACCCCTTGCTAGTACACATAATGAGGTACCAAGGCCCACCTTGTGATCTGCCAAAAACATTAAAACACTATATTTAAATGGCATTGGAAAATTGAATCTATTTCACATGGGAAGATCCCACTATTTCGAAAACCACTCAAACAAGCTCAAATTTCAAAACCCAAGCACACACAGAGTCTCAAGCTCAATACTAGCACACCCACCAAAAATCTTTTCAAAATTCAAAAATAAAGTTCTTTCGGCCATTTTCACAAACACCTTGTGGACAGATTTCAAAAAAAAACCAAATCCACTATTTGAATAGTGTTCTGGCCAAACTTGTCCCTCATTTGTCCTCAAAACACTCCCATTGTCCCTAGATGATCAAACCATGCCATTATCACCCCATCCCCTACACCCTAGTGGCATTGCCATGCCATGCTGCGCACCTACTCACCGGCCAACCTTGCCCTCACCCCAGCAGACCACCTCCCTTTCTCTCGCCATATCTACGAGCTAGCCAGGACCTCACCGCCACTCGTTATCCTCTCCTCGAGCCAGGCCAAGCCATGGACCACCCACAGCGCACCGCGCACTGCCTGTCTACGCTATGCCGAGCACGCCCCAGAGCGCCGCGCCCGACACGCGCATACACTCCGCCCCTCGACCACAGCCCGCATCCACCGCTCTGCCACGACCCAAGGAGCACGCCAGACATGCCCATTTGCCGCCCAACGCACCACAACCACCGCTCGCCGTGGACACCGCCGCCTCTGCCGCGCAGAGCGCCAGCACCGCCCGACCACATACCACCGCCCCTAGTCCCGCATTGATCACGTAGAGCACCGCTAGGAGACCAGCGACCGCCCCTACCTCGAGCCATGCTGCTAGCATGCTGTGCAGCCCTCGCCGGAGCCGCTCGCCCATCCCTGTCGGTCGCGTCGTCGTCCTATAAATAGAGGCCACCCCCAGCCCAATTTGGCACACCACTCACCTCCACTCACCTCACTATCCGTTCCCCACCTCTAGCCGGAGCAGCGCGAGCACTTGCTCGCTGGAATTTGGCCGGAGTAGCCCAGAGCAGAGGAGGAAAGGGCGCCGCTGATTGCGACCATCCCCGGAGCCACCTCGACCGTCCCTGAGCTCGCCGTCGACCACCAGTCCGTTTAACTGGCTCTCCATCGTCGCTGGAGCCCTGGTATGCCCCCTAAGCACCCCCACCAAGCCACTAGGATTCGACCTCGCCGGCGACCTGTTCGTCGTCGATGACGATCCCTAGCCGTTGATCCCCGTTCTAATCCAACGACCCATATCGACCCGTACCGCTTCGCGCGTTATGAGCCGCTGACTGGTGGACCTCCCCTGTCAGCTAAGTGTCGTGCCGCGTAGTGTCACTGCGTCGGCCCGTTAGATTTCCCGCACGATCCAGTTAGTTTGAATTAGGATTTTTCTTTTTAGTTTAAACCTAGTTTTGTCCTCTAGTTTGAAATTCAATTCAGAGAGATTTACACATCCAGATGGAGTGATTCCAATTTTGTTAGAAAGCTACTGAAAAGATCTATCCAAGCCCGTTGGATTTAATTTATTTAGAGTTAGAGATCTCTCCTAGTAAAAAAAATAAGACAGAAGCATTTGCACCTTGCAACACTTTTATAAAATCAACCAAGATAGATTTTGAGTTGATTCCAACTCTCAAAAGTCACATTTAACCATACCTATCTGAATATGTAATAATATTAAGGTTTATATGCAGTGACTTTGGACTAGTACCAAAATAATGCTACATAGGCATTTCTAGTCACTTTAAATCATTAAATAATGAACTTAAACCAAAGTAATTGAGATCTAACCCTTAAATCCCATTCCCACATGTTAGAATATGTGGTGATGACATGTGTCCATATGATCCCATATTTGAAGTGGTGAATATTAAATCTTAGTTAATTTTTCAATGAGTAGAAATTACTTTTCTAAAATAAAAAGGATGAAACTATTGAATTAAACTTGTGATGATAATAGATGATCAAATGTGTGCCTTAGAGTGCTATTTAGACTAGTTAAGTATTGTTTGGTGATTGTGTACTCCGTATGTATTTATAGACGATAGTACCGACCAAGCTTTCGAGGAGGAGGAGTTCTACCAAGAAGAAGAAGAAAACTTCAACCACAGCACCAACCGAGGCAAGCTACTAATGGCAAGCTAACACTTGCAAGTATAATGCTTAGCAAGCTAGGATTAAACTAGATGGTTTAGCAAAGATGCTTTAGGCATGCTTTGGTTATACCCCTTTTGACTATTAGTTACCCCAAGTATTATTTTCAAGCTTTACTTCCTTTACTTTACCCAAAGTGCTTTACTTGTTTTGAAGGTAGCATAAAGAGTATAAAACTTGGCCTATTTTAGATAAAGCTTTAGATGTCATTCTATGGAATGAGATGGAACCCATCATTTTCCACTTTAGTGAACACTCTTAACTTAGTAGTTTAGAGTAGATAAAATCTTGTGTCACTTTAGCGGGGACCACTTGGTAAAAATGAACTGTGAAAACCTTGGAATGATGAGTCATTCTATTGAAATGTTTTGATAGGTGTTGAGAAACACAAATGGTTTATGATGATGAAAATGTTGAGGCATGAGCCTTAACCCTTTTATAAAACTAATGGTTGGATTCGGATGCGATACCATTCCAAATTTACCGTACAACCACATTACCTAAATTGGGTAAGGCTTAGCCGGAAATTTATATGCATCAGTATTAGTTCCCTCGTGGGAGAGGTTTGAGCTGAGGCAACCTCTCAATGTTGTCCACCTATGCAGTGCCCAAGATGACTGATGGTCATGGTTGGGAGGCCATGCTCATTGGAGAGGTGCTTATACTAGGGTGTGTAAAGGAAAGGTTATGTTTGATTATCTGCATACTAAGTATGATGATTCAGGGTTATCCCTGACAGATGTATCGAATCTTGTGGTGAAAGTGTACCACCTCTGTAGAGTGTCAAACTATTCGAATAGCCGCGTCCACGGTTATGAATTGTTGGAATGGCCATAATATTTCGCTGTCAGATGTTTTCCAAACAACTTATGAAATGAATGATGAATCTTGACTTGACCACAACAGGTTTGTGTTTATGACAATAGCTTCCCAACTTAAGTGATTCTAGAACCTTATTTTATCTTTCTTTGCTTCAGAACTCAGCTTAGGTTTCAAATTTAATTTTATAGTTAACTTAGATTTAGCTCTTTAACTTGGAACTATACTACTTGTTAGTGGTAGTTTGTGAGTACTTAAAGAGTACTCATGGCTTTTATCCCTAGCTATTCTCATGGCCAGACTATGAAGGAGACTACCAAGATGATGGTCAGCAGGACGACTATGATAACTAGGACTATCTGCCTTCGTCAGCATTGCCTGTGCCCTTGAAGATGGACCCCACCGCTACGCTTATCTTTTATTTCCGCTGCATGTTCTATTAAGACTGGATCATGAGATCCTTATTTGTGTAAGACCTTATGCATGGTTTGTAATGGATGATGTACTGTGATATCCAATCTGTTATGTCTCACAAAAATGGTAATCCTGGGATTGTGATGAATGACATAACAGACATTCAGGATTAAAAATCCGGGTGTTGACATGATCCCACATACAAGAGTTTGCATGCCGATAGATTTGGAAATATTTTGAAACCAATCGAAGAGGAATTAGTATGAAGAGTATGGCTTGGTCAGCTGCTCTCTCGAGAAGGAGCTGAACCTGAATATTTTTCCTTTCTTAATTTTAGGGGATTTTGTGCTAAATGTATGGAGCTTGACATAATTTTCCATTTCTTAGGTCCTTAATGTAAAATGTACTCCCACCGCCCGTGTAAAATTCTAACCTAAAAGAAAGTCGTGAAATTTAAATGAATTTAAGCTTAGTTGTCAACAAGTATGAACATTCTTGGATTTCAAGCCAAACGACCACAAGGTCAAGGACATATCTCTACATCATACTTTATGCTGATGATCACACATCCAAGGATTCACATGTCAATAGATTTGGCTACAAAAATCAAAGAGGAAGTAGTATGAAGAGTATGGCTTGATCAGCTACTCTCTTGAGAAGGAGCTGATCCTAACAGTTTTCCTTGCTTAATTTTAGGTTCCTTTGTGCTAAATGTATGGACCTCGATGTAATTTTTCCCCTTTTGAGGTGCTTATTCTAAAATGTACTCCCACCGCCTGTGTAAATTCTAACCTAAAAGTAAGTGGTGAAGTTTAAACGAATTTCAGCTTAGTTGTCAACAAGTATGAACATTCTTGGATTTCGAGCCGAACGACCAAGTTCAAGGCCATCTCCACATCATTCTTTATGTGAGGATTCTATATCCAAGAATTTGAATGCTGACAGATTTGGCTATATTTGAAAACAATCGAAGAGGAAGTAGTATGAAGAGTATGGCTCGATCAACTGCTCTCTCGAGATGGAGGCAAACTAGAGTGTTTTTCTTGGTTAGTTTTAGGGTCCTTTGTGCTAAATGTAGGGACCTTGATGTAATTTTATATTTTTTATGTCCATGATGTAATATGTACTCCCACCGACCGTGTAAAATTCCAACCTAAAAGTAACTAGTGAAATTTAAACGAATTTAAGCTTAGTTGTCAACGAGTATGAACATTCTTGGATTTCAAGCCGAACGACCACAAGGTCAAGGCCATATCTCAACATCATACTTTATGTTGATGATCCCATATCCAAGAATTTGCATCGTGACAGATTAGGCCATATTTTGTAAACAATTGAAGAAGAAGTAGTATGAAACAGATGGCTCGATCAGCTGCTCTCTTGAGAAGGAGGCAAACTCGACTATTTTCTTTGCTCAATTTTAGGGTCCTTTGTGCTAAATATATGGACCTCGATGTATTTTTCCATTTTCTAGATCTTTTAAGTAAAATTTACTCCCACCGCCCGTGTAAAATTCTAACCTAAAAGTAAGTGGTTAAGTTTAAACAAATTTAAGCATAGTTGTGAACGAGTATGAAAAATTCTTGGATTTGAAGACAAATGACCAAGGTCAAGGCCATATCTACATCATACTTTATGCTGATGGTCCCATATCCAAGAATTTGCATGTCGACAAATTTGGCCATATTTTGAAAACAATTGAAAATATTAAAAAAAAGAATCAATTTTAATTTTCGAAGTGATAGGAATTTATTTTTTGAAAATCAAGTAAGAAGAATTTATTTCCTTTTTATGTTAAAAAAATAAAGAGCAAGAAGAGACTATGAGCGCAAAGGAGGCATCGATAGAGCTGTGAAGAGGAGGATTTGAAGGCGGTGCAATGTCAGAGAATAGCTGGGATGGGTTCCTGATACGCAAAAAAAAACGTGTTTTCTCTCTCCTTCAGTCCCTCGTCTCCATCCACACCCCGGACGACTGATCTCTCCCTCGTCCACAACGTGGTGTTGCGCATGCGTGTCGACCGATGACCTGCCTTGTGTCGGCGGCTCCGTGTCTATGTCTATCGTGTTTTTCAACTGAGTTGGTGGGAACAAGGTTGGCGCCAGTATGTGAGCTTGAAGGGGGCTAAGTGGACAAATTTAATGCCATAAACTTCATAAGGGGGAACATTTGACCAAATCACTAGGAAATAAGAGCTCCAATGGCTAGAGTTCTTCACAAAATTTGAACTGTGGGGGTGGCCTAGCCCCCCTCGCCCCCTTGTCTCCGTCCCTGGGTGGGAACCATTTTGGTCCTTGGCGGCAAAAGTATTACTATTACAGTGGAGTAGCAATTCAAATTTTCCTGGTTTCAAAATTTTCACTTCCTTCACGAACATCCGGGGAAGAATATTCAAAAGATAGCCATTTTCAGTACTACTAGTACTGGTGTAAAAGCGATTCATAGCTCAGTTTGAACCGGTTCCACACGGTGCAGAGCATCAGTTCAATTCCTCCGACAAGAAAAGTGATTCTAGTTTTTGGTTCGCTTCTTGCATGCATGTGCAGCCCCTTGTGGCAGATTTGTGAAGGAAAATGATGCAGAGAGTAGCAAAATGACAAGAAAGATTGGGGTCTGGTAGGACCCACAACTGATTCCACACACTACAACAAAGAAAACATCAGTTCAAAGAATTATGCTTTTTGCTTTGAACCAGCGACACCGTGTGGCTGGTCTTAAGTGCTGGACAAGGGATTGGTTGATACTATGTCCAATCGCATTGGATTCCCACCATTATGATTTGGCCAGCCTTCCTACTATGCACTACTCTACTCCATTCGTTCCATTTCACACCCTAGGAAGAGGAAGCACCAACCACACCCTGATGTAGCCCGGCCTATGGTCATTACCACATCAAGGTCTCCAACTTATACCAAGTCGTATGGACTCCAAAGGTGAATCCGTTCCTCTATGTGAGCCCACTTCCTACCCTTTTGAATGATATACTACTTCATACTTTGTCCCATTATCATGATAGGTTCACACCGACAAGTACAAAGTCAAGGGAGGAAGCCTGGAGCACTAAGCCAAAGAATATAGAGGCTTGGAAGAGAGGACGGAAGAACCAGCCACTGAAGCCTAGAGTCTCTGGCCCTGAAGCCCGAAGTATGTGGCCTCCAACAGATTCTCTGGCCAGGACTCCAAACTCTCCCGAGGTGCTCCCAGTACACCCCTCCTGAGACAAGCTCGGAGAGCATCGCTAACACCAGAGTCACCGTCCACCCCGAAGTCTCCGGCCCTGCATACCGGAGTCTCCGATCCTCCATACCAGAGTCTCCGCCGCTAGGACTCTAGTCGTCTGCCTGGATCTCTCTGTCCGCCACCCCGGAGTCTACCCCAAAGAGCTTCATCGACCTCGGAGTCTCCGGCCACCCCCGGGGTCTTCTACCCCTGCACCCCGGAGTCTCCGTCCTAATTGAATAGGCTTGCATGCCGCCAGCTAGGCCTTCTTGCCATGTACCCCTCTAGTCTATTCCAAACCCTAGAATTTATGCCCAAACTACCCGTCGTTATGTAGCTAGCCAATATATAGTGCTCCCAACCCCTCATGTATCCCTTAGGCATAGACGATAGACTAAAGACACCCCCTTTGAGGAATCTCTAGTTTTGCATCATCCACTTACCAAAGGGGACCCACTATCCTCACCACCTTGTTTGAGTTTGCATCACGCCTCCCTCGTTGTACAAGGCCTACATTTGCGAGTGCGGAGCGTAGTTGTCAAGACCCTCTCGAAGGTGTTCTTCCCTCTCTGCTTGGGATCGAGGGAGCACATTCACCGATCTTTACTTGCGAGGTATCTATCGGACCGGTGGCCACCAGCGGGAGCAATCGGCCTTGTATCGTGTGAGTTTTGCGTGTGTTCATCGTGTTCTACGCGAGGTGTGCATCCGCATCCGCTTCTGCAACCTTCTCCCTTTTCCCTCGCTTTCCCATCGATTTGACCACAAGATCCATGAAGATCGGACCACCCATGAGGTTATCCCTCAACATCTCGTATCAGCAGCTTTTGGTTGCCATAGATTTCTCATCGATTTGGTATTTTCCCTATAAATTCAAAAATTTCAGCAAAAACGGCTCCAATTCGTGTTTTGGATCGATATATGATTTGACTGAGTTTTGGTAGGATTTGATCCGTGGATTACTTGCTAAACTTGTTGATCTACCTTCCCCTGCGTTTCCATGGCATAATTGATTGATTTCCCCCATCAATTTGAGGTTTTGGTTCGAGATTTTCTGCCAAAACGCACCCCGTTCGAGTTGTGGATGCGCATCAGATCCCAACCCTGGAGTCTCTGACCCTGCAGCTAGGAATCTCCTCCCCCCAGAGTCTCCACCCCCAGACCGAAGTCTCCGCCCCAACCAGAAAAAAATCTACTTCACGGTTTTGAGCATAACTTTTCCATTCGATCTCAGATTTTGGTGTCCTTTAGCTTGTTTCGAAGAAGATAAGGAGCTCTAAATCATCATCCAAGTGGTTCATGCTATATACTCCATCCAAATTCCATGAGAAAGGTAGAATCCACCAATAAAAGGTGAAGATCGGCGATGAAAGGTATAAACATACCGCGACTTCTCCCCACTTGCTTTACTTTGTGAGCTACACTATCTTTGTGATCAACAAACACCTAGTGAGCACATTTGATACCTTTTAGAATTCTTAGAAAAAGCTGTGAGCGTGCTATCTCATATAGTTATATTGTATAGTTGTTGGCACAAGGAAGACACAAGTGAAAAACAAAAGAAAAACAAAAAAATAGAAAAAGAAAAAGAAGAAAAACAAACAAACAAACAAGTGCCTCATAGAATAGGAAGCGCAAGCTCGATGAATATCATATAGGTGGTACTTCTTGTGTGTATCTTGTAGCCCACCAATTTTATGCAATCGAACTAGCGTCTCTCCTAGCACTTGTGCGACACGAGCTTATAGTCTTCGATATGTAATCATTTGGTTCTTAGCTCACTTTCTCCATCGCACAAGTCCCCTTTATCCCATCGTGTGTGTTTCTTTTTACATAATTCCTATATGTTGTGGATTGACTTGTTTTGCTTTGTGATCATCGTGGTTCTTTACTTGCCATTACAACATCTTGATTTCGGATTGGTTCTTGGCATGCCACCTTCCATACCTATCCACCATAAGCTTTGTGTGTGTGTGTGTGTGTTTTAGTGGTTAGTTGGTTTTGGTGTTCCGTGTAAACTTCACTTTACTTGGTTTTGATTGCTCTGAAGTGTGGCCTCTTGCACGATACTATCTTCTAATGTAAAGAAAGGTTTGACGTTGCATCCCTAACCCCCTACCACTTACATATACACCACTTGGTCTTGTGCATCATGTCTAGGGACTCTAGAAATGAGGATGTTATATATGAAGAATCCATGATGAGACACCATGACTATGACTCCAAAAGTATTGAGGACATGACAGAGCACTACACTGAAAATGGCTCCGCATGCTTTGAGGACCCGGAGCACTACACCTACGATGACTCCACATCCATGGAAGACATCGAGCACATCATCAACTATGGCTCCTCAAGCATGGAGGAATTGGAGCTCTACATCGACAATGGCTCCTCATGCATGGAGCATTACACCAACAATGGCTCCACATGCTGGGGTAATACGGAGTACTACATCAACAATCACTCCCCAAGCATGGATTACTTTGAGTGCTACAACGATGCCTCACCAAGCATGGAGGACATGCCTAACTTCACCAACTTCGAGGGCTCTTCCATGAGCCATGAGGAATACCTCCATCGCTTGGAGATGGTGGACTACTATGCCAAGCAAGAGGAGGCACATAATCAAGAAACCATGACCTTCAAGGCCAAGCGTGCCACACCAAAGGGCAGCACCTACTTCGATGATCCACCTCCAAGGCTTCAAGCACCACCACCTTCATAGCATCACGTGCCACCACCTCCAAGGAGACAAGCGTCATCACCTCCAAGGCACCAACCACCACCATCTCCAAGTCTCCAAGAACCACCAATTCCAAGGTGTCAAGCAGATCTACCTCCAAGGCATCAAGTGCCACCTACTCCAAGAAAATTGGCGCCCAAACATCATCTTACACACAAGGCGCCATGAAGCAAGAATCTTCATCGAAATACATCCTCTCATGATCATCGCCAACATAAAGAGGATATAAGACGTCGCCCAAGTCATCTTAGCCATGAAGGCGGAGAATACATGTTGAGTACAATCCATAATGCTCAATCAAGCTCAAGAAGGCACTACCATCACAAGAAAAGTGCTAAGGAAAATGACCATCATCGCGAGCGTCATGTGGATGACTAAGTGCTTCACCAACATAAACCTTCGGCAAGGCACGCCAATGACCTCCGTCAACACCATCATCATAAGGCACCTTCAACTACTAGTGCCACCACCAAAATGTCACAAAGACCAAGCCTTCTTCCGTGCAATCAAGCTTCAGTGCCAAAACTTTAAGTTCAAGATGGAGCATCCAACTACTTGAGCTTCAATGCAACTTTTTCTCCAAGCACTCAAAGAATGTCATACAAGAAAGAGATGGACCTCTACTTCACCAAGTTGGACGAGACCGTAAAAAATATGACACCCCATGAGATGGAAGAAAACAAGTTGCTTTGCCAACAATTGGAAGAAATGGTGAAGATGACATCAAGGACCAATACTTCCGTTATGAGTGCCACCACTACAATGGCACCCAATTTACAAGATGGCACAAAGGTCGAGAATGGTGAGCATGGGATTTTCCCTTCACCAAAGGAGGCGCATGGAGTTGAGAAAACCGAGCCTATCCCAATATGCTTGAGTGATGATGTGGTACGAATCTCATGTGAGTATGAGAGCCACTTAGCCCACTTGAGTGAGAACAAGAGTGAGATAAGTGACTCCACCATAGATGAGATTGAGTGCTTCCACTTGGAGGGAATGAGTGATGCACCGAGTGAGTTGATAGTGGTAGTTGATAGGTCATGTGAGACCATTTTGATTACTAGCGACTTACCCTCTACCTCTAGTGTGTTTACTCATGATGTGCTAGGTTCCATGGATCAAGAAGCGCCAAGCTTAGAGATGATGATGCGTACGACCAAGAAGATGTACATGGTGGATGAAGATGACGCCATCCCCATACATGATGAAGAAGTCGCCCACATGGAGACCAAAAGTACCACAACACCCACTTCATATGAGAGGTATGAACAAGGTAAGATTACGGGTGTTGATGATGCCATGATCCCACTAATGTACATGATGACTTGTGATTATTTGCATGCTATGGATGATATTTGTGACATTACATATGACTCACTGATATTTCCATGTGATACTTTGCCTTTGCATAATGTTGAGCATGTGAAAATATTTGATTGTAATGATGTTTCCATAGACATGCCATGCTCTAAACGTTACATGGATATCATTGCCTGCACTTTGTTGAACAGTTGCTGTTTCCAATGTTTTGATTGCAATCATAATCAAAATGGTACCCCTCGGACTATACTTTGTAATGGCTGTTTAACAATTTCTCCCGTTTCTTGCAATAAGTTTAATAATTTCTCTTTCACTTGTTTTGCATGAAACAATAATTCACATATGGTTTCTATTGAGATGGCCCCCATAGCCTTCTCAAAATTTGGAGATTTTGATGATTGCCATGATAAGCATGTTCCCCACTTGCATACTCCCCATGCATCTATTCAAACTTTATTAGCATTAATGGTGATGTGAACAAGAAGACATACGTCATGATGGATGATGTGTTTCTTTACCATGCACACACATTCTTCCTTTTATCTATGTTGTGTGGAGGTACCCTCACGATCATGTCAACCTTGGTGAAGCACGAGTTGACAAAAAGAGCTCTAGAGATCATCCCCCAAGTGAGTTCAAGATCGAACCCAACTCTGATAACTTTTGCATGCTTTGCATCTTTCATGTTGAAAATTCCCTTTCCTATGGTTTGCTTGCAAACATGTTGATGGTATTGTTTCACCGTGTGACAATCATGTTTCATTGCTACTAGATATTGATGCTTTGTGTGTTACAACATAAATGTTGAACAATTTATCTTACCGATGTTTAGTGTGCAACCATAATGCCATTATGAGCATGTATTGTCACGAGATCTTCCAAGTACCTCGTATACTTGTTGCAACAAACATAAGGACCACTTGCTCTTTCATATGGTTTGTTTGCACACTTGTTGTTTTTTCTTCCGCTTCTGATACACATACTTCCATGATCTTTGCTTTGGATGATTTGTGTGTGGCATCCAAAATATTTAACAATTTCTCTTTCCAATGGTTGGTTTGCACATATAATGATGTTGTTTTCGATATTCTTCCTCATAAGTTTTTGTTGAATTCTCCTATTCTTGCATCAAAGATGTTGATCAATATTTTAGTCAATTTCTTTGACTGCCACACTAAGATGTTATATGGAGTTTTTGAGTTCGCACATTTGGATGATGTTCAAACGATTTCCATGCACATTGACCTTGCATATGCATCCCATGTGCCATACTTGAGTTGTGCTAATAGTGTTGTGAACAAGAATGGACATGCCACAAATGAAATGCTCCTCTATCACACATAAACATATTTTGCTTGCTCTTTGTTGTGTGAAGGTACAAATATATACACATCGACCTCTATGGACAAAGAGTTGACAAGATGAATCGAAGAGAGTTACCTATGGCTGCCCTTCAACATGCCATCTCTACATCCTAAGGTGACTTCCTTCTATTTGAGGACTCATGCTATAATCTTCATGAATTGCCTACTCTTTGAGTGTTTCTTCGCTTTTCTTGTGAGCTTTGTAGGCTTCATGAAAAGTGAAGGAACATTGAAGTGTTGTCAAATCAATCTTCCCGAGGACGACTATATAGTGAACCCCAGGATAAAGAAGGTCTCTCGACCAATTCTACTTTGTGAAGAGCATGTAGAGTTGAGAATGACTCTTTTTGAAGGGGGCAGCTGATGTGGCCCGACCTACGGTCATTACCACATCAAGGTCTCCAACTTATGCCAAGTCGTCATGGACTCCAAAGGTGAATCTGTTCCCCTATGCGAGCCCACTTCCTACACTTTTGAATTGTATTATACTTCATACTCTGTCCCATTATCTTGAGATTCACACCGACAAGTACGGATCAAGGGAGGAATCCTGGAGCACTAAGCCCAAGAAGATGGAGGCTTGGAAGAGAAAATGGAAGAAGAAGCTGCTGAATCCCAGAGTCTCCGGCCCTAAAGCCCGGAGTCTCTGGTCTCCAACACCGGAGTCTCTGAACAGGACTCCGGACTCGCCCCACGTGCTCCTAGTACACCCCTCCGTAGACAAGCCTAGAGAGCGTCACCAGCACCGGAGTCTATGGTCCTCTACACCGGAGTCTCTGGCCCTCTCCACTAGTCTCCTCCCCGAGGACTCTGGACAGGACTCTGGCCACCTACCTAGAACTCTCTGTACGCCACCCTAGAGTCTATCCCCAAGAGCGTCATCGACCCTAGAGTCTCCGGCCAACCCTGGAGTCTCTTCCCCTGCACCCCAGAGTCTCCGGCCTAAGTGAATGGGCATGTGCGCCGCCAGCTGGTCCTTCGGCCCATGTACCCTCTAGTCTATTGCAAACCGTAAAATTTATGCCCGAACTACCCCTTGTTATGTGGCTGGCCTATATATAGTGCCCCCACCTCCTCATGTATCCCTTAGGCATAGATGATAGACTAAAGAACCCTCTCTTTGTGGAATCTTGAGTTTTGCCTCATCCCCTTACCAAAGGGGACCGACTATCTTCACTACCTCATTGGAGTTTGCATCGCACCTCCCTCGTTGTACAAGGCCTATGTTTGTGAGTGCATGAGCGTAGTTGTTAAGACCCTCTCCAAGGTGTTATTCCCTCTCCGCTTGGGATCGCGGGAGCACGTTGACTGATCTTTCCTTGCGAGGATTCTATCGGACTGGTGGCCATCAGCAGGCACAAGCGGCCTTGTATCATGTGAGTATTGCGTGTGTTCATCATGTTCTTCACGAGGTGTGCATCCTCTTTCGCTACCTTCTCCCTTTTCTCTCTCTTTCCCAAGGATTTGACCATGAGATCGATGAAGATCGGGCCACCCAAGAGGATAGCCCTCAACCCATCCGCAGCAAATTATTTCGAAAGTGAGGAGCGTATTCCTTTTGGTCAAAGTCAAATTTAATAAACTTTGACTAAGTATACGACATAAACTCAATGTTATTAGAATCATCATGAACTATATTTTCATATTATATGCATTTATCATTACAAAAGTCAGTATGTTTTTACATATAGTTGGTCGAACTTTATAAAAGATTGACTTTGACCAAACTTAATATGCATCCTAATTTGGGAAAGAGGAAGTAGTATGAAGAGTATGGCTCAATCAACTACTCTCTTGAGAAGGAGCTATATTCGACTGTTTTCCTTGCTTAATTTTATTATCCTTTGTGCTAAATGTATGGACCTCAATGCAATTTTCCCTTTTTAGGTCCTTGATGTAAAATGTACTCCCATCATCCGTGTAAATTTTAACTAGAGGAGAACAAGTAAATGCGGTAGATTTCTCTTAAAATTTTCCAAAAATCTTTCGAAGCTAACTAGGAATTCAGTACAGCAAACATACCGAGAGTTCTGAAAAATTCAGTATATCTACATCATACTTTATGTTGATGATCCCATATCCAAGAATTTGCATGGTGCCAAATTTGGCCATATTATTAAAACAATCAAAGAGGAAGTAGTATGAAGAGTATGGCTCGATTAGCTACTCTCTCGAGAAGGAGCCGAACACGACGGTTTTCCTTGCTTAATTTTAGGGGGGTTTGCGCTAAATGTATGGACCTTGATGTAATTTTCACTTTTTTGAGGTCCTTGATGTAAACTGTACTCCGACCGGCCGTGTAAAATTCTAACCTAAAAGTAAGTGGTGAAATTTAAACGAATTTATGCTTAGTTGTCAACGAGTATGAACCATTCTTGGATTTCAAGACGAACGACCAAGTGCAAGGAACTATCTACATCATACTTTACGTTGATGGTCCATATCCAAGAATTTGTGTTCCAAAAGTTTTGGCCATATTTTGAAAACAATCGAAGATGAAGTAGTATGAACAGTATGGCTCGATCATCTACTCTCTCGAGAGGAGCCGAACCCGACTATTTTCCTTGCTTAATTTTAGGGGCCTTTGTGCTAAATGTATGGACCACGACGTAATTTTCCCCCTTTTTAGGTACTTATTGTAAAATGTAGTCCCACCAACCATTATAAAATTCTAACCTAAAAGTAAGTGGTGAAATTCAAACAAATTTAAGCTTAGTTGTCAAAGAGTATGAACATTCTTGGATTTCAAGACAAACGACCACAAGGTCAAGGCCATATCTCTACACCATACCTTATGTTGATGATCGCATATCCAAGGATTGGCATGGTGACATATTTGGCTATATTTTGAAAACATTTGAAGAGGGAGTAGTATGAAGAGTATATCTTGATCAGTTGCTCTCTTGAGAAGGAGCCAAATCGGGCTGTTTTCTTTGCAGAATTTTAGGGTACTTAATGCTAAGTGTGTGGACCTCGATGTAATTTTCGCCTTTTGGAGGTCCTTGATTTAAAATGTACTCCGACCGTCCGTGTAAAATTCTAACCTAAAATTAAGTGGTAAAATTTAAACGAATTTAAGCTTAGTTATCAACGATTATGAACATTCTTCGACTTCAAGCCGAACGACCAAGGTCAAGGCCATATCCACATCATACTTTATGCTGATGATCCCATATCCAATAATTTGCATAGTGACATATTTGGCCATATTTTGAAAACAATCGAAGAGGAAGTAGTATGAAGAGCATGGCTCGATCAGCTGATCTCTCGAGAAAGAGCCGAACCAGACTGTTTTCCTTGCTTAATTTTAGGGGGGTTGTGCTAAATGTATGGACCTCGATGTAATTTTCCATTTTTAGGTCCTTAATGTAAAATGTACTCCCACCACCCATGTAAAATTGAAACCTAAAAGTAAGTGGTAAAATTTAAACGAATTTAAGCTTAGTTGTCAACGAGTATGAACATTCTTGGATTTCAAGATGAACAACCACAAGGTCAAGGCCATATCTCTACATCATACTTTATCCTGATGATACCATATCCAAGGATTTGAATGGCGATAGATTTGGCTATACTTTGAAAACAATCAAAGAGGAAGTAGTATGAATAGTATGGCTCGATCAACTAGTCTCTCGAGGAGCCAAACTCGACTTTTTCTTTGCTCAATTTTAGGGTCCTTTATGCTAAATGTATGGAACTAGATGTAATTTTTGCTTTTTTAGGTCCTTGATGTAAAATGTACTCCGATCATCCGTGTAAAATTCCAACCTAAAAGTAAGTGCTGAAATTTAAATGAATTTAAGATTAGTTGTCAATATGTATGAACATTCTTGGACTTCAAGTCGAACGACCAAGGTCAAGGCCATACCCACATCATACTTTATGCTGATGATCCCATATCCAATAATTTGCATGGCGATAGATTTGGCCATATTTTAAAAACAATCAAAGAGGAAGTAGTATGAAGAGTATGGATTGAACAACTTCTATCTTGAGAAGGAGCCGAACCTAACGATTTTCCTTGCTTAATTTTAGGAGGGTTTGTGCTAAATGTATGGACCTCGATGTAATTTACCCCCTTTTAGGTCCTTATTGTAAAATGTACTCCCACCACCCGTGTAAAATTCTAACCTAAAATTAAGGGGTAAAATTTAAAAGAATTTCATCTTAGTTGTCAATGAGTATGAACATTCTTGGATTTAAAGATGAACCACCGAGGTCAAGGACATATCCACATCATAATTTATGTTGATGATCCCATATCCAAGAATTGGAATGCCGACAGATTTGGCTATATTTTGAAAACAATTTTAGAGTATAGCTCGATCAGCTCCTCTCTCGAGGAGTTGAACCCTACTGTTTTTCTTGCTTAGTTTTAGGGTCATTTGTGCTAAATGTATGGACCTCCATGTAATTTTCCATTTTTAGTACTTGATGTAAAATCTACTCCCATCGGTCGTGTAAAATTCTAACCTAAAAGTAAGTGGTCAAATTTAATCGAATTTAAGCTTAGTTGTAAATGAGTATGAATGTTCTTGGATTTCAAGACGAACGACCACAAGGTCAAGGCCATATCTCTGCATCATACTTTATGTTGATGATCCCATATCAAAGGATTTGCATGGAGACCGATTTGGCTATATTTTGAAAACAGTCGAAGAGGAAGTAGTATGAAGAGTATGGCTGGATCAACTGCTCTCTATAGAAGAAGGCAAACTCGACTGTTTTCTTTGCTCAATTTTAGGGTCCTTTGTGCTAAATGTATGGACCTTGATGTAATTTTCACGTTTTGAGTTCCTTGATATAAAATGTACTCTAACCGTCTATGTAAAATTCTAACCTAAAAGTAAGTGGTTAAATTTAAATGAATTTAAGCTTAGTTGTCAACAAGTATGGACATTCTTGGACTTCAAGACGAACGACCAAGATCAACGCCATATCAACATCATACTTTATGATGATGATCCCATATCCAAGAATTTACATGGCTATAGATTTGGCCATATTATGAAAAAAATCAAAGAGGAAGTAGTATGAAGAGTATGGCTTGATCAGCTGCTTTCTTGAGTAGGAGCTAAACCCAACTGTTTTCCTTGCTTAATTTGTGTGGGTTTGTGTTAAATGTATGGACCTTGGTGTAATTTTCCCTTTTTAGGTCCTTACTATAAACTGTACTCCCACTGGCCGTGTAAAATTCTAACCTAAAAGTAAGTGGTGAAATTTTAAATGAATTTACGCTTAGTTGTCAAGACGTATGAACATTCTTGTATTTCAAGCCGAAGGACCAAAGTCAATGCCATATCCACAACATACTTTACGCTCATGATCCCATATCCAAGAATATGAATGCCGACAGATTTGGCTATATTTTGAAAACAATCGAAGAAGAAGTAGGATGAAGTGTATGGCTCGATTAGCTTCTCTCTCGAGAAGGAGCCCTACCCTACTATTGTTCTTGCTTAGTTTCAGGGTACTTTATGCTAAATGAATTGACCTAGATGTAATTTCCCCCTTTTGAGGTCCTTGGTGTAAAATGTACTCCCACCGACCGTGTAAAATTTTAACCTAAAAGTAATTGGTGAAATTTAAATGAATTTAAGCTTAGTTGTCAACAAGTATGAACCATTCAGGGATTTCAAGCTGAACGACCAAGGTCAAGGCCATATCTACATCATACTTTATGTTGACGGTCCCATATCCAAGAATATGCATGCCGACAAATTTTTGGCCATATTTTGAAATCAATCGAAGTGGAAGTAGTATTAAATTATAGCTCGATGAGCTGATCTCTCGAAAAGGGGTCTCAAAAAGGAGTCGTACCCGACCGATTTCCTTGCTTAATTTTAGGGGGGTTTGTGCTAAATGTATGGACCGTGATGAAATTTTCACTTTTTTAGGTCCTTGATGTAAAATGTACTCCGATCGACCATGTAAAATTCTAACCTAAAAGTAGGTGGTGAAATTTAAATGAATTTAAGCTTAGTTGTCAAGGAGTATGAACCATTCTTGGATTTCAAGACGAATGCCCAAGGTCAAGGCCATATCTACATCATACTTTATATGTATGACCCCACATCCAAAAAAATCATGCTGAAAATTTGGCCATATTTTGAAAACAATCGAAGATGCAGTATGAAGAGTCTGGCTCGATTAGCTACTCTCTCGGCAAGGAGCCAATCCCAACTGTTTTCCTTGCCTAATTTTAGGGTCTTTGTGCTAAATTTATGGACCTCGATGTAATTTCCCCATTTTTAGGTCCTTATTGTAAAATGTACTCCCACCACCCGTGTAAAATTATAACCTAAAAGTAAGTGGTGAAATTTAAATGAATTTCAGCTTAGTTGTTAACGAGTATGAACTTTCCTGTATTTCAAGCCGAATGAACAAGGTCAAGGCCATATCCAAGAATTTGAATGCCGACATACTTGGCTATATTTTGAAAACAATCAATGAGGAAGTAGTATCAAGAGTATGACTCGATCAGCTACTCTCTCGGGAAGGAACCAAACTCGATTGTATTTCTTGCTTAGTTTTAGGGTCCTTTGTGCTAAATGTATAGACCTTGATGATATTTCCCTCTTTTTTGGTCCTTGATGTAAAATATACTCCCACCGACCATGTAAAATGCTAACCTAAAAGTAAGTGGTGAAATTTAAACGAATTTAAGCTTAGTTGTAACCGAGTATGAACATTCTTGGATTTCAAGACGAATGACAAAGGTCAAGGCCATATGTACAACATACTTTATGCTGATGATACCATATCCAAGAATTTGCATGCCGACAAATTTGGACATATTTTAAAAACAATCGAATATATAAAAAAGAAAAAAGAATCAATTTCAATTTTCCAAGTGACATGAATTTATTTTATGAAAAGCAAGTAAGAAGAATTTTTTTCCGTTTCTCTATTAAAAAATAAAGAGCGAGAAGGGACTATGAGCACAGAGGAGGCAGCAAGAGAGCTACGAAGAGGAGGATTTGAAGGCGGTGCAATGTCAGAGCAAAGCTAGGATGGGTTCCTGACACGAGGTACAGGGTACAGTGAGTAGAGTAAATTTCAGGACCTTTACAATATGAATGCATGCAAAACAAATTGTGTTTTCTCTCTCCTTCACTCCCTCATCACCATCCACACCCTCGTCCCTCGTCCAGAACATGGCGCTACACACTCGCGTCGTCCAAAGACCTGCCTTGTGTCGGCGGCTCCATGTTTGTGTCATTGGTTGCGTTGCTGGGAGCCATTTTGTTCCTTGGCGGCAAAAAGTATTAATACTACAGTATAGTAGCAATTCAAACTTTCCCGATTTCAACATTTTCACTTCCTTCACAAACATCAGGGGGGAAGGATATTCAAAAGATCGACATTCGTAGTACTACTAGTACTACAGGATACAGTGAGTAGTACCAAAAGAAAACTTTTTTGATGATAGTACCAAAAGAAACTTCATTCAACCATTAACATAACAACACGAGTTTACATATATAGGACTCACTTCCGAACTAGTGCAGGTCAGGTGCCTCCTAGCACCTAGTCCGCACCGCCAGCGGCAGCTCGTTAGACATCGGTACCAACGCCAGCTCCAACGACACTGCCGGCTCCTGACTCATTGGCACCTCCGGATAAGGTGGCGACACCTCCTGAGTCATCAGCAGCTCCGAGAGGACATTGTGGATGAAGTTACCGTTATTGGGGAACTGGTCCCAGTAGTTGGTGAAAATGTTGGTGCCGGTGAACACCACCATCTCGCAGCCACAGTGGAAGGCCTGGTCATAGAGGAGTAGAGAGTCCCTAAAGTTGATGAACTTGACCATCAACATCCTGTCCGGATTGTTATGGAGGTTGTACATATGGTACTTGCGGCCACCGTACCCGGTGTCGAGGAAGGTGCACGCTAGTTTCCACGGTGTTCTCCGCAGGGAGAAGGCCCAAATGCACAGGGCATTGTCCTCCTGTGCGGCGATGTTGAGGTCTTTGCGCTCCGGTATGGCGGGCGGGAGATGGAAGGTGGCCATGGATGACAGAAGGGGACATAGATAGTTGCTAGAAGCACGGGATTGGATATGGTTTGGTGCGGGGAAGGGGACAGAATAAATAGGAAGGAGGTGATCTGACATAAATGTGGCAAATTACCGAACCGAGGGGACAATCAATGTCACTGATGAAGTCGATGCGTGTGGCAAGTATCGATGACGAAGACTAGGGTAAGCGATGGGACGAAACACTTACTCTGCTTCCCGCATTCGATGGCCCAGTCCTAATTTTCTAGTGCGTCCAAGGCGACCGCGACCTCCCCAATCTGTGGGCCCTACGTGGATGACTGAGTTGATGGGTGAAAAGAATTGATAAAGTGGACTCTTTCCTATTAAAATATTGTGGTTATGATATAGGGGAGCTAATTTAGGGTTGCTCCTGGAGATAAGCAAAATTTAGGAGAAGAATTTTTTTAGGGAAGGCCCCTACATACACACATAGGTGAGAAAATGTAGGGGTGTTGATATGGGCGGCCCGATCTTGTCTACAAACGGATGCCGATGATGATGATGGATGATTAGATAACTAGCATGTATCTATGAACTCTCCTGCTTGAACCCTGATGCCAATGCAACAGCTCTCGAACCCTGTGGGATATTCACAACACCATGTTCTTGCTCACATAGCCATCTACCACGAAAGGTAGTTTGCAATCTACTAATTCCCAATGGAACAACATATCACACTCAATTGTAGTTGCTAATTCGATCACAGGGAAATTTCAAAAGTTTTCGTAAGAAACAACTCCAAAATAGTTTTAACGTGGTCCCCTCCTAAAAGTATGATGCCCCAACTATTTAAGGAACTAGGGACGGCGGCCAAGCTAGGAAAATATAATAGGTTTGACTTAACCTAGATATAAACCGACCCATAGGTTGGGTGTGGCCCAAGGCGCACGAGCATGTTTCTTGCTGTGGTAGAAAACATAGCATTTTCTATGCCGTGGTAGAGAAACTAGGGTTTCTTGCTGTGGAAGAAAATAAGGTTTTTTCTGTGCTGTGGTAGAAAATCCTTACCATCTGTCTAAGTGTTGATCCTCTCTCCTTCAGATCCTTGCGCTTCCTCCCTCTCCTCCCTCGCGCATTCTCCATTGATCAACACGACATGCTCCATATGCTTCAGCTCCTCAGTCCATGCTATGCATTCTTCTCCCATGTAGCCGATCAGACAATAATACAATGATTTAGGTAGTATAAAGTTCTCATTAAATAAAACATCAGGTTCATGAACAAACAATTTCACCTGTTGTTCTAGTAGCTTATCACGAGCTCTTGTAATGGGTCCAATTCTAATCTCATCCGACTGAATCTTCTTAACAACAACTAGAACATCTTCAGTATTAGTTAGTTAAGGTATAAGTGTAGGGATGTCCTCATCATCTCCCCCTTCAAAAGGCGTCGACCTCGATGCTCAAAGGTCTTCTCCATCATATGGTGACAAATCAGGAACGTTGAGCTATTGCTAGCTCCACAAAACTCAGTATTAGGAATATCAATCGAGTAGGCATTATCATTAATCTTGGCTAACACCTTGTAAGGACCAGCACCACGGGACTTCAATTTAGATTGCTGCAACTTAGGAAACATGTCCTTGCGCGCAGATGCACCCAAACCATGTCACCGGACTAGAACAAAACCCCCTTTCTTGCTTGGTTTCTTGCAGCAGCAATGTTCTTGTCTTTCTTCTCAATAGCCTCTCGAGTCTTCTCATGAATTTTTCTCACATAATCAGCATGTTTTGATGCCTCCATATCAACTCTCTCATACAATGGCAGAGGCAACAAATTAAGTGGCGTCAATGGCTTGAGCCCATACACCACCTCAAAAGGATAAAACTAAGTAGTAGAATGCACAACCCGATTGTATGCAAACTAAACATGTGGTAAACACTCTTTGCACGCACCCAGATTCTTCTTGGTCATAATCCTGAACAACTGTGACAATGTTCTATTCACCACCTCCGTTTGACCATCAGTTAGGGGCTGACAAGTTGTACTGAACAACAACTTCGTTCCAAGCTTCCCCTGTAAGGTCTTCCAAAAGTAGCTCATGAACTTCACATCATGGTCAGAAAAAAAATCGTCTTTGGTAACCCATGTACTCTCATGATGTTCGTAAAAAACAAATTAGCAATATGTGATGCATCGTTGCTTTTGTGGCAGGCAATAAAATGAGCCATTTTAGAGAATCTACCCACTACCAAAAATATAGAATCATGACCTCTCTGAGTTTTAGGTAAGCCTAGCACAAAATCCATGTTAATGTCTTCCCAAGGTGTAGTAGGCGTAGAGAGAGGTATATATACAAACCATGAGGTTTCATCTTTGATTTGTACTTGTTGCATGTAATACAGTGGCTCACAAATCTATAGACATCACGCCTCATCTTGGGCCAATAATTGTCATCAGCGAGCATGAGCAACATTTTATCACGCCCAAAGTGACCCATCAAACCTCCAGAATGTGATTCCTGCACTAAGAACAAATGCAACGACAATTCTGGAATACATAGTTTGTTAGCACGAAACAAATAGCCATCATGTATATGATACTTATCCAATGCGTGTTTCAAAGCACACAAATGATATGGTTCAGCAAAATCATGATCAATTTTGTAAAGCGCACAATACTTTCTAATCGAGGAATTTTAACATAAAGATGTGTCAATAGCATGTTCTTCCTAGACAAAGCATCATCAACCACATTCTCATTTCCTTTCTTATATTTAATGATGTAACGAAACGATTCAATAAACTCAATCCATTTAGCTAAACGTCTATGCAAGTTTGGTTGACCTTTCAAATACTTCAATGCTTCATGATCAGAATGTATTATAAACTCTTTTGGCCACAAATAATGTTGCCAAACTTCAAGAACTCTAACAAGTACATACAATTCTTTATCATAGCCAGGATAATTCAGTCTAGAACCAACAAGTTTCTTAGAAAAATATGTTGTAGGACGACTCTTGCATCAAAACACCACCAATTCCTATACCACTAGCATCACATTCAACTTCAAACTGCTTTGAAAAATCAGGCAATGCAACTAAAGGTCCAGAAGTCAGCAAACGTTTCAAAGTATCAAATGCAATATGTTGGGTCGCGCCTCATACAAATGGCACACCTTTATTAGTAAATTCATTCAATTTTGCAGGAATAGTGCTAAAGTCTTTCACAAAGCTCCTATAGAAACCAGCTAGGCCATGGAAACTACGCACTTGACTCACATTCAGGGGAATAGGCTAATTCTGAATTGCTTCAATTTAGATTGATCTACTTCGACCCCATGCTTAGACACAACATATCCTAGAAATATAACCTTATCCTTTGCAAATGTGCGCTTCTCAAGATTAGCATACAATTTGTTATCACACAACACTTGCAAAACTTGTCAAATATGATCACAATGTTTAGTTTCATTGCGGCTGTATATAAGTATATCATCAAAATAAACAACCACAAAACGACTAATAAATTCTCACAAAACATGATTCATTAATCCCATGAATGTACTAGGTGCATTAGTAAGACCAAAAGGCATAACTAACCACTCATACAAACCAAAATTTGTTTTGTAAGCAGTTTTCCATTAATCCCCTTCTTTCATTCTAATTTGATGGTATCCACTACAAAAATCAATCTTAGAGAAAACAGCAGCACCACTCAATTCATCTAACATATCCTCTAAACATGGAATAGGATGGCGATATCGAATAGTGATGTTATTTATAGCTCTATAATCTACACACATTCGCCATGTACCATCTTTCTTAGGTACTAAAATAACAGGAACAACACAAGGGCTAAGAGAGACATGAATTTACCCTTTGTCCAACAATGCCTGCACTTGTTTCTATATCTCCTTTGTTTCTTCGGGGTTAGTTTGGTAAGGTGCACGGTTGGGGAGTGTGGCGCCAGGGATCAAGTCGATTTGATGCTCAATGCCATGCAATGGAGGCAATCCCGCTGGCACATCTTCAGGAAACACATCACCAACATCCTGCAAAACATTATACACACCAAGAGAAACAAGGGTCATATTTTTAGAAACCAAAACCTCACGGTTGTACATGAGCACAAGAGGCACGGCTATAGGATTCTCACTAAATTATCTCATGTCAATCAGAAGATTAGGCCCTCTCTCACTTTTCATTATATCATTTATTTTGGGCTCATTTACACCACTCACAGTTGCCACACTCTCTCGCCTAGGTATAGGTGCATCTTGCAAGTTCACTTTAATCTTTTGACGAGATTCATTCACAATCTGCTATGGGGTCATAGGCTGCAAATTAATTTTCTTTCCCTTAAACTCCAAATGATATGTATTGGCTCGGCCATTGTGTTGCACATGACGACCATAGAGCCATGGCCAACCCAACAATAAGTGGAAAACAGTCATAGGAACCACATCAAAATGAATAGAATCCTTGTATGGTCCTATCTCATAGTTCACACGCACCATATGGTTTACCTTCATCTCACCATTGTCACTCAACCACTCTATGTAAAATGGCTTAGGATGAGGCAAATAAGTGAGATTCAACTCGGCACATAACTCCTTGCTTGCAAGATTTCTGCAGCTACCTCCATCAATGATCACATTGCAAGCTTTGTTTGGGCCAACTAGTGCTTTTGTTTGAAATAAATTGTAGCACTGAGAATCAACATGAGGTTGCACACTAAGAATACGTGGATAAACCACAATGGTTGGCGCATGCTCAGGAAAAGCATCCATGCCTTCATCACTTGTATAACTATCGTGTTTAGAACTATTAAGATCAACTTCATCTCCACTTTCGTACTCACCATTCTCATTGACAAACATTACCTTTCTGTTTGGACAATCCTTCTTGAAGTGTCATCTACCTCCACAAGTATGGAACTCCACATCTCGTGTACGAGCTATTGACATGTTGGAACCAGTGCTAGCAGCAGGAGCAGTGGTTATCTTTGCTTGGGAATCATAGGATGCCTGAGGTGCAGGCTTGGAAGACGATGTGGATGGGTGGCCAGCAGCAGCAGATGCTGGCGCAGGAGGAGGCAGCGTAGACCTTGCTGAAAAACAGTTGGTGGAAGGATACCTTGCATGCAGCATGGCTTCTTCAGCTAGTTGAGATTCAGCCTCTCCTGCATGATGCAACAATTCATTCATAGTCTCATACTTGTGATGACGAACAATGCTCTTTATGGGAACTTCAAATTGTTAAGAAAACACTGTATGGTCATCTCAAGTGATTTGCGAACTCTAGCACGCTACATTAGCATCTCCATCTCCGTGTAGTACTCGTCGACCAACATGGTTCCTTGCCTCAATTGTGTTAATTTGTCAAAAACTGAATGCAAATAGTTAATGGGCACAAAGCATTCCTTCATGATGCGCTTCATCTCTCTCCATGTGAGAACATGAACTTCATTGTAATCTCGCCTACTCTGCACAATGGCATCCCATCAACACAATGCATATACATCAAACTCCGAAGCCTCAAGTTTCACCTTCTTATCTTCTGTATATTCTTGCAAACACCACAACTTTTCAATTTCAGCTCCCATGTGAGGTAATCTTCAGGATCAATTGAACTATCTAACTTGGGAATTGAGAATTTGGGTTTACCCAAGCCATCATCAAGGACTTTCTTAGGTACACGCTGAGCACGCCCAATAGGAGCCCAGCCGCTTGCATGACCAGGTGGATTAGCACGTCCCCTGCCATAATTGTTCTGATTCTAAGAGGCACCGGTAACACTTCCTTCCTCTTCTTCAATAGCATCATCATATGGTTGTACCTGCCGTTGATCTAGTGAAAGTACCAAAGCATCAATAGATTGTTGCAATGTGTTGACACTGGTGTTTATAGCCGTCACTTGTATCTGAATGTTGTTGATTGTGTTCTCATTTTCTCCCAAGGAGAGTTGCACGTCCTGGACATTTTATCAATCACATCTATGGTGCTAGTGAAAACGCATGTCAAATGAGAGAGAAATGCCTCATATTCTCGCCAAGTAACAGTATCATAATCATCCTTTTTCTATATCACAACATCATCACTAATACACTGGATCAGAAAGTTAGTGCAAAAATCAAAATCATTTTGGTGGCACACTCACAACTCACTGAAACTAACAAGGCAACAGATCTTACCATTCCAAAGTAAACAGTGATGCTTACCAATTTGAATCAACAACTTATGAACCAATGTGATGAAGTAAATATCAAGGGTATAGAGAACGATCACAACGCACACACATTATTTATGGTGGAGTTGTAGGCATGGTATCCTAACTACACCGCAAACAAGTCCTAGTGATGATCGTCTGATAACCCAAGAAACACACATGGTGGAGATAAACGTGGCAATGCGACTATGCCAAATATGTTGCAAAAGCGCTAGAGAGACACTTGCAAAGCTCAAATTAACACTGGCACAAGATTTCTCAATCTACTAGTGCACCAAGATATCACAAGGTCTCTTACACAAATCCCATTTTTCTTTTCTATTTTATTTTGCAAGGTTTCTTTCTCCTTTTGCTTCTTTTATTTTTCTATGTTTTGTTTAAATATCATGCTATTATCATGACCAACAAATAAAGAACAACACCAAAACCTACAAGCAGCATGTACGAGCAGAAACTAGTCTTAGTAGGAGAGTTCCTAACACCTTTGAATCAAAAGGTTGTAGCTAGGTTTGGAAAGTCTTATAGATAACAGCAGAAAAAATGTACACTGGCAGAAAAAGGGCCCAAACCGTGCCTCCACCGGAACAGAATGCGCAGGCGCCAATCCCCGACGAGCGCTGTGCGCGAGCAAGTCGGACGTGACGTGGTGTACAGTTTTTTATATAACGATGACTAGCCCAACTCAGACAAGGAAATAGTGTGCCACAACGACTCCTTGATAGGGACCCGAATCGGCAATAGCACCAGTACAACCGAAACCCTAATAATCTTGGCTATGAGCAGACATGCAACAACTACCAACTCGACTTAGATCAGACATGGGGGTGGCGGAAACAATTGGCTATCGTGGACATGGCGGAAAAACAAGATCAAAACCCTAAACCTAGACACACACGAAAACTAGACTCCTATAGAGAAACCTGCAGATCGGATCTAGGAGAAAAACACGACCATCAACTAAAACCTGAAACACGATGGAATCTAGGGTATGGAAAATATTTTGTATAGCTTTCCTTTTCTGTATAGGACTAAAAATAAACAAATCTATGGATGGATTGTGGATGCTCACCGAGTAAACGATGAAATTTGATACCAAGATGATATGGGGCCGCTCGATCTTCTTAGCAAGCGGATGGCGATGGTGATGATGATGGATGATTAGATAACTAGCCTATAGCTATGAACTCTCCCGCTTGAACCCTGATGCCAATGCAACTACTCTCAAACCCCATGGGATATTCACAACACCACGCTCTTGTGCACATAGTCGTTGACCACGAACGGTAGTTTGCAATGTACTAATTCCTAATGGAACAATCACACTCAATTGCACTAGCTAATTCGATCATAGGGGAATTTCAGAGGTTCTCGTAAGAAACAGCTCCAAAATAGTTTTAGTGTGGTCCCCTCCTAAAAGTACGGTGCCCCAACTATTTAAGGAACTAGGGGCAGAGACCAAGCTAGGGAAACATAATAGGTTCGACTTTACCTAGATACAAACCGGCCCATAGGTTGGATGCGGGCCAAAGTGCACAAGCATGTTTCCAGCCGTGGCAGAAAACATAGTGTTTTCTGTGCCATGGTAGAGAAACTAGGGTTTCCTGCCATGGCAGAAAATAAGGTGTTTTTTATGCTATGCTAGAAAACCTCTACCATATGTCTAAGTGTTGATCATCTCTCCTTTAGCTCCTTGCGCTTCCTCCCTCTCCTCCCTCGTGCATTCTCCATTGATCAACACGCCATGCTCCATACGCTTCAGCTCCTCACTCCAAGATACGCCTTCTTCTTGCATCTACCTAATCATACAATAGCACAATGATTTAGGCAGTATAAAGTTCTCATTAATTAAAACATCAGGTTCATTAAGAAACAAGTTCACCTATTGTTCTATTATCTTAACACAAGATTTTGTAATGGGTCCAATTCTAATCTCATTGGACTGAATCTTCTTAATAGCTGGTGGAACATCTTCAGTAGTAGTTGGTGAAGGTATAAGTGTAGGGATGTCCACATCAGGTGTTGCTGGACTTGCTCTAAAGACTGTCAATAGAATCTTCTAGATGTTGCTCTCAAAAAAAAGAATCTTCTAGATACTATGATGGAAAAGAAGATTCAATGGTTTGTAATGTTTGGGTTCGCGAGTATTGATGCGATGGTCAAAGTTCAAAGTTATTCGTAAACTATATAGTGGTAAGATTATATAATAGGTAAAGCTCAAAAAATTATAAATTTGATTGACATCTATAAAGTATGGGTATATTTGGTTCTTGTATTTGTATCATGTAGAAGTCAACGTTGATTAGCTATACCTAATATACTTGAAAATTTTGGTTATATGGTCTAGAGAAACAAGGGAGGATATTCTAGAATGACGGACAAGTGCATTTTGAGGTTTGTGCATAGTGTCTGTTGTGCTAAAGACTATCAATTGTATCTTTTAGATGCTAGAATGGAAAAAGATCCAACGGCTGGCAATGTTGGGATTCACAAGTCTTGATCCAATACTCAATATTCGAAGTTATTCGTTGAGCATTGGATCAAGACTCGCGAACCCCAACATTGCCAGCTGTTGGATCTTCTTCTCCATTCCAGCATCTAGAAGATTGATAGTATTAATTGATAGTCTTCCTTATCTTACCACTATATAGTGTATAAATAACTTTGATTATTGATCGTTGGATCAAGACTCATGAATCCCAACATTGCCAGCCATTGGATCTTATTTCCATTTTAGCATGAAGAAGATACTATTGTAGTCTTTCTTTTCTCTTATCTTACCACTATTATATATAATGTAAAGTTAACATTGAACATTGACCGTTGAATCATGTCCCGTGAATCCCAACATTACTGCTAGATGTTGGATCCTCTTTTTCATTCCAGTATCTAGAAGATACTATTGATAGTCTTTGTTATCTTATCTTAGCACTATATAGTGTACAAATAACTTTGAATATTGTACGTTGGATCAAGACTCGCGAGTCCCAATATTTTCAGCCATTGGATCTTCTTTTCCATTTTAGCATCGAGAATATATATACTATTGATTGTCTTTATTTTCTTTTCTTACCACTATTATATATAGTATAGGCCAGGATAACTTTGAATATTGGCCGTTGAATCATGACCCATGAATCCCAAAATTGATGCTAGATGTTGGATCCTCTTTTCCATTCCATCATCTAGAAGATACTATTGATAGTCTTTGTTATCTTATATTACCACTACTAATAAGTTGCACATGCCCTGCATATGAGCCTCATATAATAGACGTCTGACATATCATCACTATATAAAAAAATATAATAGGTAAAGCAAAAAAAATTATAAATTTGATCAACATCTATAAAGAATCGATTTATATTTGGTTCTTGTACTTTGTATCATGTACAAGTCAACGATTATTAGCTACCTAAAAACTGAAATTTTTGGTAACATGGTTTAGAGAAACGAGGGAGAAGATTCTAGAATTATGGAGAAGTGTGTTTTGAGGTTTCTGCATAGCATTCATTGTGCTGAAGACTATCAATAGAATCTTCTAAATGCTCGAATGGAAAAGAGATCCAATGGCTGGAAATGTTGGGTTTTGCGAGTCTTGATGCAATGGTCAATATTGAGAGTTATTCGTACACTATATAGTGGTAAGAAATAGTGTACGAATAATTTTGAATATTCACCGTTGGATCAAGACTCACGAATCCCAACATTGCCAGCCGTTGGATCTTCTTTTCCATTTTAGCATCGAGAAGATATACTATTGATAGTCTTTATTTTCTTATCTTACCACTACTACATATAGTATAGGGATAATTTTGAATATTGGCCATTGAATCATGACCCGCGAATTCCTAAATTCCTGCTAGCTGTTGGATCCTCTTTTCCATTCCATCAGCTAGAATGTAATATTGATAGTGTTTGTTATCTTATCTTACCACTATATAGTTTATAAATAACTTTGAATATTGACCGTTCGATCAAGACTCACAAATCCCAACATTGCCAACCGTTGGATCTACTTTTCCATTTTAGCATCAAGAAGTTATACTATTGATAGTCTTTCTTTTCTTATCTTACCACTACTATATTTTTATTTTATATATAGTACATAGATAACATTGAATATTTACCATTGAATCATGACCAGCGAATCCCAACATTGCTGCTAGCTATTGGATCCTCTTTTCTATTCCATCATCTAGAAGATACTATTGATAGTCTTTGTTATCTTATCTTAGAACTATATAATGTACGAATAACTTTGAATATTGACCATTGGATCAAGACTCACAAATCCCAACATTGCTATCCATTGGATATTCTTTTCCATTCTAGCATATATTAGTGTTAGTCTTTCTTACCTTATATTATCACTATATAGTGTACAAATAACTTTGAATATTGACTATTGGATTGATCAAGATTAACGAATCCCAACATTGACAACTATTTGATCTTATTTTCCATTATAGCATATTGAAGATACTATTGATAGTATTTCTTATCTTATCTTAACACTATATAGTGTACAAATAACTTTGAATATTGACCATTGGATCAAGATTAGTGAATCCCAACACTTCCATCTGTTGGATATTCTTGTCCATTCTAGCATCTAGAAGATACTATTGGTAGTATTTAGCACAATTAATGCTATGGACAACCCTCAAAACACACTTCTCCATCATTCTAGAATCTTCTCCCCCGTTTCTCTAGACCATGTTACCAAAATTTTCAAGTGTCAGATAGCTAATAATCGTTTACTTATAAATGATACAAAATACAAGAACGAAATATACACCCATACTTTATGGATGTCGATCAAAATTATAATTTTTGAGATTTACCTATTATATAATTTTACTAGTACTATATATAGTGTACGAATAACTTTGAACTTTGACCTTTGGATCAAGACTAGAAAATCCCAACATTGCAAATCGTGGATCTTGTATCCACTCTAGCATGCATATAGAAGACTTTACTGATAGTCTTTAGTGCTATGAACGTTATGCACAAACCTCAAAACACACTTCTCAATAACTCTAGAATCTTCTCCGCCAATTCTCTAGAGCATGTCGAGTATTAAGTAGATAATAGATTGATTTCTACATGATACAAAATACAAGAACCAAATATACACCCGATATTTTATGGACGTGGCTCAGTATTATAATTAGTTTATGAGATTAACCTATTATAATTTTATATAAAAAATGATATGTCATACTTCTATTATCCGATTCTCACGTGTGCAAGGAAAGTGCAACTTAGATATACAGTGTACATATAAATTTGAATATTCACCATTGGACCAAGTCTGGCAAATCCCAACATTGGTAAGCGTTGGATATTTTTTAACATTCTTGTGTCTAGAAGGTCAGAGTGTGTACACCGTTTAGCTTGAGGCCAAGAAATATTGTCAAAAAGTGTCAGAAAAAGGTTGTCGGGCAGCAGAACTATTTTTTCGTAGGACCCACTACATAGCAAATGAACTAGTAAATATTGAATTTCTATTTGCATGAGATGCCATTATAGAAAGGATCTAGAGACAAATTGTGGGCCCTTTAAATAATTTATGTTCTTAGACTTGAGCTTGTACTAGACTCAGCAGCGGTAAGACTCATGTCTAACCTCAAAACACACTTATCCATGATTCTAAAATCTTCTATGCTTAAAATATTCCAACTTACTACCTCTATCCCAAAATAGGATGCATATAGTTTTTGGTCAAAGTCAAACTTTTCAAAATTTGACCAACTATATAGAAATTTTTATTGATATTTATAATATCTAATTAGTATTGTTAGAACGGTTATGGCATATATCTTCATATAGTGTGCATTAGATATTGTAGAAGTTGAAAAGTTTCTCTATATAGTTGGTCGAAGTTTAAGTTTGTTAACTTTGACCAAAAACTAGATGCGTCCTAATTTGGGATAGAGGAAGTACATTTTTTAATAGAAATGTCACACTACTACCATCGCATTTGATGCACTTCATCAGGACCTGGCTAGCCTTCCTATATTTTACTTTATTACTCAATATATTCCATTTCTCACCCCATACCGAGGAAGCACGGCTACATTCACATGGACCCGACACCCGTATAAATCAAGTTTTTTCTACTCTTACCACCTCCGCATTGCCCAGTCAGTCCCCCATCATCCAGAAAACACACTCATCCTCTCGCCACCACCTCCTCTCATCATCACCGTCATCTCTACTGCTGCGTAGATCAATCTGCCTGTCACCTCTACATGGACTACGACCCAGAACAGCAGGGTATAATCTTCATCTCTCCCTTGTAGAAAACATTCATAGTTCCTCTTTTTGTACTGATTCCATTACCTGTCTCTAAACTGATTTTTTCGGATCTCTTTCATTCCCCTCTATTTTTTTCCTCATAGTTTAAATCTGCATAAATACAAATACATTGAGATTGATGTACTTTTTTGAAGTGAATCCTTGGAAAAACATGTTGCTTGCTGCTGGGATAACATTTTGTCCCTTGAACTGGTTATAATTCCATGCATTTTAGTGCTATAATAAGTATCTTGCAATGCCATTTATAGGTTCCAATTCCAAGCAAGGTAGAAAATCATGGACAGTTCAAGCGATCATGAGATCTTCTACACTGATTGTTATGTAACTAATAGTGACGAGGAAGAAATTGCGTCTATAAGGGGTAAGGTTTTACTTGGATTGTGAAAATAGAATTAGACTATACAAAAATATCCTACTCTCTAAGATTTATTTTTCTTTCATTTAGATCCTTCTTATGAGCGAAAAGATTGGTTCGAAAGGTACATCTTTTACGACAATAATGTGGTTTTATCATGCAGAAGGTGGGATTTGCACGACAATAAAGTCTCCTAGATCAAACCTGACATACCTTTCTATGTCTGCGAGCTCACCTCTTCTTTACTCGGCAAAGGAGGGGGCAGGATGGTAAGAAATTTTAGTTTTTTTCTCGAAAAGGTAAGAAATTTTTGTAGCCATCTAATTCAAAAGATTTTCCTAAGAAATTTGTAGGATTAAATCTATAGGAAATTTTTCCAAGATGGTTGTTACATTTGTAGGATTGATTCCCATAGGAATTATTCCTAAGTATTCCTTTGCACTAGATTTTGTAGGAAATCATACATCCACTCACACCTCTTTTTCAGAATCCTCTATTTGTCCTAATATGATAGAGTCAAACAAACTTTGGTTCATATGGAATTCCCGTAGGATTGGAGTGGGCATGGCATTGCAATCAAACATTTATTTTCTCTATCATACGAATCAAGCAGACATGTATTCTACTACTATTTCACCAGTTAACAAGTCATAAACTTCTGATATTTTTTCTTCTGGTTTCAGTGCTTTTCACTGGATTATAGTTAGAATGTCTTGAAGAATCATCTACGTGAAGAAAGAATATGCGTGTAACCAACGAGTTGTACAAAGAATATCATGAAGTAATGATTTCCATGGACGATGATGGGCGTGCGGTGATGACTACTGGTATGAGCTGGTGAAATGTTGTAAGGGAAGCGGAGCTCTTAGAACATGAAATGGCTATCTTCTGGTTCAAGGAAAGCGCACATGGACTTCGTCTCAATGTGTTTAGCAGTATCATGTTTCATTGGAAGTTGATATGAATATCATCGAACTTGTATTCGAGCCTTAATGTGACCAGGAGGAATTCGAGGAAGCAAGAAGGATCCTGATAAGCTACTGTACTTATACTAGCCACTATTGCTCTTGGATGGAACTATGGAACTTATAGCAACTACTAGTAGTACTCAAGTATTAATCATATTTGTATTATTAGTACTTAGCTTTTGGTGCCTATTTGATCTCGTACTGCTGGCAAGGGAAGCAAGGGCTCCTTACACTGCAATTTTTCCCTTGTTTCAAAAAAAGGCTCCTCCTCCCAAAATTTTGTCTCATTGCTGCCTTTTGTGAGAGAAAAGGCTCCTGGATGAAGGAGAATCATCCTCCCTCTCTCCTCTTCAATGCGGCATCGGATGCTCTGCTCCACTCATGCATCTATGCCTGGCACTTGTTCTGGTGGCAAGCATCGCAATAGCCACCTCTTTTTTTCAAATCACACTCACCTCTTCCTTCCCATGTAAGCTTGTGCACAATGGAGTACAATCGTGCAGGCGCAACAGTGTAGAGAAAGTTGGGGCCCATGGTGGTCGAGCCCAACTTTCCTTCTATTTGCCTCGTGCTTCCACCCAAAAATGAGCTCTGGCTAGATGTTTTCTTTCTCTTCCATATTAGGCTGCCCATAGTGCAAGTAACTTAGGCTAGTAAAACTTTCACATGTTACTACCTTCAAATTATTTTGTAATAACCTGTGTCTAGTGTTATGCAAGGCCTAATTAATTACTCCAACTTGTAGGAGTAGCTCATATCTCCTGGATGAAGGAGAATCATCCTCCCTCTCTCCTCTTCAATGCAGCATTAGGCGCTCTTCTCATGCATCGGTGTCTCTATGCCTTTAATGGAATTTGTTTAGGTGGGAAGCATCACAGCATTCACCTCTTTATTTTTTTGCGAATCACATTCACCTCTTCCTTCCCATGGAGTACAGAGTACAACCGTGTAGGTGCAGCAGTGTAGAAGCGCCCAACTTTCCTTCTATTTGCCTCATGCTTCCACCCAAAAATAAGCTATGGCTGGATGTTTTCTTTCTCTTCCATATTTTAGGCTGTTCAAGTGCTAGATAACTTAAAGTAGTAAAACTTTCGCATGTTACTACCTTCATAGTATTGGGTAATAACATGTATCTAGTGTCATGCAAGGCCTAATTAATTAGGTTGTAGGAGTAGCTCATATGGAACTTGGTTTCATTGAATCGACTCCACCACAATCTATAGGATTCAAAGGATTTCCAAAGGAATTCTATAGGATTCCAATCCATTACAATTTTTTCAATAAAGTGTGTTTGTTTCAAAGGAATAAATACTACAAAACTCCTATGCATTGCTTCACTACACTACAATCCTATAGGATTTCTAACAAGAGGTGAGACCTCTTGGAAAAATTCCTATGTGTCTATGATAACTATGATATATACCTAAACCGTATAAAATTTCCCGCGTTTTTCCTGCAGTGCAATCAAATACCTTATCTTACCTATTCCTGCATTTTTCATTCCTATAGGATTATAAGTGTCATGTCATTCTATTCATGCACTTTTCCTATTCCTATGTTTTCCAAATACGTTGAATCGAACGAACCCTAAATACATGTTGTACACACCCTACTATTTTACTTATAGCATGTTGACTAGTCCTTAGAGAAATTCCAACAGTATAGCGAACATCCTGCTTGTACGATACACTAGTTACCTCTAAAGGTTTACTGTACTTACACATGACTACTTTATGTGTAAATGGACCACCTGACATACTCACAAAGTTCCTAGGAGCAATATGGCCTACCATGTAGTAGGAACATACTTCCTTGGTTGCCTTGAGGAATGATAAACACGAGTTTTGGTAACTTCCGGAAAAAATCCTTCACAATATGGCCTAGTGTCCTACCATGTCGGAACATACCTTGGTTTCAAGCCAAACAATCAAGGTATGGCCATATTTACATCGTACTATATGATAAGGTCTCCTTATTCGGTTGGGCGCATCTTGGCATGGTAAACAGTATTTATTACAATTGTAATTTTCTAACTTTTGTGACTAGAAAAAGCAGTTACAATTTTCCAAGTAACTGTTTATGTAAGCAAGCACACGTGGAATAAGGCACATATGACAACCTCATTTTCCACACATAGTGAACACAATTTTATGGGAATTTCTAAAGTTGCATGAATTTGTGAGCTAGCTATCGATTTACCAAAATTATGTCAAAATTAAACTACGATCGCATGATAGGCTGCTCGCTCCTAAGCTTCACCTACAAAGTGGCGGATCCAAATGGTGGCTAGGGCGGTGAATGGATCACCTTGAGATTTCTAAATAGCATATATATTATACATAAAAAATAAAAAATTATTAAATGAAAAATTGCCCTGTTGGACCGCCCTCACATGTTGAGCTAGATCTGTGAAATCGTTTTAAGGTACCCAAGTTAGTCAATACAATATCGACGGGCACTAGGAGGTTTGAAAGATTCAATTTGCAAAGAATTTACATGTTGGGCGACAAATTCCGATGAGTTTTAAAAAACAAGAAAATAACAAAATACTATAGTGCTTGTGCACGAGTTCCTCTTGCGCGAATCCCCACCCGCCATGAAAAATAATTGTAAGCTTTAGTTTGGATAACTCTTGAGATTATTTCTTTGCAATATGGCATACCATGTACGAACATGCTTGGATTTCAAAACAAATGACCATGCTTATGTGATAATAATGCCCGTATTTGGTATATGCACATCTGGGCATGGTAAACAATGTTTACATTTGTAGATTATTTAGCAAAGTACACGGCGAATAATTAAGGCTCATAAAGCTAGCTACTAGCCTTCCATTTTTACACAAAAGCGGACCATGTTTTATGGGAAATTCTCCAATTACACAAACTTTTGACTTTTCTAGCTAATTTCAACCACTTAAACTACTTATTGTTGATTTATCAAAATTAGATCAAATTTTAACTATGATTACATTATAGGTTTCTACCTCTCTAATTTCGTGTAAAATCTCTTTAAGGTATTAGAGTAGCCAATCTATAAAAAAACTAGAGGTTTGAAAACATCAAGTTCTTTTGAAGAATTCTACAATGGCCGACAAGCTTGAACTAGCTATGATTTTTTCAAGAAAAAACAAAATAATGTATAACTTGTGCTTCACGTTCTCTTAAGCGTACTAGTTGTGAAGATGCTTAGATTCCAAATCAAATGACTAGAGTTATGGCTATATCTACATTGCAGTAGACCAACAGTGTGCCTATATTTAGTAGATGAGCGCATGTTGGTATGGGAGAATGTGTTTACAATCATAGTTTCCAACTTTCACAAACAAAAAATAGTTTTCAATTTTGTAAGTGATAGACAAAGTTTATTTGTTAAGTTAGTACACGAAGAATAAGGCCCAGAATGGTAAGGCCCCATTATTCACACATAGCAGACCATGTATATGGGATATTTTCAAGTAATAACATGAATTTTCAATCTGTCTAGTAGATATTTTCTCTGATTGGAACTACTTTATGTCGATCTACCAAAATTATATCTATCAAATTTGCACGACAAGTGCGTTATAGGTTCCAGAAATAGTTTAAGGTACCCAAGATTTGAATATATAAAAACCACCATTAGGTTTGAAAAATTCAACTTCTTGCAATGTCTATGCACACAAAATTCATCATTATGCGTCCTTACAATCACTATAGTTATGTCCTCACTGCTGAACTTGAAGGAAAATCATCATAGATCCCTACTCTTCCCTCTCTTTTCTACCCGTCCCCTCTTAGAAAGCTTCTGATGTAGCCCTTCCTACGGATGTCCCTACATCTGCACCACCAAGTCCCCTAAGTGGACCAATGACTAGCACTCGAGCCAAACTCCTACAAGCTAAGCGTAACTTGCTCATCTCCTCGTGTGATACATCCTTGGATGCCTTGCTGCTTCATGCGACTACTGATGTAGCCCGTCCTAGAGATGTCCATACATCTACACCCCCAAGTGGACGAATGACTCGCACCCGAGCCAAACTTCTACAAGCTAAGGTTAACTCGCCCTTTTCCTCGTGTGACTTGGATACATCCTTGGATGGCTTGCTACTTCATGAAACTACTCTATGTATTATCAGATATGAAGCCCCCACTAGTGAAGTATAAGGAGCTGGTCAAGGAGAAGACGCTACTAAAACTGAAGCACCGGAGTCTCTGGCCCTAATGCCCGGAGTCTTCAGCCAGGACTCTAGACCAGTCTCTAGACCCCTTCCTGGAGAGTTCAGTGCACCCTCATAGAGTCTTCACCGGAGATCATCGCCACTCCCGGAGTTTCCGCGGCCCCCGGAGTGTCCGGCCTTCGACCCTGGAGTCTCTGCCCCAGGACTCTGGGCAGGACTCCGTCCCCTACCTAGATCTCTCTGTCTGCGACCCCGGAGTCCGTGCTCTGCCTCGGATTTGCGGGCCCACCCAGAGTCTCCGGCCCCCACACCCCGGAGTCTCCGGTGTAAGCGAGACAGGCATGTTAAAAACCTTTTCGGCCTTTGGCCCATGAAACCCCAAATCCATCCATACTTTACCCTTTATTTCCTAAAGTACCCCTGAACTAGTGGTTGGCCTATATATAGTCCCCCACCTCTAATGTGAACCCTATGCTTGATATTTGGAAGTAGTGGACACCCTTGTGGATCTATCTAGTTCTTGCCTCATGCTCCTTTGATAGAGGAGCACCAAATATTCCCCACCTCATTGGACTTTGCTTCGTGCCTCCCTTGGTGTACAAAGCCTTGGCATCCGAGTCCCTTTGCCAAGATGACAATATCTCACCAAGACTCCCCACTCGCCGTGCCGGTTCGAGAGAGGGAGAGAGAGAGATCTTCGCCCGACGCCGATCCTAGGTATTGCACCATACCGGTCGCCACCGGAGTGAGTTATTGGCTTGTATTGTGTATTTTGCGTGAGTGTGTTCATCGTGTTCTTCGTGCATGAGTTCATCGTGTTCATCCCCTCTCTCCTTCCCCCGCACTTCCCCTCGATTTCCACGGGAATTCGTGAAAGATCGGGCACCCCGAGGTTAGCCCTCAAAAACTACTCTATGCATTATCAGTTATGACGCGCCCACGGATGAAGTACAGGGAGCAGGACGAGAAGAAGAAGCTGCTGAGGCTGAAAGCCTGGAGTCTTCGGCATTGAAGACTGGAGTCTCCGGCCTCCAACCACGGAGTCTCTGGACCTATCTCAGGACCCCTGCCTGGAGCATTAAGTACACCCCCACAGAGTCTTCACTGGAGAGCATCGCCAACACCGGAGTCTCTGCGCACCCTAGAGTCTCCGGTCCCGCTACACCGGAGTCTCCGGCCCACATCACTGGAGTCTCGTCCCCTAGGACTCTGGGTAGGACTCCGAACTCTGCCTAGAACTCTCTATATGCCACCCCGGAGTCCACCCCGGAGACCAGCACCAGGTCCGGAGTGTCTAGCCACACCGAAGTCTGTAGCCCATGAACCCAGAGTCTCCGGTGTCCTTGTCAGCATGCATGTAAAAGCCTTTTGGGCCTTCGGCCCATGTAAGCCCAAATCCTTCCAGACTTTACCCTTTTATGCCTAAAGTACCCTTGAACTAGTGGCTGGCCTATAAATCGCCCCCACCTCTATTGTAAACCCTAGACTAGATATTAGAATTAGAAGACACCCTTGTGGATCTCTCTAGTTCTTGTCTGATGCTCCTTTTCTAGAGGATCCCCAAATATCGCACACTTCATTGGAGTTTGCATCATGCCTCCCTCGTTGTACAAGGCCTTGGCATCGGAGCCCCTTTCCAAGTCGTCGAGATCTCACCGTGACTCCCACTCGCCGAGCCGGTTTGAGAGAGAGAGAGAGAGATCTTTGCCCGATGCTGATCCGAGGGATTGCGCCGAACCGGTCACCGCCAGCGTGAGCTATTACCTTGTATCATGTCTTTGTGTGAGTGTGTTCATCATGTTCTTCGTGTGTGAGTTTGCAGTGTTCATCCCTCTCTCTTTCCCCCGCACTTCTACCTTGATTTCCATGGGAATTCGTGAAAGATCGGGCACCCACAAGGTTAGCCCTCAACAGCTTCACAGCACCCATCAGGTACGCGTAGTGCTTTCGCGCATGATCATAGTTTAGAGAGTAATGGTCTGGCTGTACTACTACATATGAAGCCTAGTGGTAGAGAGAAAGCAGAACCCCATCGTGTGAGCCATGTTTTTTATACGAGATAAAATCTTGCATGATCCGCAAATTTATCTCCCAATACTCATATTTGATTTTTTCCTTGAATAAGATTGCATAGAACATCACACGAACATTTAGTTTTTAGCCGTGGAGCTGCATCAAATCTTACAATATATTACAAGCATGATGTTGAATATTCAACGTTGGATCAAGACTAGCAAATCCCAACATTATCAATTGTTGGATCTTCTTTTCCAGTCTAGGACCTATAAGATTCTATTGATAGTGTTTCACAAAATGAGTATGCGCAAACCTGAAAACACACTTCTCGATCATTCTAGAATCTCCTCAGTCATTTCTCTAGACCATGGTCCCAAATTTTTCAAGTATTAGGTAGCTAATAAAATTTTATTTCTACATGATGTAAAGTACAAGAACCAAATATACACTATTACTTTATAGGTGTGGCTCTTTCATATTTTTTGAGCTTTACCTATTACAGAGTATAATTTTATATAGTGATGATATGTCATACTTTATTATTATGTGAGTCTTACATGCAAGGCATGTGCAACTTACTAATAAAAGGATGGTGCACAAATACAAAGAGACCGATAATCTTGTCCAACTAAACGAGTAATTTGTAGATAAGACCTCAAAATATACAAAAGGACACGAGAACATAATGGGAAAAAGCAATTAGGTAGAGCTTCATTGATTATCAACGGTGGTATAAAAGAAGGGCATGACTCGAGGCTGGATAAAAGAGTCCTCATTTCCCCCACCAAAATCACAAAGCTTGGGACGGTCACTCTGAAGATGGAAGCCACTTTCTCAACTGTTCCTCCTTCTCCTAGCACCTCAAGCCCCAACGGGTGTACAAGGTCTCTCCCTTTCTTCCTCACAATCCATTGAATTTTCTTTTGTCGGTTCTTCTGTGCAACTATTTTATTTTTAGAACATCCATTTCTCTAGTGTGTGGATATTCACCTAGTCTGCCACCGTTGAGTCCGCAAGATCACCTCCTGCCAGAAGTGCGAGCACCCTAGCTGCGGGTTGACCAACGATCCCACTATGGATACCGTCCTATCAGTGGCTAGGGTCGAGTGCGCCTACAAAGGTTGCAGTAGTTTGCTGCCCTACTACGAACTCCACGAGCATGAAATCATGTATCGGTATGCTCCTTGCACTTGCATGGAGACTAGCTACGACTGCTCCTCCTGCTACCAGCGCTCGTCGCCCACCTTGAAGCGGTCTACTCAATCCAAGTGCAGAAGATCTAGCATGCCACCACCAACCAAGAGCTGGTGTCGCTGTCAGGCGACGCATCCTGCCAGCTCACCCTTGTTGGGGAGCAGGATGGTGCCATGTTCGTCCTGACGATTGGTACGGTAGGCATGGTCCCCCTCATGTATGCGGTCTGTGTAAGGGCCACGATGTGCGACTTGCCAGTGTACAGGGTGAGGATGTTGGTGGAATGCCCTCCGTTGCTCTCTAGGACGGACAATAGGAGGAGGACCGACATAGTGATGGTGGAGCTAGATGCGTCGAGCTTCCCTAAGCCGGGTGACGTTGCGTTTGAGGACCTTATGTCTTACTTAGTGGTGCTGCCGCATTACCTGGTCGGTCCTGCTACGTCAAAGCAACTACGTTTCTTCATTCACATTGAGTTTTGGTGGGGATGTAAGCTGCTATTAATTGTTTCAATTGCACAAAGATCGTTTGCATACTAGGAATGGTGAATTTTATAGTAGTATTACTCTATCTTCGTTCCAAGAAATAATATTCCCTTGTTTTTTGTGTTTTTTATTAGACCAAGATTTACTCTAAATATATATAAAGAATGCTGGAAAAAATTAGCATTATTGGAAAGTGTGTTTCAATATGAATTCAATGATACTAATTTTACACAATATAAGTAAATTTTAGTTGCTCTATTTATTCGGTCAAACTTTACTTTGGAATGCGCGTACACCTTTTTCCTTTAAACTGAGGTAGATGAGTTCGGTGGATGTACTCTCCTGAGTATTTTTCATGAAGTCTTAACTTTCGATGGGTTCTGTGGATGTACCATGCTGAGTAGTACTACTACTGTAGTAAGCTGTATGATTATAAGGCTAGAGGGCTAATTTGCTAATACTACCAAGTAGATGAATTATTCACTCTAATTAATTTATGAATGCACCACTAGTTTAGGATTACCACTATGAGATGCTAGATAAAAATAGGGGACATGATGAGAGATGAAAAACATGTATTGGGAGATTGAGAGAAAAGAGAGATATCTAAATTAATGAGTCACGTGAGTTAAGACAATAAAGAAGATAGGTTTTATAATTTCTAACAATTTTAAAAAACTCGTTGGCCTAATAATGCCAAATAGAGGTACTAATACGTAGTAGTAGTAGTAGTAGTACAATAGTGGAGTACGTAGTAGTAGTAGTACTCCCCTCTGATTCATATTAATTGTCACTAGATTGCATGTACTCCTATCGAGTACTAAAACATGTTAGATACATACATTTTCGGGACAAGTAAATATAGCCATTTTTGGAGTAGTAGTTTGGTTGGAAGAAATCATATTCTTTCCGAAGTAGGGATCGTGGTTTTTTTCTAGTAGTAGTACTAGTACATAGCAGGTAGTACTATATATGTTTATACTGTACTACTCAACATACATTCGGGCAATCGACAAAAGTTCATCTTGAGGTTCTGCAGCTACAGTGGTACTATCAGTCCTACTATTAGGTTTTCAGGTGTGCATTCACCCTCTGTCCTTCAGTAGTATAAATGGAATTACTCAAAGAAAGTCTCTACCACTATAAAATAAATCTTCCATGGTTGTTGATTGACAAGACTATTCATTGGGGGGTGGTGGGCTGGTGGCGTGCTACGATGTCTAAACCTACAGTCCTACTAGCACTCTGCAGTGAAAATAAAAGAAACAACTGCGATTCCTTGCATTAGTTCTTACCGCTGCCCCTTGCATGATACTCCTACAATATATACATGCATTAACTTCCACAAGTAGCAGTACTAGTAGTATCAAGCAAGGATAGACCGAAACGCAAAGATATACTCGTAGGTCGCATGGTGTACCATTTTGAGTTTTTTACTTATTCTTCTTCTTTGGTCTGCTTGCACTTGCTCTTTCCCTTCTTCTTTAGTTCTTTTTTCTATTGAACATTTCGAGAGTTTGTTGACCCCTCTCGAAGTTCACTATTCACCTGTATACCTCATAGGTCGCGTAGGCATCGAGGCTTGCATACTAGATCTGCTCTTCGGTCAGGGGCATGTTCCCCCACTGCTTAGGGTCCACATCCTTCTTCTTCTTCATGGCTTTGTAATGGATGTCTATGAGGCCACAACATAGTTAGCCAAAGAATCCTTCTCATTCATGGAGCCGACAGGCTTTCACCTCTTCTAGATGTCTGCAAAGTTCGTCACTACCACTAGAGAAGGCCTAAGCCTGATGCCTGCAAAGGAAATGTTAGGGTTGGCGAGGAGTTGTGCTAGCTTGGAGCATGGCCTGTCGGCCTAGCAGATCTGGTAGACTAGGCAATCCATGCCCATACATAGCTCGATGACGGCAGCCTTCTACATCGATGATCGCTCGTTGGTGTACTCGATGTCGAGGCCAACAATCTTTTTTTTTGAGGATGAACAGTGAGCTAAAAATCCCACTGCAAATTTTATACTATATTATATCAAATGTATATACAAAGGTTTAGCTAGGAGAATAAGAAAAAAACCTAGTGTACAAACTAAGTATGGGACTGTAGCTAGGCTTTGAAGTTTCCAGCAAGATTTCTCTTTATTCTAAAGCTAACCCAATTTAGCTCTTCTTTGTATATTGCTTTCAAGCTGTTAAATCTTGGTCTTTGATTATTGAAGATCAAGTTATTTCTGACAATCCATATTCCCCAAGCTACCAGAATAATAATATCCATAGAGAAAGGAAATTTTAATTTCTTCTTGATATCCTCAATAGCTTAAAAATTTGATAATCTTCCGTCTCTTTGCGGGAATATGAAATCCCAACAATTCTTAGCAAATGGACATGTCCAAAAAAGGTGTGATAAAGTTTCTTCTTGTGAACATTCCATAACTGCATAGGAATAAGACTGCAAGTGCATGTTCTTTCTTCTAAAGAGATTTCTAGTATTTAAATAGTCCTGAAGTAGAAGCCAGAAGAAGAACTTGTGCTTTTCTTGGAAAGAAGTGCTCCAAATCCATGAGAAGCGAGGTGGTGTGGGTTGATATCCAATCATAATATTGTAAGCCTTTTGTGAGGTGAATTTATTGTTCCCCAAATGTAAGTCCAAACATCAGATTTGCCTTCCTGGATTTTTATTGAAGCATGTTGGCAAATGGATTCCATCTGTTCAAACTTATTATATGCTTGCTGAGATAAGGGCAGATGAAACACATCCTCAAGAAATTCAGTTTTCACCACATCATGGATGGTAAGGTTAGTGTTTTTTGTAAATAAGAGGAGGTCTGGAAGTTTGTGATGAAGACATTGTTCTTCCCATAAATTAGTCTAGAAAAACTTAGTTTTACCATTACCCAGGATACCTCTAGCCATGGCTTTGTATGTGTCAAGTAATTTTAAATGAGCTCTCCACCAGAATGATCGTTCTAAATGATTATTGGGTACTGAACCATCAGCATAATATGAACTTTTCACCAATTTGACCAATGGAATATCATGATCATTATAAAACTTGTCCAAGTTTTTTAGCAACAAGGCATTATTCTGAATATTCAGGTTTAAAACACCTAGACCTCCTTGATTTTTTGGCCTACAAATCTTATCCCAAGCCACAAGAGCAGAGACATTAGCCTGAACCTCTACACTATCAGCACCTTTCTTTATCCATAAACAATGTCTGAAATATTTGATAATTTGATTCTTGATTGTAGGTGGTATTTCTAGGAAACTCATGTAGAACATTGTCAAAGAAGATAACACTGATTTGACCATTTCTAGTTTACCATCATAATTAAGGAAATTAGAAATTCCTAATCTCCTCTCCACTCTTTGCACCATTTGTATGAAATATTCCAAGGAAGGTTTTGTAAGACCTAAAGGTAGACCAAGGTATGTGAAAGGAAACGATCCTTTCAAACAGTTTATGGTGTTTGTAAAATGTGTCAGCCTTTCATTATCAATGTTAATGTGGTTCATGCTTGATTTATGGTAATTCACCTTAAGTCCAGTTGAGGCAGCAAAGTTATTTAGTAAAGATTTTACACATAGCAATTCATGAACATCAGCCTTCATGACTAGAAGTGTATCATCAGCATATTGAATTACAGGAAAATCAGGACTGACTGGGCAGTTGAGAGGAGCTAAAACTAGGTTTTGGGCCATTGCTTTGTTCATTATTGATTGCAGCAGATCAGTAGCCAATACAAAGAGAAGTGGTGATAAAGCACTACAAGGAATCTGGCTATATATGACCCTCAATTTTCATCATAGAATCGTCACAATAGTCCGTTTATGACGATTCTATGACGATTTTGAGATCGTCGAAAGCTGAGCGTCGCTAATGAACTATAACGACGATTTCAGCGAAATCGTCATAACCTTCTATGACGATATTGGATCTTCATAACCTCTATGACGATTCAATATCGTCACGAGCGATGAGGCCTAACCACGTTAGATCATACGTGGCCAGTCTAACGTGGCACACAATCAGCCCGGTCCATTTCTGTCCTTTGTATGGGCCAAGGCCAATAATTCAGTTTGTTAATGTTTTTTTTATATCAGTTCTGGCCAGCAATATGGGCCAGGCCCAACATGTAGGCCTTTTTATTTTCTGGTCTTGGCCCTTTATAGGATTTTTTTTATTTTTGACTTTTCATTTCTTTTCATTTTCAAACTTTTATTTGCAGCAAGTCCCACATGTCAGTTTTATTTGCAGCAAGTCCCACGATTTTACAGTAATTGCTCAACTAATAATTTAATCATAAATGCAAGAATACACGAACTTCTTCCCACGATAGCCATAGTTGAGTTGATTACAATAGTTTCAGGGTTCAAATCACATACTATATACAATAAATATGCCAGCGCTAACACTTCAAATCACAAACTATACAACAAAATCCCAGCACTCTCACACACTTCAAATGGCAATAGTTGATTACAATAGTTTCATGGTTACAATAATATACTACAGCTTTCTTCCTGTTAGGCTCCAGTACTTGAGCACCTGCTAGATCATACGCCCATGTCACCTTCTCCATGTCATACCCACCTAGACAAATTAACAAGTTCTATATCAGTACTGGTACCACCGTCTGATTACAAAAGCATGTATTGGTACTGACTGAATATACCAGGTAGGACCCACAAGCAAAAGGTTCAGCAAAGTACAGTTACACATGCAAGAACACTTAATTAGTTAGCAAACTACTTCAGTGATCACATTACAACAGTAAAAAAGAACACCAATGTTAGTTTTTGGACCATAGAAAGCACCATCTCCTTCATTGATCTACAGACAGACATCCAAGTACTCACATGCAAGCACAACAAATATTCTAGTCCCAGCAGTTTGTTACAACATACACCTAAGAACAATGGAAAATACCATATTCCAGGCAAAAGGTTCAGCAAAATACAGTTACACATGCAAAGTATAGTTACACATGCAAGAACACTTAATTAGTTAGCAAACTACTTATGTGATCACATTAGAACAGTAAATATCTAACCTAGGTACAGCAGTATTGGTTGAGTATAGTGGTACTTCTAAAAAGTTACCAGGTGATGGGGGAATATAAGAATACATTTAGCTATCAAGTATACAAGAAGAAAGCCAATAAATTGCACACCATGGACAAGTCAGACATGCATGAATTAATACTATTATGGTACTAATAGCTCCTAAATAGACCAATTGCTAGCTGTAGGCATAAATTGGCAATCATATGAGTCTTTTCTTTGCAATCACAGATCCACAAATAATAATACTATCAGGTAGCACCGATAGTGATTTCTCAAAACATCACTGATCAAGCAGCTTGGCCTAGGATGATCAAGCAGGCAATCAATTACAGAAGTAAACAAGGACCCAACTTTAAATTGTAGTGCAGTCACTGATCCATCAATCCAATCCAGTAAGAGATGGGAGAGAGAGGGATACCTATTTTTATTTAGAGGGTCTTTTGAGCGTGAACTTCTTGAAGGGATTGGCCCTAACGAACCATGGGTTAGACGCGCTGGGAGCTCGGAGCTTGTCTGGGTCGATGAGCACGACCTCTGTATCCTCTTCGAATTGGTGCGGCCAGCATCCTAAACAACGGAGACGACCGTCAGGTCGAGGCAGAACCTGTTCTCGGAAGGGATCTACTCGTGCAATAACATCTCGAACGGGATCCGACAAGCCAGTACAGTATCAACAAGTGAAGGTGGATTCGATCTGGGTAGTTTGTTGGTTAGAGGAGACCATACCTCTCTAGAAGATCTAGAGCAGAGCGTGCGATGAGCAGGTTAACGAAGACGCGGGGAGGGCTAGCGGCGAGCCTGGGGAAGCGCCACATCGTCGTCCTTGATGCCGACCGGAAAGCCCGATGCTAGGGTTCGTAGAGGTTATCCGTGGGGTGCTCTTCCAGGAGGAGGGTGACCAACGCTCCTCATACATGCAGGGAGGAGGAGATGGCCGCCAACGCTCGTGGTCGTCTATCCTCTATGGACCCGGGGCTTGGTGCAGAGAGATGAGAGGTGGCGATGCGGATTCGTGAGAGGAAATACGGCTCTAGGGAGGAAGGGGCGCAAGTGGAGGAGATCTGGAGGGCGGAGCGAGACGGTGGTGGCGGCGCTGTAGGGGGAAGGCGAGAGGGTGGCGATTAGGGTTCGGGGAGTAGAGGCGAGAGGGTGGCGATTATGGATTGTGTGGAGGGGAGCGGATTGGGGTTGGGTGGCATCGACAACTTGTCCAAAATACCCCTGCATATTTGTGCGATGCAGTACTTGATTTGTGGGTGTTCCGATCATTTCAATGCAAAATTTGGAGGAAGTTGAGGGGAGGCAGGAGAAATTTCGTACGTTTGATGAGAGCAAGTGGACGGTTGAGATCTGTGGTGGGGGTGATCTGTGGGTAGTCTATCTGTGTCCTCTAATTGGCTGGCTCCATTCTATGGGAAAATAACCAATGATATCTCCAAAATCACGTCATAATTTATGATAATGATCTCATATTTCGCACACATGTGTATCTTGGGGCGGAGAACAATGTTGCAGGAGGAAATTTTCCTTTTCTTCTCGCAGAAAAGCATTTTCTATTTTTTGAGTGCTAAAATTGGGACATTTTGTGAAGCAACACCGAATGTCCGATTCAAAAATGCTACCATCGCATTTAAAAAAAATACTAGACCACCTTACATGTACAATGTCCCAACCGGAGACTTTAAAACCTTTCCGTCCACCTCCGGTGAAAAAGACAAATTCCTGCCGAATCGGTAGGAAGTGGGTCCGGTTTGAACTACAGGTACATGATCTGGTGCTCATGATTTTTTGCAAAAATTATTTTTAGACTCACAATATGATGTTTCTTCAGAGATCCAATGCAAGTTTAGCGAGGATCATCCCCTATCTTCATGCCCGTCGTTTTGACCATAGTTTGAAATAGAATTTTTTTGAAACGGGCATAAGAAATTCAAAAACAGTCCGAACAATGTAAATCCTTCGCGTGGCATCATGCTATGTGATATAGTTGAAAGGAAAAATACCAAACTTGGTATATTGATTGGATCTCGAAAAAACCTTCACATAAATGACCTATCAGGTTCGAGGTTTCATGGCTTTCAGGCCAAACGACCAATGTTATGGCTAGAGTCACGGTATAGTTTGTGATAATGATCCCATATTGTGCACGCATGTATATATTGGGACGGCGAACAATGTTGCAGGAGGAAGTTTTCCTTTTCGTCGCACAGAAAAGCCATTTTCTATTTTTCGAGTGCCAAAATCGAGGCGTTTTGTGAAGCAACCACCAAATAAATGTTTCAAAATGTTACCATCCCATTTTTCAAAAATAATAGGCCACATTACATGGATAAATATCCCAATCAAGGGTATCTCAAACCTTTCTGTCCATCCTTGGCGAAAAAGATAAATTCCTATCGAATCAGTAGGAAGTGGGTCCGATTTGAACTACAGGTACATTATCTGATGCCCATGATTTTTTGAAAAAATGATTTTTAGACTCATAATATGCTATTTCTTCAGAGATCCAATGGAATTTTAGCGAGGCTCAACCCCTAGCTAAGAACCTTCATGCCTGCCGTTTTGACCATAGTTTGAAACGGGCATAAAAAATTCAAAAACGGTCCTATCAATGTGAATCCTTCGCGTGGTGTCTTATTATGTGACATAGTTTCAATTAAAAATACCAAACCTGGTAAATTACAAGTGTCTCGAAAAAACCTTCTCAGAAATGACCTATCATGTTCAAATTTTCATGGCTTTCGGGCCAAACGACCAATGTTATGGCTAGAGTCGCGGTATAGTTTGTGATAATGATCCCATATTGTGCACGCATGTGTATCTTGGGACGGCGAACAATGTTACAGGAGGAAGTTTTCCTTTTCGTCACACGGAAAAACCATTTTCCATTTTCCGTGCGCAAAAAACGGGGCGTTTTGTGAAGCAACCACCAAATGACCATTTAATAATGCTACCACCCCATTTTTCAAAATTATTATAGCACCTTACGTGGAAAAATGTCTCAACCGGGGTATCTCAAACCTTTCCGTCCACCCCTGGCGAAAAAGACAAATTCCTGCCAAATCGGTAGGAAGTGAGTCTGATTTGAACTACAGGTACATGATCTGGTGCCCATAATTTTTTGAAAAAGTGATTTTTAGACTCACAATATGATGTTTCTTCAGAGATCCAATAGAAGTTTAGCGACGCTCAGCCCCTAGCTAAGAACCTTCATGCCCACCATTTTGACAATAGTTTGAAACGGGCATACAAAATTCAAAAAAGGTCCGATCAATGCAAACCCTTCGCGTGGTGTCTTATTATGTGATATAGCTTTAAGGAAAAATACCAAACTTGGTATATTGCAAGTGTCTCGAAAAAACCTTCTCAGAAATGACCTATCATGTGTGAGATTTCATGGCTTTCGAGCCAAACGACCAGTGTTATGGCCAGAATCGCGGCATAGCTTGTGCTAATGTGCCAATATTGTGCATGCATGTGCATTCCGGGATGGCGAACAATGTTGCAGGAGGAAGTTTTCCTTTTCGTCGCACGGAAAAACCATTTTCCATTTTCTGTGCGCAAAAAATGGGGCGTTTTGTGAAGCAACCACCAAATGACAATTTTATAATGCTACCACCCAATTTTTCAAAAATAGTATAGCACCTTACATGGAAAAATGTCCCAACCGGGGTATCTCAAACCTTTTTTTCCACCCCTGGCGAAAAAGACAAATTCCTGCCGAATCGGTAGGAAGTGAGTCTGATTTGAACTACAGGTACATGACCTGGTGCCCATGATTTTTTGAAAAAATTATTTTTAGACTCACAATATGATGTTTCTTCAGAGATCCAATACAAGTTTAGCGACGCTCAGCCCCTAGCTAAGAACCTTCATGCCCTCCATTTTGACAATAGTTTGAAACGGGCATACAAAATTCAAAAAAGGTCTGATCAATGCAAACCCTTCGCGTGGTGTCTTATTATGTGATATAGTTTTAAGGAAAAATACCAAACTTGGTATATTGCAAGTGTCTCGAAAGAACCTTCTCGGAAATGACCTATCATGTCTGAGGTTTCATGGCTTTCGAGCCAAACGACCAGTGTTATGGCCAGAATCGCGGCATAGTTTGTGTTAATGTGCCAATATTGTTCATGCATGTGCATTCCGGGATGGCGAACAATGTTGCAGGAGGAAGTTTTCCTTTTTGTCGCACGGAAAACCCATTTTCCATTTTCCGTGCGCAAAAAACGGGGCGTTTTGTAAAGCAACCACCAAATAACCATTTTAGAATGCTACCACCCCATTTTTCAAAAATAGTATAGCACATTACATGTAAAAATGTCCCAACCGGGGTATCTCAAACATTTCCGTCCACCCCTGGTGAAAAAACAAATTCCTGCCAAATCGGCAGGAAGTGAGTCTGATTTGAACTATAGGTACATGATCTGGTGCCCATGATTTTTTGAAAAAATGATTTTTAGACTCGCAATATGATGTTTCTTCAGAGATCCAACGCAAGTTTAGCGAGGCACATTCTCTATCTTCATGCCCGTCATTTTGACCATAGTTTGAAATAGGAAAATTTGGAAACGGGCATAAGAAATTCAAAAACCCTCCGAACAATGTAAATCCTTCGCGTGGTGTCATATTATATGACATAGTTGCAAGGAAAAATACCAAACTTAGTATATTGATTGCATCTCGAAAAAACCTTCACGGAAATGACCTATCATGTCTGAGGTTTCATGGCTTTCAAGCCAAACGACCAATGTTATGACCAGAATCACGGCATAGTTTGTGATCATGTACCCATATTGTGCATACATATGCATCTTGGGATGGATAACAATGTTGCAGGAGGAAGTTTTCCTTTTCATCGTACGGAAAAGGCATTTTCTAATTTTTTAGTGCCAAAATCGGGGTGTTTTGTGAAGCAACACAAAATGTTCAATTCAAAAATGCTACCACCCCATTTTTCAAAAATACTAGACCACCTTACATGAACAATACCCTAACCGGGGATTTTAAAAACTTCCTGTCCACCCCTGGTGAAAAAGACAAATGGCTGCCAAATCGGTAGGAAGTGGGTCCGATTTGAACTACAACTACATGATCTGATGCTCGTGAGTTTTTGAAAAAATAATTTTTAGACTCACAATATACTATTTTATCAGAGATCCACCAAAATATTTGTAATACTCAACCTCTAGATTCAACCCCAATATTTTGAATTCAAACCCTAGTTTCAAAATCATATTTTGAATTATGATATTGTCCCTACCATGGACTAATGCGAAATTAGTAGATCAACTATTTTTAAGTAATCATACTATTTATAATTAACTACCCAATATGATCTACTGAAATTTATAAAAATTTAGAGACAAAAGTCAATTCTTTTAGACTTCATATTAGAAAGATACAAAACAATTAAGAAAACACAAAAAGAAAAACGAAAAAAAATTAACCGTACATAATCTACTGCATTCAAGGTCAAAGACCGACCCAAGTTACCGCACAGCAAGGCCCATTGCAAATAAGCCCAGGTAAATAGTAGCTGTTAAGCCCATGCCCAAACGTGAATAATTCTCATATAGAGGCCGCGCGGTACTTTGTCAACTAAATCATGTTGGTGTGTTGGTTAGGTAGTTGTCTCATTCTGGGGGAGGTCGCCGGTTCTAGTCTCTGCGCCCCATCATTTTTGTATCTATTTTTTGAAGCCAAACAGATGAACAAAGCCTTTAAATCGCCGATGGAGTACTAAAATGACAAGATTGATTGGTTGGTTCAGTGGTTACATTGCGGATGGATGGTCTTCGAGGTCATGGGTTCAAACCCCCACGTCGTCGGTTTGAGGCCCCTTGCCCCATTATTTTTCTTCTATTTTTCGAAGCCAAGCAGATGAATAAAGTCTTTAAAGGAGCTATGGACTAGTAGAATGACAAGAATGGTTGGTTGGTTTGGTGGTTAGGTTGGCGGTGGATGCTCTTTGACGTTGTGGGTTCAAACCCCCACATCCGACCTTTTTTTGACTAATAATCTCAGGATTTTATAACATTGCCACATAGACAGATATGGACACATGGATAAAACATGTAGTCAAAAACTGACACATAGACATGCCACATAGGCGTAATTGGTGATGTGGTCGACTACTCCTTTCCATTTATGCTAATTTGGACGCTATAACAATTTTACATCATCATAGTGAGATACATATAGCATCGTAGGCTGTGCCTACTAGGTTATGACGATTTCAGCTAATGAAATTATGACTTTTTTTAGCAATATCGTCATAATTTTTCATGGTTTAGGCCCTCTTGAACTGCTAACGACCATCTAGTGCAAAATCGTCATAAGTTTATGACAATTTTGACCACGGTCACTACCAAAAGGTCATAGACTGACACATTTCTTGTAGTGAAGGATCACCTTGTCTTACCCCCCTTCTACAGTAAAAAAAATCCAGCGACACCATTAAGTAAAACATAAGAGGTATCAAAACTTAGGATAGATTGAATCCATTTTATCCATCTCTCCCCAAATCCTCTTGCTCTAAGAATCTCAATGATAGCATTATGCTCAATCATGTCAAAAGCTTTCTTAAAATCTAATTTTAAAACCAGGATTTCCTCTTTTGAGTGATCACATTGGAAAAGATATTCAAAAACCCATCCAAGGCAGTCTTGAATGGATAGTTGCTTAAGGAATCCATATTGGTTCTTGTGAACAAGCTTGAGAATGATCTTTTGTAATCTGTTAGCAAGCAACTTTGTTATAATATTTAGCACACTATTGAGAAGAGACATGGGTCTAAAGTCTGAAGGTGCTTCAGGACAGTCCTTTTTGGTATCAAGGCGATGAGAGAAGAATTGATGCTTTCAAGTGACATCTTATGATCATAGAAATCTTGTATCAAACTCTTGATATCCTTTCCAATAATTAGCCAGCACCTTTTAATGAATTCATTATGAAGCCTTCTGGTCCATGGGATTTATCATTGGGAAGTTCTTTAACCACCTCTTCAATTTCTTTATCAGAGAAAGGTATTTCCAAATTTGAACTCATCGTTGAACTCATTCCATCACCAAATAAGTCAGCTACATTAAAGTGCATGGTTGTATTATCAGATGTTCCCATTCTAGCTTTGAAAGCTATCCACAAAATTGTTGCCTTACCATCATGGTCAGAGATTTCTGTTTAGTCAGAGCTTTTGAGTGTTGAGATGTAGTTATTCCTATAGTTGATAGTTGCCTTTGTATGGAAGAACCTTGTATTACCATCTCCAAGTTTGACCCATTTAATTTTGCCTCTTTGTTTCCTAAAGGATTTATGGTTTCGAAGCAGAGTAATGACATGATTCTTCAGAATATCTCTAAGGTTCCATTCTAAAGTATTTAGGCATCATAACTCTTCTAGATTATCCAAGAGTTCAATAACCAGATTAACACTAGCAATTTGTTTTTTGAGGCAAGGAAGATTTTTTACCCAAAGTTTTAGACCTCTTCTAGTATTTTTCAGCTTTGCATTTATGTTTTTTGCACTATCATGATGTCAAATTCGGATATTCCAAGCATTTTGAACAATGCTAAAAAATCACTGTGTTGTAACCAGTAGTGTTCAAATCTAAAGATGCTAGCTCTAGGGATCTTGGTGCCAATATTGATAACACATGGAGAATGATCAGAGGTAGGTCTCACAAGAGGATAAACAAAAGTTGATGGGTAAGAGGTAGTCCAAGAGCTTGAGGTGAAGAACCAATCCAGTCTTTCTAGTAGAGGATCTTTTTGCATATTACTCCAAGTATATTTCTTTCCTTTTAAAGGCAACTCAACTAGTCCCAGGTTACTAATAGCTTCATTGAAAAGCAACATGTCATTGTCATCCCCCCACTCTAATTTCTGTTAGAGAGCTTCCTTAGGAGATTAAAGTCACCTACTACAAGCCAATCTACATCATCATTTACATCAATGTTATGGAACCAATGTATTAAAATAGCTTTTCTATGAGCATCAGAAGGTATATAAACATTTGTGAGAAACCAAGTATCCTTTGAAAGGTTAGAGGTGAATTTGATGGATATGGAGAAATCATTTTTAAAATCTAATTCTCTAGTGAATAAAGCTCCATTACAAATGGTAGTTACTCCACCAAAAGCACCAACAGAAGGTATGAATTCAAATTTATTGAACTTCTTAGGACAAAATTTCTATACATAAGCAAGATCAAAATTCTCTCTCTTTGTTTCTTGCAGAAAAATGATGTCACATCCCGATTCTTCAATTTTGTTATATCAAGCCACCCATTTTTTCAGAATTTATTCCCCTTATATTCCAATTCATAATTTTCCAATTTATTGTATTATTCATTCAAAGATGTGTCGTGACATTCAATGGTGGGTAGCAAGATATACTCCCAACCCATACAGGCAAAAGAAATGAGGCATTTTTCCCAAAATAGTTGCAGAACCATCTTAACATCAACATCCACATAATGTTTAAGGTCAGCCACAGACAGTGATATAGAAGGTTATTACAAAAGCCAGGGATGTCAAATTTTTCCCAACATCCCACAAGATAGATATTATTGCAATATATTTAAATTATTTCTTGGGTGACTTCTTGTGCTGATAGGAACCATCTCTAGCAGCATTATTCTTTTTCTCACTTTCCTTACTTGGGTTTGCAGCAGAACCTCTTCCCCTTCCACTAGGGATTGTTGAGCTTCTTGGTCATGGTGCCAATTTCTCTTTCTCGGAAATTTTGCTCATCTTTTGTAGCTTTTTGTCAATGCCGTCATCAGCAACCTTGCAAAAGGAAGTAGCAAGCTTTTTAACAATTTTTGTACTGATGTCAGGTGGAGCAGCATTGCAAGTGAGACAATATTTATTAACACAATTAGAGTGACTTTTAAATCCATCATTTAGTTCAATGATTCTAGGCTCCTTCTCACCTCATTTTCCACAAGAGTAGTATTTTCATTTATTTTCCTTTTTGGGGTAGTAGGTGAAGAAGCTTCCCCTTTTTCCTTATCAATAGTATTTTCCTTCTCCTGAAGAATACAACAGGGGTAGTCTAAGTTACATAGGAATTAGGAACTGCGAAAGATAATGTTTGTTCATTAATGGTTGATTCTCTTAGGATGTCCCATGGAGGCGATTGCAAGAAATGATTGGTCCAGTCAAAATTTTCAGTCGTTAGGAGCATTAATGTGATGAAATTGAACCAACTTAAAGGTGTGTCAAAGCTTCTAACTTTTCCACTCGATTTGCAAGCATGTGGAGCAAAGAATCTATCCTAGAGATCTAATCCTTGTTTGGAAAAAGTTTTCTTGACAACATGAATGTTAGGAATCAGTGCAAAGTGTGTGTGTACATAGCCAACCTAAAGATGTGCAATGTTTGGAGAGAGCATCTCAGCATCATCAAAAAAATCCCCTGAATTGGCTTCACTATCTGATGCCTCTGACTCTAAGTTCTATGCATTCATTAGGTTTTCCAAGCTATCCCCAAGAACTCAATTTTGCCCCTCCTAATTTACCTCATCTTCATAAATTGCCATATTATTGTTCTGCATCTGCACCACACTGTTGTCAGAACCATTGACTTCATGAAAGGATGGTGACATAGTAACACCACTATTATCTTGAGGAGGAGGATTTTGGGTGTCTCTAGGCAACTCCTCATTCATGATAGCATACATTTGCTTATTAAAAGCATCATTTGGGTGAACATGTTGAGCATTATCATTGTTATTCCCCATTCCCTAGTGTCCCTAGCAATCATCTTCAGGATTGTTGAGATTTGCCTCATGAATATTAGCAGGTGGAGGCAAAAACTGGTCAGCAGCAGGGTGCAAGTTAGGCAGTGCATGTGGGTCCACCCCCTCATCAGGCAATGGGTCCTCATCTGGTGGGCCACCACCTAACAAATTCTGCAAAAGTAACTCAACAGAGAAAGTCCAAGACTGTGATTCAGAATTGTCACCTTTTGTGAATCAGACACTTTCTAGAATATCTTCAAGATCAGTCGCCCTGACTTTGGCCATGATTCTGCCCTTGTGGTTGGGAACATTTTCCCACATTATAAGTTTTTCAAAATCAGATAAAATGGCATTAAGATCCTTAGTGTACCAATGATCAAGGGGTGGCCCAACTAGAAGTACCCAAACCTCTCTGTTAAATTATGCCCCTCTCTAGTTTATACCTTCATTATGCTTTGAAAAGTAAATGTGGACATCTTCAAACGGAATCGGGCTCTCTCTATTCAGTCTATCTCTATCACTGGTAAGAGTGAACTTACCATAAGCAGGCCCAAAAGGACAGGCCTGAATCTCTCCAAAACCCACTTGAACCTCATTGACCAAAAAATCCTGAAGCACTTCTCTAATATTTTCAAACAGAATCTAACCTGGAGGAACCGGAGCAATTGTTATGATGGCATATTGCTCATGCAGACGAGGGCAATGAGGAACAACCACTCTCTTGTCTCCCACTCTTCTTGGAACTTGAAGAATCTCAAAGCCAGGTGGAACAAAAGGTCGAGGATTGATGGCTGTGAAATACCACCTCTTTTAGCCATATAAAATGAGCCATTTATCTCTCATATCATGTTTCTTCTAGCAATAGCTATGCCTTATATGCATGATTTCTAGTTCTCATTTACTTTCATATGAGCTTTGCACATTTAGTAGTTTAGGTAGAATTTTATCACTTTTCCTTGTCTATGACATGTGTGTAGGTGTTGATGATGATTATGGATAAAACAAAGGAAAAATGGACAAAGAGCGCATAATATGGAGGAACTACAGGGACCAGACTTAGCCATTTGAGAGGTTGGAAAAGTGAATTTTTCTAACTTTTCAAAATGAAGATCCAATAAGACAGGTTGTAGCCCTCGACAATACGAGCTCAACGAGCCTAAGAACACCCAAAATGGAGTTCGTGTGAAGAAATGGCGGCCAAAATACTAAAGGGGACACATAGTTTAACGAGCAACTATACGATCGGAGCTATTTTTCTGGTCGTATAGCTCCGCCCGTATAGTTTCCAAAAGATCACAAATGACGGGATTTGATCCCAAAAAAGCTCCAGAACCTTTCCTAAGTCATATGACGGTATTGGGGGAACCCTAGGGCACCCCAAGGCCTATATAAAGGAGGGAGGACCCAAGAGAGAGGCACCAAGCCATAGCCCTTTAGGGGCGGAGCTCTACCACCGCTGCCACCCATCCGATCTCCATGGCAGCGGAGCTCTACCTCAACGACACCTCCGAGATTTAGATCTCCCTCAACACCATCACCATGAAGGCATCTAAGGAAGAAGAAGGGGAGGAGAAGGAAGACATCACCACCACCACGCATCGATCTCCATCTCCCTCTCTCTCTCTCTTGTGTTTAGTAATTGTAAGATTGAACACGGTTGTGATATCATTATATATTTATATATGTTTTGTTGTTCATCCATGTGTGAGTGATTGATTCAATTCTAGGTTGAGGTATGATCTAGTGCGCTAAGTTAGAATTTATTGTGATCTAAGATGAGTTTATGTGATCCTTTGGTTCGGAAGTGCCTTTTGCCTTGCGGTGATGCACGAGAACCATGCATAGTGCACATAGTGTGACAGCCCGGTAATCAATTGGGGAACGTTTATTTGTCTGAGAAATCTCTTATAGATCACACATATATTTTCCCATCTAGCACTAGTGAGGCCGAAGCCTAGAAGCCCTCTCTCATTCCATTCAATCCTGCAACTACAATCTCTTTAGTTCCGTTCATATTCCCATTTACTTTCCATCTTAGTTTATTTTGTTCTTGTTAAAAGTTCTTTGTTAGATACTTTAAACCTCTCTCAATTATCATTGTTCTAGTAACTTATAGAATAGGATATTTCCAAACCACGGTTTGGGTGCGAAACATGGCCGCATTGACAACGTGGCTACGGGGTCGTGTTGTTTCCGTTCATCGATCTCCCATCGGGACAAACTCTTAAATATTTGCTACTACAAGTACTGCAATAACCCTGTTGTTGGTGCAGGAATCCAATCATCAAATTGGCATCGTTGCCGGGGAGATAAGCGTCCGGTTATTACCTTCCTACTCGCACATAGTTTATTTCCGTTTGTTGCTATTTATGTTACTGCTTTTGATTATTTGAAAAGAACAAAGAAATTAGTTTACCTTTTGTTAGTAGTCTTGTTATTTATTTTAGTTATAGGAAATTCAAAAACATAGGAACTATGGAAAGTAAAAGTCTTGCGGAGTATGCTTCTATGAGTGTTGATCATTTACATGCTCCTATTGTTCAACCCGCTATTGATGTGGATGGATATGAGATTAATCCTATATGGATAAATATGATCATGGAAATAGCTTTTGCAGGAGATCCGGACAATGATACATATGAGCATATTGACAAATTTACTTTCGTGTTTTCTACGATGAAGGCAAATGGATGGACAAATGATAAGCTGAAGTTATATCTGTTCCAGTTCTCACTAAAAGGAAAAGCTAAAGATTGGCTAAAATCGCATCCCGCATGACACTTCAATTCATGGAAAAGTATCTCCGAAACTTTTATCGGTAAGTATATCTCACAAATGCAAACTTATGAGAGTAGGCTTCATATGCTGAATTTCAAGCAAAGCAACAATGAGGATTTAATACAAGCTTATAGTAGGTTCTCAAAATTGATGCATGATTGTCCACATCATAATTTACCTGATTGGTTATTGTTGAATCACTTTTATGGAGGCTTAAATCACTGTTCTAAGGGTAACCTAGACATGATGTGTGATGGTCCATTACTTGGAAAAACTTTGGAAGAAGCTTGGCAACTCTTAAGTGATATACATAATAATTTTCATCAATGGCAATCTAAAATTGTGCATGAAGAAAAACCTCTCCCTACTGATCTAGAGAACTTGGTTAATGAGTTTCTCAAAGATGAAAATAGAAAAGGAAAAATTCCTAATGATGATACCTTAGTTAGAGATGTTATTTCTAAAGCAATGCCTTTCATAGCTGATTATTTTAATCATATTAGAACTGCTTCTACTAATGATGGAGAACAACCCTCTACTGTTACTCCCATATCTTCCACTTCTTGCATCATTGAAGCAGGAAATAAGGGTAAATCCAAGAAGCCTAAAACCAAGAAAAATAAAATAAGAAGCCTCGTGTTGAATATCCCATACATCTGACACCTACAGATGAAGTGATACAGAATTATGAAGAATATCAAAGAAATGAAAGACGCATCAAGGAGAAAGAAGAAAAATAAATCAAGGAATGGAATGAATTGAAAGAAGCTGTCAAACCTTATCCTCCACCTATTCCCCCACCTATTCCTGATCTTTATTATTCTTCTAACTTTAGTGATGATAAGGACTTAAATTATTCTATAATCCCTGATAATTTCCCTGAAGAAGTTTTTGATGATTCTACTAGTGTTTGTTTAAATACTCTTTTTGGGAAAATCAATTATGATGAGCCAACGACGGAATCATGTGTGCCTCCCATACCTGTTTGCTATGACTTTTGTTTTACTAATGAGGTGCGGGAAATTCTGGTGGCAAAGACCAAGATACTGGATCCAAAAGAACATTATGAGCTATACCCTCAAAATAGTAATCAAGGTAAAGATTCAAAGTTTGATAATAAATCTTTAACACCCTCTATGCAGGAAGGACAGAATACATATTTACTAAGCTTGGTGCATCCATCCTCACGTGGCAACGAGAACACTTACAAGATACTAATGCACCGCAAGCGAGTACGTCTTAGAATAAAAAAGAATGATATAAATCCTGAAAACACTCGTTGGAGGTAAGAAAAATTACTCCTATAACTGCCTCCATTGCTGAATAAATGAGGAGTATAAAAGCCTAGTTATAAGAAAGCGCTTCCCAGGAGGCAACCCGGAAGTCATTAGGTGTCTTTCTTAGTTTTATGTCTTGAGTCTAGATGCATTCATGTTGCATTGGCATTTTTATTTTTTTGCATGATTTTCTATTAGAGTTATCTTGTTGTAGTTTTCAAATGGTAGAATTTATTGTTACTATGTGTTGCACAACTTGGTTGTACCTAAATATCATCCTTTACTGTCAAAACAAGGTATATCACTAAGTTTCAGGTTAAGAAAGAATTCTCGAAGAAATAGAAATTTTATGATGCATATAGGGAGTTTAACGCCCAACTATACGATGGGAATAAAAAAATTGGCCGTATAGTTCCAGTCGTATAGATATCTTTGCCATCGACAATTTTTCTTTCATATGTATTGAGACTTTAACGACCAACTATATGGCGGGAATAAAAATTCCGGCCGTATAGATGTGCCTCCATACAAATTATTTTCCAATGTACTGACAATTTAACGACCAACTATACAGCGGGAATAAAAATTCCAGTCGTATAGCTCCGGTCATATATATATCGATGCCTTTGTATATTTTCTTTCCCAAGGACAGACAGTTTGACGACCAACTATACGGTTGGAACATATTGTTCCGGCCATATAACTGCGCCGCTAGGGGAACCCTAAAATTTTGACAGAAGGCCAACTATATGGCACGAACACATTGTTCCGGCCGTATAATTGCGCCCGTATAGTTGAGAAAACCCCTTAAACGCCAACTGGAAGGTAACCATTGCTCAAAATCGTATTTTTTCTTCTTATTTCTTTTTCTAAAAACCTCGAAACACCACCTAGGAGCTTCTCCCATGATCTAGAGAAGCCAAGCATGTGTAAGTAATAAATTGTACCTCAGAAACCTCCTAGACTATAAATCTCTATAGAAGTTCATGTTTTCTTTTTACTTTCCTTTTATCGGTGGGGTAAACGAACTATGTTCGTATACCAAACCGATGCATTTTATTTTATGTGTTATTTTTGCAGGGACTTGAACCTTGTGTGACGACATGTACGGTAGTGCTAACCGTTCAAACACTCACATGAGCCACTTGGTTTCTTCAATTCAATGCTTTGACAATTAGTTTTTGGTAAAACCTTCCAACTCGGACCTCTTTTATTAAGCACATAGGGGTTGCACACTCATGTGTCATATTTTGTCACACTTGCACTTCAACAAAATCTGGGAGAGGCAGCTTCTAGAACTAGTTTGTTGACTTAAGCGTCATGCTTAGGTTGATGAACTGAATAAGTGGGACTTGTATTTTTATCACTTGTGAGCGAAATCCGTGTCTCTAGAAACACAAAAATATTTCGTTTTCTTTTAGTTTTTAAGCAGGTCCTCAAGGAAGGCACACCGGACCATATCAAGAAATACATGTTGAAGCAAAGGTTCTTTGTCCATCAAAAGAGAGGTTACTTGTACCTCAACGGTAAAGTGTGTCACCCTTGTTTTCAACTAAGCTTGGGGAGGTAACCACTTATCACACTCTCTTTTGGAAACTATATTTTCTCTTTTCTTTTGGTGATATACTCAAGTTTGGTTCTTGTAAAGTTCTAAGTTTGGGGGGTTACTTCTGCATGTGTACAGTCTTGTGCAATGTTCATATTCTATGAAGGTTTGATGCAATCATGTATCCCGCTGTTTTTGAATGCTTGTTTAAGTGAGTCTAGTTCTATATTCATTTGAGGATACACTTGCTCATGATAGGCACCATAAGAGTTGATTTAGAGCTTGTATGCATCTTGCCAAATTGTTTATCAAGCTTATGACACTATTTATGATCCTCTAGAAAACATTGCCACAATATGTACACTTGGAAAGAATGAATACTTGATCAAGATCTTTTGAAATTTGTTGGTTGGCACTAAATAGCTTTGTCTTAAATAAATAGGTTATGCTCGACCCCATAATGCCAAAACAATAGACTTGATAGTTTGCTTACGGAAGGAGTTGTCAATTGGAAATGATATTTCGAAGTTTTGAGTTCTATGCTAAATAAGGTTTTGTTTAATTGTCTTAAGAGTTTAGCCTTAAAGATACTCAACACCATAGATGTCATGATCGACTTGATAGTACTCTTTGAAAGGATTAGTTCGAAGAAACTAATACTTAGCGGTAATTGAGATGCATGCCAAATCTTGACCTGTTGATTAAAGTATGATATTACTTTATGCATGTCTGCACCACTGTCTCACAACATGGGATGCTAACAAATCCGCTGACCTTCGAACAATCCAAAAAGAGGAAACTCTTGGAGTTTGGCTATGAGTTGCCCAACATATGTAGCAGAAATGCTATATTTGGGTATGCATTGGTATTCTCATCGGCCTGCGTTCAAAGCGAAAGAGGGAACACTCCTCTGACCATTATGATAAATCATTATACCAAAAAGGGAAACCTTGGTAATGGTCACGAGTATCCATTCTTAGCCTGCACAGTCTGATTAAACACACTAATTTTGGCATGATCTCATTACTGATGAACTGGAGTTTTAGAAATACAAAGAATAGAAAATGAGTGTTTGATAGCCATGATTAGTTTATGTGGATGACCAAATGAGACACTCTAATGCTATGCTTCTTTTGACATGTTCTCGCATTTCCTTTTGGCATAAATCTCGTTACTAAGAGATGAACTTTTTGAAAGCTCAATAACTGATGTATGCACTTGAGCGCCTTAACTAGATGACATGATTAGGTAGAATCGATTCCTATTTATGCTTGACATCTATTTGTGAATAAGTTTTGCCTCATAAAAAATAATGATAGGAAAATTTATACAAAAGGTGCAATAAGAGGATCACAAGTTTCTCTGCAAGTAGATTCACTGTTGACATGGAGAATATAAGTTTTGATGAATCTTTAGTGGTCTTTATAACTGAGCTTGTGTTTCCTTGTATGAATACATGTTTTCTCTCTTCAATCTTGTAGAAGAAATAAGGATGCAAGGCATTGATTTCCAATGATAAGCTACTTCACAACCATTAATTTATTACCGACCCTTCCTGCTCGAGAACGAGCAAGGTCTAGCTTGGGGAAGTTAATGGCTGTGAAATACCACCTCTTTTAGACATATAAAGTGAGCCATTTATCTCTCATATCATGTTTCTTGCAGCTATAGCTAAGCCTTATATGCATGATTTCTAGTTCCCATTTACTTTCATATGAGCTTTGCACATTTAGTAGTTTAGGTAGAATTTTATCATGTTTCCTTGTCTATGACATGTGTGTAGGTGTTGATGATGATTATGGATAAAACAAAGGCAAAAGGGACAAATAGAGCATACTATGGAGGAGATGTAGGGACCAGACTTAGCTATTTGAGAGGTTGAAAAAGTGAATTTTTTCAACTTCTCAAAATAAAGATCCAATACCATAGGATTGTATCCCTTGATGATACAAGCTCAACGAGCCCAAGAACACCCATAACAGAGTTTGTATGAAGAAATGACGACCAAAATACTAAAAGGAATACAAAGTTTCACGAACAACTGTACGGCCGGAGCTATTTTATGGTCGTATAGATCCGCCTGTATAGTTGCCAAAAAGGTCGCAAATGACAGGATTTGACCCTAGAAAAGCTCCAGAACCTTCCCTAAGTCATATGACGGTATTGGGGGAATTCTAGGGCACCCCCAAGGCCTATATAAAGGAGGGACGACCCAAGAGAGAGCCACCAAGCCATAGCCCTTCAGGGGCAGAGCTCTGTCGCGACCACCACCCATCCGATCTCCATTGTGGTGGAGCTCTGCCTCAACCACACCTCCGAGATGTAGATCTCCCTCAACACCATCACTATCAAGGCATCCAAGGAAGAAGAAGGGGAGGAGAAGGAAGACATCACCACCACCACGCATCGATCTCCATATCCATCATCATATCCATCTCCCTCTCTCTCTTGTGTTTAGTAATTGTAAGATTGAACACGGTTGTGATATCATTATATATTTATATAGGTTTTGATGTCCAATCATGTGTGAGTGATTGATTCAATTCTAGGTTGAGGTATGATCTAGTGCGTTAAGTTAGAATTTATTGTGATCTAAGATGAGTTTATGTGATCCTTTGGTCCGGAAGTGACTTTTTGCCTTGCAGTGACGCGCGAGAACCATGCATAGTGCACACAGTGTGACAGCCCGGTAATCAATTGGGGAACATTTATTTGTCTGAGAAATCTCTTGTAGATCACACCTATATTTTCCCATCTAGCACTAGTGAGACCGAAGCCTAGAAGCCCTCTCTCATTCCATTCAATCCTACAACTACAATCTCTTTAATTAAGTTCATATTCATGTTTACTTTAAACCTCTCTCAATTATCATTGTTCTAGTAACTTATAGAATAGGCTATTTCCAAACCATGGTTTGGGTGTGAAACGTGGCTGCATTGACAACGTGGCTGCGGGGTCGTGTTATTTCCATTCATTGATCTCCCATCAAGACAAACTCTTAAATATTTGCTGCTATAGGTACTGCAATAACCCTGTTGTTGGTGTAGGAATCCAGTCATCAAGGATAGATGGGGATATTCGCCATTGTCGTAGGTGGAGCAGCAGACGGAGAAGATTTTCGTAGGAGTGTGTCAGAGAAAATGGGTTTTGTGACCGGCGAGGAAGGCGAGAAGATAGGGTCTAATTTGTTTTTACCATTCTCAATTTTTGTGAAGTCATTAAAGCTAGAAAACTGTTTGGACTCTTGGGCCTTGAACCAATTGAGATATCCCGTGTTGGGCCATTCCTCTTGAGGAAAGGAAGTGAAGTCCCTATTAGGAAACAGTCCCTGTTGATTGGTATTTGGGGATTTTGTGCATGGTTTGAATGGAATGGATTTATTACTTGTCTGAGACTTAACCGCGTCAATGAAACATAGCCCATTAAGAGTGTCAATATGGTGTCCATTCAAAGGTGATTGTCGAGCCTCTTGATTGGCGCCCTGACTTAAGCCCAATTTATTATGTCCAACGGCAATATTATTAGGGAAAGAAAGGCAGTTAATGCCTTGAGATCTAGCATTAGCCAAGACAGGCGTTTGAAAACTGATTTTTTCACATTTTTTTCTTGAAACCACTTGCCACTCAGTATCAAGTTCCTGATAATATTTTTTTCCTCAGCTTTCCAATTTGGAACACCATTACCCCAGAGGTTGAAGAAGCAATCAAAACTATCAGTAGAAAATTTTCCCATATTGTAAATTTCCCACTATCTAGAAGCGGTAAATAATTTAAAGGTTCTGTCCTGCAGAAGCTTGACACAATATAAATTTTCTTTGCCACCAAAAATATATTGGATGGCTAGCCCAACTGTATGAAAGTCCAACTTAAACTGAACTCTTCCAAATGATATAACCAAGAAGAAATTTCTCTTCCTGATGCCACCAATGAAATTAACAGAATGACCAAATGTCTTTTGACTGTTCACTTGAAAATTTTGTCCAATAGAGAAATCAAGAGCAGGTGTGGCAGGAGCAGGAGTATTAAAAATCTTGGGAATATCCTTGCTAGTAACTTAAATTGAATTCAAAAAAATTGATCACTAATTATAACTTTGTGCACTGGCATAACTATGATATAACCACTACCAATTGTATCATCTTTCAGCAAAAACCTTGCATCAAGTACCACTTCCTTTAGATCAAGAACAACAATTTGTCTAGCTTGTGGACGAAGAATAAGAAAAGTATCTATCATGGTGACCATATCAGAACCAATAGGTCCATAAGAAACCTTCCATCTCAAAGGAAGTATTTGCGATCCAGAAAAAGATCTAGGAGATCTAGGTAAAGATTCATAACCACCTTCTAAATTCTCATTGATTCTGGCTAAGTGAAAAGGAAGACGTACCACTCTACCAATGTTGAATAATTTTCCCTTCTGATATTCTCTTCCTTCCAAAGAAAAACCTTTTGCATTTATTCAGAACCAACCAATTCTTAGAGGGCCAGAACACCAGAGTTCCTTCGATAAATTTACCCTCCTCCGTGGCTCTAGTGTATGAAACCTTCCAACAATTGGTTGAAAGCTCCATAAAATCCCAACAAAAAGGGTTCGAAAGAGAGGTATGATGGAGGAGAACAATTTGATTGGAACATAAGTGGGGGTTTGACACCGGAGAAGGAGATCGCTGGTGGTAGGGGCTAGACCTAGAGGGCTAAGGTGGAGGAGCCATCGAGGCCAACAATCTTGTTGTCTGCTTCCTGTAGGATCTTTTGTATTTTCTCGATGTAATCGTTCATGACCGATGCTATGTTGGTATACACCACATGTAGTATGGTGGTGTTGCTAGGGTCCAGGAAGGAGTACATCTTGTCAAACGGCGGTGCAATGGATGGTGATTGCCGCCTTTTTTGTTTTGTAGAGGTCCGGTCGGGTGACATAAAAGGAATGGGATCGAGGAGATGAAAGGAACCGCTAGGAATATCAGGAGATGCATGCATGAGCGTTTGTGGAGAGGAAGGGCATGCAGTTTCCCCCGACACCGCCCACATACTCCTATAGAATAGAATTTATTTACGGATCAGTTTTACGGACGCAGATTATTTAGGTAGTGATACTTCTATTTTGCATCACTATTCTATGTCATAATTCACTGTTATTCATTGATATATTTCGTATTGAGAGGTGATACTTATGTTATTTCATGTGTTTTTGCATGGTTGATGACTTTTGGAGCATGGACCGCTGCAGTCAGGATTCTGATGGAAAAGGTGCTGTTTGGAGGCAAAATTTGTGAAGATCGGAAAATCCGGGAAAATATATGGAAAATCCTATTTTTCCAGAAGACGAAGGAAGCCAGAAGGGGGGTTGGAGATGGGCCACAGGGGGCCCACACCACCCCCTGGCGCGGGCAGCCCTAGGCCACGCCAGCAGGTGGTGTGGTCACCCTGGCCCACTCCAGGCTCTCCCCTCTAGCGTATATCATCCTCCCGAAACCCTAAGACTCGGGGAGGGACAACAGAAAGATTCCGCTGCCTCTGCGGGGCGGAAAACACCGAGAGAAAAAGATCTCTCCGGTAGACAGATTTCTGCCGGGGGAATTCCTTCCCGGAGAGGGGAGATCGTCGCCATCAACACCACCATCAAGCTGGACTTCATCGGGATCATCATCATCATCACCCTCATCACCATCTCCATATTTCTGTAACAATTGCGTTGAATCTTGCATAGTTCATAGGGGAAACTTTCTCGGTGTTGATTACTCTTTATAGTTGATCATATTGAGTGAACCATTGAATTATTGTTTATGTTCAGATTGTTATACATCATTATTCCATCTCTGATCATGATCCATATGATGTCTTGTGAGTAGTTCGCATTGTTCTTGAGGACATGGGATAAGTCATGTTGTTAGTAGTGGAGTTGTGTTGAGAAAGATTCAATAGATTGTTATTTAAGTTGTGGTGTACTTTTTCTAGTGGTGTAATGTGAACGTCGACTACATGACACTTCACCTATATGGGCCTAGGGGAATGCATTGTGTATTTGGCTACTAATCGTAGGGGTTGCCGGAGTGACAGAAACATGAACCCCCGTTAGGAAACCATTGCACAAGGGACGTAAGGGTCTTAGAGTCTAAAGTTGTGGTTAGGTTTCTACCTTAATTACTTTCTTGTACTTATGGATGTTTGCAAGGGGTATAATCACAAGTATGTATTAGTCCTAGGAAGGTCGGTACATTAGCACAGGTTCACCCACACAACACTTAGAAAGCTAAAGAAGATTAATCAACTATATGAAGCGAAATCACTTGACAGTCTTCCCATGTGTCCTCGAGAACGTTTGGTCATCTTAAGTAATACAACCGGCTTGTCCTTTGCTGCATAAAGGATTGGGTCACTTGCTACATTTATTCCTACTTTCTTTTATTTACTCGTACTTCGTTTACTTGCTTTATCAAAAACCCCTAAAAATCCGTTTGCTAAGTATTTGCAGAGAATTCCTAATCCATACCACTAGCAAGCACCTTCTGCTCCTCGTTGGGTTTGACACTCTTACTTATCGAAAATATTGCGATACACCCCCTATACTTGTGGGTCATCAAGACTATTTTTTGGCGCCGTTGCCGGGGAGTGAAGCGTTATTGGAGAGTGGAACTGGTAAAGGAAACTTCTACTGAGAATATTGTTTACTTCTACTAGTTTCTTTATCTTCGTTATGGATAATTCACTGAGTTTCTTATTTGGTAATGCTACTACCACTGCTAAAGTAGTATATAAGCCACCACCTGCTGGGAATGATGTTTTTAAAATACCTACAAGAATTATTGATCGTGTTATGGATAACTACTATGTTGGGGATGGAACTATCCATCCCGGTGATCATTTACTCTTTATACACGAATTATGCGGATTGTTCAAGTGTGCAGGTATTACTACAGTTCAAGTTAAGAAGAATTTATTCTCATTATCGTTGAAAGGAAGAGCTGAGGAATGGTATGAGCTGCTGAAGAATGGTCAAGCTCTAGAATGGGAGGAAATAGTGCCTGTCTTTTATTCAAAGTTTTATCCTCCTAGTGAGATTCATAAAGATCGGAATCAAATATACAACTTTTGGCCTCTTGATGGAGAGAGTACAACTCAAGCTTGGGGGAGATTGAAGTTACTAATGCTCAAATGTCCCATTCATGAGCTCCCCAACAATATTATTGTCAATAACTTTTATGCAAGGCTCCCTCTTCATGACAAGGATTTATTGGATGCTTCTTGTGCTGGATCATTCACTCGCATGGAAGAAGAAGCTAAATGGGATCTTCTAGGCCGTATTCAAGACAATGCTGAAGCTTGGGAGAATGACAAAGGTAGAAAGTCAGGTATAAATTATGATTATGAATGCATTGAATCTTTTATGGGAACTGATGACTTTCAAAATATTAGTAATGCTTATGGTCTTGATTTGCAAGTTATTACGAATTGCTTTAGAGCTTTTGCTTCTTATATTGAAATTCCAAAAAGGGGATGGAATAAGTACCATGCACCTTATAAAGATATTGTTGACTATGTTCCTGTTGGGAGCACTGAGTGTTACATTATTGATCATATCTTACCTGAGCCTTATATCAAGAAGATTCCCTTCCCAGATAAGGTAAAGGATCATCTTTTGATAACTAATGTAATCAGTAAAAGTGAAAAGAGAACTATAAAACCTGATGAACAAATAAACGTTGAACATGTGGTAGCAATTGTGAAAGACCTTGTCACTAAAAGCATAGAAGATGGACACATAGTCTTTTGTGAGGATGCTTCTAATATTGTTTCACATCCTAATAGAACTAAAAAAGCTAGCGTTCCTGTGCTTTCTGTTAGAATCGGTGATCATTGCTATTATGGTTTATGTGATATTGGTGCAAGTTCCAGTGCTATTCCTTATGAGCTTTACAGAGAAATTATGCATGAAATCAGTCCCTACGAATTGGAAGAGATTGATGTGGTTATTCACCTTGCTAATAGAGAGACCATCTCTCCAATTGGTATTGTACGAGACGTGGAAGTTCTTTGTGGTAAGATTAAGTATCCTGCTGATTTTCTACTACTTGGTTCAGCTGCTAGTAAACTTATCCTATCATTTTTGGTAGACCTTTCTTGAGTACTTGTGGAGCTATTATTGATTGCAAGAGGAAGAAAATCTTGACTAAGTTTGATGGGGAATCTTATGAGTTTAATTTTTCGAAATTTACTAAAGAACCTTGCGAAGAGAAAACCCATAATGAGGATTTTAGAGTTGAACAACTTGTTTTTATCTCCCTTGCTCCTAACAATGCTTTGCAGCAGTTTATGGAAGATCACGAAAGTGAGATCTTCATGGAAGAAAGGAATGAGATTGACGAGATCCTCCGTCGTCAACCCAAGATGCTGAAACATGACTTGCCTGTAGAAGACTTGGGTACCACGTTGCCACCTAAAAAGGATCCGGTCTTCGATCTAAAACCTCTCCCTGATGATCTTAAATATGCTTATATTGATGATAAAAAGATATATCCTGTTATTATTAGCTCTAAACTTTCAGGAAAGGAAGAAGAAAGGTTGTTGGAGGTTTTGAAGAAACACCGAGGAGCTATGGGCTATACTCTAGATGATTTAAAAGGGATTTCACCTACTATATGTCAGCATTCTATCAACATAGAACCAGATGCGAAGCCAGTGGTGGAGCACCAACGACGTTTAAATCCTAGGATGAAGGAAGTGGTAAGGAATGAGGTATTGAAACTCCTTGAAGCTGGTATTATTTACCCTATTGCTGATAGTGAATGGGTTAGTCCTATTCATTGTGTTCCTAAAAAGGGAGGTATTACAGTTGTTCCTAATGATAATGATGAGCTTATTCCTCAACGAATAGTAGTAGGCTATAGGATGTGCATCGATTTTTGAAAAGTTAATAAAGTTACTAAGAAAGATCACTACCCGCTTCCTTTTATTGATCAAATGTTGGAAAGCTTGTCTAAAAATACCCATTTTTGTTTTCTTGATGGTTATTCTGGTTTCTCTCAAATTGTTGTTAAACAACAAGATCAAGAAGAAACTACTTTTACTTGCCCTTACGGAACTTATGCTTATAGACGTATGCCTTTTGGTTTATGTAATGCTCCTGCTACTTTTCAATGGTGCATGTCTGCTATCTTTCATGGTTTTTGTGAGGAAATTGTAGAAGTATTCATGGATGACTTTTGTGTCTATGGAACTTCTTTTGATAATTGTCTGCACAACCTTGATAAATTTTTGCAGAGATGTGAAGAAACTAATCTTGTTCTTAATTGGGAGAAATGCCACTTCATGGTTAATGAAGGGATTATCCTTGGGCATAAAGTTTTTGAAAGAGGCATAGAAGTTGATAGAGCTAAGGTTGAGGCAATTGAGAAGATGCCATGTCCAAGAGACATCAAAGGTATTCGTAGTATCCTTGGTCATGCTGGTTTCTATAGAAGGTTTATTAAAGACTTTTCTAGGATATCAAAACCCCTCACTAATCTTCTTCAAAAAGATGTACCCTTCGTTTTTGATGATGATTGTAAGGAAGATTTTGAAACTCTTAAGAAGGCTTTAACTACAGCCCCTATTGTTCAACCACCTAATTGGAGTTTACCCTTTGAAATAATGTGTGATGCTAGCGATTTTGCTGTAGGTGTTGTCCTTGGGTACGAATTGATAAAAAGTTAAACGTTATCCATTATGCTAGTAAGACTCTAGACGCTGCTCAAAGGAATTATGCTACTACTGAAAAGGAATTTCTTATTGTCGTTTTTGCTTGTGATAAGTTTAGGCCCTATATTGTAGACTCAAAAGTCACCATGCATATTGATCATGCTGCTATTAAATACCTTATGACGAAGAAGGACGCTAAGCCTAGGCTTATTAGATGGGTGCTACTTTTCCAAGAGTTTGATCTACATATAGTAGATAGGAAGGGTGTTGAAAACCCTGTAGCTGATAATTTATCTCGATTGGAAAACATCTCTTTTGACCCTATGCCTGTTAATGATAGTTTCCCAAATGAACAGTTAGGTGCAGTAGGGGTAAGCTCGCGAGGGAGCCCTTGGTACGCTGATTATGCTAACTTTATTGTCTCCAAGTATTTTCCTCCAACTTTTACAACTCAGCAAAGAAGGAAGTTCTTCTATGATTTGAGGCATTATTTTTGGGATGACCCACACTTATACAAAGAAGGAGTGGATGGTATTATGTGAAGATGTGTTCCAGAATATGAACAAAAGGAGATATTGCATAAATTTCATGGTAGTGCTTATGGAGGACATCATGCAGGAGATAGAACTGCACAAAAGGTGCTACAATCAGGTTTCTACTGGCCTACCCTTTTTAAAGATGCAAGAAAATTTGGTTTATCTTGTGATGAATGTCAGCGTGTTGGTAATATTTCTAGACGCAATGAAATGCCTATGAACTACTCTCTAGTTATTGAACCTTTTGATTGCTAGGGATTTGACTTTATGGGTCCTTTCCCTCCTTCGAAAGGTTACACTCATATTCTTGTTGCTGTTGATTATGTTACTAAGTGGGTAGAAGCCATTCCTACAAAGAGTGCTGACGGGGAGACTTCTCTAAAAATGCTTAAGGATGTTATCTTTCCTAGGTTTGGAGTGCCTAGGTATCTCATGACTAATGGGGGTTCTCATTTCATTCATGGTGGTTTTAGAAAGACCCTTGCTAAATATGATGTTAATCATAGAATTGCTTCAGCTTATCACCCCCAAACTAGCGGGCAAGTAGAGTTATCAAATAGAGAAATTAAATCCATCTTGCAAAAGACTGTTAATAGATCTAGAAAAAACTAGGCTAAAAAGTTGAATGATGCTTTATGGGCTTATAGAACTGCTTACAAAAATCCTATGGGGATGTCTCCTTAAAAATGGTTTATGGGAAAGCTTGTCACCTACCCTTAGAATTAGAACACAAAGCTTACTGGGCAGTTAAAGAACTAAATAGAGATTGTAAGCTCGCTGGTGAGAAAAGATTATTTGACTTAAGTTCTTTAGATGAATGGAGGAGTGAAGCCTATGAAAATGCTAGGCTCTTTAAGGAAAAAGTTAAAAGATATCATGACAAGCGAATACTTAAGAGAGAATTTCATCTTGGTGAGAAAGTTCTATTGTATAGGTCTCGTCTTAGATTTTTTGTAGGAAAGCTACTTCAAAATGGGAAGGACCTTTCATTATTGAAGAAGTATACCGTTCAGGAGCAATAAAAATTTCTTCTTTAAAAGATAATACTACACAAGTAGTGAATGGGCAGCGACTCAAGCACTATATTGTGGGAGATTCTTACAATGAAGATGTTGATGCCTTTCAAGTTATAACTCCGGAGAAATTCATCAAGGACCAAATTCAGAGACCTGAAGAGCCTGTTTTCAAATAGGTAACAGTTCTGGTAAGAAAAGTTCCGCAAAAATACAATCCAACTATATTTTTGCAGTTTTTAGTCAATGAGGTAAGTTACAAAGCGAAAAAGGGATGGAAACGGAGCCAAGGCCCACCCCTGGCCGTGCCACCAGGTGGTGAGGCCACCCCAGACTCCGCCTCTGACCCGTTTTCACCCAGTACCTTCCTCTTGTTATGAAACTTCATAATATATGACCCCCGGGATCTTCCGAGGTTTGTATATCATGTTTTCATTGTGTTTTTGTTTCGATATGTTTATGCCAGGTAGAATCCCAGATTTAGAGCCACAATGTCTTCCACTGGATCAGCCGAGGGAGATTCCTTAGAAGATATCATCAACCCATACATGAGAGAGTTGAAGATTCATCCCAAGGAGTTGTTGCTCGAAGATGGGGAAGTCCGGATTAAAGAGATTCAAGGCCCTAAAGGTGAAGGAAGTATGGAGGATAGGATGGAAGCACTAGAGCAAGAAGTCTTTAGGTACAAGAAGATGGCGGAGCGTGAAGTGGATATCATCCATAAGATTTGTTCTGAACTCATCACCGAGCACCAAAAGGAGACTGCTGAACTCAAAGACGAAGTCCTCTCACTCCGCCAAACAACCAACGAACTGCAGGCATAGTTCTATGACGTTCAAAATCAAAACTGTGAGTATGAGGCTAGGTTTAAATGCATAAGTGCTGCTGCAAGTTTCAGGATGTTGGAAGGCACGATGTCCTTTGTTGATGGGAAGCCCTTACCCTGGAAGATGGACGAAGATGAGAGGATACCACCACCAAAGGAGTAATTTGTCATCAGGTTTGGCATCCCCTTGTTTTGTTCCAAGCTTGGGGGAGTGTCGGGGTATCACATCACTATCTTCTATCTTTTTACCTTATTAGTAGAGTCATATCATGAATAGAGGAGTTATTATGTAGTATGGTTTGCATTATGGAAGTGTCACCTCTCTCGTTAGATGTGTATCCCTTGGTGTGAGTTGCCGTTATGGAATATTAATGAGAAGTTCTATCATTCACTCTTTTGCATAGCTTATATTAGTTTTCAAATCGTGGTTATATGATTGATCTTGTTGTTAGTACTGGTATCCCTTTGGGATCATTGAGTTAATTTAGTTGGTTTTGGCAAACCTGGCTTGGTCAGTAGCAACACTATTTTTGAGAGTTGGATGAAAAAGATAAAAGTACTCTAAAGAAAAATAATTTCATCATCTTTCTTTCTTGATTTGCTCATAAGTTTAGTATTCTCTAGTTAAGATCTTTTGTGCTTCTAATGAAGATTGCATGTTTGTCTTTATTGCTTGTATGTTTGTTTGTTTCCTTCAACTCTTATACTTGCTACCCAGCCTTGCTAGCCAAAAACCTGTACTGAGAGGGAATTCTTCTTGTGCATCCACTCCTTTAAACCAAAACATTTGCCATTTGTGTCCACCATACCTACCTATTAGCATTATTGCTATTCCAACTAAATTCTTGTTTTGTCTACCTCCCAAATTAAACTTGTTATGTGAAATTTAGTGATTAAAGCTCTCACGAACTTGATGGCACACTTTACTCTCTTGCATTTAATAAACTTGAACCATTGGGTCCTTCTTTGTTGCGTATATGCTTGCACTTTATGAGTTGAAGTTAGCAGAACCATGTATCATGGGGACCGCTTTCAACATTTCATTGGCACTTCTACCTAGTTGATATCTTGTTCTTTTGCTTATGGATCCCGGCGGTGTGAAACAAAAGTGGAACTTGTAAGATCATGGAGTTTATATGTGTGTTAGAGAAACGCCTGGGCCGCTAGCCTAAGCCATGCATAATCATGGTGGAAACTTGCAGCATAACTATAGTGAGCATTCTATGAAGCATCCTCAATAAAAACCTATGCAAATAGCAAATAAAAAGATCGCTGAGATGCTCATTGTCTGCTTGCCTTGTCATTCTGATTATGGGATAGCTCTTGTATCATGTGCAAGGGGTACCCCGTTGGCGGTTCTCAATGATACACGTGTATTTACAATGACAAGAGCTTACTCGTGACTGAAGTTGAGTAGCATGAGGTTCGGTACTCGTAAGTAAGGGGCATGAGATTTCAACTTATAACTTGTCAAGCATATCCTCTTAGTTGTGTCACTTTAACCTTAATTACCTAAAGATGCCTATGATAGGGGCAATGAGAGCTGAAAGCTAATAAGTATCATAATTTTTGGGAGCTCTTTATGAGACTTGCAATCCCTGCTTCCCTCTGCGAAGGGCCTTTCTTTTACTTTTTAGTTGAGTCAGTAAACCTACTCCCTTCTATCTCATCAAGTATTTTGAGTTGTTGTGTTTCATTCATTCATATGATGATTTATTCAATCATGTTTCTTATGTTCCTTGTTTTGCACAGTGCTCTTATCTTGATGTTTACTACTTTGAAAGCTATCATTGAAAAACCAGTTATTTGTGAACTCCAGCAAATTATCAACTATTCTTCGACCAAGATCTAAGTTTGCCATTACCAATTATGATTCACTTTATGTATCTTTATTGTGTTTCCTTTACTTATTGCAAGTTGAGTTATATAATAGTGAGTTGTCTTCTATTATGATCTATGTATTGATGAATGTGATGCTTCTTGTCCGTATTATTTTATCGACTCTTCACTCCATAAACCAGAGGCCATGTTTATTGAGCTCAGTTTCGCTTGGGGACAAGCGAAGTCTAAGCTTGGGGGGAGCATGGACCGCTGCCGTCAGGATTCTGATGGAAAAGGTGCTGTTTGGAGGCAAAATTCACGAAGATCAGAAAATCCGGGAAAATATACGGAAAATCCTATTTTTCCAGAAGACGAAGGAAGCCAGAAGGGGGGCTGGAGATGGGCCATAGGGGTCCCACACCACCCCTTGGCGTGGGCAGCCCTCGGCCACGCCAGCAGGTGGTGTGGTCGCCCTGGCCCACTCCAGGCTCTCCCCTGTGGCGTATATCATCCTCCCGAAACCCTAAGACTCGGGGAGGGACAACAGAAAGATTCCGCTGCCTCTGCGGGGCGGAAAACACCGAGAGAAAAAGATCTCTCCGGTAGACAGATTTCTGCCGAGGGAATTCCTTCCCGGAGAGGGGAGATCGTCGCCATCAACACCACCATCAAGCTGGACTTCATCGGGATCATCATCATCATCACCACCACCATCATCACCATCAGCACCCTCATCACCATATCCATATTGTTGTAACAATTGCATTGAATCTTGCATAGTTCATAAGGGAAACTTTCCCGGTGTTGATTACTCTTTGTAGTTGATGCTATTGAGTGAACCATTGAATTATTGTTTATGTTCAGATTGTTATACATCATTATTCCATCTCTGATCATGATCCATATGATGTCTTGTGAGTAGTTCGCGTTGTTCTTGAGAACATGGGAGAAGTCATGTTGTTAGTAGTGGAGTTGTGTTGAGAAAGATTCAATAGATTGTTATTTAAGTTGTGGTGTACTTCTTCTAGTGGTGTCATGTGAACGTCGACTACATGACACTTCACCTATATGGGCCTAGGGGAATGCATTGTGTATTTGGCTACTAATCGTAGGGGTTGCCGGAGTGACAGAAACCTGAACCCCTGTTAGGAAACTATTGCACAAGGGACGTAAGGGTCTTAGAGTTTAAAGTTGTGGTTAGGTTTCTACCTTAATCAATTCTTGTACTTACAGATGTTTGCAAGGGGTATAATCACAAGTATGTATTAGTCCTAGGAAGGTCGGTACATTCGCACAGGTTCACCCACACAACACTGAGCAAGCTAAAGAAGATTAATCAACTAAATGAAGCTAAAGCACTTGACAGTCTTCACATGTGTCCTTGAGAACGTTTGGTCATCTTAAGTAATATAACCGGCTTGTCCTTTGCTGTATAAAGGATTGGGCCACTTGCTGCATTTATTCCTACTGTCTTTTATTTACTCGTACTTCGCTTACTTGCTTTATCAAAAACCCCTAAAAATCTATTTGCTAAGTATTTGTAGAGAATTCCTTATCCATACCACTAGCCAGCACCTTCTGCTCCTCGTTGAGTTTGACACGCTTACTTATCGAAAATACTGGGATACCTATACTTGTGGGTCATCAGGTAGCTATAGGGGTATTTCTAGATAATACAAAAATTACAATAACCAAACCAACGCGATACTTTATGAACGTGGCTCGAAATTATAATTATTTTTTAAGTTTCACCTATTATAATTTTATATAAAAAATGATATGTCATACTTCTATTATTTGATTCTCACGTGCAAGTCACTTGCAACTTAGTATTTATTATATACAGTGTATGAATAATTCAAATATTGAGTGTTGGATCAAGACTCTTGAATTCCAACATTGCCAGCCGTTGGATCTTCTTTTCTATTTTAGCATCTAAAATATATTGCTTTTGATAGTCTTTAGCATAATATATGCATATTACTACTCCAAGTTAGTTACCACTCTGACCAGCCTTAGAGCATCTCTAGCATGGAAAAAAATAGCACGCTATTTAGCATGCTATAAGGTATTTGGAGAGTCCACGCTATTGTTTTCAAGATTTTGATTGATATGTATCTATTTTCTAAATAGCTTGCTATATCGCGCTAAAAATCATAGCGTTGGCGCTATTTCAAGTGTAGTACATTTTTTTGTTGGTGGGTGTGGAGTAAGAGAACATTTGATGAATGTGTCGAGTAAGCAAACGTACGATGAAATTTTTGATTGTTAAACTTAAGTGATCGCATCACCCGATGTTATACCTAGATTCAGCCCTGCCGGTTCTCCTCCAACTTGGATAGCGGAGGAATTGATTACACATGTACAATTATTACTCTAGGCAATTCATTAGATGCTGGAATCTTTGATATTCATGATATATCTGTTATATTTTTTAATTTTTAAAAAATGCTGTTTTGTAAAATAACACGTTATTAGCACGCTATAACTTTTATATCGTCTGGAGAAAATCCACGCTAAATTAAATAGCACGCTAGTATTTTTTCGTTGATCTCTAGTGTCTTGTCTAAATTTGGTAGTCTCTTAGAGCATCTCTAGTGGTTGTCTAAATTTGGTAGTCTACATCTTTACATAGATAATGGTGTAAAATGTTTCCTTTTTACACGACTTCAGTTTTCTAGTGGGTAGTCTAAATTTGATAGTCTATATGCCCATCTGCACACAAATAGTCAATATACACAGCAATTCAGTATAACAAATGATCTGATTTGGCGCGGGAGCGAGCTCATGAGCGACTAGTTTTTCTTTAGACATGATGGCTTCGTTTTCCAAATATGGATAATGAGTAGCTAGTTTGGAGGATGTCTAAATTTTAGACCAGCGGATACATAAGCCACTTGAGAGATTTTTTGGTCTATGGTGGTCTATATTTGGCTTAGACTACCAGATACACTAGCCACTAGAGATGTTCTTAGGCTGGTCATAGTGGGTACTAATAACATAGTGCTAATAGTTCATGTTAGTACATTCATGGGTGTATGTAATTAAGACGAAGGCAGATACCCTATTTTTTGCAGAAATTGCTTTGGAAATACTATGTACATACAAAGACTAGGACGTTACAGTAAACCATTTTTTCTAGTAACTGGACTATAGCTACTCCTAGGATAATATATTATTATTCTATATCTTTTGAACTGTAAAACCGAATTCAAAATCACAGAGCGGAAAATTCTCCCGCCTCATCTCCACTGAAATATTTCAAGTGGTCATACCCCAAGTTTTAGCCGTACGAAATTCCTTTTCTACCCCTGACAAAGGCCTAACTACTAATGTCAGGACGTGGGTATGGTTCGTAATCCCCCCAGTCTCCACAGCTCGGAAGTTGGGTAGTCCACCTTCCACCGATGCCATTTCCCCCATAGCACTCTGAAAAAACGTAACCCATATTTCACCTCTGGCTCCTACACCACCGCATCGAAGCATCCCCCCCATGCTTCGCCGGCCTACATGCCACCCAAGCCCCTCTCACCTCTAGCACCTTCACGACCGCACCGTAATCATCTCCGCCACACTTCGCCCACCTACACGCCACCCAACCCCTATCTCACCGTCGGCTCCTGCACCACCGCATCGGAACATCACCACCGCACTTCGCCCGCCGACACACCACCCCAAACCTCCTATCCTACCTCCGGCTCCTACACCACCGCACTTCGCTGGCCTACACGCCATACCTCGATACCATATACTCCTCACCAGTCTACCATATCAATCGACGTCCACCTTACCGAACCTACTTCACTGACACCCTCTTCCATACAACCGTGATAGTTTGTTGACTCCCTCGTCCACAACACCTGACCTGCTTCACCTACGTTGGTGTGCGTTGCATTAGATCTGCTTCACGGACTCAACGGTCCACTATACTAGATCTGCTTCACCGACGCTCTTGTGCAACGCCTCGAATCCATAATCGGTCGTAACAGATCTGCTTCACCGACGATGTCGTGCACTACACCAGATCTCCTTTGCTGGCCATCTTGTCAAGCAAGCCAGACCCATCAACAACCTCCACATATCTGCTTCACCGATGCTGCCATGATCTATCTGCTTCAGTGTGACTCACCACTACCGGGCACCCTCGGTGTCCTTGACGTGACCTACAAAGATGCCATGTATGTGTAGACAACGTCGTGACCTAGGTAAACCAGATCTGCTTGTTCATTTCAATATAGCAAGTATAATCCTGTGAAAATGAACTACGTTCTATATTGGTGGTAAATTCCTACCTCAATATTGGCTTAATTGATATCCCACTCTCTCTTGATAAATTCGGTGCAGTCTATGTTAAATCCAAGGGTTAAACTACTCCTTCTGTTTCAAGGTATTAGGCGTCCTTATTCTGCATGTTTTTCTTTGAACAACAATTACTCTTAATATATATAAACAATTTTGGTATTACAAAACTACGGGCGTTACCACATCAAAGTCTCCACCGTATGCCAATTCCTCATGGAATCCAAAGGTGAATCCTATCCTTTTTGAGATCCCACCTCCTACCTATTGAATGGTATACTACTTCATACTCCACCCTATGACCATGATAGGTTCACACCGACAAGTACGGAGGCAAGGGAGGAAGCCCGAGGACTCACGCCCGACAATACGGAGGCTTCGACGAGGAGACAGAGGAGACATAGACAAACCGGCGGCAGAACCGGCAAACCTGTTTCCATGCTGGAATTCTCGGCGCCAGCTACGGTGGATTGGACCCTGCGCCGACAGAACCGGCGACCGCCGGACCAGACCGGCGTCCCACCGGAAGTGCCTACATAACTCCATTCCGGCGAGCGACCGAAATAACCGACGAGCGACCGGAATAACCGGCGATGGCCGGAACTTCCGGCGGCAGATCCGGCACCACGGTCATACCGTCGGTATTGCCAGTTTGCGCATGGATCTGGGTTTGATGACCTAGAATATTCTCTTTACTTACCCCTTTGCCTAAACTACCCCAATATAGTGGTTGGCCTATAAATAGAGCCCCCATCCCCTCATGTATCCCGAGGCATAGATGATAGACTAAAGACACCCCCTTTGTGGAATCTCTAGTTTTGCCTCATCCTTTTACCAAAGGGGACCGCCTATCATCACCACTTCGTTGGAGTTTGCATCGCGCCTTCCTCGTTTTACAAGGCCTACGTTTGCGAGTGCGTGAGCGTAGTTGTCAAGACCCTCTCCAAGGTGTTCTTCCCTCTCCGCTTGGGATTGAGGGAGCATGTTACCGATCTTTTCTTGCGAGGATTCTATCGAACCGGTGGCCACCGGCGGGAGCAACCAGCCTTGTATCGTGTGAGTTTTGTGTGTGTTCATCGTGTTCTTCACGAGTTGTGAGTCCAGTTCCGCTACCTTCTCCCTTTCCCCTCGCTCTCCCATTGATTTGACCACGAGATTCGTGAAGATCGGGCCACCCATGAGGTTAGCACTCAATAGCTCGTATCAGTAGCTTTTGGTTGCCACGAATTCCTCATTGATTTGGTCTTTTCCGTATAAATTCGAAAATTTCCACCAAAAATAGGCCCAATTCATGTTTTGGATTGATCAGTGATTTGAGTGTATTTTGGTAGGTTTTTATCCGTGGATTACTTGCTAAACTTGTTAGTCTACCTTTTCCTGTGTTCCCATGGCTTTATTTCTTGATTTCCCCTTCAGATTTGAAGTTTTCCATCAAGTTTTTCCGCACAAAATCGCGTTTTACGCGTCCCGAACTCATTTCGGTGCCAGGTCCGGCAAACAGGTTCAGCAACCGGAATTTCTGGTCAGAACTCCAGTGAAACCGGCTCCACCGCCGGAATTCTGGTGTGAATTCCGGTCCGGCGGTTTGGCCACCAACTTCTTCAGCTCTGCACTGTTTTAGGCATAACTTTTGCATCCGAACTCGGATTTTGTTGTTCTTTAGCTCGTTTCGAAGAGGAGAAGGAGCTCTACGTCCTCCTCCAAGTGGTTAGTGCTATCTAATCTATCCAAATTCTATGAGCAAGGCGGAATCCAACAATAAAGGGTGGATATCGGTGATGAAAGGTATAAACATTTTGTGACTTCTTCCCACTTGCTTTCCTTTGTTAGCTACACTATCTTTGCAATCAACGAACACCTATTGAGACTAGTTCCTCTTATGATTGCTTGGGATATGCACATTTGATACTTGTAGAATTTTGAGCAAAAGTTATGAGCGTGCTATCTCATATAGTTATATTGTATAGTTGTTGGCACAAGGAACAGGCAAGTGAAAAAGAAAAAAAGAAAAAAAAGAAAAAAAAAGAAAAAAAGAAAAAAAAGAAAAAAGAAAGAACCAAAAAAGTGCCTCATAGAATAAGAAGCGCAAGCTCGATGAACATCAAATAGGTGGTACTTATTTTGCACATCTTGTATCCCACCAATTTATTGCAATCGAACTAGCGTCTTGCCTTGCACTTGTGGGACATGAGCTTATAGTCTTCGCTAGGTAATCATTTGGTTCTTCGCTCACTTTTTTCGTCGCACAAGTTCCATTTATCCTACCGTTTGTGTTTTCTTGTACATAATTCCTATCTTGTGGATTGACTTGTTTTTCTTTATGATCATCGTGGTTCTTTACTTGTCATTACAATATCTTGATTTCAGATTGTTTCATGACATGCCACCTTCCATACCCATCCACCATAAGCTTTGTGTGTGTATTTTTTATTGGTTAGTTGGTTTTGGTGTTCCGCATGAACTTCACTTTACTTGGTTTTGATTTCTCTCAAGTGTGTCCACTTGCACGATACTATCTTCCAAGGTAAAGTAAGGTTTGATGTTGCATCCCTAACCCCCTACCACTTCCATATACACCACTTGGTCTTGTGAATCATGTCTAGGGACTCCGGAACCGAGGATGATATCTATGAAGAATCCATGATGATCCACCATGACTATGACTCCACAAGTATAGAGGACATGACAGAGCACTACACCGACAATGGCCCCGCATGCTTTGAGGACCTGGAGCAATACACCTACGACGACTCGACATGCATGGAATATATGGAGCACGTCATCAACTATGGCTCCTCAAGCATGGAGGAATTGGATCTCTACATCGAGAATGGCTCCACATGCATGGAGCACTACACCAACAATAGATCCACATGCTTGGGTGATATGGAGTACTACATCAACAACGACTCCCCAAGCATGTCCGACTCGGTGTGCTACAATGACGATGCCTCACCAAGAATGGAGGACATGGCGAACTTCACCAACTTCGAGGGCTCTTCCATGAGCCATGAAGAATACCTCCACCGCTTGGAGATGGAGGACTACTACGCCAAGTATGGGGAGGCGCATCATCAAGAAACCATGACCTTCAAGGCCAAGCGTGCCACACCAAAGGGAACCACCTACTTCGATGATCCACCTCCAAGGAGTCAAGCGTGACCACCTACATGGCGTCATGCGCCACCATGTCCAAGGCGACAAGCGCCATCACCTCCAAGCCGTCAAGCGCCACCATCTCCAAGGCGCCAAGCACCACCATCTCCAAGGCATCAAAGGTATCTACCTCCAAGGCATCAAGTTCTACCTACTCCAACAAAAGTGGTGCCCCAACGTCATCCACACAAGGTGCCATGAAGCAAGAATGTTCATCGACATACATCCTCTTGTCATCATCGCCAACATCAAGAAGATACAAGACGTCATTCAAGGCATCTTTGCCTTGAAGTTGGAGAATACACGTTGAGCACCATCCATAATGCTCAACCAAGCTCAGGAAGGCACCACCATCACACGAAGAGTTCCAAGGAAAATGACTATCGTCGCGAGCATGATGTGGATGACCAAGTGCTTCACTAACATAAACCTTCGGCAAGGCACACCAATTACCTTTGTGGACACCATCATCATAAGGAACCTTTAACTACTAGTGCCACCACGAAAATGGCCCCAATATCAAGCCATTTTCCATGCCATAAAGCTTCAATGCCAAAACTTCAAGTTCAAGATGAAGCATCCAACTACAAGAGCTTCAATGCAACTTCTTCTCCAAGCACTCCAACAATGTCATTCAAGCAAGAGATGGACCTCTACTTCGCCAAGTTGGACGAGGCGATCCAAAATATGACCCCCCAAGAGATAGAAGAAAACAAGTTGCTTTTCCAAAAATTCGATGCAATGGCGAAGATGGCGTCAAGGACCAATACTTCCTATATGAGTGCCACCACCACAATGGCACCCAAAGTACAAGACAATGACAAAGTCGAGAATGGTGAGCATGGGACTTTCCCTTCACTAAAGGAGGCACTTGGAGTTGACAGAACCGAGCCTATCCCTACATTCTTGAGTGATGATGTGGTACCAATCTCATGTGAGTATGAGAGCCACTTAGCCCACTTGAGTGACAACGAGAGTGAGATGAGTGACTCCAAGATACGTGAGATTGAGTGCTTCCATTTGGAGGGCATGAGTGATACACCGAGTGTGTTGAGAGTGGTAGTTGATAGGTCATGTGAGGACACTTTGATTTCTAACGAATTACCCTCTACATCTAGTGTGTTTTCTCATGATGTGCTAGGTACCATGGATCAATAAGCACCAAGCTTGGAGATGATGATGCCTCCGACCGAGAAGATGTACATGGTGGATGAATATGATGACATCCCCATACATGATGAAGAAGTCGCCCACATAAAGGCCAATACTACCACAACACCCACTCCATATGAGAGGTATGAACAAGGTAAGAATACAGGTGGTGATGATGCCATGATCCCACTAGTGGGCATGACGATTTGTGATGATTTGCATGCTATGGATGATACATGTGGCATGACATATGTTCAACTCTTATTCCCATTTGTTGATCTTGCTATGCATCATGATGACCATGTGGATTCCTTTTATTATCATGATATTGCCATAGACATGATATGCTCTAAACGTTGTATTAATGACATCATTGCTTGCACCTTGTTAAACAATTGCTCTTTCCAATGTTCTTACAATGATGTTACAAACGATACCCCTTAGACCATGCTTTGTCATGGATGTTTTACAATTTCTCTTATTGCTTGTAATAACATGAATAATTGCTCTTTCACTTGTTTTGCGTGCAACAATAATGATAATATATTTTCTATTGAGATGGCCCCCATAGGTTTCTCAAATTTTGGAGATTTTGGTAAATGCCATGATAAGCATGTTCCCCACTTGCATACTCTCCATGCACATAAATTACACTAGATTGACACTCATGGTGATGTGCACAAGAAGAGATACGTCATGATGGATGATGTGTTTCTCTACCATGCACACATGTTCTTTCTTTTATCTATGATGTGTGTAGGTACCCGAACGATCATGTCAACCTCGGTTGAGCACGAGTTGACAAAAGGAGCTCTATAGAGCATCCCACAAGTGAGTTCAAGATCAAATCCAACTCAAATATTGTTTGCATGCTTTGCATATTTCATGTTGAAAATTGCTCTTTCCTATGGTTTGCTTGCAAGCATGTTGATGGTATTCTCCCACCTTGTGACAATCATGTTTCATTACTATTGGATATTGATGCTTTGTTTGTTGCAACAAAAATATTGAAAAAATTCTCTTTCTAATGTTTTGTGTGCAACCGTAATGCCATTATAAGCATGTATTGTCATGATAGCTTCTAAATATCTCGTATAGTTGTTGCAGCAAACATAAGGACCACTTGCTCTTTCATATGGATTGTTTGCACACTTGTTGTTTTTGCTTCCGCTCGTGATACACATACTTCCATGATCTTTTATGTGTATGATTTATGTGTGGCATCCAACATATTGAACAATTTACCTCTCCAATGGTTGGCTTGCGCACATAATGATGTTGTTTTGGATATGTTTCCGCATGTGTTTTTACCGAATTCTCCTAGCTTTGCATCAAAGATGTTGTTCAAAATTTTAGTCAATTGCTTTGAGTGCCACACTAAGAAGTTTTATGGAGTTTTCGAGTTCCCACATTTGGTTGATGTTAAAACAATTTCCATGCACTTTGACCTTGTCTATTCACCAAGTTTGCTATAGTTGAGTTGTGCTAATAGTGTTGTGAACAAGAATGGACATGGCACAAATGACATGCTCCTCTATCACGCATAAACATATATTACTTGGTTTTTTTTGGGTGAAGGTACAATTACTTATGTGTCAACCTCTATGGACAATGAGTTGACAAGACGAACTGTAGAGAGTTACCTATGGATGCCCTTCATCGATATATATCTACACCATAAGGTGACTTCCTTCTACTTGAGGACTCATCCTATAATTTTCATGAATTGGCTACACTTTCAGTGTTTCTTCGCCTTTGTGGTGAGCTATGTAGGCTTCATGGAAGGTGAAGGAACATTGGAGAGTTCTCAAGTAAATCTTCCCGAGGACGACTATGTGGTGAACCCTAGGATCAAGAACATATTTCGACCTCTTCTATGTTGTGATAAGCATGTAGAGTCGAGGATGACTCTTTTTGAAGGGGGAGCTGATGTAGCCCAACCTACGGTTGTTACCATGTCAAGGTCTCCAACTTATGCCAAGTTGTCATGGACTCCAAAGGTGAACCCTATCCTCTTTGGGATCCCATGTCCTACCTTATTGAATTTTATAATACTTCATACTCCGCCCTATGACCATCATAGGTTCACACCGACAAATATGGAGGCATGGGAGGAACCCCGATGACTCACGCCTGACAAGACGGAGGCTTGGACGAGGAGACGGAGGAGACAGAGACAAATCGGCGGTAGAACCGGTGAACCAGTTTCCACGCTGGAATTCTCGGCACTAGCTCTAGCGGACCGGACCCCGCGCCGACAGAACCGGTGACCGCCGGACCAGACCGGTGTCCCACCGGAAGCGCCTACAGAACTCCATTCCAGCGACCGACCGGAATAACCGGGAATGGCCAGAACTTTCGGCGATAGATCCGGCGCTGTCAGACTTGCCACCGATATTGCCCGTCTACGCACAGATCTGGGTTTGATGCCCTAAAATATTCCCTTTACTTACCCCTTTGCCTAAACTACACATTCTAGTGGATGACCTGTAAATAGAGCCCCCACCCCCTCATGTCTCCCGAGGCATAGATGATAGACTAAAGACACCCCCCTTGTGGAATCTCTAGTTTTGCCTCATCCCCTTACCAAAGGGGACCGACTATCATCACCACCTCGTTGGAGTTTGCATCGTGCCTCCCTCATTGTACAAGGACTACATTTTCGAGTGCATGAGTTTAGTTGTCAAGACCCTCTCCAAGGTGTTCTTCCCTCTCCGCTTGAGATCGAGGGAGCATGTTGACCGATCTTTCCTTGCGAGGATTCTATCGGACTAGTGGCCACCGGTGGGAGAAATCGGCCTTGTATCATGTGAGTTTTGTGTGTTCATCATGTTCTTCGCGAGGTGTGAGTCCGTTTCAGCTACCTTCTCCATTTCCCCTCATTCTCCCATCAATTTGACTATGAGATCCATGAAGATTGGGCCACCCATGAGGTTAGCCCTCAATACCTTCTCTATAAGTTGACGAGGTATACAATTGTAATGTTTATCTTGTTCGTCCATATGTTAGTACAGTAATTGCCTGCTCTGTAGACCGTGACAATTTTATGGAACTTTTCATATTTGTTTGCAATCCTACTTCACAAGTTAAATCATTGTAATTTCTCTCTTGTTCACGGTAAGGAGTGACTGTAATTGCATTCTCTTTTGTTGCCATGGCAAACTTTATGTCATTTAAATGTTTGTTTGTATTCTGCCATTCCCTTCTCTACGTGTTCACAAGTGATTATACTATAATGTCTATCTAGTTCTTTGTAAAAAACAACAGCCACAATCTGATATTATTTCCTCTCACAGGGAACACGAAGAATCGTAGAGTGAATCGCCCCTACAATCTTGTAAGTACCTTTTGCTTTCTATTGTTGAATGCAAACCTATTTTATGGGAATGAGTGGCTAGAACCTATATGCAGAGGAGCAACAATAAAGTAGATGCATCGTATATCCAAGTGCTGGATGCGGTGGATGTCTTCAAAGAATGAACTGACAGCAGGATGTCCTCCAACATGACTGAACAAAGAGAAATAGTAAGTCTCTTGTTTTTACTGAGATGTGCTTAGTGTCGGATGCTTGTTTCTAAGAGGCACCACATGATTTGGCTAATGATTATAACAAGATTAACCTTAAATAAGACTAGACAAAAACCAAACGTAAATCCCTTGATTTATAATTCAATCTGCTTACTTGATTTTGGTGATGATCTATTCTTTCTATATTTCACTTATGTTCATCTCTCTATATATCTATCTATATGTTAACTAGACCATGATTAGGTGGTGGTGATTTAAGGATATCCACTTTTATGCTATATTTTTCTACTATATAACAAAGACCAAATGTAAATCTCTCGATTTGTAATTCAAATTTCTCACTCAATCATCATGATGATCTATTCTTTGCTATATTTGACTCATCATCATATTTATCTATCTATTTATATATGTGTCAACTAGACTATGATTAAGTGGTGGTAATTTAAGTATATCCACTTTTATGCTAATTTATAGTCTATTATAGTATTTTCTGCTATATTTAAGAGTTTGCATGCACTCTGGAGGTAGTCACATTGTGTAGTGTTGGCACCACATGAGTTGGCCAATGATCAGAACAAGATGACCTTTAACGGTATTGCACAAAGACCAAACGTAAATCTTTTGATTTATAATTCAATTTACTCACTCAATCATGATGGAGATATCCTTTTATATATTTTATTCATGATCATCTATCTATCTTTATATACGTTAACTAGACCATGATTAGGTGGAGGTGATTGAAGTATATCCACTTTTATGATAATTTATATTCTATTATAATATTGGTGATCGCCACCATGATTGAGCTTATATGCACTCTAGAGGTAGTAACATAGTCTAGTGTTATATGTATGGGACTAGTATAAATTAATTAGTGTTGGTGGGGAGTAACTTGCACTAGTAAAAATGCATACCATACTAGTCCAAGTTACTCTACCAACACTAAAGGGGGTCTAGTGTAACACCCTCAAATCGGCCCTATGCAAGTTTTAGCGATTCCCGCCAAACCCGCATAGAAACAATTCAAAGATGCACACCAGGAACTTGCGTGCGGGTGGAAAATGAAGTAATATCATTACACAATAGTCCACAATGGAATCCACAGAACATATATATACAACAACGACTCCATGAGTCAATAATACGGATATACAATACAAGATCCAAATCACCTTGAAACCGATACAACATCTGAGTACGGATAAGATGCAAATGAGGCTAAGAGCCCTGAAAAATAACCAATGGCATCAATAACCCTGCCCAGGCTAAGCTGGAAGGGTAACCTTGCTAATGACGTCGAATTTATACCTGTCAAAGCAAAAGAGGTGCCGACAAAGGGCAAAGGAAAAAGGGGAGCGTCAGTACTGAGGCTAGTACACGGCGAGTCCAGAATTCGGCGGCTCTCGCCTACATAGGTATGGTGGACTGAAGCGGCAGCAAAGCATGCACTAAACAACCTATAGAGACTCAATACAACTGTCACCTATTAGAGAGGGATAAGAAAGACCTATTCAGAACCAACATGTTACTAACACCAAACATACCCATCCTGGCATTTCCCCCTCGAGACCAAACGAGGAAGTCAAACCAAGAAACACACACAGTTGACAGTTATTCATTCCATTATAGTTGCAACACTTCTTGGTCAGATATAGATAACATGAATCATCCTGATATCATAAGAAGTGGGTAGTTTTAGTTAATCATTCTATTCTAGTTGCAATACTTACTAGTCGGATAGCATTAGCATGAGACACCCCAGTTCCAACGGTTGTTGGCACGTTTATTATGCATTCCATTGTAGTGGAGTTGATTACTAGTCATGCCAAAGTCAAATTTATAGCACTACTTTAGTTATAGTTGTCTATGATCGACATATTGTGCTCCAAGTCGTCCATAACCATGAACACGGCTTTCAGAAAGATTTACCCTGCACGGGTGCACAAATAGCAACACACGCACGATCAACATTGGAAAAACCAAATAAAAACCCAACGACGCTTTTACGATAAAGCAATCGTGAGATTCATAAAATATTTTAGGGGACCACCCCATTAAGCTACCCGCAACGAAGTTGGCCAGCTCCGAGACAGACCCAAGGTTTGTGCCAATGGCTGTAAACGATTGGGAACCTGAAAGTGTGACTAGGCTTGTCGATACCGTGAAAATATTCCACAATTCCTAAACAGTACAGGTGCTCCATGCACAATCGTAAAGCATGGCATAAGTACAAGATAGTAATAAAGCCCCAAACTAGTTTGCGGCCCCAAGAAATAAGAAATGAATCGAGCTCTGGCTAAGGGGATTCATGGTCCCACATGCGGATAGTGCGATTGTCAAGGAACAGGTATCAAGTACTTAGGGCCTACAAGACACAAGTGAGCGGATAAAAACCAAATATTTGCTATTACCCACCGATGCCTCTACATTAGTTATATCTATTCCTAGCAATTTATTTAACAAGTTGTAATTGAAGCCATGATCATCTTCACCATTAAGCATGTGCCAACCTTACGTCAATGGTGGAACGACAACGACGCAAAGCAACACCTGAGCAAGCAACTATGACTCGCAAGGCTGACTGTCTATCAAACAACAGCCAATAGGATGTGTCCAAGGAAATATAGAGGCTGCAAGGAATATAATTGGTGCACGGAAACTAAAGCATCGCAACACGGATAACAATATATCAACAAGATGAAGTAAAGACTATAAATGCGAAATAGGTAGAAAGGGGGAGAATGCTCGCCTAGAAAACATTGCCGAAGATATATTATCTGAAGAACTTGTCGATACTCACATTAACTCAACGGCCTAATCCGCGAAGAAGAAAAGCACTGAAAGAAACACCGGATGCACTATTTAATACTACGGTGGGAGATCGGGCATGAGGGATGTATGAAGCATGACATGGCAAAGATGCGATGCAACTAGGCAACATTAAGCGGAACCGGGGTCCCGATAATTAAATAATAGGTTAATGTTGTTTAGCTACCCCTCAATTTAAATGTTGGCTTAACAAGGCAAAACATGTCATTGGTTCGCTATGCAAAATTAAATGGAGCCATTATAAGAATAGAATCGCCCGCATATAGCTCCATATTTAATTTAGGTAAATCATTGAAATACCCCCAAACAAATGAATATGTATGCGAGTATGAACAATTAATATGAAACAAGATAGATATCATATATTATAAAAATATGGGTCTCGGATAGGGGTCACACATCAAGGTCCGGAGATCTTGGGCTCGGAGGGGTTTGGGTTCAGGATCGGTCTTCGGGGAGATCAGTCTTTCGGTCATCGGGTCTGGGGTCTTGGCCATCGGATCCAGGAAGGAGATCTTGTCGAGCATCTTCGGGGTTTGGTCTTCGAAGTCCCAAGATCAAGGCCACCGGGGTCCATGAAGAAGATCTTGTGTAGCCACGTCACTAATGTACTTGTCTAACTTGTAGCTCTTGTCCGTCGGGTGTTCTACTACAACATCTCACCATAGTCCATCAACCGTCTGAGAAAAACAACACATCGTCTGAGGAGCCGTGTTGGGGATATACTTTCTGGGTATCCTCATGCTAACCAGGGCGGCGCACTTCAGGTTAGAGCTTTGCTTCACGGGCAGCCCAGTCAGGGAGAAGAGATGGACTTCAGTCTGGCTACAGGAAGGCCCAGAAGACTTACCGACATAGGCCTATAATGTTACTTGTAGTGCAAGATGTAATCTATAACCGACTCTTAGTCGTAGCCAGATAGGTCTCTCCTGTAAACCCTAGGCCAGATATCTATATAAGCCATCCTAGGGTAAGCCTTTAGGGCACCCACACATTAGTCTACAATCTCAACTCGCACAGGCGAAACCCTTGTAACCCATATTCCGGCTCTGCCGTATTACTAGATTGCTAGCAGGAGTAGGATCTATCCAAAGCCGGCGGATTCGAACCTGGGTAAACTTGTGTGCTCACCGTCTCGGAACACCATACGTCTCACACCCCTCTCTTCTGCACGCCTCAAGGACCCCCTCATGTTGTACTTGTCATCAATCCAACGACAGTTTGCGCCCACCGTGGGGCAAGTGAGCTTCGGATCTATGTTCCGAGCGAAATCTACAAGAATTAGAATTGGTGAGACCATCACCATCGGTCGCGTCCTCTACGCCTGCGACATCCCTCTCATCGTTCTCGACGAGACCTGGATTCCAGCTAGGGAGGTCGTGACTGCCTACACCATCATGTCCTTTGGCGAGATCGATGTGTACATCGGATTCATTGAACCTGCCCCACCCACCCCAGCGGTGATGATAGAGGCAGAAGAAATCTCTGGGTCCACTTTGTCCATGGAGGCGGCAGATTTCTGGATCTCAGAAAACCCTAATCCCACCCAGCCCGCACCAGTTGCGGAGATGGTGTAGAAAGCTGAACCTGAAGCAGATCTTGCGGTGCATGTCGAATCTGGAGTGGATCTCCCTATCGAGGCCAAATCCCAAATCAATCTAGCCACTGAGGTCGAAATCCAGGAGGAACAAGACAAAAACCTTGGTTCTGGCTCTGTTAATGCCTGGACAAACCATCCTTTCCTGAGGCACACGTTTAGGCGCATGGTGCGGCAAGGCGCAAACGTGGATGAAGTTCTCGAGACCATCAGGATTTTCGAGGAAGCCCACGAGGAGAGCCGGAACTACCTCAGGACTCACGCGTCGCACTTTGTCGGATATGTCGGATCCAGATCCGGCTCTGCCGATGCTGGAGACAACGAAGACTTTGTGCTAGAGGCGATCAGAACAAACACCGACTTACCCGCATCTTCGGATGATTCGATGACGTTGGTGGATTTCCAAAAGTTCTCACGGAATATGAAGAGGAGTTCAACTCCAAAGCTGCAGAAGAAGGAGAAGCCATGGATGAAGGATCCGGAGAAACCTTTCCAAAGCGCAGGAAGACATGGATCTCGGAGATAATACCGATGTCCAGATGTCTGAAAGTACCACTTAGAGCTTAACTCCAAGAAACAGACCCAAAGCCGTCTTTGCTACCAGCACTGCCAAGAAGGCAAAGAAGAAGAACAAGAAGAACAAGACCCCGGCAAAAGAACTTCCAACAGAAGAAGTGATTGCCGAGGAATATGAGGAAGACTCGGATGGAGCACTTATCCCAGAAGAACCCAAAGCAAATTCGGTGGATGGACACGTGGTCACTGCAGGTGCGCGTAAACTCATCGATGATGCGTAACTACACCTATCCCTACAGCTGTAGAACTCACTGCCGAAGAGCTGGAGGAAAGGGCTCAGGCCCTAGAAGCACGTCGTCAAGTACTCTTGGATGAAGCCAACAGCATTGAGGAAGATAAGAAGCGCATAGCTACTGCGGAGAAGTATATCTCTCTGCAGCATCAAAAGACCCGGAAACGACACAGATGGCTCAAAATGTGATGAGCTCGTTGGGAACCCCAAGAGGAAGGTATGATGAGCACAGCAGCAAATTTTCCCTCAGTTATGAAACCAAGGTGATCGAACCAGTAGGAGCAAGGAAACAACCCCAAGGTGTTGTCTCCAACTTGGAATCTTACACAACACAACCACAGAACTTTGCCCCAACTTACAGTGAGGTCGTCAATCTCACCGGTTTTGCTGAAACAAAGGATTAAACGTATTGTGTGGAAGATAGTAATTGCTTGCAGAAAGTAAACAGTAAATAGTAGATTGTAGATTGATGGTAAAAGAATGGACCGGGGTCCATATTTCACTAGTGGTGATTCTCCTTAAGATAGATAACATGTTGGGTGAACAAATTACAGCGGGGTAATTGACAGACACCGAGAAAGCATACATGCATATACTAATCATCTTGACTCCTATGAGATTTGATTGGGCATTACAACATTATACATAGACCATAATCTAACTGCATCTATGACTAATAATCCACCTTCAGGTTATCATCCGAACCCCCTCTAGTATTAAGTTGCAAGCAATAGATAATTGCATTAAGCATAGTGTGTAAAGTAAAAAATATGATTCCCCTATGGACAAAGGATTGTTGTTTTCTCCCTAGTAGCAACAACACATCTAGTACCTTAGGGATTTATGTCACTTCCCCAGATTACTAGAGGCATGAACCCACTATCGAGCATAAATACTCCCTCTTGGAGTTGCTAGCATCTACTTGGCCAAGATAGCTACTAACAACGAAAAGCATGCAAGATCACAAATAACAAAGACATGATAGAATCAATAATTAATCTGAAATAGCATCTCAATATCTATCGGATCCCCGCAAACACAACATGTAGGATTACAAATAGATGATCTTGATCATGAACGGAGCTCACAAGATCTAAACATGTTAGCTCAAACGAGGAGAACCAACCATCTAGCTACTACATGGACCTGTAGTCCAGGGATGAACTACTCACGCATCACACCTGAGGTAGGCATGGTGATGAAGAAGGCCTCTAGGGTGATCTATCCCCTCCGGCAAGGTGCCGGGAAGAGCTTCAGATCCCTCCCGATCTAGGGATGGAGATGATAGCATCTACAGACTCTTTCGTGGAATTTTGATCGGGTGGTTAGGGTTTTCGTCTCGAGGGGTCTTTATAGGCGGAAGGGCTAGGTCGGTGGAGCACCAGGGGGCCCACACCCCTAGGTGGTGCGCCCCCCAGGCCGCGCCACCACCAGGTGTGGTCTCCCTGGTGCGCCACTTCGTCTCCCCTCCGAACTCCGTGTTGCTTCGGGTAAAATATTGACTTTGGCTTTTGTCTGGTCCAATTCCAAGAATATTTCCTTACTAGCTTTTCTGAAACAAAAAATAGCAGAAAAGATGAAACTAGCACTGTGGCATATTGTTAACAGGTTAGTTCCAGAAAATGTGTAAAAATACTCCAAAGTGTGGACAAAACATAAGAAAGTAGATATAAAACAAGCATGGAACATCAAAAATTATAGATACGTTTACAACATATCAACATCCCCAAGCTTAGCTCATGCTCGTCCTCGAGCAGGTAAGTGATAAAAGAAGAATAATTTTTGAGGTGGCATGCACCATCACAATCTTGATCAAGGTTTTTATAAAATATTGATAGCTGGGATCATAGTACTTTAACATAGCATGAAAGATATAGTTCTAGCAATAAGACATAGCAACTATGTTGTAACATGAAAAGGTACAAACAAAAGATTCATGAATAACAATGCTTTGAAAGACGTTTGTTTGTTTCACATATAGAAACCATAATGAGAATGGTATTCATCTTGTCCCTCATAGTGTAGCAAAACATAAATGCATAGGACAACTTCAAAGTTCATAAGGGTGACTAGATACAAATAGTTTAAGAACAAGCAATATCAAAGTTTTGAATCGATCAACAAGTTTTGGGACAATGCACATTAAACTAAGAATGGCCACTATGCTCTCTCAATAGGTGCATAAAGATAGAAGATGGAGACTCAACATAAAAGTAAAAGAAAGGCCCTTCATAGAAGGAAGCAGGGATTAAAGTCTCATAAAGAGCTTCCAAAAATTATGGTAATTATTAGCTTTCATCTCTCATTGCCCCTATCATAAGCATCTTTAAGGTGATTAAGGTTAAAGTGAACAAATATGAGGATATGCTTGACAAGTTATAAGTTCAAATCTCATGCCCCTTACTTACGAAGACCGAACCTCATGCTACTCAAATTTAGTCACGAGTAAGTTATTGTCATTGTAAGTACATGAGTATCATAGAGAACCGCCAACAGGATACCCCTTGCCCCATGATACATGAGCTTTCCCATATCAAAATGACAAGGCAAGTAGACAATGAGCATCTCAGCGATCTTTTTATTTGCTATCTGCATAGGTTTTTATTGAGGATGCTTCATAGATTGCTCACTATGGTTATGCTGCAAGTTTCCACCATGATTAGGCATGGATTAGGCTGGCGGCCCAGGCGTTTCTCTAACACATATACAAACTCCATGAACTTACAAGCTCCCCTTTTATTTCACACCGTCGGGATCCATAAGCAAAAGAACATGATATCAACCAAATAAAGTGCAATGTTGAAAGCGTTCCCCATGGTAACATGGTTCTACTAATTCACAACTTATAAAGCGCAAGCATATACGCAACATAGATGGGCACAATGGTTCGAGTTTATTAAGTGCAAGAAAAGTAAATTGTGCCATCAAGTTTAATCACTAATTTTCACATAACAAGTTTAATTCGGAAGGTAGATAAAAACATGAATATACTTGGAATAGCAAATGCTAATAGGTAGGTGTGGTGGACTCTTCGGAATAACTTGGTTTCATTTGGAGTTGGATGCATGAGTGGAACTCATACTTGGTATGGAGGCTGGCAAAAGACTGGGAGCGACCAACTAAGATAGCAATAATGGCCATAATCATGCAAAGCGATAAAACATTATTAATTAAAGCATAAAGTTATATTACAAGTCGAAAACTAAATGATCATAGAGGTTATGGTGACTTGGTGTAGTCCTAACATGGTGTGAGCATGCGCCAAGTCAACCCAAATAAAGCATCAAAGGAGAATACCACAATATTATGCTTTTATATGCTAAAACAACGCATGATTCTTTCAAGGCACATTAAGCAATCGCAATTGATTGTAACAAGTCATGCTACATCAATAATAACTAAGCATAAATCCAAAACAATATCAAGCATGACATGACAAAGCCTAGGCCACAATCAAAAACAAGCTCCTTTATACTACTTATAAGCATGAACTTTCCTACTCTTTTCCAATCCAAACCAACTTATTTGAAAATTAATGTATGAATATGGGGGTCCAACCAATTTATTCAAGAAAAATAAGCAAACAAAAACTAAAAACAAAAATGAAGACGCTCCAAGAACAACAGAATTGTGCATGAAACAATAAAAATGAAGTGTTTGGAAGAGAACCTGAGATTTTTATTGATGAAGAAGGGGATGCCTTGGGCATCCCCAAGCTTTGACACTTGTACTTCTTGAATATTTCTTGGGGTGACATGGGTGGCATCCCCAAGCTTGAGCTTTTTTCCATACTTCATCTTATCACACTATTCTTCCCTACACTTAAAAATTCCTTTATACAAAACTTCACACAGTCTTCATTAGCAACATTAGTGTACTCAAGATAATAAGTCTTTAGGTTCAGTTTCAACACAAGTAAAACTTCCACTAAAACACAAGCTACTGTAGAACTTCCTTTAAAAATTTCAAGTGATCAAAGAGAACTCAAAGAGAAAGGGATTAAGAGGCAAATGCAAATAATGGCAGAAATCTGTCAAAACAGACCAGCAGGTAAAAACCAATTTTTTCGAAGACCTTCTGTTGCTCAAATATAAAAGTGTTGAACTAACAAAAGTTGGATAACAACCTAGGGCAGAAGCACAAAAACTGACAGCTCCATCCGACATACATAGATTTTTCATGAATTTTTACAGCGAAGCACAAAAATCTGTTTTGGGACAACAACTTTCTCAAGTCTTACTTCTCTCTCATTAGAGGTTACTCTTGGCACAAAAAACACACAAAAAGGATAAAGATCGGTTATTACAGTGGTAATAACTTCCAAGACTCAACAAAAGATTCCTAACAAAATTTGGGTTATCTCCCAATAAGTGATTTTCTTTAACGCCTTTGAGCTAGGCATAAGAAGCCAGAATCAAGTATTCTCAAATGAAGAAGCATTAAGATCAATACTAGAAATATCTTCAAAAAGGCAAGGTATCTCATCCAAATAAGTTCTAGAGGATCTTCTCTCAATGTTGTTGGGTTCACTATTTTAATCAAACGGGTTTCTAGGAACAATCCAATCAAAATTATTTTCTAAGGCTTCATGCATTCCTACAAGTTTAAAAGGTATTGGTATCTTCATTTCCTGCCCATTAGGTTTGGTTTTGTCCATCTTTTCTCATGTACCAGTAACATCTACACATGATCCTAGCATATTAAAATGATCAAAGACTTTTCTAGCTTCTTTAGTAACATCATAGAATTCCTTAAGCAAATTTCTAGAATGAAATCTCTTTTTTTAGTATCCTCAATATCTTTAAGTTTAAGAAACATCACTTGCATTATGGGGTAAAGGTTAAAAAACCTAGCTTCCAACATGTGAACTAAAGAAGCTGCAGCAATTTCAAAATTTGGAGCGAGATCTGCTAGGGATCTATCCTCGATATCCTCATGCTTGCTAACATGATTAACGAATTCTTCAATATTATCTTTACCAATTATGGAGCCACTACATATTGAAAGGTCTTTCAGGGTGAATTTAGGGATCAACATGGTGAGAAAAGAACGAGGTGACAAATACAGAAAAAGGACTAAATTTTTGTGTTTGTGTTTTTGATAAAGGAAGCAAACTAGCACAACTAATTTTTTGTGTTTTTGATAAAGGAGACAAGGAAACAAAGCAGAATTAAACTAAGAAAAACAAAAAAACAAAGTAAGAAGATTGGTTATGAAGGACTTCCCTTGTGAAGCTGTCCTGGACTCCCAGCAACGGCGCCAGTAAATAGGCTTGATGGCTCAAAATGTGATGAGCTCGTTGGGAACCCCAAGAGGAAGGTATGATGAGCACAGCAGCAATTTTTCCTTTAGTTATGAAACCAAGGTTATCGAACCAGTAGGAGCAAGGAAACAACCCCAAGGTGTTGTCTCCAACTTGAAATCCTACATAACACAATCGGTTGTCAATCTCAAGGTTGTCAATCTCACCGGTTTTGCTGAAACAAAGGATTAAATGTATTGTGTGGAAGATAGTAATTGCTTGCAGAAAGTAAACAGTAAACAGTATATAGTAGATTGTAGATTGATGGTAAAAGAATGGACCGGGGTCCATAGTTCACTAGTGGTGATTCTCCTTAAGATAGATAACATGTTGGGTGAAATAATTACAGCGGGGCAATTAACAGACACCGAGAAACATACATGCATATACTAATCATCTTGACTCCTATGAGATTTTATTGGGATTACAACATTATACATAGACCATAATCCAACTGCATCTATGACTAATAATCCACCTTCAGGTTATCATCCGAACCCCCTCTAGTACTAAGTTGCAAGCAACAGATAATTGCATTAATCAAAGTGTGCAAAGTAAACAATACGATTGCCCTATGGACAAAGGATTGCTGTTTTCTCCCTAGTAGCAACAGCACATCTAGTACCTTAGAGATTTATGTCACTTCCCCATATTACCAGAGGCATGACCCCACTATCGAGCATAAATACTCCCTGTTGGAGTTGCTAGCATGTACTTGGCCAAGATAGCTACTAACAACGGAAAGCATGCAAGATCACAAATAACAAAGACATGATTGAATCAATAATTAATATGAAATAGCGTCTCAATATCTATCGGATCCACGCAAACACAACATGTAGGATTACAAATAGATGATCTTGATCATGAACAGAGCTCACAAGATCTAAACATGTTAGCTCAAACGAGGAGAACCAACCATCTAGCTACTACATGGACCTGTAGTCCAGGGATGAACTACTCACGCATCACACCTAAGGTAGGCATGGTGATGAAGAAGGCCTCTAGGGTGATCTATCCCCTCCGGCAGGGTGCCTCGAAGAGCTTCAGATCCCTCCCGATCTAGGGATGGGGATGATGGCATCTACAGACTCTTTCGTGGAATTTTGATCGGGTGGTTAGGGTTTTTGTCCCGAGAGGTCTTTATAGGCGGAAGGGCTAGGTCGTTGGAGCACTAGGGGCCCACACCCCCTGGTGGTGCCCCCCCCCCCAGGACGCGCCGCCAACAGGTGTGGCCGCCCTGGTGGGCCACTTCATCTCCCCTCCGGACTCCGTGTTGCTTCAGGTAAAATATTGACTTTGGCTTTTGTTCGGTCCAATTCCGAGAATATTTCCTTACTAGCTTTTATGAAACCAAAAACAGCAGAAAACAGGCAACTAGCACTTTGGCAGCTTGTTAATAGGTTAGTTCCAGAAAATGTGTAAAAATACTCCAAAGTGTGGACAAAACATAAGAAAGTAGATATAAAACAAGCATGGAACATCAAAAATTATAGATATGTTTACAACATATCAGACACACGTGTGACAAATCAATTTCCGGAAATCCATAAGGTTATCTTTGAGGGAGACACAAGGATGCCTCGACTCGGCAGCAAGGGAGACCTAGTGTACCCAACACCAGTACAAAACAATGTCGTAGCTCGAGATATCCTGGCAAATAATCCAGGCCCAGAACAAATCCGATTGGGCATTAAGCTACTCACCAAGGGTCTGGAGCAGCAGAAGGTCGTGAAGTCCGAGAGCGGAAAAATGGTCTCTCAAACTGACCAATGTCGCACGGATCCAGCCTGGAATGACATAAGGCCCCAACGGGTTCGGGAGCAGCATCACCGTTCCGACCGTCAGGAAGACAACTACTCAAGAACCGGATCTTCAGCGCAGCGCCATAGAACCACACACGACTGGCGCAACATTGCTCCAGCTGTGGAGCAAGAGGCAATTGTTGCACTATATCCGAGAAATCCTCCCTGGCAAGAATCGAACGATCGCAGGGAAGAAGATAAAGAGAAACGTCGGGAGGAGGACCGACAAAGAATGCCACCTCCTAGACACTCAAGCCGTCCGACTGAGCCCTATTGCGATGGGAGTGGCGGACGAAGGAACGACGGACACCGTGCCGAGTCAAGCCGGCAGGGGGCTTGTTGCAATGAAGATCCTCCCCAGAGCCGGAATAATGACGCTCTCGATGGAGGCCGACGATCAGTCAGAAATAATCCACCTAATCCACCCTCTCCACCAAGCAGCCATCACAACGGCTCTCAAGGAGGCCAAGGAGGGCGTCATGGCGGAGGAGGTGGTGGCAGAAGCCGAAGTCCGGCTCCAAGGCACCGCAGCTATAGCAAACAACCACAACGGTGTTCCCTATCACCAAGTGACACGAGACACCGGATTAACTCCAACATAGAGGCGCGGCGCTATGAGTCGGATAATATCTATGTAGGTCCAAAGTGCTTCGGACCGCGTATTCGGCAAACAAACTTCCCGGAAGGATTTGCTATCTCAAGGCACATCCAACCCTACGACGGTGTGGCCCGGCCAGATACTTGGCTCCAGGATTTTTTCTAGACTTGCTACATCGCCAAAGGCGGAAATAGCTTGGTTGCAACCCGATATCTCCCACTTATGTTGCGGAAGACGGCACGATCATGGATCAATGAACTTCCAGAGAACACCATTCACAACTGGTATGACATGCAAAGCGCGTTCTTTTGGAATTTTGAAGGAACATATCGGAGGCCCTGTACGGTAGGAGACCTACAACATTGCACCCAGAAAGCCAGAGAAACTTGCCGAGATTACCTCGGACAATGGATCAACACCAAGAACTCCTGTGAAGGAGTAAATGACCAAACTGCGATTGAAGCTTTCATTGCAGGACTCCTAATTGGTTTACTACGTCATCGCTTGAAGTGCGACAAGGTCACTGATCTGGGAGAGATGATAGAAACAGCAAGCAAGTATGCAGATGTTGATGACAATGCAGAGGGATTACTGAACGTCCTAGTTGTGCCACGGTCGGCAAAACAACCAATGCAACAAGCTCAGAAACACAAGAACACATCGGAAGAAAAACCCAATGTGGAAACAGCAGTGGTCACTACTACTTTCAGGTCTGGAGGATGAGGACGACACGGCGGTGGCCGCGGACGCGGTCATGGGACATCAAGAGTCCAGGGTAGAGGAGACCAGCAACCTGACAAAACCTATTCATGGGCCGACATTGCCAACAACCCATGTGTGCATCACTTAGATGCCAGTAGGGGCTCGTCTCACACAAACACCGAGTGTCGTTTTAATGACGACATCAAGAAAGATGATTCTATTGGCTATAGGGCTAAGCGGAAGAAGGGAAAGAAGAATCCCAAAATAGAGAAGGAGACCAAGGAAGATTCTGACATGGAGGAAGCTAACCCTTCAAATCCCAAGTCAGATGGAAAGAAGATCTTTTCAAGGAAGAAAGACACATACATCACCTTCCTTGGATCTCAACCAGCTAAGGTCAAGAAAGTAGTTCTACATGAGCTCAACGCAACTACTCTGGCTGTCCCACAATTTTTGGATTGGTCGGAAGTGGTAATCACCTTTGACCGTGCTGATCATCCGCCTAAGTTACATAGGCGAGGAAAATATGCCTTAGTCGTCAATCCACTAATTGACGGCTGTGGTTTCTCCAAGACTCTCATTGACGGCGGTAGCAGCATCAATATTCTGTATGTCGAAACGCTACGTCGGATGCGGATCTCGGAGACGCCGCTGAATCATAGCTCTTTGATCTTTCATGGACTTGTCCCAGGAACACAAACAAATTCCCTGGGAGAGATCACTTTGGATGTTACCTTTGGAACTCCAAAGAACTATCGGACGGAGGCACTTTCCTTCGAAGTGGTCCCGTTCGTGTACCACGCTATATTCGGACGTCTGGCTTACTAGGCTTTTATGGCTCGTCTGTGTTACATTTACAATATGATGAAAATTCCATGTCCCAAAGGCGTGATCACCATCAGGGAAGACCCGAATAAGGCGCGAGAGTGTGAGGATGGAAATGCCGCCTTTGCTGAAGCTGTGTTGCACGCGCAGGAGTACCAGGAGATCAAGAAGACTATTGACCAGTCTGAGATGCCTGCGATGAAGAAGGAGGTGACAAAGCTGAATCCAGAGTTCAAGGCATCGGAAGAGACGAAGAAGATGTCGTTGAAGGATGATGAACCCTCCAAGGTGACCCAGATAGGTGTAGGCCTAGATAGCGCATAGGAAAGCATGCTCGTCAAGTTCCTCCAAGCAAATCAAGATATCTTCGCATGGCAGCCATCTGACATGACCGGAGTACCTAGGGAACTTGCTGAGCACTCTCTAAATGTACACCCGAACACTAAACCCGTCAAACAGTCCCTACGATGTTTCGGCGATGAAAAGCGTAAGCCAATAGCTAAGGACCTAGCCCGGTTCGAGTTAGCCAGATTCATGGAAGAGGTCATCCATACTGATTGGTCGGCCAATCCTGTAATGGTCCCTAAAAAAGGACACCACTGATTTAAGGATGTGTGTTGATTATACTGCCTTGAAAAAGGCTTGTCCCAAAGATCCGTTTGCTCTGCCTAGAATTGAACAAGTTATCGATTCTACGGCAGGCTCGGAACCCCTATGTTTTCTCGACGCATATTCTGGTTATCACCAAATCCGTATTTAGGAATCAAACAAAGTCAAAACTTCATTCATAATCCCCTTCGGAACCTTCTATTTTGTTACGATTCCCTTTGGTCTCAAGAACACGGGAGCTACATACCAGCGCACTATGCAGCGTTGCCTCCACGACCAAATCAGACGCAATGTACATGCATACGTGGACGACATTGTGGTGATGTCCAAAAATAAGGAAACATGAATTTCCGACTTGGAGGAAACGTTCGCTAATCTACGAAAATACAACATAATGCTTAACCCGAAGAAGTGTTTCTTTGGAATACCAGCCGAAAAATTGTTAGGTTTCATTGTGTCTCAAAGAGGCATAGAGGTGAACCGAGACAACATTAAGCCTATACTCAATATTTCTAGGCCGACTCGCCTGAAGGACGTTTAAATACTAACTGGTTGCATTGCTGCAGTCAGTCGGTTTGTAAGCCGGCTCGGAGAAAGAGCCGCACCACTCTACAAGCTCCTGAAAAAGACCAAAAATTTTGTTTGGACTCATGAAGTTGAAGCTACACTACAAGACCTGAAAGCAGTACTTTCATCTGCTCCTATCCTTGCAGCACTGGAACCACGAGAAATGATGTTTCTCTATCTCGCTGCGACAAACAAAGTCGTTAGTGTCGTCATGGTGGTGGAGAGACTAGAGGAAAATTAGGAACACCTGGTGCAGCATCCGACTTACTATCTCAGCGAGGTCCTAACTGAATCAAAGCAGCGGTATCCGCACTATCAAAAGCTGGCTTATGGTATGTTTTTTGCATCTTGTAAGTTACGGTATTATTTTCAGGAACATCCCATTACCGTCGTGAGCACAGCTCCCATGAGAGATATAATCAACAACGGCGATGCTACAGGACGCGTTGCAAAATGGGGCATAGAGCTTTCAACTTTCGATATTGAGTATAAACCTCGTACAGCAATCAAATCCCAAATCCTCGCTGACTGTCACTGATTGGACAGAGACAACGGAGAATATAACCCTCCCAGAGTCGGAATATTGGACCTTGCACTTTGACCGGTCTAAGGCGCTCGGGGGCTGGCGTGGTGCCCAAATCACCCCAAGGAGATAAACTTTTCTATGTGTTGCAGATCCACTTCATGGCGACGAATAACATTGCCGAGTATGAAGCACTACTGCATGGAATCCGGATTGCTAACGATATCGTCATCCGACATTTGATGTGTTATGGAGATTCGGATCTTGTTGCCCAACAAGTGTCGGATATCTGTAATGCGAATAAACACATGGCATCATATAGAGTTGTCGTGGATGAACTATCTAAATTGTTCAATGGGTTTGAGGTTCAACACATCCCTCGAACAAAAAATGAGGAAGCAGATGCACTATCCCGAATAGGCTCTGTACGGAAAAAGGTCCCGAGTGGCGCTTTTTTGGAGAACCTTAAAGTCCTCTCCATAAAATGAGTAGACGAGGAATATCTGACCAAGTCCGACTCACCTTTAGTAGAAGTTCTGGTTGTAATTCCCAGCTGGACTCAACCCTACCTTGACTACTTGCTTGATGGCAAATTACCCGAAGACAAGATTCTGAGCTGGTAGATCATCCGACGAGCAAAAGCCTATACTATAATTAGTGGTGAGCTCTATAAGCGGAGCGTGTCTAGGGTCTTTCAGCGCTGTGTATCTCCGGAAGGAGTGGAAATGTTATGAGAAATCCACAAAGGCGAGTGTGGTCACCATGCTGCAGCCAAATCTTTAATGGCAAAAGCTTTCCGACATGGTTTTTTCTAGCTTATAGCAAGGAAGATGTCGAACGGCTAGTCAAGACATGCAAAGGCTGCCAAAAGTACGCCAAACAAGCTCACAATCCGGCTGATCAGCTGCAAACAATACCTATAACACGGCCTTTCGTGGTCTAGGGGCTTCACATGGTAGGACCGTTTAAACGGGATCCAAGTGGATTTACTCATCTCTTACTGATGGTGGACAAATTCACAAAATGGATTGAGGCTAAACCCGTCACCAGTTGTGATGGAGCAACAGCTAGAAGATTTGTCGAGGATGTCATAATCCGATATGGTTATCCGCATAGCATTATCATAGACAACGGGAGTAACTTCTCTATGGGAGAGCTTGCCGAATTCTGCGATGAACAAAATAGCTGGCTTGACATTGCGTCAGTCGCACATCCACAGGCTATTGGACAAGTCGAAAGAGAAAATGGTTTAATCCTCCAAGGTCTAAAACCAAGACTCTAAGCACCACTACGACGTGCTGCGGGGGCTTCGGCAGAGGAATTACCTTCTATGATATGGAGTTTACGAACAACTCCGAATAGGTCAACCGGATACACACCTTTCTTCTTGGTCTATGGTGTAGAAGCAGTTCTTCCTAGCGATTTGATTCATACTTCTCCCAGAGTTGCCGCGTATATTGAAGAGGATGCTGAAACTTCTCGATAAAATGATCTCGACTTAGTCGAAGAAGTTCGCGTCGTTGCTGAGATGAGATCAACAGCCTATCAGCAGAAGTAACGCAAGTATCATAGCCAGAGAGTCACAAACCGGTCTTTCAATAAGGACGATTTGGTTCTCCGTCTTGTGCAAAAAAGAAAGCACAAACTTTCCCCAGTATGGGAACGACCCTTTTAGTTAGACGAGTATTGAACAATGGTTCTTACTATCTAACTGATATGTGGCCATTCAAAGAATGACCTACTACTAAGAAAAGAAAGAGAGCTGGAGGCAGTATAGACCTAGAAGAATTAGACAGACCGTGGAATATTTCTCAGCTACGTCCCTTTTATTCTTAATTTATCTTTCTTTGTAATCATATATGTGTACATGTTCAATAAGAAATAAAGTATTGGTTGCCTCATTTTTCTGAGAAGTTTTATATTACCATCTTATTTCCGAATGATCATGTCATAGTCGAAAATCCCAGAATACTTGAAAGTACTTTATGCTCATCTTTGTTCTGGTTTAGATTTCCGATTCTAAAATTGCTACCTTCGGGTATAGATTTAAATTTTCTACTTTGTACTTTTGTTATTTATCTGATTGCCAGATGCGGGCATTTTTCGAGTAGTGAATTGTTGGTACTCGAAGCCGGCTTTGATTCCGAGTTTAAATTGGTTTAGCAATTGAGCTCCGTTGCTCGGCAAAGTTTCCGTGCTAAAGGTTAGCCGGCTCACGAAAGGGCTGAGGCGGAAAGCCAGATAAACGATAAGTATAGAAAAAAAACATAAGTTCTTATGTAAACATTTCAGGCACATAAAATTAAAGCCAAAAGTGCTAAATAGAAATAACAAATCTTAGAACTAGCAAAAGTATTATACTATTTATTTACATCCCGAATTGTTTTCAGAATAACACATTGTTTCTTATGATACTCTACGATGCATGGGGAGAGGTAGGAGCTGCCGGCTCACTAGATACATCAGCCTCACCTTGATATCTTTCCGAGACGTTCAAATCCAAAACGGTTTGTTCGTCGTTAGAGACTTCTGTTGTTACCTTGGAAGGCGGAGGAGGTGTCTCCACGCGAGTGAAGAAAGGAGTGTCGTAGTTGGTTAAGTCAGCTACGTGGCACCCATATCTGGCACAGGAGGCCATGATGGATTTGATGTCCTTCTCCTGTGCATCTTCATCCACAGTTGAATACCCTCTGGTTACTTGCCAGATTTTCATGCTTCCATGGTGGCTCATAACCATGGTGAGAGCATTCTGCACTGCGGTTCGCGCGTAGGACATGTTCCAGTCCTGAATGAACTGGGGAATCTCCTTGGCCTTGTCTCGCACTTCAAAGTCGGACATTCTATGCATGTCCGGAACCTTGATAACTTTGCCAATATCATCGAAGGATTGGTGGAAATCATGAAGTAAATCGCTGACTTGGGTAAGCCAGCTAGTGCGAGACTTAGTGGAGGCTGAATCTAGTAAGTTTAGAGGAACTGCGCACATATTGCAAAAGGCTAGTAAAATAAATCCAAACTCCAAGTGTCAGAAAAAGCAGAAAGTCAGAAAGAAGGAAACATACCGAAGATGACATCGTCAACTTTGGTCTTCTCTTCCCGTAGGCTCTGGAGTTCCGCTCGGAGTGCCTCAGAGATGTCCTTCTCTCTGAACAAAGCATCGTTGATATCCGAGATCTTTTGATCCTGGGCCACGATCCTTCGATCATGTTCGTCGGTGGCCATGGAAGAGGATTCAAGAATTTGAGCAATGCTTCGTTCATGATCCGCCTTCAACATGTCCAGCTCCCAACGTAAGTCGGTGTTCTGCACCTCCAGGGTCTTCAGATTTCCGTCTTCTTCGATCATAGCACAAGATTGCTTTACCAGTGTTGTAAGCAAAAGAATAACAGTTCAATAAATAATTCGACTATGAAATAAAGGGCAAGGTTTGAGTACTGCAAAGTTTACCTTCAGCCTCATCCCTTGACACTTTTAACTGAGCATTTTCAAGCCGGAGAGCTCTGATCTCTCTCCGCTTGTTGCAGATATTCTTCAACAATTCCTGGTTATATGAATTAACTTTCTGTAAGTCAGAATACCTAGAGTCAGAAGTCTACTAAAGACTCGGGCTAATATTTTTATTAATATCAGCATGAGCCTTGGGGGCTATACCAGTTCATTCTTTGGCATCCTAAGGAAGCATAAATCCGGATTGTCTATCCAACTTCATGCTTGGGGGCTAGAGGATATGAAATGAAATAAAGTAAAAAAGGTGAGTTAGAATTCGACTTACATGATGTTCATGGGTGAGCTTGCTTAAGCTCATAGACACCTCGGTACTAACCTTCTCGGCGAGGGTCAGCGAGATTACTGGGGGTGGTGGAAGCACTCCGGTTCTCAGTCCCTCGTCACGAAGACGGATCTGCTCAAGGATTTCGGAGTACTTGATGTCCTCCGCTTCTTGTGCCTTCTCCTCGGTAGTAATATTCTGGCTTTCCAAGCATTGCTGGGCTAGCCGTTGGATCTCTTCCATAGATTTCCGAGTAATGCCAAGTTTGGCAAGACCCAGATTGTTGAGAAGGTTTTCAGTGAAGACCTCTGCCGAGGGATCATTATCCGAAGAGGGTTCACCCATATCAAAACCTGAGTCACCCATGGTGATGTCAGTTTGCGATCCGAGGATCATTGGCTCTCCTTGTTGAGTCGGATCTTCTACGACGGTCAGAGATGGAGTAATCTCCGGCGCCGCAGAAGGCTGAGGGGCAGGAGTCCGAGGCATTGTGGCAGGAGAAGTCAAATTCATCTTTGACTGGCGAAGGGGCTTTGACGAGACTCCTTTCCCCTAGCCCTTGGTGAGCTGTTTAGCTCTGAGGAGGAGAATAAAGAACATTACATCTCGGAAAGAATTATGAACAAAATACAAAAACCTTGTGAGGAAAGTTACCTCTTCAAAATGGGCACCTCCTTCGTGCCAATAGCCAGAGTCGGAGCCTTACACTTTCGAGTAAAGGTCTTTGGCAGTGGAACTAGTTCCCCATCATCCTGAGAGATCTCATGAGGATATCCCGCGAGAGGAGAAAGCTTCGACTCGGGAAGGTCAGCAAGCTGAAAAGAAGAAATATCTCAGTATTGCAAAAAGAGACAATAATGTAAAGATGAACACATAATTTGAGTTACTGCTAGAAACTTACCAGTACCAAAGGATCTTCGGCCGTATGCATATCCAAAGATAGCTCCAGGAATTTCTTCTCGATCTGATCCCTTATCAGCCACTTGATTTGGGACTCGTATTCCTTATCTGTGTAAGGGCGGGAGCAGATTCGGAGGGTATCCTTCTTGGACGCCATAATGGAATGCATAAGCCAGTCTCCATGATGTTGAAGAGGCTGGATCCGGCGTCCCACCCAGGAGTGAACCAAGTCGAACCCCTTAAGTGTTGGGAATATGCCCTAGAGGCAATCATGTATGATGATATTCCTGTGTATTCATAAGGTTATGGTCCATGTATGAACTGCTGATATGTATCATCGAATATGTGATTTGATTGTGGAACTACATATTCATGTCGTTCATACTAATTTTCCTTGGTCACTGAGGTTGTGCCGGACACACAACTTGGACCAATGTGAAAGTCGGCAGATGACTAGGTTACACTTGTCATGGGCATGGAGATTCTATTCCGACTTACACGGATTCGGCTAAAGAGTTTAGCGAGTCAAACTGACCCATATTGAGATGCAACGAACAAGTCGTCATTTGCATGTCTCAATCAATGTAATCCTTAGACCTGAGGTTATTGCACAATCCGAGTTGAGGATCTCCGACTTAGGTTCTGTCAAACGCTGTTCCGTCATTGGGCAGTTATAAAGGCGGAGTTCGGGTCGACTGAGAATCAAGCTGCGTGATGTCAATAACCAAGACGGGATTTTGCCCCTCCATCTGGAGAGATATTCTCTGGGCCCTCTTGGAAGATATGATTCGGAAAACATGGCCATGCGCGTCACAGTCAAGTGTTAACCGAGGCAACCGACTAAGAGTTAGTCGGATGAATCACTTATCTCGGATCAAGAAAGAGAGTCAGACTATTTAAGGGATGATGATCGCCTATAGTCCGACAAGGTATATCGTGAGGCAAAAGGGACTCAAACGAAAGTCGCATTGGAAAGGTATGTCATCATGACTTATTGGTACTTGGGAGTTGGCACGTTCTGCTAGGAGCCGCTACCAACTGATCGATCACGAGTGAGACTCGGAATCGTGTCCGGGTTACCATGAGCCTGTCGGGTCACACACTTAAGAGCGGGAGCAAGTTTGGGTTAGACCCAAACAGGAAACCTATTTGGGTTGGACCCAAATAGAGACATGGACTTAGTAAGCAAGTGAGACTTGCAGTGGCTAATATAGGCCTTTTAGTGAATGGGCCACAAGTGAGTGGAGCCCACTTTCACTCCCTATATAAGCTGGGGCGCAGGTACTTAGAGCACAAGGTTAGGTCACTCCATGTGTTGGAAACCCTAGCCCCAGTCTGTCTTGTCGCCGCCGTACTAGACCTAGCAGTCCATCGTCGGCGCTCCTCCTCGTACGTGTGGATACCGGCGGAGGTGATGTATGTTCAACACTTTGACGATCGTGAAGAAAGAATGGATCGTGGATTGTGGAACCGGAACGGATCGCGAGGACTGCACTGCATCAAGTGACGTGCTTCATCAATTCCGCAACAGCGCGTCTAGTGGTAATCCTCGTGGCCTTCTACCTGAGCTGGATCTTGGGATCACCGCGTAGGGAAAAGTTTTGTCTATCTCTACATGCCCCAACATTAAGGCCCGTGTGCTTCATCAAATATTCAATCCGCCTCTTGGCAAGAAGCAGATCGTCACTGAGAGCCGGTGCATCTACGTCCTAGGACTCTTGGGGCGTGGCGGCAGCGTTGACAAAAGCCGGCAAAGTAGTAGCTTTGCTGGGAGCAGGAATATCCTTGTGATAAAAGAAAGTGGACGGCCACTGTTTCACCGACTCACTTGCCTTAATCCGAGGATAGATGTGCTCTCTCCTAACGGAAAAACTAATTGTTCCGGTAATGTATGGATTACCGGTAGTGATTGAATTTCTCCGGATATGAAAATAAAACCGGAAAAGAGTGAGACTCGGCCTAATGCCAAGATACCCCTCGCACAAAGAAGCGTACGCGCTCATCTCTAAGAGAGAGTTTGGGGGAAGATGATGGAGTTGAACTCCATAGTGATCTATAACCTCAGAAAATAAGTCTGAGGGTGGGAAACTCAAACCTCTGTCGAGGTGGGTGCCGAAGTGTACCCGCTCATCAGCGCGAGGAGTAGGGACGGTTTGGCCGTAGCCGCTCCGCCAGTCGCCGGCACGGAGGAGTCCTTCATTCTCCATGACGTGGATCTTGGCATCATCCAAGACGCAGGGGATCCAGACCCCGCGGTGACTCTCCCTCTTTGCTGCCGAAGTCGTCGTTGTCGTTGCTGTCATGCTGAAAGATGAGGTCGCAGCCATTTTTTCGTGGGCAGGTGACCTGGGATGGGCGGCGCTGGAAGATTTTGGGGAGGCAGAGGAGCTCTGTTTTCGTGGGAAGCGTTGGGAGGAAGGAAGCGGCACAAATGCTAGTGAAGAGAAGATGGAGAGAATCTCAACCCCTTATATCCTTCGACCACGCCAAGATTCATGCAATGTGTACAGTAATTGTGACATGCCTCACGGAAGGAGATGGGTAACCCCACGCGATGATTACGCCGCCTCGATCTCCACACACGCATTAAAGCGACGCCTCGGTTCTACGGAAGGCGGACCCACCAACGGTCGTGCTGACGCGAATGTCTGTTAGTGACGTGACTTGACCATGACTGATATTAGGTTACGTCAGAGACCAAGTTCCGGCTTAGTTTGAATTTCAAGCCGGAAACCCAAATAATGTATTCCTAGGTCTAACTCTTTTGAGACCCGGATCCTATCCTTTCTTTTGAAGTTTCAGGAACACTTCAAGATTCAGCAAGCCGAAGATCAAGCTAGACGATGATGAAATCCGACTTTGGATCTTGGAGGCTTCTTGGGGCTGCTGTTGGGGATATACTTTCCGGGTATCCTCACTATGCCTCACTAACCAGGGTGGCCCACTTCGGGTTAGAGCTTTGCTTCATGGGCGGCCCAGTCAGGGGGAAGAGACGGAGTTCAGTCCGGCTATGGGAAGGTCCAGAAGACTTATCGACATAGGCATGTAATGTTACTTGTAGTCCAAGATGTAATATGTAACGGACTCTTAGTCGTAGCCGGATAGGTCTCTCCTATAAACCCTAGGCCGGATATCTATATAATCCGTCCTAGGGTAAGCCTTTAGGGCACCCTCACAATAGTCTACAATCTCAACTCGCATAGGCGAAACCCTTGTAACCCATATTCCGGCTCTGCCATATTACTGGATTGCTAGCAGGAGTAGGATCCGTCCAAAGCCGGCGGATTTGAACCTGGGTAAACTTGTGTGCTCACCGTCCCGGAACACCGTACGTCTCACACCCTTCTCTTTTGCATGCCTCGAGGGGCCCCTCATGGCGTACTTGTCATCAATCCGACGACAAGCCACATAGAGGAAACAAGCTCGAGCAGCAACAGGAACCTACAGAAGCAGCATCGCACGCTGGACACAAGAAACGGTGGCGGACACGAGGCCCGGGCTCTGCTTGGGTGTAACTACCTCGGTGAATTACGCTCTTAGTTACATGCCTGGATGAACGAAAGTGGTTAAAATAGTACGGTGGGGCCCAGGGCCACTCATGGTAGACCTTTCGGCCGTCCTAACCACTTTCAGACATCGGGACAGGAACGAGCGGCGTAATCGGCAGGCGAAGGGATCAACTACATACACAAATGAGTATGTATGCAAGCCACATACAACAGTCCTCAGAGCCATTCCATCTAAAACGAAATAGAAATATTGCAACGCCATACGGCAAGATTCAAATGTCCTAGATAGAGATAATAATTTAGGATAGCTCCTCATACATCACACATCAGAGTATCAGGCGGAAGCGGAAAACAAGATCCGAGTACGGATAAGAAGCAAATCGGGATAAGATGCCACATAAATAAACACATCCCGCCCACAGATCTCACGGATCCCCGTTCCCGGAATCTCTACACCGAATGATCGTTGCCAACATCATCTGTCTCTTCCACCCAGTATCCATCTTGCGGGTACACCTGTTCATCTGAATCAAACAATTTATCGTGTGAGACCCTAGGGGTACTCAGCAAGTCTTTATGCCGCTAAAAGGGACACAACCTGGGGTGACGCAATTACAGCAAAAGATAATACCTAACAATTCTACAGATACTCGCTAACCATCCGCCTAACCAATGATAGACGGATGTCTGTTAATTAAGAACAACAGTTATAACAGTATAATTAACAGATCCATCCTCCTCCTCGCTTACCAACGAGGAAGCGGACGAACAACCCCATAATCCGTTGGCAGTTTTATTATCCATTCCATGAGTATTACACTATTTACTAGTCAAGTACTTAGTCAAATTAAAAGCGGTACTTTAGTTATACTTGTCTATGATCGAGAAACTGTGCTCCAAGTCGTCCATAACCGCGGACACGGCTTTCAGAGAGATTTACCCTGTAGGGGTGCACGAATAGCAACACACACTCGATCAACCTCGGAAAAACCAAATCAAAACCCAATGAGGCATTCACGACAAAGCAATCATAGGATTCAGAAATATTTCAGGGGGCCACCCCAATCAGCTACCCGCAACGAAGTTGGCCGGCTCCGAGACGGACCCAGGGTTTGCGACGACGGCTGTAAACGACTGGGAACCCGAAAATGTGACTGGGCTTGTCGATACCGCGAAAACATGGCGCGATCCAAAACAGTACAGGTGCTCCTCGCACAATCTTAAATAAGCAGTAACATGGCATAAGTACAGGATAGTAATAAAGCCCCAAACTAATTGTGGCCCCAAGAAATAAGAATGAATCAAGCTCTGGCTCAGGGGGGTCCATAAGGCCTCCCGGATGTGGATAGTGCGAATAAACAAGGAACAGGAATCAAGTACTCAGGGTCCTACGGGACACAAGTGAGCATGAAAACCAAATAGCAGATATTGCTCACCGGTGCCTCTTTCATTAGTTATGCCATTACTACTCAGGTTAAGTTGTTTAGGTACCTCGTGATCCATCAGACATATACATGCTTTTCTACGACTCGCATGGCTCAAACAACTCCTGTAGTAATGGCTCATGGGATGGAGGAACAAGCTTTGGTGGGGTTTAAAAGTAAAGGCTATGCAGTACTTGGGATTCAATTTAATGCAATCGCGACTCAATGATGCAAGAATAAGATAGAGGCAATAGGTACTATATGTATGCAAGCATGTGGTAGTGCTGGCCTGGCAGCTCAGTTGAAGTGAGAGATGGATCTGGGTAGTACTCCTGTGATTCCTGGTAATTCTCCTGTTGGGCGTCTATTCGAAGAAGAACCAAACAAACAAGGGCCAACATAAATAAAGTGCACAAGGATATGAATTAAAGTGCGACAAGCAAACAAGCATGCCATGATGAATGATGCACAATTTACATGGCATTAAAGTAGCATGGCAAAGGTGAGGGGTGGATACAAGAAATAAAGCATTTTATTATTTATTTGGTCCAATTTTATTGTCATAAACAGTTCAGGTTTTTAATAATGATATGATGCATGCTTCAAATCAGAACAAGGACTGCATAGATAGAACGGGCTCGTCGCGCTGATCGATTTAGACATATTATTTGCCAAATTTGCAGTTATAGAATTAAAGTTATTAATTTATCAAGAAAAGGGCATTTTATTGTAATTTTAATCATCTCGAAATTTTAAAGTGCTCAAACCTTAATTTGAATGACATATTTGAATTCCTCACATTTTTCTGATTCCAAAACATATATCATTTGTATTATTTGGATTTGTATTCTAAAAGTTATTTAAATCTGATTTGAAATTTGAATTTAAACAATTTCTGAAAAATTTATTTAAACAGAAAAGCGTTTTACACTTAGGCCAACCTAGCCACAGTCACCGACAGGTGGGCCAGTTGCTGGCGGGGCATGGGCACGCGGAAATTCTTTTCTCACTGGGGCTCTGGCTAGCCCATGTGATTGACAAGCGGGACCAGTGGCTACGGCCCACGTGCCAGTGGTGGGTAACCCACAGAGGCTGACAGGTGGGGAGCGGCTGGAGCGCGGGTGGGTTATCCTAAACAGTAGGGGCGTTTCTGTAAGATACGCGAGAGGCTGACTGGTGGGGCTAGCGAGGAGCGCTGGTGGAGCCAGCAAAAGACGCAGGGGGTTAAGTGCAAAAAGGGTCGCGGGCACTGTTTCTCTTCTTGTTCTCTAACAGACTGACGGCACGCACGGCGCGGCGCAGCGGGGATTCGATCCCACGACCTCGCGCGCGCGAGCGGCGGCGGCTACCGCTGGGGTGGCTTGTGGTAGTTGGAGGAACGGGATCACGTGGCTAGATAGGGTTCCCGCGTTGCACAGCGAGAAGGCGACGACGAACCCGCCGTGCGCAGAGGGCGTTTGGCACGACGTCCGGCGAGACTAGGAAGCGGCAGCGAGATAGAAGATGTCTGGGAGGATCACGGGCTCACCGCGGGGTTGTCGGTGGGGTTGGCTCGGGCAGGGAAGCAGCCGATTGGCGAGGATGCAGGAGCTCCGGCGACCTAGGGTTTCGGGGGAGCGGCGAGGATCTGGCGGTCCTGGTGGCCTTCTCCTCCTCGCTGGGCCGGTCAAGGTGGAGCAGTGGTACCTCCTTGGTCTTCTAGACCACCTCCACAACACGCACGCCGGCCGGAACGACGAGACGCAGGGGTAGACGGCGGCGACTGGCGGCGAGATCTGGCGACGGTGAAGAGGGAGGGAAGGCGCGGCAGAGCTTGGGTGGATCTGGGCGATGTAGAAGAGATGTGGGGGATGAGGACAACGCGAGGGAGAGAGAGGAGAGGCTGGTGGGCACGGGGTAGGGAAAAGTGGCTTCGGCCCTTTTTCCTTCTCCTCCCTGATCACGTGGTCGAGCTGGGGCTCGACCTAGGCAGCCAGGGCAGCGGCAGAGGAGAGGGCTGCAGGTGGGGCCGAGGAAGAGAGGAGGGAAGGTGGGCTGGCACGGCAGGTAAAGAAAGAGAGAGAAGAGGGGGTCGGTTTAGCTATGGCTAGGGCTTGCTCGACTTAGGCTAGGGTTTGGGGTGGCTAGATGAGTAGCTGGGGTGTGGGCCAGGGAGAGAGAGAGAGGGCCAGGTGGCCAGCATGTTAGAGAGAGGGAGTGAAAAAGAGAGAGGTGAGATGAGGTTTATATTAGGCTAGGTTTAGAGAGAAATAGAGGAAGACCTAGGGCTAGGGATTTAATTAGTTGTGTAGGTTTTTATTCTTGTTTAAAAGGATCAACCCAAGAGGAGCTAGTGAGTGCTTTGGAACTAACATGAGATGAGGTGGAAGATTAACCAAGAAAAAGAAAAAGGAAATATGTATGGGAAGAAGCCCTCTTTGAATCATGCATGGAGATAAATAAAAGAAAAAGATGTGGATGAGAATAAGGGGAATGATGGATAGATGATGTAGATGATCCCACAAAGAAGAACCACTAAAACAAAGGAAAAACAAGTGGTTGAAAGGTGGTGATGGTGGTTGCATGGCCCATGCAAAAATAATAACTGCCATGATTTATTTTGTGAAAACAGTAATACTAATATGGCATTATTCTTATGCATTCCCAAGGAGTGGAATAAAGGCCAAGCAAAAAAATGTTAGAATTAGATCCATCCTATCTCCCATGAGCTAGATTAAATACCAAAAGAAAAATAAAAGCCCATGGTAAAAGGAATGGTGGAATTATAAGGTGGTGAAAAGAAAGGTGATGGATTGAATAAAAGATATGCCCCCAACTCAACTTGGGAATTTTAACAATATATCAATAACCAGATACAATATCAAGAGGCAAATACAATTAATAATGCATATGAGAGAAAAACCAAAAGAAGAGGGGTTTTATATGATGCTCAAATGCAAGGTGGCATGATGACATGAGCATGATATAATTATGATGCAACAATTATGTATAGGAAGTAGCCAATATATTACTAGACTAATTAGCATTACAATTGTTAGACAATTGGGATGCTACATCGGGGGTGGCGGAACTCGGGCTCCGGTGAGAGGGGCACGGGGAGGATGCAGGGCACATGCGGCAAGGTCACATGGGGAAAGGAGGGGCCTCCTGAGGCGCACGGGGCATGGCTGCAGGGGATCGAGCTAGGGTGAGGTGAGGCAGAGAAGAAAGCAGAGGCGGCGGTGGGCTGGGGATCCAGCGACGGCGACGGGATGCAAGGAGGTGGTGCGGAGTTCTCCTGGCGGCGCCAAACGGGCCAAGGTGGAGGGCGTCGAGGTGCATGAGGGGGTTGGCGGCGATGGTGGGGATCGAGCAGGGATAGAGACCGAGCGATGCAGGAGGGGTGAGGCAGATAGGGTGGGGCCGGGGTGATTCAATCGGGTGAGGAAAGCGTGCGTGCGCGTGCTCTCGTTGCAACATGGCCAGAGCGTGAGCGAGCGGTGTATGCTGTGATGCACGGGATCACAGGGCGCGCGCGATGGGGTGGTAGGGCCAGGCAGAGGAGCGTGCAGGGTTGTGTGCGCTACACGGTGAGTGCGGCGGCGACGGATGGATAGGGTAGGGTTTTAGGGTAATGTGTTAGGTGGGTTTAGGGTTTGGGTAGTCTAGGGTTTAGTTTGGTTGGGTTGGGGTCATAGGCTGCTAGCTGCTGGGCCTGGCGGCCTCCCCTAAAATATTTTTAGATTTAGTTTATTTGTTTTATTTTTAGATAGGAGTTGACAAATAGTTTTTTGACAAATAAAAGATCCAAAAAAGATCGGGTTTTATATTTGAAATAAAGTGGGAGGCGAATGGAAAACAAGGATAGACTTTTAGAAAATAGTTTTAGGAAAATAATATGAATGCAGAAATGAATATGCTCAAATGCAATGTGGCATGATGACATGAGTATGCAGTCATGATGATACGCAAAACAAAATACCAAGTGGTTTTCTAGTAGTTGTTTTCCCGGGGTGTTACAATTCGACACCACTAACAAGGGATCTCGCTCTCGAGATCCGCCTCATGGTACGGGGAAGAAGGCCGACGAGCTGATTCTTATCGCTTCGTATAGATCCTCACGACACCACTAACAAAGCGTCTTGCTCCGTCTTGAAATCGGCGATACCACCAACAAGGGGTTGTTGCTCACATTCGTTGAGGGAACTCCGGAGAAACACAGGATGAAGATAAAGGCAACCAAAGACAAGGCCACCTCTAACTTTCTTGGAAAGGAGTAAATTTCATTGATTTCCTCGTTCAATGTACAAAAGCGAATGATAAGAGTAGTGGTATGGTCGCAACTCCATCCCGCACTCAAAGCATTACTCTGTACATGAATAGAATAATTATACAACTAACTCCCAGGATTCAGACTGAATATCTTCACATGAGATGTTCAAAAACAAAGAATTGATGTAGGATCTTCCGATGTAGATGATGTCACTGCCTTGGAAAACACCGTCAGATATGAAGAAATTTTTAGTGAATTTTTGGTCCACTAAAAGGTACACACAGGAAGATTTCTCGGATAGCATGAAGACCGGATGTAGCAACACCGTTACACGAAGGAATCGAAACCCTGAAGGTAAGACGGAAGCCCAACCATGAGAATTCCTGAACTCGAAGAAAAGATATGTGAGCAGATTCAAAACACGTAGAGGTAAGAGGAGAAATAGCATAGAGGTAAGGAGTAAAACAGACCTAATCAGATATGTCCAACCAATTTTGCAAAATAGTTTTGACACTCTACATCGACCGTTAGCTAGGTTATCCTCCAGGATGGACCAGTGGGGTATCGCAACTTCTGAGCTCTGATACCACTTTGTAACACCCTCGAATTGGCCCTATGCAAGTTTTAGCGATTCCCGCCAAACCCGCATAGAAACGATTAAAAGATGCCCACTAGGCACTTGCGTGTGGGTCGAAAACAAAGTAATATCATTACACAATAGTCCATGATGGAATCCACAGAACATATATACAACAACGACTCCATGAGTCAAGAATACAAATATACAATACAAGATCTAAATCACCTTGAAAACGATACAACATCCGAGTACGGATAAGATGCAAATGGCCTAAGAGCCCTGAAAAATAACCAATGGTGTCCATAACCCTGCCCAGGCCAAGCCAGAAGGGTAACCCTGCTAACGACATCAAATTTATACATGTGAAAGCAAAATAGGTGTTGACAAAGGGCAAAGGAAAAAGGGGAGCGTTAGTACTGAGGCCGGTACACGGCGAGTCTAGAATTCAGTGGCTCTCGCCTACATAGGTATGGTGGACTGAAGCGGCAGCAAAGCCTGCACTAAACAACCTATAAAGACTCAATACAATTGTCGGCTATTAGAGAGGGATAAGAAAGACCTATTAGGAACCAACATGTTACTAACACCAAACATACCCATCCTGGCATTTCCCCCTTGAGACCAAACAAGGAAGTCAAACCAAGAAACTCACACAGTTAACAGTTTTATTCATTCCATTATAGTTGTAGCACTTACTGGTCAAATATAGATAGCATGAATCATCCTAATATCATAAGCAGTGGGCAGTTTTAGTTAACCATTCGATTGTAGTTCCAATACTTATTAGTCAGATATCATTAGCATGAGACACCCCAGTTCCAGCGGTTGTTGGCACTTTTATTATCCATTCCATTGTAGTGGAGCTGATTACTAGTCATGCCAAAGTCAAATTTATAACACTACTTTAGTTATAGTTGTCTATGATCGAGATACTGTGCTCCAAGTCGTCTATAACCACAGACATGGCTTTCAGCAATATTTACCCTGCAGGGGTGCACAAATAGCAACACACGCACGATCAACCTCGGAAAAACCAAATAAAAACCCAATGAGGCTTTCACGAAAAAGCAATCACAAGATTCATAAAATATTTCAGGGGGGCACCCCATTAAGCTACCCGCAACGATGTTGGCCGGCTCTAAGACAGACCCAAGGTTTGTGTCAATGGTTGTAAACGACCGGAAACCCGAAAGTGTGACTAGGCTTGTCAATACCGCAAAAACATTCCACAATTCCTAAACAGTACAGGTGCTCCACACACAATCATAAATAAAGTAGTAAAGCATGGCATAAGTACATGATAGTAATAAAGCCCCAAACTAGTTTGTGGCCCCAAGAAATAAGAAATGAATCGAGCTCTAGCTAAGGGGATTCATGGAACCACATGCGGATAGTGTGATAGTCAAGGAACAGGTATCAAGTACTCGGGGCCTACGGGACACAAGTGAGCGGTTAAAACCAAATATTTGTTATTGCCCACCGATGCCTCTGCATTAGTTATATCTATTCCCAGCATTTTATTTAACAAGTTGTAATTGAAGCCATGATCATCTTCACCATTAAGCATGTGCCAACCTTACGTCAACGGTGGAACGACAACGACGTGAAGCAACACCTGAACAAGCAACTATGACTCACAAGGCCGATTGTCTGTCAAACAACATCCAATAGGATGTGTCCAAGGAAATATAGAGGTTGCAAGGAATATAATTGGTGCACGGAAACTAAAGCATCGCAACATGGATAACAATAGATCAACAAGAGAAAGTAAAGACTATAAATGCAACATAGGTAGAAAGGGGGAGAATGCTCGCCTCGAAAACATTGCTGAATATATATTATCCGAAGAACTTGTCGATACTCGCATCAACTCAACGGCCTAATCCGCGAAGAAGCAAAGCACTAAAAGAAACACCGGATGCACTATTTAATACTATGGTAGGAGATCGGGCATGAGGCATGTATGATGCATGACATGGCAAAGATGCGATGCAACTAGGAAACATTAAGCGGAACGGGGTCCCGACAATTAAATAATAGGTTAATGTTGTTTAGCTACCCCGCAATTTAAATGTTGGCTTAACAAGACAAAACATGTCATCGGTTTTCTATGCAAAATTAAATGGAGCCATTATAAGACTAGAATATCCTGCATATAACTCCATATTTAATTTAGGTGAATCGTCGAAATACCCCCAAACAAATGAATATGTATGCGAGTATGAAAAATTAATATGCAACAAGATAGATATCATATATTATAAAAATATGGGTCTCAGATAGGGGTCACACATCAAGGTCCGAAGATCTTGGGCTCGGAGGGGTTCGGGTTCAGGATCGGTCTTCGGGGAGATCGGTCTTCGGGTCATCAGGTCTGGGGTCTTGGCCATCAGATACAGGAAGGATATCTTGTCGAGGGTCTTAGGGGTTTGGTCTTCGAATTTTCGAGATCAAGGGCGTCGGGGTCCATGAAGAAGATCTTGTCAAGCCACGTCACCGATGTACTTGTCTACCTTGTAGCTCTTGTCCGTCGGGTGTTCTACTGCAACATCACACCATAGTCCATCAACCGTCTGAGAACAACAACATATCGTCTGAGGAGCCGCACAGAGGAAATGAGCTCAAGAAGCAACAGGAACCTATGGAAGCAGCGTCGCACGCTGGACGCAGGAAACGGTGGCGGATACGAGGCCGGGGCTCTGCTCGGGGCGGTGGAACTCGGGCTCCAGCGAGAGGGGCACGGGGAAGACACGGGCACATGCGGCGGGGTCACACGGGGAAGGGAGGGGCCTCCTGAGGCGCACGGGGCACGGCTGCAGGGGATCGAGCTGGGACGAGGTGAGGTGGATAAGCAAGCAAAGGCGACAGTGGGCCTGGGGATCTGTCGACGGCGATGGGATGTGAGGAGGTGGTGCGGAGTTCTCCTGGCGGCACCGAACGGGCCGAGGTGGAGGGTGTCGAGGCGCATGAGGGAGGTTGGCGGCGATGGTGGGGATCGAGTAGGGAGAGAGACCGAGCGATGCGGGAGGGGTGAGGCAGACAGGGTGGGGCCAGGTTGATTCGATCGGGTGAGGAAAGCGTGTGTGTGCGTGCTTGTGGTGCAACGAGGCTAGAGTGTGAGCGAGCAGTGTATGCTGCGATGCACGGGATCGCGGGGCACGCGCGATGGGGTGGTGGGGCCAGGTAGCAGAGCATGCAGGGTTTTGTGTGCTGTGCGGTGAGTGCGGCGGTGGCGGATGGATAGGGTAGGGTTTTAGGGTAAGGGGTTAGGTGGGTTTAGGGTTTGGGTAGTCTAGGGTTTAGTTTGGTTGGTTTGGGGTCGTAGGCTGCTAGCTGATGGGCCTGGCGGCCTCCCCTAAAATATTTTTAGTTTTAGTTTACTTGTTTTATTTTTAGATAGGATATTACAAATAGTTTTTAGACAAATAAAATATCTGAAAAAGATCGGGTTTTATATTTGAAATAAAGAGGGAGGCGAATAGAAAACAAGGATAGACTTTTAGAAAATAGTTTTAGGCAAATAATATGAATGCAGACATGAAGATGCTCAAATGCAATGTGGCATGATGACATGAGCATGCAGTCATGATGATGCGCAAAACAAAATACCAAGCGATTTTCTAGTAGTGGTTTTCCCGGGGTGCTATATCTAGATACATTCATTTCACATAAGCCATAACATCTTATATTTTGAAACAGAGGGAGTTCTAGCTAGACTACTCATAGTGAGATTGTCATAGCTAGTATCATCTAATATATGTTGTCAGCATCGCTGCGTCATACAGCTGATGATACTCTCGAAATGACTAGCCTAGTAAAATTTAATAGTATGTATAGAGTGTTCTTTTGTGATTATGATAAGCAGCAATGTTATCCCTTGATATAAAAAGCATAATTAAGCTTTGTAAGATACCCACTTACTATATATATGTACTATAACCATATTAATATGATCTGGATGTCTATCATGCACCTTGTGTTTGATTGCTTAATTCATTACCTCAATAGTTACCCTACATGATGCACATATAGATTCTATTGCCAATTTGATTCTTTAGTTTGCTCATGATTAAAGCAATGTAATGATTTTCTTAACTTAAACGATGGCAATTTCTATGAGAAATACAATGGTTGATTAATAATAAACAAGAGACATTGTGCATATGTTCTGACTCATGTCTGGTGGATTTCATCTATACATGATCAGATCATCTTGCGAGTTTAATATTAGCCACAAGATGGTTCAATTGGTTATGGTTCCTGTGCATTTTTAGTTGACTTGTGATTGCAACGATACGATATTATATAATGTGGATAACAGAGCTCGTACACCTTTACTTGACATTATATATGTTGGATATGTTTTTTCAAATAATCTGGCAGTAAATGACAGAGCTCGTACACCATTTCCTATCTACCTACTCTATCTGGTGCACAAGTGCTTGTATTAAAAGAATGTTACATTCTGCCTAATTTGATCCGCCACTTCATACCATACATACATTGTTTAAATACTTCATTGACCTTGCAAGGTGCACAATGTATCAGTTTCTTGTTTGTCTACTAGATTTTCTTGCCTAGTTATATGTACAATGATACTGTCAGCAGTTGGAAATACAATAGTTGTAGGCATTACAAAGAAGGTTTGTACTACTTTTTGGCTGCATCCAACTATTGTTATGGCAGCAAATGACTCATCTATTTGTTTCACTTCTTTTTTATTTACTGGCCTGACGATCAAAATAGTTGAATGATCTGGATACTCAAAAGCAATGGTTGATATCTTGTTTCTCTAAAATGATGCCGATAAACTTCATCTTTTGATTTTTTTTCTAAGTTACTATCATGAGATGCTTCTACAATGAGCACGGGTACATGAGTCTGTTGAGATGACCATGCAGCGTTTTCTCCATGGACTAATGTTTAATATCAAGAGTATTGTTCGACACCATCAATATAATGATATGAATGAGTTGTTACATCATGCACATGAAGCTAAAGCTCAGTTTGCCGAAGAAGCTCTATTCAAAGCTTGTTCCACAGGAGGTGGACGTTTTTCCTCTCGGACTAGTTCATATGCACCTCAACCTAGTGCAAGTCCTTCTGATCATCCTTCTACATCCACAAGACCGACTTCTAATGTGTCCAACACAAAGAAACCAACTACTGCAGTGAGTGCTATAGGTTCCAATATGTCTACAAAACGTAATATGTACATGGAGTGTCATACATGTGGCGGCAAGGGTCACTTCAAGAGGGATTGTGCCAATAAATAGGTGATGCTTATTAATGAGCACGATGAGTATGAGATGGGATACGATGTTGATCTGAATGCTTCGAACGATGATGATGGCTATGCGAGTGATGGTGTTGATGCCTTTCCATCCATTGCCACTACTATTTATTGTACTCCACGTGTACTCAATGTGTCTTCTAGTTCGCATAGTCAGCAATGAAATTTGTTCCAAACAAATATTGCAAGGTAATAATTGATGGTGGAAGTTGCCACAACTTAGTAAGAAACAAGTTATGTGCCAAGCTAAAGCTGAAATATCTACCGCACCCTCATCCGTATTATATTAAATGGTTAAGTGACAATGGTGAGATGAAGGTTAGTCACATGGTGCGTGTTGATTTTGAGATAGGACCATACAAGAATTCTATTGATTTTGATATGGTTCCTATGATAGTGTGTAATTTGTTATTCGATCGACCATGGCTATTTGATCGTTATGTGCAACATAATGGCCGAGCCAATACATATCACTTAGAGTTCAAGGGTAGAAAAATAAATCTACAACCTATGTCACCACAAGATATTGTGAATGAATCTCGTCAAAAAACTGAAGTCAATTTGGAGGATGCACCTTCATTAGTTGATAGGCGAGAGAATATAATAGCTCTGAGCGATATAACAAAAAGTGAGAGAGTGCCCACTTTGCTTATATTAGCCACCAATGAAGACATGAGAGAATTTAGTGAGGATCCTATAGCCGTGCCTCTTGTGCTCATGTACAAGGGTGAGGTTTTAGTTTCTAACGATATGACCCCTCTTTCTCTTGGTGTTTCTAATGTGTTACATGAATGCAGTGATGTGTTTATAGAAGAAGTACCTGCACATTTGCCACCATTTCAAGGTATTGAGCATCAAATTGACTTGATTCTAGGAGCATCGTTGCCCAGTCGTGCACCATATCGCACAAACCCCGAAGAGACAAAGGAAAATTAGAAACAAATGCAAGTTCTTCTTGACAAAGATTATATTCGTGTGAGCTTAAGCCCTTGTGCTAGTCCTATTATTTGAGTTCCTAAGAAATATTGTACATGGCACATGTGTGTAGATTGTAGATCTATAAATAACATGACTATTCGATATCATCATCCTATTCCATGCTTGGAAGATATGTTAGATGAATTGAGTGGTGCTGTTATTTTATCTAAAATTGATTTGTGTATTGGTTATCATAAAATTATGATGAAGGAAGGGGATGGACAAGTGTATATCTATCTGTCATTGGGATTGGACAAATCCCACTCTTGATCCATGAGCCTCTACATAACACCTTCATAGCACTAAACCCACCTTTATAGTCACCCTATCACGGTGTGGTGTTTGATGTTATCAAGATACTCTTCTAGTGTTAGTGATTGACATGATCTCATGGTCTAAGGACTAGGATTACTTCATATGATGTTATAGCAATATAAAGATAATGACTTTGATCATAATGCTATACTTCAGATGAATGTTCATCACATCATTCCACCAATGTTGTGACCTTGTTATTAACAACATCCAATGTCCATGATCAGAAAACCTTGATCATCTTGTTAATCAATGGGCTAGTTTATAAGAGAGGCATAACTAGGAACCCTTTGTTTATTTATTAAACACACATGTATTAACGTTTCTAATTAATACAATTATAGCATGAAAAATAAACATTTATCATAAACAAGGAATAATATAATAACCACTTTATTATTGCCTCTCAGGCATATTCCCTTTAGTCTCCCACTTGCACTAGAGTCAATAATCTAGTATGTAAACTTGTGCATTCAACACCTATGGCTTTCTAGTGTTGTATATACGTGTTTGCTAGTGGTTAGCATAATCTCCGGATCTGACATTTTCAGGTCCGCGTGTATTTGCATGTCTTTGCGTCTCTACGCATTACTCATTCTCTAATGAGATGGCATTATATAAATTTAGTCCTTTGGCAAGACCTTTAGTTCCTTTGGGTTAAAACATGTTGATATAATTTTCACAATATATCTTCATAGTACTAGCCCACTGTGAACAACACCAAGTTTGATAACAAACTACATAACCAAATTATCTCCTTTGCTGCTACTATAGCAGTCATATACTTAGCCTTTTGTTGTAGTATCCATCACAATGTATTAACTTTGGAACTCATCGAAATCCATCATGGAACCTCCTTTCTATTACATTGTGCCACCCATAGTTTAAATTGAGATAAATTTAATGTGTATCTTGTGACAAACTAGTATCAATGTAACACTTTACAATGAACTATTTGTAACTTTTTGTCACTTATACATGATATATATTCTTACTTCTTCTAGAAGTCATAATAATATCTTTACTATTGTACAATGAGCATCTTATGAATCATTATGGTATATGCTCACAACCTTTAGAGCATAGGACATATCTGGATATGTACATATCACGGTATTATTGATCAAAATATTCATGTGATTTCACTCACCAAGTGTCGATACACTTGAATGTTGATTCAACCCTTCCCATGTGGCAAGGACTTTTCTTGTCGTTTCCATATTGAAGTCATTCAATATCTCATATATGTATGTCTGGCACAACCATATTAGCGTTTCAATCTATCCATATAGACATTGATGCTAAATATTCAGGTTTTGCCCAAGTTTTTCATCGAAATCCAATTTTAATGAAATTCTTAACCCGTGTCAATAAAATATACATCATTTCCAATCAACAACATGTCCTCTACATAATGTATTGGAAATACACAGCGCTCCCACTTAATTTCTTGCAAATACAAGCATCTTCATTGTATCCTATGAAATTAAATCTTTTAATAGTTTCATCACAGTGAAGATTCCAACTCCACTATGCTCAGTTCAACCATTGAAGTTTGCACGCCTTTTTAGTATCCTTTGAATTAACAAAACCCTTCAGACAGTGTCATGTACACATCCTAGGTAACCATTCTATTAGAAGAACATTATTTTGTTTGTTCAACTACCATATACCAAATTATATGTTGTGGTTGCTACATTAATCCGTCAAGACTAAATATCGCTATGAAAGATCAAATCTTTTCATAGTCAACTCCTTGAACATTATCGTAAACTCCTTTCTGACATGTCGACTATTTCATATATGTCAAACATCCATGTCTATTTTATAGATCCAAATGACCGATAGGCTTCATTCCTTTTCGAAGGGTCTTCCAAGTTCAGAAACTTGATTACTCGTGTATAGATACTATCATTGATTTTATGACTTCTAGTCATTTTATGGAGTCAGGGCCCATCATCGCTTCCTTCCATGCAGTCAGTTCATCATTGTCAAAACAATAATGACTTATGTTCCAAATCTTACTATTTGATTCTTACCCGACCCACATGGTTCAATAGGAACTCTAATCTCTGAGATCACAACCTTTGTAATCACGGGAGCCATGAGCATTTTAGCCATCTCCGAGACACTTTTCGGTTCTGTGCTACTTAGCACATGTTACTTAGGTTCATCAACCTAATCAAAGTTCTATTGTCCTCTAACTTAACTTTTGTGAAAAAATCCTTCTTTAAGAAAATTCATGTTCCAAGTGGCAAACTCTTTTGTCTTCGGTGTTATGGAGGAATACCCAACAAATTCTTTGGGATAACCTACAAAGATGTGCTTATCTGACTTTGGTTGTAAACATTTTACATATGCATAGCATACCAAAATTTCAGAAAAGACAACTCGGGTTTTATCCCAAATCATAACCTTTATGGTGTCATTTCAACGAATCACGATGGTGCTCTTTTCAGTGTAAAAGCGGTAGTATCTAAAGCTTTAATCTTTAAAACATAATGGCAGTTTTATAAATGACACCTTTGATCTTACCATGTCAAACAAGGTTCGGTTTGATCTCTCGAACATACCATACTCTTATGGTTTATCGGCAAATGCAAATACATGGAACAATTCCTCAAATCTTTAGAGGTTTTGCTAAACATGTAACTCAAATATCATCCTTCATGATCGAATCATAAATTCTTTATTTTCTCGTTACGATGATTTTCCACTTCATCTTGAAAGTCTTTGAACAATTTTCAAATGTTTCAAACTTCTTTCTTATTAAGTAAATATACAGATATATTCACTCAAATTTTCGAAGAAAGCATATGAAGTTGAAAGATCCACCGCGCATGGCCAGATATAATGGACTATATACATCAATATGCACAATTTCCAATAAGTTAGTCACCCATTCCCTTTTAGCCTACGAACGGAGTTTCAATTATCTCGAGGAAAGTCTCACAAGCATCATTTGATCAAAATCAAAGACTCCAAAAATCCATCAACATGGAGTTTCTTCATGTTTTATTTCCAAATAATTTAAATGGCAATGTCACTTCATAACTGATCTTTCAATCATTTGTCTTGCGACATTTTAGCATTAGTTTTTATGGACATGATTTCTCCAACTAGACTTGGAAAAGTTCATCCATATTCTATGGAATAAGGTATTTATTTGAACAACCATTGTTCTCATAATACCGGAACAAAATAACAATTATTTAAAACAAATCTTGAAGGCTAGTTTTGATGTCAACGATAAACACAATAACACCTTATTTGTTTTTGATTAACATCATCACATATTCGTTTGCTAGTTAAGTAAGCCATTGTAGTTCATGAATTGTGTTGTTCTATATGACATTTCATGCCAACCAATTCGGTATCCAAAACCCAAGGATCACATTGTTTAACAAGCAAAGAATCCAACCATAACATGTATATCATCTATATAACTTAGCAGGACATTTCCAGTCTTTTCTTTTCTACCAAATATTTTATAGATTCTCTTTTAACATTTCCTTTTCTTTCTAAAAGAATCTATCAACATCAATAGTGGCACCATACATATGAAATATAGTCCAGAGCGTGTATAGTCAAATACTAATACCTTTGGACTTGCACTTTGAAGTTGATCACAATCATCAAATGTTTGGCGTTCTTTCAAAAATCCATTTTGTAGTAATATATTAGTGTAGTAAACATTTTACCTACATCTTCTATTCATCCTCATCATGACAACTTTCATGATCAAGCTACTATAGCTTATAAGGGCGAATCGTGAGTATAATATTAGTTCCCAAAACCTTTTTGGGAGATTAGGACGCCTAGCGTCTTCAACCTTCGCAAATTCTCATACAATTTGAGAACATATATTTTGCCAAATTATACTCTATCATGTTGCAACCTAAACATTGTTTCAGATATCTCACTATATTTCACACATGATGGTTTCGGAAACAATTCTTTTAGCTCCTAGATAACCTCGATATTAAAACAACTTTTAAATATAAAGAATCATGGAGGCAAACATGATACTTGAGATACTAACATTGGAATTCTTACTCTTGATTTAATACTACTTATTAAACTTCATGGAGTAAATAGAGTTTGCTGAAAATTTGCAATAGTGATTTTAAACTTTAAATTGACACTTAAAACAATACGATACCAAATAAATATCCAGAATTCTATAGTTCTATTATCTCAATTAAAAGTAAGCGCGAGGTAGTAAACAGATGCCAACGACTACAACAAATTATGCAAATTTACTTTGATTTTAGTTTATGATAAATTGAGTTCGACTAATCCAAATAACAAATGAACTCCCACTCAAAACCAATATCCCTCGAGTTATTTTGGTGATTACATGAACCAAATCCACTACACCAAGTCCGATCATATCTACCATATGACTCATTCTTAACCTTTCGGTCCGTGTTTCGAGGCCATGTCTGTACATGCTAAGCTCGCGAAGTAAGAACCTTAGTACTCGCGTGTGTAAAACTGTCTTACACCCAACATGGATTAAAGTACACCCAATCATCATGTGATGTCTTGAAGCAACGAAACATAAAACAGTGCGTACTTAAGGAAGAACACATTTTTATCTTGATATCTAAATGAGGGATCATGTTATAATGCTACTAAAATGCCAAATAAGAAATATAAGATGCAAACAAAACATCATATGCATAAAGTGAAATGATATTGTTCTTGCACTTGATCACTATCATGTGCATCGTAGTATGATCTTCATCATTCCTTTATGTGTAAGGCCAGGGTCTATGGAACTTATATGTTAGGTATGCTATAATTTCCAAGAGTATCAACTATACTCCAAATTATAACATTACCATATCATGACACTTGCCCAGCAACAATCGAACTAGACGCCTCTAATTTATCAATTGCAAGTTTTATGTGGCTTAGGGCTTTCGAAGATAGAACCGGTCTTACCTACGAACATGGAACCAGAACGATGATAATCAAATTATTAGCAAATCGTTGGAAATCAGATATTGACTATAGTAGGAGCGACAGACACCCGCTAGCCACTTATGCAAAACTAGTTGCTTGTCAAGCGTGGAACAGGTCTCATGTGTGAGGACATGTAAAGTTAGTCTGGGCCGCTTCATCCCACTATGCCACCGATATCCCAAATACATAGAAGATGCAATAACATGATCATCAATGCCCACATACTCATATGTGTTCTACCCGTGCAAAGCATCTACGCATAGATCAGGCTCTGATATCCCTGTTGGGTTCGTAGCATAGAAAACAAAAAATGTCCTACGATGTGAACATCTAAGCACCAAGATCGATCTACCTAGATACAATCAACGGGTGGATATACATCTGTAGATAACATACCCTTTAAGAGCGACAAAGCATTGTTAATGAAACTGATTTCGTGGTTGATGTAGTTGTACACTTGCCGATCTCAAGTTCGTGATGAAGTCTAGCGAGTCCACCAGGTCCAACACTAGCAAGTCCAGCACCGCAAAGAAGCGGTGTATCCGTGATCGCACACACGTCCGGTACCCTGACAACCTCCGCGTCCTCACTCTAGTGATGCAGCGAAAGTAGCAACTCCTATCCAGATAAAGCCACCGGAAATATGTATCTCGTTAATCCGATACCATGGGGAATAATTTCTAGAGGGGGAGAGAGATCCTTCACGAGAACGTGTGTGTGAGATGGAGTGAGAGGGGTGCCTTTTATAGGAGGGGAAGCCAAGGGCCATGGCATGGCAGCCATGGTGGGTTCCCCCACCTCTTCCTCATTCATGTGGGTAGAGCACCCACTCACATAAAAGACCTCCACTCAAAATTCCACTCACACATGCATTAATTTTCTATCAAAATTAATGTATCTCTCATTTAATAAAACTATTTTATTTATTTTATTCAGAATTTTTTAATTACATTAACTAACAAGCATTCACATAAAACCCCCTTCAACATTTCAATATCACATGCAGAACCAGTTTCTGCAATTTCACCCGAAGCAATTCCGGTTTTCATCGAAATGATTCGAGCGCTTTCTTAAATATTTATCCGAAACATATTTTCTCCAAATGGTGTCGATATCCCTTGAGTGTGTCACCCTACGATTTGCGAATAATACAGACATGATCGAGACCCCTCCGATCAATAATCAACAGCGGGACCTGGAGATTCGTACTGACTCCCACACATTCAATGATGACTCTAGTGATCGTGTGAACCTTTAACGTTGTAACCAAATCCCTTTGTCTCGCGATATATTACATGTCCGAGATTCGATCATCGGTATCTCCATACCTAGTTTGATCTTGTTACTGATATGCACTCTTTTCTGTTCCTATGATATAACATTCTAGTAATCACATCACTTGCTTGCAAGCTATTGCAATGTGATATCACCGAGAGGGCCTATAGTATATCTATATGTCATCAGGATGGAAAAATACCACTCTTGATCCATGAGCCTCTACATAACATCTTCGTAGCATTGAACCCACCTTTATAGTCACCCTGTCATGGTGTGACATTTGATATTATCAAGATACTCTTCTAGTGTCAGTGATTGACATGATCACATAGTCTATGGACTAGGATTACTTCGTATGATGTTATAGCAATATAAACACGATGACTTTAATCGTAATGCTATACTTCAGATGAATATTCATCACACCATTCTACCAATGTTGTGACCTTGTTATTAACAACATCCAATGTCTATGACATGAAACCTTGATCATCTTGTTAATCAATGAGCTAGTTTATAAGAGAGGCATAACTAGGAACCCTTTCTTTGTTTATTAAACACACATATATTAATGTTTCCAATTAATACAATTATAGCATGCAAAATAAGCATTTATCAAAAACAAGGAATAAGATAATAAGCACTTTATTATTGCCTCTCGGGCATATTCCCTTCAATAACATATTAAAGGATGACCAATATTTTATTAACACCCAGTCTTGCAAAAAATTAGCAAAAATAGATCATTTCTAACAAACCTAAAATTAATCTAAAATTGGAGCAAAGTCATAGAGAACATTGGTACTATATAGCATAGGGAGCCTATACGCGCTTAGCACTTGGCAATGAAGTCTGCGACTATGCAGGCGCTCTGCGTGACCTTCTGTAGCGAGCACTCCTGTCTCTAGAAGTTGTCCACGACGCGCCGCACAGAGCGCTGATGGGAGTCGCGTGCTTCTCACGGAAACACCGTCCATCCACTCCAGCATCGTTGCCTACGGCCGCACCCAGAACTCAAACATCTACGACCATAATCAAAAAACACAATTAGCCACCAAAAATTTCAAGAGCATGATGCGAAATGTAAAATAGTACAACTGAGAGAAGAAATTACACACGAGGAAAGGAGAAGCATCCATCCTCATAGACACATGTATGCCTAATTTTGACGCTCATCGACCAGTTCAAAATAGGAGTAACAGTTCATATGACGACAAAGCGGATAAAATAAGGACGTAAGCATGACGTTGAAGAGTTTTAGGCTGGGGAGTACCTTGGAGCGCTACATGCATGAACACGTGAAGCAGTAATCGAAGAGGACACCATCGATGAAAGAGACCGCACAGACATATGAAAGCTCCCATAGGTGGTCATAGAAGCCTACAGGCCATAGGACAACCGTGTAAGAGAGAGAAGACTTTTTTCTACCGTCCTTAGGGTGCTCTAGACTGGATACCTAAGGAACGACGTGCCACCAAAGCTAAGCCTCGGTGAGGGCCTAAAAGCTATACCTAAATTCCTAACACATGAATGGCTCTCCTATCGGTGCAATCTATGTGGGCGCGTGAAAGAATAGAGATGTCGCCTAGAGGGGGTGAATAGTTAATTTCAAAACTATTACGGTTTTGGCTTGATAGAATGCGAAATTAAACTAACGTTTATTTTACAAGCACAAAACCTAAATACACTAGGCTTAACTAAGTGCACCAACAACAAGTTTAGCTAAGAAAGATAGCACAAGATAAATATACCACAAGAGATAAGCACGATATAAGTACTTCAACCTCGATGGCTATCACAAGGAAAGTAAGCTCGGGTATAGAGATAACCAAGGCACGCGGAGACGAAGATGTATTCCCGTGTTCCCTTACAAGTAAGGTACGTCACATTGGAGAGGTGTGGGATTCCACAAAGGATTTCCCAACACCACGAAGGCTCACCTTTTTCTCCGAGTCTATCCCACGAAGGAATAGGCCCTTTCCTTATTGCTACCTTTTCCTCCACTCCGGAGATGGCAAGCTCCACAACCACATCACAAGCTCAACGAAGGAGAAGCCCGGGTCTCTTCAGAATCTTCCACAAAGAGGACACCGCGACACTAATCGCCAAGCCAACTAGGAGGTCACCCTCCAAGAGCAACAAGCTCACGGTCTCTCACTCGAACAAATCGTAATGGGGAGCTCAACACTTATGCAAGAATGCAAAGAAAGAACACCAAGGGCGTTCAAATCCCTCACTCTCAAATCCCACCAAAGCAACAAGTGCTAGGGAGAAATAAGAGAGGAAGAGCAATGGTGGAAATCAACAAATGACTTCAAGATCTAGATCCAATGGGTTCCCCTCACTTAGAGGAGGAATTGATTGCTGGGGATTGTAGATCTAGATCTCCTCTTCCAAAGCCCTCAAAAAGATGCAAGAATCATAGGAGGGAAGGGGAAGGAAGGAAGCTCAAGAGGTTCAACAATGGAGGTCAATTTCGTGGTCAAGAGCTCCCAAAAACAGTAGGGCAAGAACCCCATTTTATAGGGAAAAGAAAATATGGCCGTTGGAGAGAAAACAGCGAAAACCCAGTCTAAAAGTCGGTTGGACCGGCCCCGGAATCGGGAAACTCGGTCCCCAGGCCGGTGGACCGGCCTACAGACTGAAAACCATCTGTTTACCCACTCGGAATATACCCGGTCGTGAAAACCGGAAAATCCGATCTGAGATCCGGTCTACCGGCGCTGGCACCGGACCGTCTGGTGTGGGACTCGGTTGAACCGGATTCACAATCGGGATGAAACAGACTTGACGAAAAACGCAATAACTTTTGCATCCGGACTCCGATTTCGATGAACTTGGGCTTGTTTTGACGAGGACAACAAGCTCTACAATATGGTGAATGAAAACATCATAGTCAAACAAAGGAGTATAGAAGCAAATTAGGAAAGGTATGAAGCCTCCCTATAAGAAGAACAGGTAAAACCTTCAAACTCAAAAACGCCATAGAAGATGCATACAAATTCAGTTTTCGATGAACTTGCGCTTGTTGAAGAGCTAGCAACAAGCTCAAGAACCTCAAATGGAGAAACACCAAGAAGAAATAAAATAGTAAGATACAAATTATGCAAAGGATTGAGCTCCCTACGACGATGTGATCAAGTTACCCAACCGAAATCCCCTCTTGCTAGTGCAGCTATCTATCCAATAACCCGGTCTCCCAACAACCACCTTGAAACCGGTAAAAGGAAAACCTAGCAAGGCCATACCTTTGCCTTTCGCATCCCACTTGATCTTGATGACAATGCTTCAAGCTCCATCCAAGCGGAATGCATCACTTGATCATTGTTGCTTTGTGAAGACTCATAATTTGCTCCCCCATACACCACTATGGGATATCTTAATTAAGACACATCTTCACAAATCCATTATCACCAATATTGATGGCAGGCTTCAAGAAAATGATCTTCTCGAGATGCTTATGTTGAACTTGCCCTTCTCAACCTTGATGACAATCACCACTTGATGTCATCCTCTCATGGGCTATATGAGATCTTCGCTTTTGAAGCATGCCAATGGAAAGATACCTATCCCATATAGAAAACGCAAAGGCACATATATAATGGGTTAGTTCATGATGCATAAATGACAAGGTTTACCATACCACAAGATCCATGTGGTACATTCTTTATGCTTCATGTGTTGACCAACTTGAAATCACTCTTCACTCTTTGTATTGGTCAACCAAGTATATTCTCATGCTCCATATCAGTATCTTGAGGTACATAAAGAATTCTTCATTTGATTACATGAACTAAATCTTAGTCAACCATAGCTCAACTAATGAGGCTATCATGACACCGACTTAGAGCCATATCTTGAATTATTATATTGAGGTCACACTCTCAAGATCTTGAACATATCATATTCTTCTCTTCAATTCGATGATCTTGATGCCAAAACTCAAGGTATATCTTTATCTTCATGGCATATCCATAATCCAACATATGGATTACAAGCATGACCTATAGAATATTCCTTCATTTAAAACTCAATGAAAACATTAGAAACCACACAAAGGGGCAATTACCCTTTCAATCTCCCCCATTTTGGTAATTGATGACAATCACAACAAGAGGGTTTATATAATGAATATTAGAAACAAGTACGCAACTTATCCGAGAATAAGTTGTATACAAGAGGTTGTATTTGATATGGTTAAGTAACACAAAGATACTAGCCCATATCAAAATCGATTCTACTCACACAAACTACAACTAATGCAAGAGATGTGAGTAGAACCAACATATATAGAGCAAACTCCCCCAAATGCAATACATAATAAAGATGAAATGCATGAAAGGCAAACACTTAAGAACAAACCAATCTTAAGTAGAAAACCATTTCCCTTAAAACCCTCTAAACTTCTCCCTCATTGACAACAAGTGCCAAAATGGATGACAAAGTTAGAAGGACAATATAGTTCAAGTTGCTCCCAAGGTGCGCATTTCTCATAATATGAGTGAAATCATATGCACATATCCAATGAAGAATACTTGGAGGAAATCAACTATATTGAGGATCAAATATTGCTAAAAGGATAACAAGGTGAAGAAACTTCAACAGATGAAGCAAGCAATCAAAAGATCTAAATAATCAAATGGAAAAATAGTGCTCTAAATGAAATAAGGAAGCTTCCCAAGGTTTGTGTATAAATTAGTTGTTTCATTTGAATACAATATACACAAACATGGAATCCTCACTCCCTCTATATCATTTAGGACACAACCAAGATACAAGGAGTATAGATATAAATCAATACACTTGTCAAGACAAGCTTATGTCCAAAATAAACCAAATATGAGATATGAATGTGTGAACATGCAATAAAAGTAGACCGAGCACTCACAAATCAAGACCTTACCAATACCATTAAAAACCATGAGGATAAGAGAGATGGTCGGCAAAGAGCGAGGATATCAAGGAAAGATATTAACACTCTCGTATATATAAGTTTCTAAGTGGACAAAACATGAGAGTAATCCACAAGGAAACATCCACACATAAGAGGTTAATAAAATAAGAAAATATGATATCCAAGAGGAAGTCATAAGATATACCAAACATGATATTTTTGCTTAAGTGCATATATAGCCCATGGCACTATTTTCTCTCATGGTATATCAATGAACTTCACCAAAAAAAACCTCAAAACATCACAAGAAACACTAAGGGAACTAATGCTAGTTGGGATATTTTGAGAAAGGCAACAAGTACAGAAAGGAAGGATTCAATGCAATTCAAACAAGATTGCACATGAGAGTACCTTGAGGAAATGATATGCAATAAATTGCTGGAAGGCATATTTGGAATTGGTGAATCATGAACATGATTTTATATACTCCCCATTATATGCATCATCTCAAATTACTCACATAAGCAATAAGGATACATAAGTCTTTCAAAGATCCTTGCAAGAACCGCAACATTTACAAACAAATAAATTCATGCCAAGATGCAACCTACAAGAGATTGGATAGAAGAATAGTATGCATGAATAAGATACTTCTTACCAAGATAGCAACGGTATGATGTAGTAGATAAGAATTCTTCAATCATCATAGCTTGGCTCCAATTATCATGTGGTGACAACACCTTCCTTATAGATGAGACAAGCATCCATTACATATCCAATATACCTAAAACAACATTCAAGTACATCTTTGTCCCCAAACTTATTGGGTCCAAAGTGGTTATAGAACACACTCCATAAAAATATGTGCATATTTAGAGATGAAATTTGAATTTCATGCACATCATAGCCGTTTAAGGATTTGATGGAGTATACCCTATATATTGTATCAAAGAAAGCAAAACATGATATAAGATATACATTTAGTAAACATGCATGCATGATACTTTCAAGAACCAATGAATATATAATTTGTACAAAACACCAAAATATTCAAGAAGGCATACAAGGTGTGACAAAACACATTTGTTGTCCAAACTATATCAAAGAATCAAATCAACACAAGATTTGTTCAACAAATTTCAACAAATGAACCAAGCAAAAACTATTGAGCATAAAAGATGAAATAAAACACAAATGCTGAAAGATTTATCTCATTCAAGAAAATGACATAGAGAAGAAATAATGAGATAACAAACTCCCAAAAGAGCAAGATTTCAATAAATAAACCAAACCCTTAACACTTTTCACAAAAGCACAAGGTTCCGAGAAGAAAAGGTTTATCTTCCACTAAAAACACATTTGATAATAACCAAAAACACCATCAAAGAGATGTTCAAAAGCCAAGGAAGACAATGGGAGCTACAACAATTTTTGGAAATAAAAAAGGCAATAACAGGTGAAATCCAAGGTGAAGATGATCCACAAATGCTACCACACCCAAGTATATCAATTGTCGAAGACAATGAGTGTATTGGAATTTATTTTCGGTGGTATATTGCATGGATATTAAACATAAATCTTCACAATAAAAAGCATAGGATAGGAATAAAAAGATTAAGCACTATGCAAAGATAGAGATTCTTGATAGCTTCAACTAGTCACACAATCATGCAAAGCAATGATTAGAATAACTTGAAGCAAATTGTCTCCCAAATAAGATATAGAGATATGCATTTGAGGAAGGCCACACCAAGAATTTCTTACTCAAGAAAAGACTGAAAAGATGAGCAATAAAAGCTTCTAACAAAAATTAGGATCTTGTTTGAGCTAAGAGCCACCTAGATACAAGATAATCAACAATATCAACTCTAAGTGGCACCACCTCATATGTTCACATTTCCTGGGATTATGATATGCAAAAGAATCATATTACTCCCCCATAATATGATATTCATTTTTTCTTAATAAGAGTAAAAACAACCTCAACTAGAGATAATTAATGGACATTTTGAATTTGAATTCATTAGTATGACACACCACATAGTCACTAGATAAGCTTGCAATATCAATACTAAGTGGTAGTACTCATGTACACCCATTTTAAGGTTTGAGAGATGCATGAGGCATATCACTCTCCCAAAATGGGATGTTCCATTAACCACTCGAAATGAGCCAAATAAGATATCATCAACATGCATTAGAGGCTCAAAACAAAACACACGAGTAAATAATGTGCCAAACACATAGACATACTTGAATACACAAAATAAGCAAGTATGAGGCACAACAAATAACACATACTTGGTACAAAACCAAAACATGTAAAGGGGCAAGTAACTTACAATATAAAAGAGTTGAGTTTCGAGTTACCGCAAAGAGGCACATTGGGTATATGGTATGGAGATGATAATCCTTATAAATTGGATTTATAAAATATAATATATGAAGATCCCTTAATTCTTCATGAGTTATCCAAGTCTCTAATGCCCTCCACAAACACCTATGGATCAAGTTTGAGCTTGTTGGTCCCCAACCAAGTTTGGTCCTAAGAGGTTAGTCACAATAGGCTTGGCAACATAAATGGTTCTTTTCTTAACACCACTTTGAGTTCCAACAAACTTGGCAAACACATTGCCATCCTTATCCTTCCCAAGAGAATAATAATCATCAACAATGATAGGGTTAGATAAGGTACCATTTGAACATGAAGAGGCCAAGTGCCCCTTCTCACGAGATATGTAGCAACAAGTGCTCCCCTTTCTCTTCTTTATTGATTTCTTGTCTTGGGGAGTCTTATCTTGATTCTTCTTAGGAAGTGGCCTAGCTTCAACTTGAGGTTGAGATTGGGCTTGACCTTGACCTTGTGGCCATTTCCCTTGTTGCTTCTTATTCAAGTGCTTTTTCTTCAATGGACAAGATCTTACATGAGGTCCTACAACCTTGCACTTGAAGCAAATAATCTTGGCCGAATTCTTGACTTGGGGCTCTTCTTCTTGTTGCTCTTGGACTTGTTCTTGTTATTGGAGTTAAATCCAAGTCCACTTTTATCATTGGGGCATTTTTGCACACTCAAAATATTATCGAGTGTGGATTTGCCTTCATGACTCTTTTCCAAGTCTTTCTTCAAAGAAGTGACTTGGGCCTTGAGCTCTTTGATTTCCTCTACATGGTTAGTATAAATAGAGGTACTAGAGGAAGTGAAAGCTTCATTGTTAGAAAACAAGGCAAAGAAAGTAATCCAACACAAGTTTTATCAATAGTATGACAAGAAGGATCACTAGGACTAGCACATGGCAAAATAGCATTTTGAGTAAAAGTTGTGCTAATGTCCAAATGAGGCTCACAAGATGTTACCTTAGTGATACTTGCCTCACGAGCTAACTTTAGCCCATCATAGGAGATTAGAAGATCATTATGAGAGCCCGAGAGCATTTCATGACTCTCTTCCAATTTCCTATACTTACTAGTTAGCAACTCAAGTTGAGCCCTTAGCTCAACATTCTCCTTTAATATAGATGCTTCACAAGAAGTAGAGTTAGTAGCACTTGCATCATTAATATATTTTTCCATTTCAAGGTCATAAGATTCAATTTTTTGTATGAGGAGACAATTAGTGTGATTCTCCTTAGCAATCTCTTGCTTAAGGAGATTGAATCTACGACTCCCATCATCAAGTTGGAAATCCAACTCGTCTATGGTTTCCGTTGTTTAGTTATGGTCTCCATAACATGTTTGAGACAAGAAACGACCTTATTATTACCACGAAGAGAGGTACACAAAAAGGTCAACTCAAGCACAAGAGCACTAGTATCGTCATCAAGGTCATCATCACTATCATCATTATCATTGCTATTATCTAGAGAAGATATGTTAGGATCCAAAGTAGGAGATACCTTTGATCCTCTTGCCATAAGGCACATGCGAGCACGGGAGGATGAATATGAGGATATTCTTGAATCTTCATTCATGATCGTGTCTTGCTCCATAGGGTGTTTGATTTCCTCTACATTGTTAGATACACAACTAGAGGAAATAGAAGCATTTTTTATTGGAACAAGACAAATCAAGCATATTATCTACACTAGTACTCAAATAATTTCTAGACAATATGCAAGGACTAGCAACACAAGGGGATATATAATTATCATTGCAAGAAGTGCTTAAGTCCAAAATCTCTACACCATTAGCATTTATAGAACATGAATCATTGGTGTAAAGAGAACCACTACAATCATTACATATGATTTCTCCACTCACCATGCCATTACCTTGTGACTTGTCACATGTAGGTGAAGTGGAGGGAATTGAAATGTCATAGAGGCCGGAGGTGGAAGCCACTTGGAGCTCTTCATTATGTGAAGGAGAAGAGATCTCCTCAGAGATACCACCGACCCTATGAGAAATGGATCCACCAAATATTTCTCTAAGCTTGGTCCACATCTCATGAGATGACTTGCGCTTCACAATCGTCAAGAACAAATTAACTATGGGGCTCAAGGAGAAAAAGAGCTTCTTAGATACTTGAGCTTCGAGATGTAAATTTTTCTCATCCTCTAAAGATAGATTTTGAGGATCCATCGGAGGAGAAAAACCTACATCTATAAATCACTCAATATTTGGACACAAGGTCCGAAGATTACAAAGCAAGCAATTTCTCCACAAAATATAATTTGTGCCATTAAAGATAATTGTGTCATTGTGCACTATACTACTAGACGACATCTTTACACTCTAGGCGGTGAAGCCTAAACAAGGAGAGACCTTGCTCTGATACCAATTGAAAGTATAGAGATGTCGCCTAGAGGGGGGGTGAATAGGAAATTTCAAAATTATTACGGTTTTGGCTTGATAGAATGCGGAATTAAACTAACGTTTATTTTACAAGCACAAAACCTAAATACACTAGGCTCAACTAAGTGCACCAACAACAAGTTTAGCTAAGCAATATACCACAAGAGATAAGCACGATATAAGTACTTCAAGCTCGATGGCTATCACAAGGAAAGTAAGCTCGGGTATAGAGATAACCGAGGCACGTGGAGACGAAGATGTATTCCCGTGTTCCCTTACAAGTAAGGTACGCCACGTTGGAGAGGTGTGGGATTCCATGAAGGATTTCCCAACGCCACGAAGGCTCACCTTCTTCTTCGAGTCTATCCCACGAAGGAATAGGCCGTTTCCTTATGACTAGCTTTTCCTCCACTCTGGAGATGGCAAGCTCCACAACCACTTCACAAGCTCCACGAAGGAGAAGCCCAGGTCTCTTCACAATCTTCCACAAAGAGGACACCACGACACCAACCGCCAAGCCAACTAGGAGGTCACCCTACAAGAGCAACAAGCTCACGGTCTCTCACTCGAACAAATCGTAATGGAGAGCTCAACACTTATGCAAGAATGCAAAGAAAGAACACCAAGGGCGTTCAAATCTCTCACTCTTAAATCCCACCAAAGCAACAGGTGCTAGGGAGGAATAAGAGAGGAAGAACAATGGTGGAAATCAACAAATGACTTCAAGATCTAGATCGAATGGGTTCCCCTCACTTAGAGGAGGAATTGATTGGTGGGGATTGTAGATCTAGATCTCCTCTTCCAAAGCCCTCAAAAAGATGAAAGAATCATAGGAGGGAAGAGGGAGGAAGCAAGCTCAAGAGGTTCAACAATGGAGGTTAATTTCGTGGTCAAGAACTCCCAAAAATGTTGGGGAAAGAACCCCCTTTTATAGGGAAAGGCAAATATGGCCGTTGGAGAGAAAACAGCGAAAACCCGGTCTAAAAGTCGGTTGGACCGGTCCCGGAACCGGGAAACTCGGTCCCCAGGCCGATGGACCGGCCTACAGACCGAAAACCCTCTGATTACCCACTCGGAATAGACTCGGTTGCGAAAACCGAAAAATCAGGTCTGAGATCCGGTCTACCGGTGCTGGCACCAGACTGTCCGGTGTGGGACTCGGTTGAACCAGATTCACAACCAGGATGAAACATACTTCACAAAAAATGCAATAACTTTTGCATCTGGACTCCGATTTCAATGAACTTGGGCTTGTTTTGACAAGGACAACAAGCTCTACAACATGGTGCATAAAAACATCATGTTACAACAAAGGAGGATAGAACCAGATTAGGAAAGGTATGAAGCCTCCCTATAAGAAGAACCGGTAAAACCTTCAAACTTGAAAACGCCATAGAAAATGCATACGAATTCCGTTTTCGATGAACTTGGTCGTGTTGAAGAGCTAGCAACAAGCTCAAGAACCTCAAATGGAGAAATACCAAGAAGAAGAAAATAGGAAGATGCAAAGTATGCAAAGGATTGAGCTCCCTACGATGATGTGATCAAGTTACCCAACCGAAAGCCCCTCTTGATAGTGCGGCTATCTATCCTATAACCCGATCTCCCAACAACCACCTTGAGACCGGTAGAAGGAAAACCTAGCAAGGCCATACCTTTGCCTTGCTCATCCCGCTTGATCTTGATGACAACGCTTCAAGCTCCATCCAAGCCAGAATGCATCACTTGATCATTGTTGCTTTGTGAAGACTTGCAATTTGCTCCCCCATACACCACTATGGGATATCTTAATTAAGACACATCTTCACAAATCCATTGTCACCAATATGGATGGCAGACTTCAAGCAAATGATCTTTTCAAGATGCTTATGTTGAACTTGCCCTTCTCAACCTTGATGATGATCACCACTTAATGTCATCCTCTCATGGGTTATATGAGATCTTCGCTTTTGAAGCATGCCCATGGAAAAATACCTATCCCATATAGAAAACGCAAAGGCACATATATAATGGGTTAGTTCATGATGCATAAATGACTAGGCTTACCATACCACAAGATCCATGTGGTACATTCTTTATGCTTCATGTCTTAACCAACTTGAAATCACTCTTCACTCTTTGTATTGGTCAACCAAGTATATTCTCATGCTCCATCTCAATATCTTAAGGTACATAAAGAATTCTTCATTTGATTACATGCTCTAAATCTTAGTCAACCATAGCTCAACTAATGAGGCTATCATGACACCGACTTAGAGCCATATCTTGAATTATTATATTAAGGTCACACTCTCAAGATCTTGAGCATATCATATTCTTCTCTTCAATTCGATGATCTTGATGCTAAAACTCAAGGTATATCTTTATCTTTATGGCATATCCATACTTGAATCCAACATATGGACTACAAGCATGACCTATAAAATATTCCTTGATTTAAAGCTCAATGAAAACATTAGTCCATAGGGATTGTCATTAACACCAAAACCACACATAGGGCAATTACCCTTTCAGCGCGCTATCGCTTGCAGCGCCTCTCCGCCTAAAAGTATCCACGCTGGCACCTAGAACGCGTCTGATACGGCTATGTCATCGTTCGGGTGCTCGAGCCTGGCTACCTAAAGGACGGCGCGCCGCCGAAGCTTAGACGCGGCGAGTAAGAAGAAAAAGAACAATGATGTGCGAAATAACGAAGAGAGGAGGTTGTTTTATAGCGGCACAGTCGAGGCATGGCCTGCCGTGCATTCTTCACAGGGGAGATGCATTCTCCGGCGCAAGAGGTACCTACCATAGTATATCGCCGCGAGAACACACGCTAGCCTATATAGTCTACCCCGTCCACGTCGGCTCTTTGACGCGATAAAGCGCGGACGCGTACATCGCAGGCTGCCAGCTCGTCCGGCCGGTGCGTAGAAATGATACCGGCGAGACTCCATGCTGCCACGTCACTAGCGTCCGCGTAAACTACGTCTATAGCCTACGCTGCTACCTCGGTTATAGACCAGCCACGAGAAACCGCGTATGTCTATAGTCTACGCTGCTAGCTGGGCTGTCCGTCGTGAAAAAACGCGTCCGGATTAGGTTCACAATGCCACGTCGTCGGCATATGCCATAACCAGCGACCGTTTATAGCATACGGTCGAAGCTCACATGTAGGCCGGCCGCGAAAACCCGCATGTGTCTATGTCCTACACTGCCAAGACAGCTCTCCGCCACCAGAAAACGACTATGTCCATGCATTATGACGCGCCCCGTCGGCTCTCGGTGGGTGCGAAAACGTGTCGCGCTAGATACGCCTCACATACAACATGGTTCTACCCGCACACGCTGACAGCGGAGCCATACGTCCATCGTCCGGCGACACGGGATACAACGGCGCGCGGTACATCCGTCCACGGTATGATATCTTTCGGCCTAACATGACTCTGTGGCGATGTTGCCGTACGTTTGTTCCGGCTTCCATCCCACGCAAAAAAAAGATGATATGGATAGCAATTTGAGCCGATACAATCTAACACTATTATTTAATCTTATTTCAAGAAAAATACTCGTAAAAGATAAGAATTCAGGCTCGTGATTTCTCGTCCATGAACAGTTACCAGTAACGTTTCTTTCCCAGGGATGGAAAGTGGGGACGCGATACCTGTCTTCGCTGAAAACCACACATGGGCAAAAAAAACACAGAGGAAAAGGAAAGTACTTGGTAAAAGAAGAAAAGAAATTCCGCCATTCTCACCTCTTCCGCAGCTGCGGGTGACGCTAGTGTAAAATGCAGAGAGAGGAAGCGAAGTCGGAGACGAAGATTCTATTCGCCTCCTCCTCCTGCTCTTCTCTCTCTCTCTCCCCCTTTTGCTCGCACTGCTCTCGTTTCCTCCGCCTACTCCCACGGTCTCCCCTCCCCTCCGAGGCTGCCCTTTTCCCAGGATCCTTCTCTTCCACGCGCCGTATCGCGCCAGGGCGGCGGCGAGGCGGTAACGAGGAACTTAGTAGGTGAAGAACACAGAAGAATTCGCGTTGTTCCTTGATCGATTGATGAGCGGCAAGCCGCGGCTGCGACGACGATGAGGGCAGATCTCAGCACCATCCAACAGACGCTCACGCAGGAGGCGGCAGCGGCGCTGGCGCGAGCCATGGACGAGGCCGCGCGGCGGAGGCACGTGGCGACCACGCCGCTGCACGTCGCCGCCACGCTGCTCGCCGCGCCAGCTGGCCTGCTGCGCCAGGCGTGCGCGCGGGCCGCCGCCGGGGGAGGCTCTGCAGCCGCCTCCGGTGGCGCTGGCGCTGGCGCTTCCGCGCACCCGCTCCACTGCCGCGCTCTTGAGCTTTGTTTCTCCGTCGCGCTCGACAGGTTGCCTGCCTTGGCGGGGGGTGCTAAGGGGGTTGGGGCGGCTGCGCCTCCCGTGTCGAACGCGCTCGTCGCGGCGCTCAAGCGCGCGCAGGCGCAGCAGCGGCGGGGCTGCCCAGAAGCGGCACAGCAGCCGCTCCTCGCCGTTAAGGTCGAGCTGGAGCAGCTCGTGCTCTCTATCCTCGATGACCCTTCCGTCAGCCGCGTCATGCGCGAGGCGTCCTTCTCCTCCGCCGCCGTCAAGAACACCATCGAACAGTCCCTCACCTCGCCCTCCCCATCATCTTCCACCGCCATGTCTAGCCCCGCCACAACGCCAAGCGCGTTCTCCCCATCCCCTTCCCCTCTCCCGCGCGCCGGCACCGCCGACGCCTACCTCAATCCTCGCCTGGCAGTGGCGGCAGCTGGAGTCGCCGGCGGGGACGATGCCCAAAAGGTTCTTGACGTCATGCTCAAGCCGGCGCGTCGCAACCCAGTGCTCGTTGGAGACGCCGGCCCGGACGCGATTGTCAAGGAGGCAATTCGGAGAATCCCAACGGCCAGCTCCCCTGCCCTGGCTGCGGCGAAGATCCTGCGGGTGGAGGCCGAACTTGCCAACCTCGCCGGAGACAAAGCGGCCATGGCAGAGAGGATCGTGGAGCTAGGCGCCGTGGTGGAGAGACTCGTCGATGAGCACGGCGGGGTGGTTCTTAACCTCGGGGACCTCAAGTGGCTGGTGGAAGGCCCCGCTGCAGCGTCGTCGGAAGGGGGCAAGGCGGCCGTTTTTGAGATGGGGCGTCTGCTCAGGCCTTTCGGGCGCGGCGTAGTGTGGGCTGTCGCCACGGCGGCGTGCGCCACGTACCTCCGGTGCAAGATCTATTACCCAGGGATGGAGGATGAGTGGGATCTCCAAGTTGTGCCGATCGCCCGCAGCACGCCGCTTGGGGGAGCTGCTGTCATCAGGTACGTCCGCCTTCGTTTTCAGCCTCTTCTTTGGATCTAACATGTATTGGTATTGTGCCAGTTCTTGATCCTTTTTGATTATAGCTACTTACTCTGCAATTTTTTGCTGAATTCATTTTATTCATTTGGGAAGATGGAAAATTTTGATGAGAAACAACCAGGTTTTTGAGTTTAGTGTGATTGGCTCTATCATTTAAAGTGGGCTGCTCTTTTTGTAGCACTAGAGCCTTGCAGGTTTCAAATTTTGTAGCCTCACTAATTGTAGTTTAATTCTGGAGATGTAATGAATTATTGAATTTTGTTAGGCCTGGAGGCAGTGCAATTCTCAGCAATTCGATGGGGATGTTGTTGCCGATGCTCCGGCCTACGCCAGTGATACCGACACCTCCCCAGTGGCGGCCAGGGGGTGGCCATACTCCAATGTGCATGCTTTGCAAGGATGGTTATGAGAATGAGCTCGCAAAACTTACAGCAGAGCGGACGGACAAACCAGTATCTGGCCCTGAGGCTACCAACCCTGGTCTGCCACACTGGCTGCAACGCAGCAATGATCAAAATCAGGTTTGTGTTTCTCCATGCTTAATCTCTACAAAGCCAACTCTTGTTTTATTGGAATCTTGATCGATATAATCCTTCGCGTTCTCTACAGTCCAAGGCACAAGAGTTGAAATGGAAGAGGAACAAGGATGAACTTGAGAAGAAATGGCGTGAAATGTGTGCTCGTGTCCATTCGGGCCATGCTGGAGCACCAGCACTCTCCGTGCCATTGGTCTCGCTCGGTCCACGCCCACGTGTCAAGCCCAAATTGGCAATTGCAAGGGGGGCTGCTGTTCCCACTCTTAAGATGAATACCGATTGGGAGAAGCCAGCAGCCACTCCGACACTTGAGCTCCGCAAGAGCCCACCAGGAAGCCCGGTGAAAACAGACCTTATGCTTGGTCGCTTGGACCCTGCCGTCGATCCAAGTGTGGAGAAAGAGCAGAAGAAAAATTACGAGGGGCTAACTGCCATGCAGAAGGCTAAGATAGCTGGAATTTCGGATATTGATTCCTTCAAGAGGCTCCTCAAGGGGCTGACAGAGAAGGTTAGCTGGCAGTCCGATGCAGCGGCAGCCATCGCCGCTGTTGTGATACAATGCAGATCTGGAAGTGATAAACGTCGGACCCTTCGAACAAGAGGTGACATGTGGCTCATGTTTGTTGGCTCTGATCAGGCAGGTAAGCGGAAGATGGTGAACGCACTGTCTGAGATGATGGTGAACGCAAGACCAGTGATTGTAAACTTTGGTGGTGACTCGCAGTTGGACAGCATCAGGACTGATGGACTGAACATGGGTTTCTGGGGGAAAACTGCGCTCGATCGGGTTACTGAGGCAGTTCGGCAGAACCCATTCTCAGTAATTGTTCTCGAAGGCATTGATCAATTAGACACAGTTGTCCGTGGAAAGATCAAGCAGGCCATGGAGACAGGCCGTCTTCCGGACTCTCGTGGTCGTGAGGTCAGCCTTGGCAATGTCATCTTTGTTCTTACTACGAGCTGGGTACCGGAGGAACTTAAAGGGCCAAATGTTGAGGCTTTGCTCCAAGGTGAAGGAAGGATGTTGGAGATAGCGAGCTCTAGTTGGCAGCTAGAACTCTCGATTGGGGACAAGCAGTTCAAGCACCGAGCTGATTGGCTATGTGATGACATTCGCCCTGCAAAGGTAGCAAAAGAATTGTCCAGTGGCCATGGTCTCTCTCTTGATCTCAATTTGGCAGTTGGTGCCTTGGATGACACTGAGGGTTCCCATAATTCCAGCGATCTCTCAGTGGAGCAAGAGCAAGAGAAAGGGCAACTTGCAGCCCTGTGTTCAGCGCCGGCTCCTGACTGCGATCTTTTGCAACTCGTTGACGATGCTATTGTGTTTCGACCAGTCGACTTTGGTCCATTTAGGAAGACAGTTACAGATTGCATATCAGCAAAATTCGAGTCGGTCATGGGGAGCAGCAACTCATTCAGAATCGATGAAGACGCCTTTGACCGCATGGTTAGCAGCATTTGGCTCACCGAGGAGAAGATTGAGGACTGGGCCGCTAAAGTACTCGTGCCAAGTATTGAGCGATTGTGGCACAATGTGAAGCATGATAATGCACGCACTGTCATCCGTCTCGCATCAGTCACGGACAAGGCGTCGCCAAGGTGGGGTGGGAGAAAGGAAGGGCTACCGGCGACAGTAACGATCGCCATTGATGGCATGTAGAGGGTATTGGAGAAAGTAAATTCTTTGTACGGTAGATATGTAAATATTTGGGGCAACTCTCTTGTTATAAGCTTGGGGAGGTAAACTGCCTGAAGTACATAGGAGGAGAGGGAAGATGAATATCCTTTGACTACCAAATAGGCAGGAGGTTATAGATCTTATAACACCCAAATGTGGTTTATAGTTTTGATAATATTTATAGCTAGTTCCTTGGAGCATAAAATGGATATTTTTTTCCTTTTCCTCTTCATATTGTTGCGAGAGTGGACGGTATAGAGGAAGTACATGCTGATGATGCTTGCTGTGTTTGTTTTTGTCCTGAAACGGAATCCCCGCCCAAATCCATCTAATGCGTGTGCCATCGAGCATGAATCAAGTCCAAAGATATCAATATATATAAATAATTATGTTCCAATTAGTGTGAATAAATTCCCCTGCTTGTCTGTATTGAAAATCTGCAAGAATGTCAAATCTAGTTACTAGTTCATTTTAACCTTCTCGGACCTAACAGATTCACCTATAAAGGTCATCTTATTGGATTGATGCCTAGGGTGAGGTATATCTAAACTACTCAGCAGAAAGTTGATACTACTTTACAAGGTAAATAAACAGGGAAACATGGACTTCAGATGGGCTTAGTCTTCTCCTAATCATCCAAGTCTGGAAGTATTATTTTCTCGTATCATGCTCGGTTATCCTTTTTGTGCATCGTTTTGATGATTCTAACCAGAAATGAATCTTGCCCATACCGTTGTCCTTATCGAACCCTGCTTTCACAAATTTCCAGAAACTTTCTAAGATTATAATCCACCGGCATATATTCTCAGTTCTCACGACTTTGCACCTATGATGACATTTCGCACTAGATGCCTCCTCTTTCATTCTCACTCCGATCCAAATTAGTTGACTTGGTTTTAGCTAGATTCGGATGTATCTAATACTAAAATAAGTCTAGATATATTCGAATCTAAACAAATGAATAATTTGGATCGGAGGGAGTATTTTTATTTAACTTGTTCAAGGTTAACCACACAGATCACTATCACTCATTGCTCCCATTTCTATTTTCAAATTTGTGCTGTGTAATCTTCTTTCTTTCTTTTTTCTCTGCCCTCTCTTTTGATCGTCAAAACAAAAAGTCAGCATCTTTTTTTCTTGTTTTCTGTTTTTTATATGGCATGTGGCCGGCTAGTCCCCTGCCAGTAAGCTTACGCTATTTAATTAGTGTGTGTTTAGTTATTGTGGCAGGATTTGCTCCACCAACACTATGCTTGGAGGTGAGGCAACTATTCTCCTATGATGGACGAAGGAACCTTTTGGTCTAAACCAAATGGCCACTTTTTGGCCTAATTGTGGGCCCACATTGATGTGGCAGATCACCCACTCTAACCAACTTGGAAACATTCAATGCTAGTTTATATGATATCAATCTTGTTGCCACTTGTGTAGCTTTGTTTTCAATAGAAGCTTCAGATTAGTCCACAGTGCCAAAGGGTACAACAAATACTCAACATTAAGAAACCTATTTGCCAGGGACCATGGATGCGGAAACTTTTTTGACACATGTGCATCAGTGCTCTGGTTTTTAAAACAATTTGAAACTTATACTTTTCGGGTCTCCAAAAATTCTGAAAATATATGTATGACGAGATACATACATCTAGAATGTACGATAGAAATTTCGTTTAAAGATATGTTGTATTCTGAGCTACACAAACAAATTTCTGATAAAACATACGTATTTCTAATCTTATCTACAATCAGATTTTTTTTCTGTAGCCTATTTTTTATTCACGGGATTTTTCTTTTCTTTCTAAAACTTAAAAGTATTATTTTTATTTATTTTTAAATGAAGGGAGCACTTGTGCCCATGTCCACGCGCACCAAATCTCCACTCCCACGGATGAACATGATATTTCATTAGTGGTGGGTCCACATGTCAGATATTATGTATGCCTAAGGTGAGTACACCAGTGATTGTAATTGTTCTACTTTAATCAGTATATATAGCTGCCCTCCAACTTCCTTGCTTTAATAAGTTACGTGATTCAAACTTTTGCAAAAAAAAGTACCTCTGCATGTGACAAAATCACAAAAGATATTTTGTCTTGCTAGCAGCAAAGCCTAGAGAGAACAGAGGATGGTGTATCTAGAACACTTCTCAGCGGCAGATAAACTGAGTTTTCATGGTCCAGTTGCAATTAAGTTTTTTTTTTTTTTTTGCGAATCTGCAATTAAGTGTTTATGTTACATACTGTACTACTATTGCGCGGCAGGGATCGTAGGTGATACGTTTTAGTCATTAGTCATGCTGGAAAAGTTGTGGCTTGGTGAGCGCTGCTAATGCCGGAAAAAGATCAGTCCCTTTTTATGTCTCGCCATCATTTCGTTTTAACTTGACCCTTCTTACTTCTTGTCGCATATGCAGAGTGAAAGTGACATAAGGCCCCTTCTTTTCAGCTTCTTGACCAGCTTCTTCCAGAAGCTACCCTCGACCAGCTTCTCCCAGAATCTCATCTGCCAAAATCGTTTATACTGTTAAATTAACGATGAAACTACTAGTTAAGAATTTTGAACGAATTTTGAAGATGAGATTCTGGGAGAAGCTGGTCGAGGATAGCTTCTGGGAGAAGCTGGCCAAGAAGCTGAAAAGAAGGGGGCCTAAGTGTGGTACCAGGTGCCGTGGGGATCACAATAAGATCAGTCTACAAGACAAGACTTGGAAGCGATGTCCCTGTTCTCGGGCGACTCTAGAGGTGAAAAAACCCTAGCCCAACCACCTCACCCGACCCCCTCCCCTCCCTCGCCGCTGCCGGTGGTCACCGCTGGCCCTGCCTGTGTGGCGACGGTGATGCCCCCTCAGCGTGCGTGACTAGCTGGAGGAGGGTGGGAACTTCTCGTGCGCGGCGAGCTCACATGGCCATGGTGGCGGCTCGGATGGCAGCGGCGCTCCGGCCTTTAGACTTTGTTAGTGGGGAGGGAGCTGGGTGGAGGCGAACTATGCGGCTGCGAATGGGACTCCCAGGCGCCTCGATTTCTTCTCGCGTCGGGGTAGGGCCCTAGGCCCTAGCGAGCCCATCGGCCTCCACTTCCCGATCTGCGTTGCTAGCAGCCGTGGGGGCCGCAAGCCGTCGTTCCCTGGAAGAGGTAGTGCGGCCGTAGACAGGGGTATCCACCCGCCGCGATTTCTTGGGCATGGGAAGGCCTTCTGGCCCTTTCAAGCCCATCAACTCCTCTACCTCCAAATGCAAACATCGTCGGGAGCCTTGGGGGATGCAATTCGACGGCCGCTGGAGGCCCCTCCCTCATCATGATCTTGACGGCTTCATGGATGTCCGTTTAGCGCGAGACCCTTCTGGCTGGAGTGCGTGAGCTCTCATGACGATGGTGCTTCTTATTTCTTCTTTAGTTTCGGCAACGCGTGGAGTTTGGACGCCGGGGCGGCAGCCCTAGAAGGTGGGAGCCTTTTGGTGTGTGGGCGAGCCAGTGGCTCAGGTGCTAGACGATGACCACGGCCGCGAGGATGGCGTGGTGGTTGGCGAGCTAGTTGTCGTGGCGGTGGTATGGGTGTCGTCCTGGCGGCAGTCCGCTCACTATGTTGGAGGTGGACAAGACCTGCCGAGGGGAAACCCTTGCCACTTTTGGCCACAATGGTGGTAGCTAAGGACGTCAGCCCCTTCTTGAAGGTGTCGTTTTGGCTTCTATCTACCCTCCAACATGTTTCAGGTGAGAAACCAAGATCCTTGGATCGAACGGTGGTGGCGCTCTGGCGTCGTGTTCTTCCTGAAGACTCCACCTTGGAGCTCAAGGCACGGCTCCAAGGATGTTATGTGGCAGGTTGCGGTGGCTTCTTCGGCCGGGTTGCTTCTTCGTTGTGCTTCCTCCGACCTACTTACATCTTACTCAGCAACCTCTTCTCTGTCGTGGCCTTCCTTGTTGAGCATGTTAGTGATAGTTCGTGTTTGGTGGTAGTGCTAATCCCTGGTGGCGAGATCTGTGGTGATTTGCGGTTCTTGGCTGTGTGAAGTGTGTGTTGGTGTGCCGATTCGAGCTCTAGGGATCAGCTTCAGCCCGACGTCTTTTCCTATCAAGCGTCTCTTCCTCTTTGACGACTCTACTTAGGAGCTAGGATGGCTCTCCGTTTCGTACTCTCGTTGGTAGCTCCTTCGGTTGTCCTGTTTCTCTGTGCGTGCGTGCAATCTTCGTAAGATGGTTTCATCATCATGTATATTTGTAAGCTGGTTTCATCATCATTAATTTAATGTTGTTGGGCAAAGTAGAGATAAACAAAACTTTTCCCTACGCTATACTCCCAAGATCTAGCTCAGGTTAAAGGCCACAAGATTACCCCTAGACGCGCAGACGCAGAAGTTGATGTAGCGCGTCCAAGTAGTGCCGAACGATCCCACAGACAGTCCTCCGCCAGATCTCCACGAACACGTTCGCCTCCAGCGCCACACATGCAACGCCTCTACCGGTATCCACACATACAGGAAGAAGCTTCGGACAGAGGATTGCTAGATCATGTCTAGCCTGAAATGGAAGTGGAGAGAGTGACGGTTCGGTCAGGGACAATCCCTTGTCACTCCACTTATATACATTCCTAGTTGGGCTCAATGCTTGATGCCCATCTAGGCCATACTCTAATCTCCACATGGATCTAAACCACATGGGATCCTTACCCTTAAGTGTGTGACCTTGTAGGTTCACGTACACCTGAACACAACATGAGCTACACCTCCAAGTATCCTGTCATGGCTTTGAGTCCAACTCACTCCCATGAACACTTGGTCTCAAGTCGATAGATGGTAGCGGCCTCTAGCAAGACGTGCCAACTCCCAAGTGCCATAAAGTCAGAAGACGAACCTTCAATGTGCCTTTCGTCCAAGTCCCTTTGCCACACAATATACCTGTTAAGCTATAGCCGAGTAGTTGCCATCCCTTAAATAGCTTAACTCTCTTCTGGTACCATGATATGTAATTCACTAGACTAACTCTTAGTCTGACTCCTCAGTTAACACTTAACTGAGTAGCGCATGGCCATGCTTCCAAATCATATCACACGAGAGGGCCCAGAAAATATCTCTCCATTACAGAGGGGCAAATCGCATCTTGGTAATCCATGTCACGCAGCTTGCTTCACAACCAACCCGAACTCTACCTTTATAACTGCCCATTTACAGAACAACGTTTGATAGAACCTAAGTTGGCGATCCACAACTCGGATCATGCAATCATGTCAGGTAAAAGGATTCCATTGCTTGATACTACAAATGACAACATGCTCGTTGCATGTCAACCATGGTCGTTCCGATTCGTTAAACTCTTTAGCTGAATCAGTGTAAGTCGGAATAGCATCACCATGCCGATGACAAGTGGAACCGTGTCATCAGCCGACTTGCACATTGGTCTAAGTTGTGTGTCCAACACAACCTCAATGACCCAGGACAATCTAGTATGAACAATCATGAATATATAGTTCCACAACTGAATCACGTATTTAGTGATACATATCTGATGTTCATACAAGGACAACTTTACTTTATGAATACTTTGGGAAATATATCAACCATGATTGCCTCTAGGGCATATTCCCAACAGTCTCCCACTTGCACTAGAGTCAATCATCCCGACATCAGATGTCTAGGAATCTAATGTCGATGGCTCTTACATGCGCCTCATGCTTAGGCTGTGGAAGTGGCTTTGTCAATAGATCTGCAACATTTGCATCCGTGTGTACCTTGCATAACTTGATATCACCGTGATCCACGAATTGGTGAATCAGGTGGTATCGCATGAGTATGTGTTTGTTCTTCTGGTGTTGTCTAGGTTCTCTGTCTTGTGCAATAACACCATTATTGTTGCAATACACGTCCAACGGATTGGACGAGCCCTGAACCACACCAAGATCAATCAGGAAATTCTTGATCCAAATAGCTTCCTTTGTCGCCTCCGAGGCAGCAATATACTTAGCCTTTGTTGTAGATGCAGACATAGTCTCTTGCTTGGAACTCTTCGAGCTCACAACCCCTCCGTTCATTACAAACACTTACCCAGATTGCGAACGAGAATCATCTGAGCCAGTAAGGTAACTCGCATCCATGTAACCCCTTACACTGAGTTCAACCTCACCTCCATAAACTAGGAACACATCCTTAGTCCTTCTCAAGTACTTAAGAATGTTCTTAACCACTGCCCACTGGATTTCTCCAGGGTCAGCCTGGTATCTGCTCACAACACTTAGAGCATAAGAAACATCTGGCCTAGTACAAATCATGGCACACATGATAGATTCGACTGCCAAAGCATACAGAATCACACTCATCCTACTTCGCTCATCAGTTGTCGAAGGACACTGAGTCTTGCTAAGTTTTATACCATGGGACATCGGTAAGAACCCCTTCTTAGACGATTTCATGTTGAACTTCTTCAACACTTTGTCCAAATATGTACTCTGACTCAATCCAATGAGCCGCCTAGATCTATCTCTATAGATCCCGATTCCTAGTATATAAGTTACCTGACCCAAGTCCTTCATTGAGAAACTCCTTTCCAATGACTCCTTGGTTTCTTGCAACATCTGGACATAATTTCCAATCAATAATATGTCGTCCACATATAAGATTAGAAAGTTTACTTTTGACATAGGTACGATTGCTTGGATGCTTATTATTTGCTACCCTATACTGGGTAAAAGGCTTACAACCCATGAAGGATTCAGATAACAGCCCATGAAGGATTCAGATAATAGCCCAAGGAAGCAACCGACAAAGACTTTGATTAGTAAAGAGACTATGAAACCGACATTGTATTGGTATTGTAATTGCGTGTGTATGAAACCTATTCGCATACAGCTTTGAGACCCGGCCTATTATATATAGGACGGGAGAAGCCTAAGCGAGGGTACCGAAATCTAGAGGACAACTTGTAATAGTGCGATTATTCAATATTCATGCGACTTTGACCCCATTGTTTTCCTGAGATCCGACGAAATCCCCAGCGTTCTCTTGCGAAACCCTAAGTCCATCACCGTGGGCATTGCCAAGGTTACCCCTCGTCAACTTTGCTCCCACTAAACTTCTTGTATACACAAGAATCATGATCACTCTTGATGAAGCCAAACAATTTGACTACCTCATCAAAGCGAATATTCCAATTCTGAGATGCTTCCTTCAACCCATAAATGGAGTTTTGAAGTTTGCATACCTTGTTAGCATTAGCCAAATCGACAAAACCCTTGGGTTGTATCATATACACCTCCTCGGTTAATTTTTCATTAAGGAAAGCCGTTTTGACATACATCAGCCATATCTCATAGTTGAGATAGGCTGCTATAGCTAACATGATTCAAACTGATTTAAGCATCGCTACGGGTGAGAAAGTCTCATCATAGTCAACTCCTTGGACCTGCCGGAACCCCTTCACGATAAGCCGTGCTTTATAGATAGAAATATTTCCATGTATATCAGTTTTCCACTTAAAGACCCATTTGCACTCGACGGGTCTTGCACCGTCTGGTAGATCAACTAAGTTCCAAACTTGATTATCATCCATGGACTTTAACTCGGGTCTCATGGCTCCAAGCCACAACTCAGAATCAGAACCCACCATCGCTTCCAAATAAGTTTTCGGCTCATCACTGTCCAACAGTAATACATCATGAACACTTCACAATATGGCCAATCTTTGCAGTGTAGGTGCAGCTGCCGGCTTAGCTACCACTACCGGCTCAACCTCCGAGGCTTTCACCACATCTCTACTGACCGGTTCCTCTCGAACTTCTTCGAGTTACACCGTACTCCCACTAACTGCCTGACTGAGAAACTCTTTCTCAAGGAAGACACCGTTCCGAGCGACAAACACCTTACCCTCTTCTCGGTTGTATAAGTAGTAACCCAAGGTTTCCATTGGATACCCAATGAAAATACACTTATCCGACTTGGTTGTAAGCTTGTCCGACTGAAGTCGCTTGACAAATGCTTCACAACCCCAAATCTTAAGAAAAGACAAACTTGGCTTCTTGCCCGTCCACGTCTCGTGTGGTGTCTTCTCTACCGATTTTGATGGTACTTTGTTTAGTGTGAACGCTGATGTTTCTAGACAATAACCCCAAAATGATAAAGGTAGATCTATCTGACTCATCATTAATCGTACCATGTCCAATAAGGTCCGATTCTACCATTCTGACACACCGTTCCTCTGCGGCGTACCCGGCGGAATGAGCTAAGGAACTATTCCACAACTCTTCAGATGGTCATCAAACTCGTGGCTCATGTACTCGCCTCCTCGGTCTGACTGAAGAAACTTTATATTCTTGCCGAGTTGATTCTGTACTTCATTCTGGAATTCTTTGAACTTTTCAAAGGCTTTGACTTATGTTTCATCAAGTAGACATATCCATATCTACTCAAATCATCAGTGAAGGTAATGAAGTACTCATAGCCACCCCTGGCTATCGCGCTCATTGGACCACATACATCACTATGTACTAGTCCCAACAAGTCAGACGCCCTTTCACAACTCCTTGCAAATGGTGTCTTGGTCATCTTGTCTAGAAGGCAAGATTCGCATGTCTCGAATGACTCCAAGTCAAACGAAGTTAGGATTCCATCATCATGGAGCTTCTTCATGCATTTCCAACTTATATGACCAAGTCGACAGTACCAAAAGTAAGTCATATTCAGATCATTTGGTTTCAACCTTTTCACATTTACGTTATAGACCGACCCGCCATCAAGATTGAAAATAAATAACCTGTTCTGAACGGGTGTAAAGCCATGAAACATATCATTCAAATATAAATAACAACCATTGTTCTTAATATTGGAATCATAGCCTTGTCTCATCAAACATGAGGCAGAAATGATGTTTCCACTAAGCACTGGAACATAATAACAATTATTTAGTTCCATTAAGAATCCTGAAGGTAAATGAAGTTGCATCATGCCGACTTCCAACGCAGTGACTCTCGCTTTGTTGCTGACCTGAATGTAAACCTCGCCTCTTGCTACGCTCCTAGTTCTTACCAGTCCTTGGAACGAGTTGCAGATATAAATGACTGATCCGGTATCATATACCCAAGAACTACCAGGTGCATCAGCAAGATAAAGGTCTATAACATTGCAAACAAGTGTACCTGAGTTGGAAGTCACACCTCCACTCTTGGCTTTATCCGCCAAATACTTGATGCAATTCCTCTTGTAGTGGCCATCCGCGTTGCAATAGAAGCAAGCGGATCCGGCTGAAGGAGATGACTTAGTCCCTGAGGAAACACTTGTGATCTCATCCTGAGCATTACCTCCTGACTTAGCCTTCTTCTTCTTCGTCCAAGAACTCTTCTTAAACTTAGCCTTATTCTGTACCACCAACACTTGGCTGGTACCTTTCTTGAGTGTTAGGGATATGATATATGGGTATCCTCATAGCATGTCACCAATCCTTCTAACCCGGATGGCCCATAGTTGGTAGCAAGGCATAGCGGCCCAGTTAGATGGATCCTGAAGGGAGGCCCATGCCGGATTAAGGAAGGCTATGCCGGAGTCACCGACGTACGTGGAGCCTTGGAGTACAAGACACGGAAGACTAGTTCGTATTAGTCTAGGACTCTTTACCTTGTCCGGCAAGGACCTTTCCCTGTAAACCCTAGGTCTTGGCGCCTTTATAAGCCATCCTGCGGGAGCCTTTAGGGCACGATTCATAACACCCTCACACAGCAAACCAATCCTTGTAACTCGGCGTATTGCCATTATGGTGATTTATAGCAGGAGTAGAGTTCTGCCACTATTGTGCGACTTGAACCTGGGTAAGCTTTGTTACCTCGTACCCGCCAACTCTCCACCTTACTCCATGTCTCTAAACACGCACTGTGAGGACCCCTCCATGGCGTACTCGTCGGCAATACCATGATAGTTGGCGCCCACCGTGGGGCAAGAGGCGCTTCGAGCTCTACACCGGACGAGGTCCAATCTCTTCGCAGGAATCAACGATATCGTAGCCATCGGTCGCGTTTTCTTCTCCAGCAACGTCTGGATCGTTCCTCTTGATGAGTTTTGGGTGTCGGTGAAGACGAATCCCACGCGCTGCTCTGTCATCCTCTTCGGAGACATCCACATCTTCATCGGCGAAACTGACTCGGGTCCTAGCTCCCAGGAAGTCGGAAACTCGTCAAGCCCCGCACAGACCGCCTATGAGCAGGACACGTTCGCGGAAGGATCTGGGCCATACCACTCCTTGGAGTATGGTGGCTCGGATTAGGAAATTTCAAGGCCCACCCAAACTGCCCCTATGCAGGATATAAAAGTGAAAGGACCCCACAAATCTACTTGGCTTCCCCAAGCGTTAGAGATGCGCATGTCACACTTTGTCGGTGTTGTCACCATCTTCGATCTAGCCAGATGTGTTCAAAGGGATGGAGAACCTCCCCGTGAATACCATGCCAGGTGGATGAGGGTGAGGGAAACCCTAGAGGGCGACCGTGCCGACAAGCTCGTGTACCACTTCGTGGAAGGGCTCACGCCTGGAACACTTCTCCGGCATATCCTCCGAAGGCGGCAAGCCGCAGGTCTTCTCACCCTTGGTGAGATGGTGGCCATCGTCAATGAATATGCGGATGCCAACGAAGAGGCCTTGGCAGCAACCTCCGTCGTAGCCGGAGGAGGAAAGAACAACAACGGACCGCCTCCATCACCCTCCACATCCGCCATCGCCAACACCAAAGCCAACTCCGACTCCGTCCTCGATGCGCTTTACGCCGACATCAGTATGGATGCCGGTGGCTCGGATGCTAACTCGGAGGAATACGACGCTGTTATGAGGGAGATCGAGCAGGATATCGAGAAGGAGGAGCGCGACAAGAAGGAGAATATCATTTTGCGGCCTGAAAGTTGGGTCGCCCAGGCAATGCGGTACCCGAGTTCCCTGAAATCAGCCGCGATGACTATAATTGGCGTGCCAAATACTCAGAGGGTCTTTTTCGGCACGAATTCAACTTTATGTTTCAATACAAAAAATCAGGCTAACGGCCGTCAAGTTGGCCCCCCTGTCAGCTTTCGCCGTTATGTCGCTGCCGGCGTCGCTGCCATGTAGGCTTGCAGCGTTGGCGCATGCATTCTTTACGCGTCTTCTTCTTCCTCCGGGGCGGCAATCTGTGGTCACGGCCATGGTGCGGAGCTAGGACTTGGACGAACCTGCTCGGCCTGGCTCTCCTTCCCATCCCGAGTCAGAGCTCGCCCTCACCATGGTCGCACCATTGGCATGGCGTGGGGACGGGAATTCATTCGCGGGTGAGATCTGTCACCATGCGACCATGCTCGGTCCTGTTGGCCTCCTCCAGAATCCGAGCTTGCCGTCGCCGTGGTCGCACACGCACCAGCCACGGTGCCTTCCTCTCTGAACCCCAAAGCCACATCCACCTAGTTCGGCACAACGCCAACAAGGTGAAAATGCATCAAGTTTTCTTCTTGTGATTGTAGAAAAACATGTATGTACCGTGGCCATAGCATACTCTAACAATGTACACATATGTTGTTTACTAGATTTTCATTTGAAATTAGTAGCTCTGTGATGACGAAACATAGAGAACCTAAATGGAATGACGATGACGACCATGTTCTGTACTTTGCATTGCATCAACAACTGCTCGCTGACGAAGCATGTTACCAAGAAAGTGGAGTTCACCAGCCATTGCCAAAAAATATGTGAACAAATCAATGAGCGATTCAATGCAAATACACGCAGAAAAGCTAGATCCATGTCATAAATCGTCAATGGGTGGCGCATTCTAGTGATGCGTTCAAATGCGTACACCATATATCATTTACTTGAAGTGGTTTTTATCCTAACCAAAAATGCCTAGTATGCACATTACCTTTGTATGTTCTATGCTGCAATTCTGTTGTTATGGGCGTGGAAAGAAAAGCTGGGCTTCACCGAATATTACGCAGTTAGGCCTAACTTAGTCTTACACAAATAAGCACAGCTTAGTCTTTACACAAATAAGCGTAACTAATGATAAAGATAAAGACAAATGGTTCATCGGATCTGCCAGTATGAGCACTAGGTCCCTGGAGCTGGTGGTATCGTCGGAACGAACCAGAATGCTACGTTTGGCCGTCTGTAATTCTCCACCAAATTGTATGACCCCACTGATGAGCCAATTGTAGGCCCCCTCCCCCCAACGTGGATTCGGCTCTATGTCGGATCTGGAGAGTCAACATGATAGGCGCGTGAGTGTGCAGCAAACACACAGTCTGCTATAAACACTGGAAGTGCTGGCACCTCAGCAACAACACCAACATGTTCTTTCCTGGACTCCTGTAGCAGCCTCAACGGGTATTTCGTTAGCTTCACCAGCAGCAGCCTTAGCAAGTATTTCGTCATCTTCACCAACAGCAGCATTAGTAAGTATTTCGTTAGCTTCACCAGCAGCAGCATCACCAAGTATTTCGTCAGCTTCACCAAGAGAAGGAGCAGCTAGTTCTTCGTCAGCTCCACCACCACCAACACCACCACCACCAGCAGCAGCAACTGTTGCAGCAGCCTCATGAGCTAGGGCTGCCTGAGCAATTACAAGTTCAACAACTCCAGGGGCTCCGAGAAAGAAAGGGTAGTTGATCCCAAGAAACATAGATTGTCCCTTCAGATTGTCGACTCTGCTCCAGACTTGCTCTACTGGGTCGTTGGATGGGCATGCGGACCTCGAGAAAACGTGGCACCGCAGCGATGGGTATGAACAAAGTTGTGTCCCCATATGTTCTATTGTATCACCAACGCTGTTTAGTGCTCCCCTGATATGAATCCACATGAGTTCATCATCCTGTTTTATGGCCAGGAACCAGCGTTGTGTCCCTGGTTCAGCATCTGCTACTGCATCTTCGATGACCGGAGCTGGAATGATGCGTGGGGCTGCGTGGGTACCTGCGTGTTACTTATAGTTACTAAGCAGAATTTTGAATGAGATTTTACATGCTATATGACACCATGACTCACCCCAAATGGACGGCTCCCAAACACGCAAGTCGCCGCTAGGTTTAGTGACCGCATAAATGTGTTGCGTTTTGTACGAAGAGTAGCTGTAGGTGAAGACGGCGTCGACATACTTCTCCGGCCGTAGGAAGTTTGTCGTGCAAGACTGTCCATTCCTTGTCTTCTGGGCATCTAATGAATGTGATTACCTTGTCGAACACCGCTAAGAGGTCGTACTCCCAGGTCTTCCACGCCCCCTCCCGTGGTCTATGTGGGAGCTATACCTTTAGGAGCTCAAGTTCTGCCATGTTGAACCTATAAGCGGATTCGGAAATGAGTGGCGGCCACCCGTTGTTGAATGCAGTAATGCCGACACCCTCCAAAGATGGCAATGTAAGTCTCAACGATATGTAGCCATTTTTTAGAGACCAAGTACTCCCATCCTGTGATAAAAGGACCAGCCACTCGCCGTTGCCACCCACCCAGTTCTGGTCATCTTCCATTTCCGTGTCTTCTTCTTCCTTGATATTCACCACTACTGATTCAGACAACTTATCCAGCAGCATCAGTTTTGCATGAATATTCTGCAGAGTTTGTTGTCAGTTGGTACAATCACCTAGCATGGATTCCATTGCAAATACAATTTGACAACTGGACCTTCAGATTAAAGTACACAAAATATCGCATAAATACGAGTGTCTCCTCAGATGTCGCCTAAATTGTGCATGTGTCACTACGAAGATACCCGATATATGGAGTAGGAGCAGAGCCCCCAGAACAAACTCCTGACGATGATCATAAACAGCTCGGGACATAACAGCCTTAAATTGTCTAATCTGTTTGTTTTTATTTTAGGAAACAGAATATCACCTAGCAGGCATTCCATTGCAAATCGAAATGACAACTCGTCTATCACCTAAAGTTAGACTGTGTCACTACGAAAATACCAGAATATCAGGTAGAAGCAGAGCTTCCGCTGTACAGAATAGTCTTAAATGGTTCAATTTGTTCAAACCGCGCGTGCACACAACACGTTCGACGAAAGGAACATAGGATTCCGATGAGAGTTCAGCACATATGAATCAACGATATGACTGGACCAATAAGCAAGATACTGGAATTTTCGTGGCCATCGCGGTCATTTGGCCATTTGCTATTATCGGGGTAAAGAAGACTTGGCGTGCTGAACGGTTGTTCATCCATGTCCCGCATCGTGAAGCGGTAGCCAGGATGCAGCGAGCAAGGAGGCCGGCAGAGATGATGTCCAACCCCGAGGCGATCCTGTGCACGTTCGCGGCGCTGAGGTTCGGCCATCCCCAATCCTCGCGGTAGCGATCGCCCTGGCCATCCGCATCATCGTTGCATGCCTTTCGTTTCAGCCTGCTGCTACCCCAAGCTCTACCCATAGCGGCAAATGGAGTCTAGAATCCAGTAGATTAATGGAGGCGTTGTGATAAGGAGGCGGATGGATTTGAGAGGGGATGGAATCAGGGATGGGGGTAGTTGTTCGAGTAGGGAGTGACCCGGTGAGGAACCGCCGCCGCCGGTTCGCGTCCACATGAAAGACAAGGAGGGGGCGTAATTATTGAGGGCGCGCACCAGAACCGTCTAGAGGAAGTGAAAAAATAAATCGTAAGAGAGAGATATGTGCGGCCCGCCTGTCAGTGAGTGAAGGTCGGCACGCGCAAATGTGACTACGTTTGACTTGGATCATGCATAGCAGACCTCGATTCCACCGCATGCAAGTGGCGCAGAATAAATTTTAGGAAGCGCTAGCGTCGACGTGTAAAACCGCTGTTTTTCTCCACCTTCACCCTACTACGAACGGTCGTGCACCATTCCAGATATTGTTAAGGGCGGTTCCAATCTTTCACTTCTCTGTCTCATTTCCTCCTCCACAGCCTCATCGTCTTTCTCCTCCATGGCGTCATCCATTTCCTCCACCACCGCATCACCCTCTTCCTCCGTATCCTTTCCCTCTTGCATGTAATCATGGACTCTCTAGATGTCTGAAACGACAACAGGCAAGCAACTGCGCACTTCGACATAGAAGTACATGGCGGGAAGAAGATCGATGTCGTCTACACCACCGACCCTCAGACGGTGAGGAACACTCTGAATAATTACACGAGTTGTCTATGGTTCGAAGAAAACAAGTTCATAGGTCTCGACCTCGAGTATAGCCGCAATCACCGTAGGATCGCCGTGGTGCAACTCTCCATGAAGGGGCACGTCCTCGTATACCAGCCTTTTTGCGAGAAGGGGGCTGACGGGATCTAGTAGACTTTGCTGTCTTTTTGTTCTTGAACCGTCTATTTGCAAAAGTTATTGCTATATTATTTGTCTGAATTCATTTTCATGCAGGTGGGGCAAAAGCATTAGGGATCTGTTTCATGACTTTCTCATGAACCAGCACATAACATTTACTAGTGTTGACATCACGAATGACACTAAACTGCTTGAAAGCCCGACTGTCAACATTAGAATCCCAAAGGACTACAGAGTGGACATCTAGGAAATTTACTGGATCCCAGGGACGAGGGGCGGCAAGACCGGGATGACCGCTCTTGCCTTCGAACTCATCGACCCATGGTACGCTGACATGAATGGAAAACTACCGAGATGTTCGTGGAGGCGTTTAGGACATGATTACTGGGAGGATAAGCCGGTTTCTGAACCTAATCTGAAGTACGCTGCAATTGACGGGTATGTTAGCCATGAGCTGTACCGCCAGATTGTAAAATCTCGTTCCAGGCATCGCATCATTGAACCACCACCAAGGCAGGTTGTTTGCCCCAGATGCCGGAGTGTAGATGAATCTACAAGCCGGGGCAAGCGACCGAAGGCATCCATGGATCGGTTACCTTCTCCAACAGGCTGGGATGTAGAATTTTAGTGCATGATTGTTGTGTTTGTACGGGGCTTGTTATGTTTATGAAAACATGTTATTTCAGAAGTACACTATGTGAGCAATTACGAACTGTTATGTATTACCTTTGTCAAACTATAATATGGGTTTGGTTATGACTTATGACTGTACCACACCTTATGCATGTCAGTCCTGGATTCTGCCGCATGCAAATGGCACAGACAGAATTTGTAAGATTGGATGTTGAGCATACAAAAGGGGGAAATGTAATTCATACAGGTTAGCATAGGGATCATACGAGCTTGGTTCTTGCACACAGAATGCTTAAAAAATACTACATGCGAGATAAAATACAGGAGAGATAAAACTAGGAACGAAATGTGAAACTAGTAGTGGTAAACATCGCACTCACCCACCCGCCAGATCCTGTTGAGCATCTCGTAGCAGACATACGCGTCCCTGGCTGCGTACTTGATCGCATCGTAATCTAGGTGCCTCCACTCCCATCGCTCGTGCAGGTGCTTTGGGAACTCGACTTTCATGCTAGCATACTCGCGGTCGATGATGTCGGCAGCGAGTCTAGCCATGCCGGCTTTCCCCGTATCAGCATCCGGGTACCTCCACAAACATTGGAGATCGACGTGATTGACGACATGAACGAGGAGATCCTGCTCTAGCTTCGGAGTGTCGTTCTTGATGTCAACGCTGGCGAAGTAGATCTCTCTCCTGTGTAGGAACTCGCGAAGCTCCGGGCATATAGATTTGGCCCTACATACGTGGTATAGGAGGCAATGGTTGCGCATGGACAGCTGCAAAAGCGCCGTCCTCTTCCTATCTCCGATATACTCGAGGTCAAGGCCGACGATCTTGTACCTGTCCATCGGCTCCTGTAGCCACCGCTCGTACATTGCGATGACCTTGGCGACCTCCACTGACGCATTTGTGTGGACGACCGTCACCTTGGTGGTGCCATGGGCGGTGACGGTGTACTCGTCGGTGAAGTCGCTCCCGTTGTCGAACACGCCGTACTCTGCGTCCATGGCAGCAGCTAATGCGACTGCGGTGGCCTAGGGTCGGTAGCGGTGGCTGGGATTTGGCGTGGCAATGGAGTGATCTGTTGCGGTGGTATGGCCCGGCGGAGGTGGTGCCTGCGGCAACGTCGATGGTTCTTGCGGTGGCTGTGGCGGTGGCGGAGGGTGGCGGAAGGAATGAGTTGGGGATTTTTTCACAGTGATGTGCTGAGGAGACGGAAGGTGATGCTTAAATTGCATTTACCAATATTCCGGTCATACCCATCTGGAAGCAAGTTTGACCGAGCGAGCACCGTTGGTTTCCAATCCTAGCGATTTAATTCGGCGTCCGTCCCGGTAGGCGATGGGACGTGGCTTTGGCGTGGCAGAGACCGGTCACGTAGACCACCGTCCCATTGCCGATCCGCAGCGGGTGCGTGGTGCTGACACGATGTAACGTGACAGGACATGAGGAAGTGTATAGCTATTATTCCTAACAAGTTTAAGAAGTGTAAGCATAGACAGGGACCTTAGTATCCCTGCACCCCGGGGCAGCCGATCAGGCCTGTCGATTGCGCAAAGCTTGCAATTTCCTTTCTTTAATTTGGTGATTTTGTCCAGAATTTGCCAAATTGAAGCTCGTTTGCCCATGCTTCTATAAGTTTCTGTGTAGGCCACTTGTGTAAGCATGTACGATCAAGCAACTTTCCAACACGTGTTGGTGGAAAAGCATGAGGTTTCAACGCACCACATAGTTTAGAGATTTAGAATAGCTACATTGTGGAGCTCCAGCCAAATTGCATGGTAAAGCCAAATTCAGCTTTTGTCAGATTTAGGTATAGCAATATTGTGTCTCGTTTGTCCTCACTTTTGCCCTCCCGATATTCAGAAGCCCTCACATGCGCTCGGAGGGGGTGCCGTCTGGTCAAAGGCTTGGCCGTTACGTGCGCCCTGACGCCTAAATTGGAAGTTTTTTTTTGTTATTTGGCCTTTTTAAAAGCGCCTTTTCCCCTCTCTCGCTAACAGTTGTGGTTTTTTTACCCAAAAAGGTAGGTAATCTAGAGCAGCTTCTCTCTTTGTTCATTGTTCCTTTTGCCCTCGTTTTCCCCAATCTAGTAGAAAATCTAGAGCTGCAAAACTAACTAGCACCATAAATAAATTTAGTAAACAGAGCAGACGTAGATAAAGCAGCTAATATAGGTTATATAGTACGGTACTACTTAACAAGGTTCGACATTTAGGCTACTCAGCAGCAGCAGCTGACAGGTTCAACACGGACAAGACAAAAGAAGCTGCTTTACAGCAGCAGTAGCAGCAGCTGCTCTGTAGCCCCTCGTGGCCTCTGCGGCCTCCGCCTCCTCCCTCTGGCACCTCCTCCACTTCTTGCTGCCCAGCCCCTTGACCTTGGGCGCCTTGGGTTTGATCGGGGGCATGCGACCCTCCTCGATAGCCACCTTCTAGAGGTTGCGGAGGTGAAGACCGAGCGCCTGGTGCTTGGCTATGAAGTCATGGACGTTTAGAGACTCGCTGCAGGTCCTCACTTCCTCGGCATGCTTCATGAGGGAGTTGAAGTCCGTGGCGCGGAGCCTCCTGGTGGGGCAGAAGGGGCACCTGTACACGTTGCCGGTGAAGAAGTTCTTGTACTGGACGGACTTTAGCCTCCTCAGCACATGACGAGTCTTGGTGTCCTTGGACTCGTCGTCACTGCGGACGTCGCCGCTATCCTCATGTTGGAAAAAAACAGTAGAGTGCAATAAGGACTTGATTGAGATACTTTGATTATCGGGATTGATTATTTGCATAGATTGACCGATTGAGATCTCCCGATTATTCCCCAAATCTCAAACCAAATCGAATACTGATCCCAACTACGAATAGGGGGATTCATCGAAATCGAGATCTAACACAAGAGGATTAGCTACTGTAAAAATACGAACAGCCGAGCCCTAGTAACATACGATCTAGCATCAAACAATGGGAACATGGGGAGAACAAGGGAAGGGGAGAAAACCCTAGTTACCTTCGACCATGGGTCGGCGATGCTGGTGTCGTAGGGGTTCTCCGGCCTTATGTAGACAACCTCCTCGTAGGAGTCCTAGCCGAGCGGGATCTGTTCGAGACCGGCGGGGACTTCCACGTCGGCGGCTACGGCGGATGCGGGGACGGGGACAGGGATGGGGGTCTGTACGGGACAAGGGGCTCCTTGCCGGTGGCCTTAGAGGCGTCGATGGCCATCGCAGCGTTCTTCTCCATCGCTGGCGTGGTCGGGGTTTTGTTGGGCATTTGCAGAAGGTGATGGGATAGTGGAGACGATTGAGTGAGTGAGTGCGTGATGAGTGGGAGTGGGGAGGCCTCTATTAAAGGAGAAGGGAAATGACGTTTCGTTGCACTACCGTGCACCGCGTACGCTAATGCACCGTGCACGGCCACACGTGTCCGCTACCGCCCCGTGCACCGCACACACGTACCGTGAGTCGCGTTTTTTCCCCTCGTATCTAACCCTGGCGATTCAGTTGTTCTCAGTTTTGCCCTCGAGCGTAACACTAGCGGTTTGGTTCCATTTTTAAATCATTTTCTATTTTCTATTTGAATCCCTTTGTCGCGCTTGCCCTTGGTTTTTAAGTTCTACTCAGTTTAGCCCTTAGTTTTTAAGTTCTACTCAGTTTTGCCCTTGCTTCTTAAGTGCTACTCGGTTTTCCCCTCTCTTTGTATCCATCTCTCGCACCTGTGCTCATCTTCGCTACTACGCTCTGATTGGTCGAGACAGTTGTCACTCGGATCATGCCCACCAACCGTTCATCCTATGTGATCTAGCGGACATGATAACCCTTATATCTGTCGAGGGCACCCCTCTATCCATGCAAAATAACGAGTATGCCACCAAAACTTTAACTCCATAAACAGATGAACTTGAATATATTTTGAAGTGTACAAAAATAGAAATCCCCATAGTTTACGGGTCTAGATACGGTAAGAGAACTAAATATTATTATTGGCCGGGTCAGCACAGTGACGGGTTGGTTGGCTAGAAGTTGCTGATTCCTAAGTAAGGGGACACTAGGCCGGTCTTGACATACTCCCTCAGGAATTTGCCATAAGCAGTGTGCTTAGCCTTGGTCGCCGACTTGTGTTTACTAGCCGGGCTTACCGATGCCAACCGCATGCGCAATCAAGCTGGCAATCCTCAGGTTGACTCCTTTCTTACAAAAAGGGCACCTGAGCTCCCCAAGTCGAGTGCGAAAAGGGATTATCCCGCTCTTGAGCTTCTTCATGACATGGCGGCTCTTGTTTTCCCTGGTCTCCTTGTCAGAGTCCATCTCACTTGAATCTACCTGTAATGTATGGAATACAAACCGAAATGAGAAAAATAATAAATATATATTCCTTCCACCATTCCGAGTTACTTTCGATGCAATAATACAGGTTCAGCAGTTCATTACGGCCGTCTCCCGAGCTTGCTCCTAAATTAATGTGGTTTGTGTTCTTGGTAACTTATTATTAAATAAATAATGTGGATTCATTCAGAACAGACAAGATCTCTCTATGTACCGGTTCGTACGTTGCATCTAATCATTAGGACTAGATTTTTTATGACGCCATGATAGATTATGCTCGAGTAGAAAATATGAAACATGTAGAAATAGATGTACCTCCGGGTACACGAGCGGAGCGTGTTCATCGAACTCCACGCCCTCATCGGCGCCTCCGAAGTCATCAGCACCGGCGAGCACATGGTCCCCTAAGGGGTTGAACTACACGTCCTCCTTGCCTTGTGCTGCGTGATGCTCCTCCAGATCTGCCGCGTGAAGCACCACCCCAGCGGCGATGCTCGGACACTCACCCCCACGCACTGATTTCATGGAGAAGGTTCGTGCAAGTACGTCCAAGATTGTGGGGTTTTGCTAGATAGGGAAGAGAGAGTAGCGTATGAGTTCGAATGGAGGACCCGATAGGCTGGGTTTTTAATGCGGGGACGTTTAGGCCTCCTCGAGGGCCCTGGTAGGCAGCTCTTCCGGCTACAGCTGCCGCGTGGAAGGTTCGTGTGGTGGAGGCCTGTCGGAAGTGAGAGTGCAGGCGCGCTGCATAGTAAAAATGGTATAGCCCATGGGCCGTGGATGACCAGTTGCCGTGCAGTAGACTTGTAGCCTTTGCATACTAGATAAAACATGACATGATCACTCGATGACTTTTTCCATGGACGGCATCGTGTTCCTTCTTGTAGAAGTCTTGTTGAGGGAGACGCTCGTGCTGTCTCGCGCTGTCCTGTGAAGGGCACGACGTGTGCAACGAGCCTCATTGGATCACACAGGATCAACGGTTGGTGCGCACGATCCGCGTGACAACTGTGACAACCAATCAGGGCGTAGCAGATAGAGTGGGCACAATTTTGGGCTTCTACGAAAGAGAGAGAGGGGGGGCAAAACTGGGTAGTATCAAAAAACCAAGGGCAAAGCTGAGTAGTATAAAAATGGAAAGTGGGTGTATTTTACAATGAAATACATCGTGGCATACATCAGATTATGCCAAGATAGATCCACCAGAGTTCATTGCATGTGTGTTCTTTCCACAGACCACATATGTATCCAGTAGAGTCATTGCATGTGTGTTCCTGTCATGAACCACATTTGGATCCACCAGTGTCATTTCATGGGTGTTCTTTCCACAAACCACATATGGATCAACCAGTGTCATTGCATGTGTGTTCCTGTCATGAACCACACATGGATCAACCAATGTCATTGCATGTGTGTTCTAGTCAAGAACCACATAGGATTAACCAGTGTCATTGCATGTGTGTTCCTGTCATGAACCACACATGGATCAACCATTGTCATTGCATGTGAGTTCCTGTCAAGAACCACATATGGATCCACCAGTGTTCATTGCATGTGTGTTCCTATCATGAACCACACATGGATCAACTAGTGGTTATTGCATGTGTGTTCTTTCCGTAGACCCCATATGGATCCACTAGAGTCATTACATGTGTGTTCTTTCCACAAACCACGTATGGATCAACAAATGTCATTGCATGTGTGTTCTTTTCACAAACCACATATGGATACACTAGAGTCATTTCATGTGTGTTCTTTTCACAAATCACATATGGATCCACCAGTGTTCACTGCATGTGTGTTCTTTCCACAAACCACTTATGGATCCACCAGTGTTCATTGCATGTGTGTTCTTTTCCACAAGCCACATATGGATCCACTAGAGTCATTGCATGTGTGTTATTTTCACAAACCACATCTGGACCCACTAGAGTCATTGCATGTGTGTTCTTATACTAAAACCAGCACTAGAGTCATTGCATGTGTGTTTCTATCAAGAACCACATATGGATCAACCAGTGTTAATTGCATGTGTATTCTTGTCATGAACCACACATGGATCAACCAGTGGTCATTGCATGTGTGTTCTTTCCGTAGACCACATATGGATCCACTAGAGTCATTGCATGTGTGTTCTTTCCACAAACCACACATGGATTAACCAATGGCATTGCATGTGTGTTCTTTTCACAAACCACATATGGATCAACCAATGGCATTGCATGGCTGTTCTTTTCACAAATCACATATGGATCCACCAGTGTTCACTGCATGTGTGTTCTTTCCACAAACCACTTATGGATCCACTAGTGTTCATTGCATGTGTATTCTTTTCACAAACCACATATGGACCCACTTGAGTCATTGCATGTGTGTCCTTATACTAAAACCAGCACTAGAGTCATTGCATGTGTGTTCCTCTCAAGAATGATACATGGATCCACCAGTGCTCATTGCATGTGTGTTCCTATTACAAACCACACATGGATCAACGAGTGGTTATTGCATGTGTGTTCTTTCCGCAAACCACATATGGATCCACTAGAGTAATTGCATGTGTCTTCTTTCCACAAACCACACATGGATCAACCAATGGCATTGCATGTGTGTTCTTTTCACAAACCACATATGGATTAACCAATGGCATTTCATGTGTGTTCCTTTCACAAATCACATATGGATCCACCAGTGTTCACTTCATGTGTGTTCTTTCCACAAACCACTTATGGATCCACTAGTGTTCATTGCATGTGTGTTCTTTTCCACAAACCACATATGGATCCAGTAGAGTCATTGCATGTGTGTTCTTTCCACAAACCACACATGGATCAACCAATGGCATTGGGTGTGTGTTATTTTCACATACCACATATGGATCGACCAATGGCATTGCATGTGTGTTCTTTTCACAAATCACATATGGATCCAACAGTGTTCACTGCACGTGTGTTCTTTCCACAAACCACTTATGGATCCACCAGTGTTCATTGCATATGTGTTCTTTTCCACAAACCACATATGGGTCCACTAGAGTCATATACTAAAACCAGCACTAGAGTCATTGCATGTTTGTTCCTGTCAAGAACCACATATGGATCAACTAGTGTTCAATGCATGTGTGTTCCTGTCATGAACCACACATGGATCAACTAGTGGTTATTGCATGTGTGTTCTTTCCGCAGACCACATATGGATCCACTAGAGTCATTGCATATGTGTTCTTTCCACAAACCACACATGGATCAACAAATGGCATTGCATGTGTGTTCTTTTCACAAACCACATATGGATCAATCAATGGCATTGCATGTGTGTTCTTTTCACAAATCACATATGGATCCACCAGTGTTCACTGCACGTGTGTTCTTTCCACAAACCACTTATAGATCCACCAGTGTTCATTGCATATGTGTTCTTTTCCACAAATCACATATGGGTCCACTAGAGTCATTGCATGTGTGTTGTTTTCACAAACCACATATGGACCCACTAGAGTCATTGCATGTGTGTTCTTATAGTAAAACCAGCACTAGAGTCATTGCATGTGTGTTCGTGTCAAGAACCACATATGGATCAACCAGTGTTCATTGCATGTCTGTTCCTGTTATGAACCACACATGGATCAACCTGTGGTTATTGCATGTGTGTTCTTTCCGTAGACCACATATGGATCCACTAGAGTCATTGCATGTGTGTTCTTTCCACAAACCACACATGGATTAACCAAGGGCATTGCATGTGTGTTCTTTTCACAAACCACATATGGATCAACCAATGGCTTTGCATGTGTGTTCTTTCCACAAACCACATATGGATCCACTAGAGTCATTGCATGTGTGTTCTTTTCACAAACCACATATTGACCCACTAGAGTCATTGCATGTGTGTTGTTATACTAAAACCAGCACTAGAGTCATTGCATGTGTGTTCCTGTCTAGAACCACATATGGATCAACCAGTGTTCATTGCATGTGTGTTCCTGTCATGAACCACACATGGATCAACCAGTGGTTATTGCATGTGTGTTCTTTCCGTAGACCACATATGGATCCACTAGAGTCGTTGCATGTGTGTTCTTTCCACAAACCACACATGGATCAAACAATGGCATTGCATGTGTGTTCTTTTCACAAACCACATATGGATCGACAAATGACATTGCATGTGTGCTCTTTTCACAAATCACATATGGATCCAACAATGTTCACTACACGTGTGTTCTTTCCACAAACCACTTATGGATCCACCAGTGTTCATTGCATATGTGTTCTTTTCCACAAACCACATATGGGTCCACTAGAGTCATTGCATGTGTGTTCTTTTCAAAAACCACATATGGACCCACTAGAGTCATTGCATGTGTGTTCTTATACCAAAACCAGCCCTAGAGTCATTGCATGTGTGTTCCTGTCAAGAACCACACATGGGTCAACCAGTGTCATTACATGTGTGTTCCTATCATGAACCACACATGGATCAAAGAGTGGTCATTGCATGTGTGTTCTTTTCCTCAAACCACATATGGATCCACTAGAGTCATTGCTTGTGTGTTCTTTCCACAAACCACACATGGATTAACCAATGGCATTGCATGTGTGTTCTTTTCACAAACCACATATGGATCAACCAATGGCATTGCATGTGTGTTCTTTTCACAAATCACATATGGATCCACTAGAGTCATTGCACGTGTGTTCTTTCCACAAACCACACATGGATTAACCAATGGCATTGCATGTGTGTTCTTTTCACAAACCACATATGGATCAACCAATGGCATTGCATGTGTGTTCTTTTCACAAATCACATATGGATCCACCAGTGTTCACTGCATGTGTGTTCTTTTCACAAATCACTTATGGATCGACCAGTGTTCATTGCATGTGTGTTCTTTTTCACAAACCACATATGGATCCACTAGAGTCATTGCATGTGTGTTCTTTTCACAAACCACATATGGACCCACTTGAGTCAATGCATGTGTGTTCCTCTCAAGAACCACACATGGATCCACCAGTGTTCATTGCATGTGTGTTCCTATTACAAACCACACATGGATCAACCAGTGGTTATTGCATGTGTGTTGTTTCCGCAAACCACATATGGATCCACTAGAGTCATTGCATGTGTGTTCTTTCCACAAACCACACATGGATCAACCAATGGCATTGCATGTGTGTTCTTTTCACAAACGACATATGGATCAACCAATGGCATTGCACGTGTGTTCTTTTCACAAATCACATATGGATCCACCAGTGTTCACTTCATGTGTGTTCTTTCCACAAACCACTTATGGATCCACCAGTATTCATTGCATGTGTGTTCTTTTCACAAACCACATATAGACCCACTAGAGTCATTGCATGTGTGTTATTATACTAAAACAAGCACTAGAGTCATTGTACGTGTGGTCCTGTCAAGAACCACACATGGATCAATTAGTGTCATTGCATGTGTGTTCCTATCATGAACCACACATGGATCAACCAGTGGTTATTGCATGTGTGTTCTTTCCGTAGACCACATATGGATCCACTAGAGTCATTGCACGTGTGTTCTTTCCACAAACCACACATGGATTAACCAATGGCATTGCATGTGTGTTCTTTTCACAAACCACATATGGATCAACCAATGGCATTGCATGTGTGTTCTTTTCACAAATCACATATGGATCCACCAGTGTTCACTGCATGTGTGTTCTTTTCACAAATCACTTATGGATCGACCAGTGTTCATTGCATGTGTTTTCTTTTTCACAAACCACATATGGATCCACTAGAGTCATTGCATGTGTGTTCTTTTCACAAACCACATATGGACCCACTTGAGTCAATGCATGTGTGTTCCTCTCAAGAACCACACATGGATCCACCAGTGTTCATTGCATGTGTGTTCCTATTACAAACCACACATGGATCAACCAGTGGTTATTGCATGTGTGTTGTTTCCGCAAACCACATATGGATCCACTAGAGTCATTGCATGTGTGTTCTTTCCACAAACCACACATGGATCAACCAATGGCATTGCATGTGTGTTCTTTTCACAAACGACATATGGATCAACCAATGGCATTGCACGTGTGTTCTTTTCACAAATCACATATGGATCCACCAGTGTTCACTTCATGTGTGTTCTTTTCACAAACCACATATAGACCCGCTAGAGTCATTGCATGTGTGTTATTATACTAAAAGAAGCACTAGAGTCATTGTACGTGTGGTCCTGTCAAGAACCACACATGGATCAACTAGTGTCATTGCATGTGTGTTCCTATCATGAACCACACATGGATCAAACGGTGGTCATTGCATGTGTGTTCTTTTCCACAAACCACATATGGATCTACTAGAGTCATTGCATGTGTGTTCTTTCCACAAACCACACATGGATTAACCAATGGCATTGCATGTGTGTTCTTTTCACAAACCACATATGGATCAACCAATGGCATTGCATGTGTGTTCTTTTCGCAAATCACATATGGATCCACCAGTGTTCATTGCATGTGTGTTCTTTCCACAAACCACTTATGGATTCACCAGTGTTGATTGCATGTCTGTTCTTTTCCATAAACCACATATGGATCCACTAGAGTCATTGCATGTATGTCCTTTTCACAAACCACATATGGACCCACTAGAGTCATTGCATGTGTGTTATTATACTAAAACAAGCACTAGAGTCATTGTACGTGTGGTCCTATCAAGAACCACACATGGATCAACTAGTGTCATTGCATGTGTGTTCCTATCATGAACCACACATGGATCAAACAATGGTCTTTGCATGTGTGTTCTTTTCCTCAAACCACATATGGATCCACTTGAGTCATTGCATGTGTGTTCTTTCCACAAACCATACATGGATTAACCAATGGCATTGCATGTGTGTTCTTTTCACAAACCACATATGGATCAACCAATGGCATTGCATGTGTGTTCTTTTCACAAATCACATATGGATCCACCAGTGTTCACTGCATGTGTGTTCTTTCCACAAATCACTTATGGATCCACCAGTGTTCATTGCATGTGTTCTTTTCCACAAACCACATATGGATCCACTAGAGTCATTGCATGTGTGTTGTTTTCACAAACCACATATGGACCCACTTGAGTCATTGCATGTGTGTCCTTATACTAAAACCAGCACTAGAGTCATTGCATGTGTGTTCCTCTCAAGAATGATACATGGATCCACCAGTGCTCATTGCATGTGTGTTCCTATTACAAACCACACATGGATCAACGAGTGGTTATTGCATGTGTGTTCTTTCCGCAAACCACATATGGATCCACTAGAGTCATTGCATGTGTCTTCTTTCCACAAACCACACATGGATCAACTAATGGCATTGCATGTGTGTTCTTTTCACAAACGACATATGGATCAACCAATGGCATTGCACGTGTGTTCTTTTCAAAAATCACATATGGATCCACCAGTGTTCACTTCATGTGTGTTCTTTCCACAAACCACTTATGGATACACCAATGTTCATTTCATGTGTGTATTTTCCACAAACCACATATGGATCCACTAGAGTCATTGCATGTGTGTTCTTTTCACAAACCACATATTGACCCACTAGAGTCATTGCATGTGTGTTCTTATACTAAAACCAGCACTAGAGTCATTGCATGTTTGTTCCTGTCAAGAAGCATATATGGATCAACTAGTGTTCAATGCATGTGTGTTCCTGTCATGAACCACACATGGTTCAACTAGTGGTTATTGCATGTGTGTTCTTTCCGCAGACCACATATGGATCCACTAGAGTCATTGCATGTGTGTTCTTTCCACAAACCACACATGGATCAACAAATGGCATTGCATGTGTGTTATTTTCACAAACCACTTATGGATCAACCAATGGCATTGCATGTGTGTTCTTTTCACAAATCACATATGGATCCACCAGTGTTCACTGCACGTGTGTTCTTTCCACAAACCACTTATGGATCCACCAGTGTTCATTGCATATGTGTTCTTTTCCACAAACCACATATGGGTCCACTAGAGTTATTGCATGTGTGTTCTTTTCACAAAGCACATATGAACCCACTAGAGTGCATGTGTGTTCTTATAGTAAAACCAGCACTAGAGTCATTGCATGTGTGTTCGTGTCAAGAACCACATATGGATCAACCACTGTTCATTGCCCGTGTGTTCCTGTCATGAACCACACATGGATCAACCAGTGGTTATTGCATGTGTGTTCTTTCCGTAGACCACATATGGATCCACTAGAGTCATTGCACGTGTGTTCTTTCCACAAACCACACATGGATTAACCAATGACATTGCATGTGTGTTCTTTTCACAAACCACATATGGATCAACCAATGGCATTGCATGTGTGTTCTTTTCACAAATCACATATGGATCCACCAGTGTTCACTGCATGTGTGTTCTTTTCACAAATCACTTATGGATCGACCAGTGTTCATTGCATGTGTTTTCTTTTTCACAAACCACATATGGATCCACTAGAGTCATTGCATGTGTGTTCTTTTCACAAACCACATATGGACCCACTTGAGTCAATGCATGTGTGTTCCTCTCAAGAACCACACATGGATCCACCAGTGTTCATTGCATGTGTGTTCCTATTACAAACCACACATGGATCAACCAGTGGTTATTGCATGTGTGTTGTTTCCGCAAACCACATATGGATCCACTAGAGTCATTGCATGTGTGTTCTTTCCACAAACCACACATGGATCAACCAATGGCATTGCATGTGTGTTCTTTTCACAAACGACATATGGATCAACCAATGGCATTGCACGTGTGTTCTTTTCACAAATCACATATGGATCCACCAGTGTTCACTTCATGTGTGTTCTTTTCACAAACCACATATAGACCCACTAGAGTCATTGCATGTGTGTTATTATACTAAAAGAAGCACTAGAGTCATTGTACGTGTGGTCCTGTCAAGAACCACACATGGATCAACTAGTGTCATTGCATGTGTGTTCCTATCATGAACCACACATGGATCAAACGGTGGTCATTGCATGTGTGTTCTTTTCCACAAACCACATATGGATCTACTAGAGTCATTGCATGTGTGTTCTTTCCACAAACCACACATGGATTAACCAATGGCATTGCATGTGTGTTCTTTTCACAAACCACATATGGATCAACCAATGGCATTGCATGTGTGTTCTTTTCGCAAATCACATATGGATCCACCAGTGTTCATTGCATGTGTGTTCTTTCCACAAACCACTTATGGATTCACCAGTGTTCATTGCATGTCTGTTCTTTTCCATAAACCACATATGGATCCACTAGAGTCATTGCATGTATGTCCTTTTCACAAACCACATATGGACCCACTAGAGTCATTGCATGTGTGTTATTATACTAAAACAAGCACTAGAGTCATTGTACGTGTGGTCCTATCAAGAACCACACATGGATCAACTAGTGTCATTGCATGTGTGTTCCTATCATGAACCACACATGGATCAAACAATGGTCTTTGCATGTGTGTTCTTTTCCTCAAACCACATATGGATCCACTTGAGTCATTGCATGTGTGTTCTTTCCACAAACCATACATGGATTAACCAATGGCATTGCATGTGTGTTCTTTTCACAAACCACATATGGATCAACCAATGGCATTGCATGTGTGTTCTTTTCACAAATCACATATGGATCCACCAGTGTTCACTGCATGTGTGTTCTTTCCACAAATCACTTATGGATCCACCAGTGTTCGTTGCATGTGTTCTTTTCCACAAACCACATATGGATCCACTAGAGTCATTGCATGTGTGTTCTTTTCACAAACCACATATGGACCCACTTGAGTCATTGCATGTGTGTCCTTATACTAAAACCAGCACTAGAGTCATTGCATGTGTGTTCCTCTCAAGAATGATACATGGATCCACCAGTGCTCATTGCATGTGTGTTCCTATTACAAACCACACATGGATCAACGAGTGGTTATTGCATGTGTGTTCTTTCCGCAAACCACATATGGATCCACTAGAGTCATTGCATGTGTCTTCTTTCCACAAACCACACATGGATCAACCAATGGCATTGCATGTGTGTTCTTTTCACAAACGACATATGGATCAACCAATGGCATTGCACGTGTGTTCTTTTCAAAAATCACATATGGATCCACCAGTGTTCACTTCATGTGTGTTCTTTCCACAAACCACTTATGGATACACCAATGTTCATTTCATGTGTGTATTTTCCACAAACCACATATGGATCCACTAGAGTCATTGCATGTGTGTTCTTTTCACAAACCACATATTGACCCACTAGAGTCATTGCATGTGTGTTCTTATACTAAAACCAGCACTAGAGTCATTGCATGTTTGTTCCTGTCAAGAAGCATATATGGATCAACTAGTGTTCAATGCATGTGTGTTCCTGTCATGAACCACACATGGTTCAACTAGTGGTTATTGCATGTGTGTTCTTTCCGCAGACCACATATGGATCCACTAGAGTCATTGCATGTGTGTTCTTTCCACAAACCACACATGGATCAACAAATGGCATTGCATGTGTGTTATTTTCACAAACCACATATGGATCAACCAATGGCATTGCATGTGTGTTCTTTTCACAAATCACATATGGATCCACCAGTGTTCACTGCACGTGTGTTCTTTCCACAAACCACTTATGGATCCACCAGTGTTCATTGCATATGTGTTCTTTTCCACAAACCACATATGGGTCCACTAGAGTTATTGCATGTGTGTTCTTTTCACAAAGCACATATGAACCCACTAGAGTGCATGTGTGTTCTTATAGTAAAACCAGCACTAGAGTCATTGCATGTGTGTTCGTGTCAAGAACCACATATGGATCAACCACTGTTCATTGCCCGTGTGTTCCTGTCATGAACCACACATGGATCAACCAGTGGTTATTGCATGTGTGTTCTTTCCGTAGACCACATATGGATCCACTAGAGTCATTGCACGTGTGTTCTTTCCACAAACCACACATGGATTAACCAATGGCATTGCATGTGTGTTCTTTTCACAAACCACATATGGATCAACCAATGGCATTGCATGTGTGTTCTTTTCACAAATCACATATGGATCCATAAGTTTTCACTGCTTGTGTGTTCTTTCCACAAACCACTTATGGATCCACCAGTGTGCATTGCATGTGTGTTCTTTTCACAAACCACATATGGACCCACTAGAGTCATTGCATGTGTGTTATTAAGTCATTGCACGTGTGGTCCTGTCAAGAACCACACATGGATCAACTAGTGTCATTGCATGTGTGTTCCTATCATGAACTACACATGGATCAAACAGTGATCATTGCATGTGTGTTCTTTTCCACAAACCACATATGGATCCAGTAGAGTCATTGCATGTGTGTTCTTTCCACAAACCACACATGGATTAACCAATGGCATTGCATGTGTGTTCTTTTCACAAACCACATATGGATCAACCAATGGCATTGCATGTGTGTTCTTTTCACAAATCACATATGGATCCACCAGTGTTCATTGCATGTGTGTTCTTTCCACAAACCACACATGGATCAACCAATAGCATTGCATGTGTGTTCTTTTCACAAACCACATATGGATCAATCAATGGCATTGCATGTGTGTTGTTTTCACAAATCACATATTGATCCACCAGTGTTCAGTGCATGTGTGTTCTTTCCACAAACCACTTATGGATCCACCATTGTTCATTGCATGTGTGTTATTTTCCACAAACCACATATGGATATACTAGAGTCATTGCATGTGTGTTCTTTTCACAAACGACATATGGACCCACTAGAGTCATTGCATGTGTGTTATTATACTAAAACCAGCATTAGATTCATTGCATGTGTGTTCCTGTCAAGAACCACATATGGATCAACCAGTGTTCATTGCATGTGTGTTCCTGTCATAAACCACACATAGATCAACCAATGGCATTGCATGTGTGTTCTTTTCACAAACGACATATGGATCAACCAATGGCATTGCACGTGTGTTCTTTTCAAAAATCACATATGGATCCACCAGTGTTCACTTCATGTGTGTTCTTTCCACAAACCACTTATGGATACACCAATGTTCATTTCATGTGTGTATTTTCCACAAACCACATATGGATCCACTAGAGTCATTGCATGTGTTTTTTTTTCACAAACCACATATTGACCCACTAGAGTCATTGCATGTGTGTTCTTATACTAAAACCAGCACTAGAGTCATTGCATGTTTGTTCCTGTCAAGAACCACATATGGATCAACTAGTGTTCAATGCATGTGTGTTCCTGTCATGAACCACACATGGTTCAACTAGTGGTTATTGCATGTGTGTTCTTTCCGCAGACCACATATGGATCCACTAGAGTCATTGCATGTGTGTTCTTTCCACAAACCACACATGGATCAACAAATGGCATTGCATGTGTGTTATTTTCACAAACCACATATGGATCAACCAATGGCATTGCATGTGTGTTCTTTTCACAAATCACATATGGATCCACCAGTGTTCACTGCACGTGTGTTCTTTCCACAAACCACTTATGGATCCACCAGTGTTCATTGCATATGTGTTCTTTTCCACAAACCACATATGGGTCCACTAGAGTTATTGCATGTGTGTTCTTTTCACAAACCACATATGAACCCACTAGAGTGCATGTGTGTTCTTATAGTAAAACCAGCACTAGAGTCATTGCATGTGTGTTCGTGTCAAGAACCACATATGGATCAACCAGTGTTCATTGCCCGTGTGTTCCTGTCATGAACCACACATGGATCAACCAGTGGTTATTGCATGTGTGTTCTTTCCGTAGACCACATATGGATCCACTAGAGTCATTGCACGTGTGTTCTTTCCACAAACCACACATGGATTAACCAATGGCATTGCATGTGTGTTCTTTTCACAAACCACATATGGATCAACCAATGGCATTGCATGTGTGTTCTTTTCACAAATCACATATGGATCCATAAGTTTTCACTGCATGTGTGTTCTTTCCACAAACCACTTATGGATCCACCAGTGTGCATTGCATGTGTGTTCTTTTCACAAACCACATATGGACCCACTAGAGTGATTGCATGTGCGTTATTATACTAAAACAAGCACTAGAGTCATTGCACGTGTGTTCCTGTCAAGAACCACACATGGATCAACTAGTGTCATTGCATGTGTGTTCCTATCATGAACTACACATGGATCAAACAGTGATCATTGCATGTGTGTTCTTTTCCACAAACCACATATGGATCCAGTAGAGTCATTGCATGTGTGTTCTTTCCACAAACCACACATGGATTAACCAATGGCATTGCATGTGTGTTATTTTCACAAACCACATATGGATCAACCAATGGCATTGCATGTGTGTTCTTTTCACAAATCACATATGGATCCACCAGTGTTCATTGCATGTGTGTTCTTTCCACAAACCACACATGGATCAACCAATGGCATTGCATGTGTGTTCTTTTCACAAACCACATATGGATCAACCAATGGCATTGCATGTGTGTTGTTTTCACAAATCACATATTGGTCCACCAGTGTTCAGTGCATGTGTGTTCTTTCCACAAACCACTTATGGATCCACCATTGTTCATTGCATGTGTGTTATTTTCCACAAACCACATATGGATATACTAGAGTCATTGCATGTGTGTTCTTTTCACAAACGACATATGGACCCACTAGAGTCATTGCATGTGTGTTATTATACTAAAACTAGCACTAGATTCATTGCATGTGTGTTCCTGTCAAGAACCACATATGGATCAACCAGTGTTCATTGCATGTGTGTTCCTGTCATAAACCACACATAGATCAACCAATGGCATTGCATGTGTGTTCTTTTCACAAATCACATATGGATCAACCAATGGCATTGCATGTGTGTTCTTTTCACAAATCACATATGGATCCACCAGTGTTCATTGCATGTGTGTTCTTTCCACAAACCACACATGGATCAACCAATGGCATTGCATGTGTGTTCTTTTCACAAACCACATATGGATCAACAAATGACATTGCATGTGTGTTGTTTTCACAAATCACATAAGGATCCAACAGTGTTCATTGCACGTGTGTTCTTTCCACAAACCACTTATGGATCCACCAGTGTTCATTGCATATGTGTTCTTTTCCACAAACCACATATGGGTCCACTAGAGTAATTGCACGTGTGTGCTTTGCAAAAACCACATATGGACCCACTAGAGTCATTGCATGTGTGTTCTTATACCAAAACCAGCACTAGAGTCATTGCATGTGTGTTCCTGTCAAGAACCACACATGGGTCAACCAGTGTCATTGCATGTGTGTTCCTATCATGAACCACACACGGATCAAACAGTGGTCATTGCATGTGTGTTGTTTTCCACAAACCACATATGGTTCCAGTAGAGTCATTGCATGTGTGTTCTTTCCACAAACCACACATGGATTAACCAATGGCATTGCATGTGGGTTCTTTTCACAAACCACATATGGATCAACCAATGGCATTGCATGTGTGTTCTTTTCACTAATCACATATGGATCCACCAGTGTTCACTGCATGTGTGTTCTTTCCACAAACCACTTATGGATCCACCAGTATTCATTGCATGTGTGTTCTTTTCACAAACCACATATAGACCCACTAGAGTCATTGCATGTGTGTTATTATACTAAAACAAGCACTAGAGTCATTGTACGTGTGGTCCTGTCAAGAACCACACATGGATCAATTAGTGTCATTGCATGTGTGTTCCTATCATGAACCACACATGGATCAAACAGTGGTCATTGTATGTGTGTTCTTTTCCACAAACCACATATGGATCCACTAGAGTCATTGCATGTGTGTTCTTTACACAAACCACACATGGATTAACCAATGGCATTGCATGTGTGTTCTTTTCACAAACCACATATGGATCAACCAATGGCATTGCATGTGTGTTCTTTTCACAAATCACATATGGATCCATAAGTTTTCACTGCATGTGTGTTCTTTCCACAAACCACTTATGGATCCACCAGTGTTCATTGCATGTGTGTTCTTTTCACAAACCACATATAGACCCACTAGAGTCATTGCATGTGTGTTCTTTTCACAAACCACATATTGACCCACTAGAGTCATTGCATGTGTGTTGTTATACTAAAACCAGCACTAGAGTCATTGACCCACTAGGCTGCAGCAGTCCTGCTGGTTTTAGGTGTTCGGCCTTAACTCTGTTGCATACATCACACAAGGATATATACTCAGCAATTTCTCTCTTCATGTTGTTCCACCAGAATCTATCTTTCACATCCATGTACATCTTTGTATTACCGGGATGAATTGAGTAGGGCGAATCGTGAGCTTCCTAAAGGATTAACTTCCTGATATCAGGGTCATCGGGAACACACAGACGCTTCTCATACCAAAGTGTTTCTTGCTCATCCGTGTGAAACCCTTTTGCTTTACCCTTGCCTATATTAGCTCTTATTTCTTCCAACTCTTTCCCCCTTCTGGGCCTCTTTGATTTGGTCCAGAAGTGTTGGCACTATCTCCATAGTGGCTAAATATCCCTCCGGAACTATTTCCAACCTGAGGTCCTTGAATTGTTCACACAAATCACTTGGTAGTTCTCCCACGGTAAGCCCATTTACATAGACTTTCCGACTTAAGGCGTCTGCCACAACGTTGGCCTTTCCAGGATGGTACTGCAGGTCCAAGTCGTAGTCCTTGATGAGCTCAAGCCATCTCCGTGGCCTCATATTTAATTCCTTTTCAGTGAACATATACTTGAGACTCTTGTGATCCGTGAACACATCACAATGTTTGCCCATTAGGTAGTGTCTCCATACCTTGAGCGCATGCAAAACTGATGCTAGTTCCAAATCGTGCGTGGGGTAGTTATTCTCATGGTTCTTAAGTTGCCGAGAGGCGTAAGACACTACTTGTCCTTCTTGCATCAGTACACTACCAAGTCCTTGCCGGGAAGCGTCGCAATAGACCTGGAAGTCCTTTTGGATGTCAGGGAGACACAAAACTGGTGCCGTTACTAGACGCTTCTTTAATTCCTGAAAGCTTGCTTCACAGGCCTCGGTCCATTCGAACTTCTTTTCTTTCTTCAGCAACTCTGTCATAGGCTTTGCTATCTTGGAAAAGTTTTCGATGAATCTTCGGTAATACCCCGCAAGGCCCAAGAAACTCCTAATATCACCCACATTCTTAGGAGACTCCCATTCTGTCACGGAAGCTACCTTACTTGGGTCTACGGCAACACCTTTAGCTGATACAACATGACCAAGGAAACCCACTTCTTTCAACCAGAACTCACATTTGCTAAATTTAGCATATAACTTGTGTTCCCTTAACTTTTCCATGATTAGGCGCATGTGCCTCTCATGTTCCTTCTCGTCCTTGGAGTATATGAGTATGTCATCAATGAATACTACAATAAACTTATCCAAGTATTCCATGAACACCTTGTTCATCATAGTCATGAAGTATGCTGGGGCATTGGTTAAGCCAAAGGACATCACGGTGTCCTCGTACAATCCGTATCTTGTGGTGAAGGCTGTCTTGGGTACATCCTATTCCCGGATCTTTAGCTGGAAATATCCTGACCGGAGATCAATCTTAGAGAACACACTAGCTCCCTTTAATTGGTCAAACAGGTCATTTATATTGGGTAGGGGGTACTTGTTCTTGATTGTTACTTCGTTCAATGACCGGTAGTCCACGACTAGTCTCTTGGTTTTATCCTTCTTCTCCACGAATAAGACAGGTGCTCCCCAAGATGACGCACTTGGTTGAATGAAGCCTTTGTCCAATTGCTCTCTAAGCTGTTTCTTAAGTTCCTTCAACTCATCCACATCCATCTTGTATGGTCTCTTGGCTATTGGTCCAGTACCTGGCATCAAGTCAATGAGAAACTCGATGTCACGGTCGGGCGGCATCCCTGGCAATTCTTCCGGAAACACATCTGGATACTCCTTTACAATTGGCACATCCTCCAAACTAACCCCCTTAAGAGAGTTCACCAAACTTCTTTTGAGCGCGAAAGCTGACTTAAAGCGGATCCTCTTCTTTTCTGGAGTCGTGAGTGCGATAGTCCTTTTGGCACAATCTATGACTCCCTCATACTCGGTCATCCAATTCATGCCCAAAATTATGTCTAGGCCTTGGGATTCCAGAACGACTAGGCTGGTGGGAAAGGTGTGCGTCCCAATTCTTAGTTCTAACCCACGGCATCCAGAGTTTGCCACTATTTCTCCTCCAGGAGAACTTACCCTTAGGGGAGTACTAATAGTCTCCGTAGGTATCTTGCCTCTATCCACAAATACCCTTGATATGAATGAATGCGATGCACCAGTGTCAAAAAGAACAACTGCAGGTGTGGAGTTAAGCTTGAACTTACCGATCACGGAGTCAGGTGCCTCACGAGCATCCTCCACGGAGACATGATTCACCGTGGCTTTGAAGAACGGGTTCGGCTTCTTCCCATTTCCATTACCATTGTTATGGTTGTGTCCGTTGCCATTTCCATTGCCATTCCCATTCTTCGCCTTTTCGGGGCAAGTAGTTGCATAGTGCCCTGTCTTGTTACACTTGAAGCAAGTCACTTCACTCAGATCCTTCCCATTGCCATTCCCATTGCGGTGCTTATGGCCATTGTGGTTATGTCCTCCGTGATGATGACCATTGTGGTTATGGCCATTATGGTTGTGGGGTGGGGGGTGACGAAGTGCGATGCTTCTGATATGGGGCAGAGTTGTGCTTGTGTGAGGTGGACTTTCTCTTCCGGTTCTCTATACTCCTTTGCTTTGCTTCAACTACCACTAACCTGTCCAGAAGTTCCTGATAGCTATCAAACTTCAAAGCCACAAGCTGAATAGATATTTCGTCATTAAGTCCCCTCAAGAACTCCTCCTGCCTCTTGGCATCAGTGGACACATCATCAGGTGCATAACGTGCCAGCTTGTTGAAAAGGTCCCCATACTCGGAGACAGAGCGGTGCAGTTGTTTCAAGTCGCAGAACTCACGTCTCTTAAGTGACATGACTCCCGCGGCTACGTGATGAGTATGGAAGGCTGCTTCGAACTGGTTCCAGGTGATAGCTTCAATATCAGGGTGGGTGACCTGGTAGTTATCCCACCATTCGGCAGCTGGTCCCTCAAGTTGGTGCGCGGCAAAGCGCACCCTATCAGCTCCAACAACTTGGACGGTGTCTAACTTCTTGTTGATGGTGCGGAGCCAGTCGTCTGCCACAATTGGCTCAACACTACTTGAGAAGGTTGGAGGGTTCAACCTCAGGAATCGAGTCAAGCGATCCTGTTGGGGCGGTGGAGGTGGCGGAGGCGGTGGGTTGTTGTTGTTGTTTTACATGTTTTGAGTGAGGAGTTGGATCAGCTGATTCTGAGTGTTCAGAAGTTCTGCTATCTCTGGGGGCATGTTGTTATTGTTGTTTCCACGTCTCGCCATCTGGAGGGTTTGAGAGGCAAGTTAAGAAATAGATAGAAAGTCTAAGGAATAAACTCCTACCGTTATGCAAACAAGAAAACACACGAGAAAGCAAGGCACACATAGCACAAAAATCCACACACTCAACCAATTTTAACCAACCAATATAAGATTTTTGGTACTCATTACAATCGCGAATAACGTTCGACTATAGAACTAATGGTGGTCCAACTGCTCTACTCATCATCCACTTCCTCATCCTCAATGATGAAGCCTTCCTTTTCCAGTAGTGACTTGTATAGCTCCATGTCCCTTGTCGTGGCTTCAAGCTTCTCTTGAAGTTCCTTCATCTCCTGTGGCTCCGGTGTCGCAGCTTCGAGTCTTCCTTGAAGTTCCTTCACCTCTTGCAGTTCCTGGGTAGCAGCTTCCAGCTTCGCTTGGAGTTCCTTCTTCTCCTTCTGTAGCATCTTGATCAAACTTAACCCCATAGTCACGGGCGTGATCTTCTCCTCCAAGATCCTCTTAGCCGCTCGCAGGTCCTTTATCATGATGGCAAGGTTCTTGAACTCCAGCTCGTTCTTTGCGAGCACTAGACTTTGCTCCCTAATCCTCTTGTTCTTATCTTGCACCCTCTTCTCTTGATTAGCGAACCTCTTGTCTTGGGCGGTGAGTTCCCCTCCTAGGGACTTGATCTTCTCTTCCAGCTCTTCGATCTTCTTGTCCTTCTCCTTCACTAGTGCACAAAGCTCGTCATTCCTCACAATCTCAAGGCAGCTCCCCTTCTGAAGGTCATTGATGTGGATCTCCAAGTCTTGATATTGGATTCTTCGACGCTTGCATGTCTTCCTTTCCTCCGGGGTTAACTCGATTGGGACTCCCTTCTCATCACGTCTTCCAAAGAGTTTGATGTAGTTGCCTTCAACCTCTTCATGGTGGCATCCGCAAAGGCGTCCAATGAGCTCCTGCAAGCAAATGCTAAGTCCTTTCTCCTTGGAGTCGCTGGTGACGTTGAGTACAATGGCCTCTGTCTTGGGTTCTATCCGACTGCGCCCTGGTTGGATGACTTCAATTGCCCAGCATCCTTCCTTGTGCATCTTCCTCAACTCGCCTCCCTTGATTGATGGCATGGGTAACTGTAGTGTCCTGATGATGTCTAGAAGGCACTCCCCAAAGCGCAGGCACTTGATGTCTTCGGCGATGTCGTAGTAGAAGGCCGTCATCTTTAGGTTGAGAGAGAAAATTAGACACAAGGTGAAAGAGAAGAGAAATACTAGGAGAGTACAAATAACTTGGAAGAATATAGAAGCATAACACACATGGTAAAGGTGGTTTCCAATCCTAGGGTCACGTCCTACAGGCAACTTTGTGCTCTGATACCATCTGTTGCGACCTCAGATCGTTAAGGATCCTAAGTCCCTGTGATTAACATGCTAGTCCCTGGATCAATAGCTAGCACTCACAGTCGATGAAATATCATGTAAAACACAAGTCATTATTACACGAATAATCCAGAGTATAATTATTACAACTTGCATAGCTTATAGCTAGCTTAAATAAAACAGCGGAAACTAAATAAAACTTGAGTCCATCAACGCCTCAGGCTAGCTGCGTGAAGACCCGCGATCCCTACGCACCTTTCAATCTTCGGATTCTGCACATAAGACGTGCAGCCCACAAGTTGGGTCAATACTTTGAATGTATTGGCAAATTACACCAAGGAAGGAAACAAGACTAACTCTACATGCAAGGCTAAGAGTAGGCTCTGGGGTTCATTTGCGTAAAGCCAATTTTTATCAGTGTAATAAGAAAAGAGAGGAAAGTTTTCCCTACTTTGTAAACTTTGATAAGTAGTATAGGGTTGAATGGAACACGTGGATATTACTCACCAAGTTCCCAATCAACCTAGTACTTGGATATTACGCACCAAGTTCCCAAAATCCCACCCAATGGCGATGTTACTCACGCCCTAGGGTTTATAAAACGTTAAGTTTGGAAAAGAGAGAGAGGAAGATCTTTCAGAGGTTCCATTCCTTCAGATGCTCAAGATGTTCTTTTCCGTGAACTTGGCTGATCGATCAGATTGCAATACTCTCGAGAGGTTGTGCACTTTCCCCACAATCCACGATCAAGTCCTTTTATAGACAAGACCATGGCGAAGCCTTCCCGTAGTAGCCCCTCTACCAGCTGGATCCAACCGTGCCCAAAAACCTCCAAATGTTGGTACCCCGGTGAGGTTTCCCACTAAGTACTAAGCCAAGACAGAGCCCATATGTGTTGTGGTTGCATGGGAAGCTTCTGAATTCTGAAACATGGCAGACTTCTTTGATTCCTGGGCGGCCGTCCTCCACCAAAATCTCACTCGTTGTCCCGACAACCATTCCGCCCAGAAGAAAACTTAGTTTTATTTTGAAGGGGTTTTGGAGAAGAAAAGTTCGCTCGAGAGAGCTATCATACTTAGAAAACTTTTGAGTCATTCGAACCCCCCAACGGTACTTTAGTATAAATATATTTAGCATAGCAAGGAATACTTAGCAAAAACAGGGAACCTAATAGGACGGAAAATCCTAAGTATAAAGCTACTCATGGCATACTACAAAACCGCACTTGCAAAAATAGTAATAAGAAAGCTACTAAAATCCTACACATGCATACTACAGAATTTGAAGAGTAAAACATGCATAGTCAAAAACTGGGACGTTAATATGAACAAGTGGTGTAACTTGCCTTGATCCGAGCAGCAATCTACACAACAAAACTCCTCAGCGCACTCCGAGCAATATAACGAAACAAACATGGGTTCAATCACGTTTTGCACAAAACAATCCAGGAAGTCAAATATGCATGCATGCAACATGGTAAAATGCAAGAGTGGATTTGATTTCGACCAAGGGTTTTAACCAGGGGTGTTATTGAGTTGGGGATGTCATTAGAAATGATCTCCCACAGATTTTAAGTATTTTGGGTTAAACCCTAATTAATCAGGCTTGAAACTAGATCTACAGCTCCAGTCTATCTCGAAACAGATCTAAACACCCTAAGCAAGATATGACAATTTTCTATAGAAGGTATTGTCAAAACAAAGCCAACGCAACAAGAATCAACTAAAACGGAGCTACGGATAATTTTCTACAATTAAAATACTCCAATCTAAACTTTTAATTCTACTGCAAGATTGCTGTGGCAAAACAGTAATATTATTGTAGATCTGTGTTATACTCGAAAATATGAATCCAACGGTATATTATACGCAATTTTTGGAATATTATTCGAATTACTATGAATTTTACAATATCTCAGCTATTTCTGCCTATAAGAAAAAAGGGAAAAATAAGGCCAGCGACGCGGCGACACGTGGCGCCACGTGAGTAGGCCAGCGGGGCGCGCGTGACGCGACGCGGGGGCGACGCGGCATCGACGTGGCGCTGCCACGCGGCGCGACGCGGTTGGCCCGCGAGCGTCGGTGGATCTGGGCCGTTGGATCTAGATCCAACGGTCGGCAAGGGGGGGGGGGGGCGCTTACCGGCGGCGGCGACTGGCGGGCGGCGGCGCTCCTCCGGCGATGGTCGGCGGCGGTGGAGATGCTCCTCCGGCCCGGCGAGCTAGACGACGGGGGCCGGCTCCTCGTCGCGGTCGCGTTCCCGGGGGCGGCGGCGACCTTCTCCTCCCGAGGCGACGGCGGGCGGCGGCGCGCTCTGGCGAGCAATCGGCGGCGGCTCGGCGGCGGTGGCGGCGGAAGAAAGGGCTAGGGTTGACTGGGGAGGCGTGCCCGGCTTTTATAGGCAGAGGCTTGGTGCGGACGTCGCGGAGTCCGCGCCGGAATCGGCGGCGACGGTTGCGCGCTTGCGGCGGCGGACGGGGCCGAGCCGGATTCGGCGGGGAGGCGGCTGACAGGCGGGCCCCACCTGTCAGCGGCTGCGGGCGCGCGCTGGCGGGCTGCTGGCGGACGCGGGCGGCTGGCGGGCTGGGCCGCTGGCAGCTGCGCGTCGCCCACCCGGCCGAGCGGGGCGGCAGATATCCCCGGGCTGGCTCGCCGGCCCAGTTAGTTTAGTTTTTTTATTCTTTTAATAATTTCTGAATAGCTATTTATTCGTTAACTTTTGCAAACGGACTCCGAATTAGACGAAACTTGTTTCTAAAATTTTGTAAAAAGAAGAGGGTTAGGATAGGATTATAAAATAACACTCTTGCAAAGGTTTCGGTGGTTAAAAAGGGTTTTACCCCCCTTTTGTCCATAAGTGACTATGGGGTTTGAGAAAAACCTGATGCAAATTTTTCGATATGCGATGCTATGATGCAGTGATATGATGCATGCTTACTAGTAACATCTGAATCTACAAAATTTGGGATGTTACAAACCTACCCCCCTTAAGAAGAATCTCGTCCCCGAGATTCAGGTTGGTTAGCAAATAGGTGTGGGTGTTCTTTCTTCAGATCTTCTTCACGTTCCCATGTGGCCTCTTCCTCAGAATGGTGATGCTATTGAACTTTGCAGAATCTGATAGTCTTGGTACGAGTAACTCTCTCGGCTGTTTCTAGGATCCTGGTGGGCTTTTCCTCATAGGTGAGATCCTTATCCAATTGAACTTCTTCCAATGGAACTGTATCATTTAGTGGGGTTTCAGCCATTTCTGGGTGACACTTCTTTAGTTGCGACACATGGAAAACATCGTGAACTGTTAATATTTCGGGCAATTCCAACTGATAGGCAACTTCCCCTCTACGACCCAAGATTTTGTAGGGCCCTATGAATCGGGGTGCTAACTTACCCTTGATTCCGAATCTCTTAACTCCTCGTAGTGGTGAAACTCGGAGATACGCACGGTCTCCCACTTCATAAGTCACATCCCTGCGCTTGGAATCCGCATAACTCTTTTGTCTGGATTGGGCTATCTTTAACCTGTCTTGAATCTGTCTCACCTTTTCTTCGGCATCCTTGATTAGTTCAGGTCCAAACAGACTACGTTCTCCAACCCCACTCCATAGCAGCGGAGTCCTACACTTTCTACCATAGAGAACTTCAAATGGAGCCATCTTGATGCTAGATTGGTAGCTGTTATTGTATGAGAATTCCGCATATGGCAAGTTATCATCCCAACTAGACCCATAGTCTAGCGCACAGGCTCTTAACGTGTCCTCCAAGATCTGATTAACTCTTTCCGTTTATCCATCTCTTTGTGGGTGGAAGGCAGTACTAAACTCTAGTCGCGTCCCTAGAGACTCGTGTAGCTGTCGCCAAAACTTGGAGGTGAATTGGGTACCTCTATCAGAAACAATCCCCTTGGGCACTCCGTGAAGACTTACGATTTTTGACATATAAATCTTGGCAAGTTTAGCACTTGTATAGGTGGTCTTTACGGGAATAAAGTGGGCCACTTTTGTGAAGTGGTCGACCACTACCCAGATGGAGTCATACCCAGAACGAGTCCGCGGTAGTCCTGTGATAAAATCCATGCCTACCTTGTCCCACTTCCAATCGGGCATAGGTAAAGGCTGCAGCAGTCCTGCTGGTTTTAGGTGTTCGGCCTTAACTCTATTGCATACGTCACACAAGGAGATATACTCAGCAATTTCTCTCTTCATGTTGTTCCACCAGAATCTATCTTTCACATCCATGTACATCTTTGTATTACCGGGATGAATTGAGTAGGGCGAATCATGAGCTTCCTGAAGGATTAACTTCCTGATATCAGGGTCATCGGGAACACACAGACGCTTCTCATACCAAAGTGTTTCTTGCTCATCCGTGTGAAACCCTTTTGCTTTACCCTTGCCTATATTAGCTCTTACTTCTTCCAACTCTTTGTCCCCCTTCTGGGCCTCTTTGATTTGGTCCAGAAGTGTTGGCACTATCTCCATAGTGGCTAAGTATCCCTCCGGAACTATTTCCAACCTAAGGTCCTTGAATTGTTCACACAAATCACTTGGTAGTTCTCCCACGGTAAGCCCATTTACATAGACTTTCTGACTTAAGGCGTCTGCCACAATGTTGGCCTTTCCAGGATGGTACTGCAGGTCCAAGTCGTAGTCCTTGATGAGCTCAAGCCATCTCCGTTGCCTCATATTTAATTCCTTTTGAGTGAAGATATACTTGAGACTCTTGTGATCCGTGAACACATCACAATGTTTGCCCATTAGGTAGTGTCTCCATACCTTGAGCGCATGCACAACTGATGCTAGTTCCAAATCGTGCGTGGGGTAGTTATTCTCATGGTTCTTAAGTTGCCGAGAGGCGTAAGACACTACTTGTCCTTCTTGCATCAGTACACTACCAAGTCCTTGCCGGGAAGCGTCGCAATAGACCTGGAAGTCCTTTTGGATGTCAGGGAGACACAAAACTGGTGCCGTTACTAGACGCTTCTTTAATTCCTGAAAGCTTGCTTCACAGGCCTCGGTCCATTCGAACTTCTTCTCTTTCTTCAGCAACTCTGTCATAGGCTTTGCTATCTTGGAAAAGTTTTCGATGAATCTTCGGTAATACCCCGCAAGGCCCAAGAAACTCCTAATATCACCCACATTCTTAGGAGACTCCCATTCTGTCACGGAAGCTACCTTACTTGGGTCTACGGCAACACCTTTAGCTGATACAACATGACCAAGGAAACCCACTTCTTTCAACCAGAACTCACATTTGCTAAATTTAGCATATAACTTGTGTTCCCTTAACTTTTCCATGATTAGGCGCATGTGCCTCTCACGTTCCTTCTCGTCCTTGGAGTATATGAGTATGTCATCAATGAATACTACAATAAACTTATCCAAGTATTCCATGAACACCTTGTTCATCATAGTCATGAAGTATGCTGGGGCATTGGTTAAGCCAAATGACATCACGGTGTACTCGTACAATCCGTATCTTGTGGTGAAGGCTGTCTCGGGTACATCCTGTTCCCGGATCATTAGCTTGAAATATCCTGACCGGAGATCAATCTTAGAGAACATACTAGCTCCCTTTAATTGGTCAAACAGGTCATTTATATTGGGTAGGGGGTACTTGTTCTTGATTGTTACTTCGTTCAATGACCGGTAGTCCACGACTAGTCTCTTGGTTTTATCCTTCTTCTCCACGAATAAGACAGGTGCTCCCCAAGATGACGCACTTGGTTGAATGAAGCCTTTGTCCAATTGCTCTCTAAGCTGTTTCTTAAGTTCCTTCAACTCATCCACATCCATCTTGTATGGTCTCTTGGCTATTGGTCCAGTACCTGGCATCAAGTCAATGAGAAACTCGATGTCACGGTCGGGCGGCATCCCTGGCAATTCTTCCGGAAATACATCTGGATACTCCTTCACAATTGGCACATCCTCCAAACTAACCCCCTTAAGAGAGTTCACCAAACTTCTTTTGAGCGCGCAAGCTGACTTAAAGCGGATCCTCTTCTTTTCTGGAGTCGTGAGTGCGATAGTCCTTTTGGCACAATCTATGACTCCCTCATACTCGGTCATCCAATTCATGCCCAAAATTATGTCTAGGCCTTGGGATTCCAGAACGACTAGGCTGGTGGGAAAGGTGTGCGTCCCAATTCTTAGTTCTAACCCACGGCATCCAGAGTTTGCCACTATTTCTCCTCCAGGAGAACTTACCCTTAGGGGAGTACTAATAGTCTCCGTAGGTATCTTGCCTCTATCCACAAATACCCTTCATTGCATGTGTCTTCTTTTCACAAATAACATATGGATCCACAAGTGTTCATTGCATGTGTGTTCTTTTCCACAAACCACATATGGATCCACTAGAGTCATTGCATGTGTGTTCTTATATTAAAACCAGCACTAGAGTCAGTGCATGTGTGTTCCTGTCAAGAACCACATATGGATCAACCAGTTTTCATTGCATGTGTGCTCCTGTCATGAACCACACATGGATCAAACAGTGGTCATTCTATGTGTGTTCTTTTCCACAAACCACATATGGATCCACTAGAGTCATTGCATGTGTGTCCTTTCCACAAACCACACATGGATTAACCAATGGCATTGCATGTGTGTCCATTACCCAAACCACATATGGATCAACCAATGGCATTGCATGTCCATTCTTTTCACAAATCACAGATGGATCCACCAGTGTTCACTACATGTGTGTTTTTTCCACAAACCACTTATGGATCCACCAGGGTTCATTGCATGTGTGTTCTTTTCCACAAACCACATATGGATCCACTAGAGTCATTGCATGTGTGTTCTTTTCACAAACCACATATTGACCCACTAGAGTCATTGCAAGTGTGTTGTTATACTAAAACCAGCACTAGAGTCATTGCATGTGTGTTCCTGTCTAGAACCACATATGGATCAACCAGTGTTCATTGCATGTGTGTTCCTATCATGAACCACACATAGATCAACCAGTGGTTATTGCATGTGTGTTCTTTCCGCAGACCACATATGGATCCACTAGAGTCATTGCATGTGTGTTCTTTCCACAAACCACACATGGATTAACCAATGGCATTGCATGTGTGTTTTTTTCACAAACCACATATGGATCAACCAATGGCATTGCATGTGTGTTCTTTTCACAAATCACATATGGATCCACCAGTGTTCACTACATGTGTGTTCTTTCCACAAACCACTTATGGATCCACCAGTGTTCATTGCATGTGTGTTCTTTTCCACAAACCACATATGGATCCACTAGAGTCATTTCATGTGTGTTCTTTTCACAAACCACATATGGACGCACTAGAGTCATTGCATGTGTGTTGTTATACTAAAACCAGCACTAGAGTCATTGCCTGTGTGTTCCTATCAAGAACCACATATGGATCAACCCTGTCATGAACCACACATGGATCAACTAGTGGTTATTGCATGTGTGTTCTCTCCACAGACCACATATGGATCCTCTAGAGTCATTGCATGTGTGTTCCTTCCACAAACCACACATGGATTAACCAGTGGCATTGCATGTGTGTTCTTTTCACAAACCACATATGGATCAACCAATGGCATTGCATGTGTGTTCTTTTCACAAATCACATATGGATCCACCAGTGTTCACTGCATTTGTGTTCTTTCCACAAACCACTTATGGATCCACCAGTGTTGATTGCATGTGTGTCCTTTTCCACAAACCACATATGGATCCACTAGAGTCATTGCATGTGTCTTCTTTTCACAAACCACATATAGACCCACTAGAGTCATTGCATGCGTGTTCTTATACTAAAACCGGCACTAGAGTCAGTGCATGTGTGTTCCTGTCAAGAACCACATATGGATCAACCAGTGTTCATTGCATGTGTGTTCCTGTCATGAACCACACATGGATCAAACAGTGGTCATTCTATGTGTGTTCTTTTCCACAAACCACATATGGATCCAATAGAGTCATTGCATGTGTGTTCTTTCCACAAACCACATATGGATCCAATAGAGTCATTGCATGTGTGTTCTTTCCACAAACCACACATGGATTAACCAATGGCATTGCATGTGTGTTATTTTCACAAACCACATATAGATCAATCAATGGCATTGCATGTGTGTTCTTTTCACAAATCACATATGGATCCACCAGTGTTCATTGCATGTGTGTTCTTTTCACAAATCACATATGGATCCACAAGTGTTCATTGCATTTGTGTTCTTTTCCACAAACCACATATGGATCCACTAGAGTCATTGCATGTGTGTTCTTTTCACAAACCACATATGGACCCACTAGAGTCATTGCATGTGTGTTCTTATATTAAAACCAGCACTAGAGTCAGTGCATGTGTGTTCCTGTCAAGAACCACATATGGATCAACCAGTGTTCATTGCATGTGTGCCCCTGTCATGAACCACACATGGATCAAACAGTGGTCATTCTATGTGTGTTCTTTTCCACAAACCACATATGGATCCACTAGAGTCATTGCATGTGTGTTCTTTCCACAAACCACACATGGATTAACCAATGGCATTGCATGTGTGTCCATTACCCAAACCACATATGGATCAACCAATGGCATTGCATGTCCGTTCTTTTCACAAATCACAGATGGATCCACCAGTGTTCACTACATGTGTGTTTTTTCGACAAACCACTTATGGATCCACCAGTGTTCATTGCATGTGTGTTCTTTTCCACAAACCACATATGGATACACTAGATTCATTGCATGTGTGTTCTTTTCACAAACCACATATTGACCCACTAGAGTCATTGCATGTGTGTTGTTATACTAAAACCAGCACTAGAGTCATTGCATGTGTGTTCCTGTCTAGAACCACATATGGATCAACCAGTGTTCATTGCATGTGTGTTCCTGTCATGAACCACACATAGATCAACCAGTGGTTATTGCATGTGTGTTCTTTCCGCAGACCACATATGGATCCACTAGAGTCATTGCATGTGTGTTCTTTCCACAAACCACACATGGATTAACCAATGGCATTGCATGTGTGTTCTTTTCACAAACCACATATGGATCAACCAATGGCATTGCATGTGTGTTCTTTTCACAAATCACATATGGATCCACCAGTGTTCACTACATGTGTGTTCTTTCCACAAACCACTTATGGATCCACCAGTGTTCATTGCATGTGTGTTCTTTTCCACAAACCACATATGGATCCACTAGAGTCATTGCATGTGTGTTCTTTTCACAAACCACATATGGACGCACTAGAGTCATTGCATGTGTGTTGTTATACTAAAACCAGCACTAGAGTCATTGCATGTGTGTTCCTATCAAGAACCACATATGGATCAACCAGTGTTCATTGCATGTGTGTTCCTGTCATGAACCACACATGGATCAACTAGTGGTTATTGCATGTGTGTTCTCTCCACAGACCACATATGGATCCTCTAGAGTCATTGCATGTGTGTTCCTTCCACAAACCACACATGGATTAACCAGTGGCATTGCATGTGTGTTCTTTTCACAAACCACATATGGATCAACCAATGGCATTGCATGTGTGTTCTTTTCACAAATCACATATGGATCCACCAGTGTTCACTGCATTTGTGTTCTTTCCACAAACCACTTATGGATCCACCAGTGTTCATTGCATGTGTGTTCTTTTCCACAAACCACATATGGATCCACTAGAGTCATTGCATGTGTGTTCTTTTCACAAACCACATATAGACCCACTAGAGTCATTGCATGCGTGTTCTTATACTAAAACCGGCACTAGAGTCAGTGCATGTGTGTTCCTGTCAAGAACCACATATGGATCAACCAGTGTTCATTGCATGTGTGTACCTGTCATGAACCACACATAGATCAACCAGTGGTTATTGGATGTGTGTTCTTTTCCACAAACCACATATGGATCCAATAGAGTCATTGCATGTGTGTTCTTTCCGCAGACCACATATGGATCCAATAGAGTCATTGCATGTGTGTTCTTTCCACAAACCACACATGGATTAACCAATAGCATTGCATGTGTGTTCTTTTCACAAACCACATATGGATCAACCAATGGCATTGCATGTGTGTTCTTTTCACAAATCACATATGGATCCACCAGTGTTCACTACATCTGTGTTCTTTCCACAAACCACTTATGGATCCACCAGTGTTCATTGCATGTGTGTTCTTCTCCACAAACCACGTATGGATCCACTAGTGTCATTGCATGTGTGTTCTTTTCACAAACCACATATGGACGCACTAGAGTCATTGCATGTGTGTTGTTATACTAAAACCAGCACTAGAGTCATTGCATGTGTGTTCCTATCAAGAACCACATATGGATCAACCAGTGTTCATTGCATGTGTGCTCCTGTCATGAACCACACATGGATCAACTAGTGGTTATTGCATGTGTGTTCTCTCCACAGACCACATATGGATCCTCTAGAGTCATTGCATGTGTGTTCCTTCCACAAACCACACATGGATTAACCAGTGGCATTGCATGTGTGTTCTTTTCACAAACCACATATGGATCAACCAATGGCATTGCATGTGTGTTTTTTCACAAATCACATATGAATCCACCAGTGTTCACTGTATTTGTGTTCTTTCCACAAACCACTTATGGATCCACCAGTGCTCATTGCATGTGTGTTCTTTTCCACAAACCACATATGGATCCACTAGACTCATTGCATGTGTCTTCTTTTCACAAACCACATATAGACCCACTAGAGTCATTGCATGCGTGTTTTTATACTAAAACCAGCACTAGAGTCAGTGCATGTGTGTTCCTGTCAAGAACCACATATGGATCAACCAGTGTTCAGTGCATGTGTGTTCCTGTCATGAAGCACACATGGATCAAATAGTGGTCATTCGATGTGTGTTCTTTTCCACAAACCACATATGGATCCAATAGAGTCATTGCATGTGTGTTCTTTCCACTAACCACATATGGATCCAATAGATTCATTGCATGTGTGTTCTTTCCACAAACCACACATGGATTAACCAATGGCATTGCATGTGTGTTCTTTACACAAACCACATATGGATCAACCAATGGCATTGCATGTGTGTTCCTTTCACAAATCACATATGGATCCACCAGTGTTCACTGCATGTGTGTTGTTTCCACAAACCACTTATGGATCCACCAGTGTTCATTGCATGTGTTTTTTTTTCAACAAACCACATATGGATCCACTAGAGTCATTGCATGTGTGTTCTTTTCACAAACCACATATGGACCCACTAGAGTCATTGCATGTGTGTTCTTATACTAAACCAACACTAGGGTCATTGCATGTGTGTTCCTGCCAAGAACCACATATGGATCAACCAGTGTTCATTGCATGTGTGTTCCTGTCATGAATCACACATGGATCAAACAGTGGTAATTCCGTGTGTGTTCTTTTCCACAAACCACATATGGATCCACTAGAGTCATTGCACGTGTGTTCTTTCCACAAACCACACATGGATTAACCAATGACATTGCATGTGTTTTCTTTTCACAAACCACATATGGATCAACCAATGGCATTGCATGTGTGTTCTTTTCACAAATCACATATGGATCCACCAGTGTTCACTGCACGTGTGTTCTTTCCACAAACCACTTATGGATCCACCAGTGTTCATTGCATGTGTTCTTTTCCACAAACCCCATATGGATCCACTAGAGTCATTGCATGTGTGTTCTTTTCACAAACCACATATGGACCCACTAGAGTCATTGCATGTGTGTTCTTATACTAAAACCAGCACTAGAGTCAGTGCATGTGTGTTCCTGTCAAGAACCACATATGGATCAACCAGTGTTCATTGCATGTGTGTTCCTGTCATGAACCAGACATGGATCAAACAGTGGTAATTGCGTGTGTGTTCTTTTCCACAAACCACATATGGATCCACTAGAGTCATTGCACGTGTGTTCTTTCCACAAACCACACATGGATTAACCAATGGCATTGCATGTGTTTTCTTTTCACAAACCACATATGGATCAACCAATGGCATTGCATGTGTGTTCTTTTCACAAATCACATATGGATTCTCCCGTGTTCACTGCATGTCTGTTCTTTCCATAAACCACTTATGGATCCACCAGTGTTCATTGCATGTGTGTTCTTTTCCACAAACCACATATGGATCCACTAGAGTCATTGCATGTGTGTTCTTATACTAAAACCAGCACTTGAGTCAGTGCATGTGTGTTCCTCTCAAGAACCACATATGGATCAACCAGTGTACATTGCATGTGTGTTCCTGTCATGAACCAGACATGGATCAACCAGTGTTCAGTGCATGTGTGTTCCTGTCATGAAGCACACATGGATCAAATAGTGGTCATTCGATGTGTGTTCTTTTCCACAAACCACATATGGATCCAATAGAGTCATTGCATGTGTGTTCTTTCCACTAACCACATATGGATCCAATAGATTCATTGCATGTGTGTTCTTTCCACAAACCACACATGGATTAACCAATGGCATTGCATGTGTGTTCTTTACACAAACCACATATGGATCAACCAATGGCATTGCATGTGTGTTCCTTTCACAAATCACATATGGATCCACCAGTGTTCACTGCATGTGTGTTGTTTCCACAAACCACTTATGGATCCACCAGTGTTCATTGCATGTGTTTTTTTTTCAACAAACCACATATGGATCCACTAGAGTCATTGCATGTGTGTTCTTTTCACAAACCACATATGGACCCACTAGAGTCATTGCATGTGTGTTCTTATACTAAACCAACACTAGGGTCATTGCATGTGTGTTCCTGCCAAGAACCACATATGGATCAACCAGTGTTCATTGCATGTGTGTTCCTGTCATGAATCACACATGGATCAAACAGTGGTAATTCCGTGTGTGTTCTTTTCCACAAACCACATATGGATCCACTAGAGTCATTGCACGTGTGTTCTTTCCACAAACCACACATGGATTAACCAATGACATTGCATGTGTTTTCTTTTCACAAACCACATATGGATCAACCAATGGCATTGCATGTGTGTTCTTTTCACAAATCACATATGGATCCACCAGTGTTCACTGCACGTGTGTTCTTTCCACAAACCACTTATGGATCCACCAGTGTTCATTGCATGTGTTCTTTTCCACAAACCCCATATGGATCCACTAGAGTCATTGCATGTGTGTTCTTTTCACAAACCACATATGGACCCACTAGAGTCATTGCATGTGTGTTCTTATACTAAAACCAGCACTAGAGTCAGTGCATGTGTGTTCCTGTCAAGAACCACATATGGATCAACCAGTGTTCATTGCATGTGTGTTCCTGTCATGAACCAGACATGGATCAAACAGTGGTAATTGCGTGTGTGTTCTTTTCCACAAACCACATATGGATCCACTAGAGTCATTGCACGTGTGTTCTTTCCACAAACCACACATGGATTAACCAATGGCATTGCATGTGTTTTCTTTTCACAAACCACATATGGATCAACCAATGGCATTGCATGTGTGTTCTTTTCACAAATCACATATGGATTCTCCCGTGTTCACTGCATGTCTGTTCTTTCCATAAACCACTTATGGATCCACCAGTGTTCATTGCATGTGTGTTCTTTTCCACAAACCACATATGGATCCACTAGAGTAATTGCATGTGTGTTCTTTTCACAAACCACATATGGACCCACTAGAGTCATTGCATGTGTGTTCTTATACTAAAACCAGCACTTGAGTCAGTGCATGTGTGTTCCTCTCAAGAACCACATATGGATCAACCAGTGTACATTGCATGTGTGTTCCTGTCATGAACCAGACATGGATCAAACAGTGGTCATTGTATGTGTGTTCTTTTCCACGAACCACATATGGATCCACTAGAGTCATTACATGTGTGTTCTTTCCACAAACCACACATGGATGAACCAATGGCATTGCATGTGTGTTCTTTTCACAAACCACATATGGATCAACCAATGGCATTGCATGTGTGTTCTTTTCACAAATCACATATGGATCCCCCAATGTTCACTCCATGTGTGGTGTTTCCACAAATCACTTATGGACCCACTAGTGTTCATTGCATGTGCGTTCTTTCCACAAACCACATATGGATCCACTAGAGTCATTGCATGTGTGTTCTTTTCACAAACAACATATGGATCAACCAATGGCATTGCATGTGTGTTCTTTCCACAAACCACACATGGATCAACCAGTGTCATTGCATGTGTGTTCTTTCCACAAACCACATATGGATCAACCAGTGGCCATTGGATGTGTGTTCTTTTCCACAAACCACATATGGATCCACTAGAGTTGTTGCACGTGTGTTCTTATCATGAACCACACATGGATAAACCAATGGCATTGCATGTGTGTTCCTGTCATGAACCACACATGGATCAACCAGTGGTCATTACATGTGTGTTCCTTTCATAAACAACATATGGATCCACCCAGTGTGATTGCATGTGTGTTATTCTCACAAACCACATAAGGATCCACCAGTGTCATTGGATGTGTGTTCTTTTCATAAACCACATATGCATCCTAACCCTAGGAGAGCCCTAACCTTAGCCCCGCAATGGATCCATCGTTAGACCGAGTCTTCTAGAAGGGACACCATAACACAGTTGTTCTACTTGACGATTGTTACATACTGTTCGATCGGGGCGCTTGGACGATTGGGATGGTCTTCGTGAGAGCGATCCTTGAGAAGGCTGTTATGCGGCATGATTGGCCACGCTTGCTCTGGACAAACCGGCATGTTGAGAGTGTCACGACTCACGAGTTCAGTGGGCCATATCCCAGTGTCACGTCCCCATTACTTCTCTTCCTCTCAGTACTTCTCTTCCTTCCCCTCGAAGCCACTTTCCCCACTTCACTCCCATCCTGCCGTAGCCGCAAGCCGACGACATCCGCCAATTCTCGGGTCGCTACCTTCATGCTAAGAAATAATTTTACAAGATTTTGAACTTATCCTACATATTCCCGCTATTCGCCAATCTAACTGCTGATCTTTTTTCCGATTTCTCAATGAACTTCAGATGTGGTAGATGCTGCAGCCCAAGAATCTGGAGATCCTTGCGTGCAACTTCGCAGCGATGTTCTCGCTTGTGTGCTCCCACCCAGGATGCTTTCACCGTTACTCCTACCACGAGCTCCCGCTCCACGAGCTCGCGTGCCCACACGGCGCATGCTCCTGCACGGAGCCGGGCTGCAACTACATCGGCTCGCCGGCAGAGCTCGTCGTCCACCTTGTAGAGGAGCACTTGATCGAAGTGATTAGGATCTCATACGGGCAAGCCCAACTTATCCAAGAGCAGGTGTTGTTCACTGACTCGGCACGCCGCCGGCTAATTTTCCAGGGGGTGGCTCTATTTTCGTCCTGACCATCACCGCCGGTGTTCTGGGAACCAGAGCCAGGCCCACCGTCATGTGTGCCGTATGCGTCAGGTCGGTCTCGTGCGCCTGGCCCGTATACACGGTGCGCATGTGGGCGAACGCCCAGCCGCTGTCATTCGATAGCATTCTTGTGCTAGCCGAGGCGCCGAGCTGCCCGCCGTCGCGGGAGGTGGAGTATGTGGACCTAAGGTCGATCCTATGTGTGCCATCTCAGTACCTTGTCGGTGCTAGACCGAACAGGTAGATGCATTTCTACATTTGTATCGAGAAGACCGATAGGGAAATGTAGTACTTGTGTCGTCGTTACTATTAGACTTAAGCGATGCTTCTCAGGTGCGTAGAGCATACGTGTTGTGCGAATGTACCCCAGTTGTAGTTTTTAGTACTTCTTAATAATTCGACGAGTTATTATATTGGTCCAATCAGCTTGCTGTTGTCACGTTGCAAAGTCCGCTTGCTCTGGACAGACCGGCAATACCGTGTGCTCCCACACCTGCATGTCAGTGTCACGTGTTCCGAGGGCCCACCTGCCAGTGTCACGCCCCCTTCTCTTCCTTCCCCTCGAAGCCACTGTCCCAACTTCTGTTCCATCCTGCCACTCCTGTCTGATGGTTCTAATCTGATTTTCGTTGGATTTTTTACATGTAATCTACGTTGATAATGCAACATGCAAATGGCACATACACAATTTCTAAAGTGGAAGCACTCACACGCTGCTATTACACATATTTCTCAATATAGCTCGACATACCCATTACAATAACTGTACTTGCACTAAACACAGCCGAAATTGCAACCATCCTAAACAACATCTAAACCCACATCACACTGCTGTCGTTGGAGTCCACCTCGATTGGTGACACTGCCGTGCCCTTCCCAGCGACATCCACTCCCGCCCGTGGCTTGCCCTTCGCCAAGGAGGCAACAATGGCGTTCTGCACAGCTTCGTCCCTGTCGTCCTCCACATCGGAATCGACAATGATGAAGGTGACGGGGTTGGCATGGACCGAGCGCCATCGCGCCTGGCGGCTCCTACTCGAGCTCGACGCCGCATCAGTCCTTCTACAGGTTGGAGGGGCCAAGCTCAGTTACGTAGCATCGTCGCTCCTCTCAAGAAACCATGGCCATTTGATGCTGTGACGGTAGGATCTTGGGGTGGATCCGCCGTGGCGAGCCCTACCAGAAGCGGTGGAGCGGATGGATCTACCGGCGCGAGCCATGAAAAGTTCCTAGGAGGGAGTAAGATTGTGGGCCAGGCATGTCTGGTTCCTGAGCAAGGCCTCCCAATGATATGTATGCGGGCAAGGTGCCAAAAAATTTCCTCCAATGCGCGCGAGAGAGCTTTTGAACCACGAAGGCGCGAGGGTTGGTTGACAAGTCCACACGCTAGGTCCCCCACCTGTCAGCCGAATGTGGACGGTAGGATTCTGCCCGAGTTATTAAGTGGGGATAAATCACGCTTCACCACTACCCTGACATCCAAAGGCTCCTCTTTCCTCTGCCCTCGCTCCCCTCGCTCATGGCTCGCAGCTCGTGTAGTTCGTCTCGGGCGGAATCAGGGTCGGCTCAACGCCGTCAGGCGGGTGCCCCCATCAGGTACTGGAGGGCGCCCTATGATTACTACCCTGATATGCTGTGTTTGTGCGGTGAGAAGATGCCGAGATGGATTTCGTGGACCGACAAAAATACTACAGGAAAATTCAGCAACTACAGCATCAGAGCGGTAAGTTCCTACTGTAGGTACAATGGTAACCCGGATCCAGAAAGCGTAATGTAATTCTTTTTTTGTTTCCTTCGATCTACTACGCCGGAAGGGAGGGGGACTAGCTGTGACAAGTTTGTGTGGATCAAAAAGCCATTGACATGATTTCACAGAGAGCTTGTTCAGGATCTGCGTGATGCTGTGTGGTACAAGAAAGAGGAGATTTGTGCGATGGAGCGAGAGATCCGGGAGCTTCGCCACGTGTAGGGGAGGCAGGGGCAGGGAGGTGGTGAGATAGACGGGCTCATGATTAGGCCAGATAGTGGAAACAATTTCCTCATTATCTAGGCATTATCTGTTGTATTTGCAGTTTATGTTGCCATGTCGTTGTCCAGTAGCTGAAATAAGTTGCTGCTTCGTGGAGTGTAGCAGCCAGTTGAAGAAATTGTTTTTCAGCCCAGAAACTTATCATAAGTGTAATGCCAATAGCAGGGATTTATTAAGCGCCTATAAATAATTCATGTCTGTGCCAATAACACCCATCGATTTTGGAGACCCCTTAACCTCTCAGCTATCGTGATTGTTCAGATAGTAGTGGCACAGTCACAATTTTGGATTCAACTAGTGGCCTCGGCCGTATCCAATCCTAAAGTCACCATACATTTTACTCCGAGTACGGGAGGCAGATTGTTTCGCCCGACAAGTTCCGCGCACACAGCTCCAGAGTTTAACCGAACTACATATATAGGTTAAAGTTCAATACATCATTAGGCTTCTACACTGCTAGCCTTCTTTCTCTGCTTGGGTGCCAACTTTCTTCCTCTTTCCTTCACGTCCACTGGCTTCTTCATATCCTGCCTTCTTCCTCTTCCTGGGTGCCAATTTTCTTACCTTCACGTACCCTGCATCTCCGGGTCAAGGGAAGTCAGGCCAATCAGCACTAGAATCTTGTCCGGCATCATCACTCCACTCGTTTTGGTTTTCTTTCCGCAGCAAAATCACTGAGTCGGCCGTCTTGTTTCTTACCTTGCACTTTATGTAAAAAAAACAGTATATGGATTACTACCTTATATCTACAGACTATAAACAATTTTTTGTGTGAATGTACCATCACCGCCAAGGAACCGCCACGTCCGACAAGCAACCGTGACAGGTGTGAGGAATCGCAGGAGGGGCACAACAAGAGAGCTAACACACCGCCTCCATCACCGCCATCTCCACCTAGCAACCTTCATGGCGGAGGACACGGCGGATCTCATAGATCGCGCCACAATTCTCCTCCCCATGACAGAAAAGGGAAGCAGCCAGAGCCATACGATGCACGTACACGGCTGGACAAGATCCAAGAAGCTCAGGGAGCTCCCATACCTTGGGCCACGTTGTTTTGGACTAGTCATACGGGCCACAACTTACCCCAATGCCCTCCGGATAGACAAGACCATCAAGCCATACAACGACACTTCCAGGCCGACAACGTGGTTGCAGGACTACAACGAAGCAATCCATATCGCAGGGGGAAACCCCAACATCGCCATCAAGTACCTCCCCCTTATGTTGACCGGCACCGACCGGCAATGGATCGACGACTTACCGGAGAAATCAATATGCAATTGGTTGGACATGCACGAAGCGTTCACCAAGAATTTCGAGGGTACGTACAAACATCCCTATACTATCGGAGACCTACAACGGTGTGTGCAAGAAAAGGATGAAACCTCCTGTGCCTACCTCTCTCGCTGGCTAGATATGAAAAATTCTGGCGCAGGGGCACACAAACAGACCGCTATGGCTGCCTTCATTGATGGTCTGGAAAAGGGTACTTTGCTCCAGCATATGTTGAAACGCAGGCAAGACAATAATGACCTCGACCTCAATGCAATGATGCCATGGCTAGCGAATTTTCCGCTGCTGATGACTACACGCGTGGATCATTACCGGGGATAGCAATCCCTACCCAGGCCAGGAAAAAAACAATAACAAGCGAAAGAATCCGCCAGAAGAGAAGCAAGTAGCCGAGATGGTCGCCACAATGTTCACTGGCAGGGGCAATGGCGGACAGCGTGGATGTGGTCGGGGGGCTAGCAGTGGCCAGCAGAGGAGTGACGCTACACCCTTAGCGCACCGCGTTCCCCAGATGTACGAAGAGTATCACGATATGCCATGTTTCGTCCATCTCAACGCCAATGGCAAATCCACCCACACCAACCGCCAGTGCAAGTTTGTCAATGATCTCAAGGAGGACCCTGAATCCGGTTACAAGCGAAGTTGGAAAAAACAGACCCCGCGGAAAGGGAAAAGGGAAGAAGGAGGAAGAACCCAAGGAATCGAGTGATATGGACGAGGACGTGGACCCAAAATCTTCCGACAAGGGAGAGGATGAAGGGAACAATCCCTTCGAAAAGAAGGCTCCATGTTAGCACACCTCCCTTGGCACCCCAACTGTTTGGGCCCAGAAAACCTCTATAAGGATACTGATGGCTACCCTCCCTCCGGTTCCCTAGTATGTTAGGTGGTTGGAAGTTCCAATTACTTGGGATAGGAAAGATCATCCATAACTTATCCCAATAGAGAACCAGTATGCCATGATCATCAACCCTTTGATTGATGGCACAGAGTTCACCAAGTGCCTCGTGGACAGTGGAAGCAACATCAACATCATGTACCTGGATACACTACACAAGATGAACTTGACGGAGACCCAACTAAGGAAGAGCAACACCGTGTTCCATGTGGTTGTCCCTGGATGACAAGCAAATTCCTTGGGTTGCATCACCCTTCCAGTCGCTTTTGGTGATGTAAACAATTACCGCCAAGAATGCATGACCTTTGAAGTGGTGCCTTTCAAGAGCGTGTACCACGTCATCTTCGGATGTGACATCTTCCACTCCTTCCTCGCAAGGCCATGCTTTGTCTACAACAAGCTCAAGATTCCTGGACCAAATGGCGTCATCACCGTTGACGAAAGCTTCACCAAGGCACGAGAGTGCAAGCTTAGCGAAGCCGCCTTTCCTGAAGCAGTCCTTTACGGTTAGGAGTTTAGGGAGATCCAGAACCAGGTCGATGCCTCAGAGATGCCGGCTTCGAAGAAGCAGATCACTGTTGCCGAACCCTCTTTCAAGGCTACCATCAAGACCAAGCAGGTGGAGCTTGTCGAAGGTGATTCCTCCAAGACCACCACCATTGGCACAGACCTGGATCCCAAATAGGAAAGCGCGCTCGTCGAGTTCCTCCATGAGAATAGGGATATCTTTGCCTGACAACCTGTCGACATGAAAGGTGTACCTAGGGAACTTGTCGAGCACAACTTGAATATTGATCCTAACGCCAAACCGGTGAAACAACCTCTATGACGCTTTGGTGATGAAAGACGAAGGGCTATAGGCAAAGAAATAGCTAGGTTACTTAAGGCTGGCTTTATCCAAGAAGTTATTCACACCCGCTGGGTGGCAAGTCCTGTACTTGTCCCCAAAAAGGGAACCAACGAATTAAGAATGTGCGTTGATTACACCGGCTTGAACAAAGTGTGTCCGAAGGATCCGTTTGATTTTCCTCGCATTGACCAAGTCATTGATTCGACGGCTGGCTTGGAACTTCTGTGTTTTCTCGATGCCTATTCAGGATACCACCAGATCCGGATGCGAAAGTCGGACCAATTGGCCACTTCGTTCACCACACCCTACAACATGTATTGCTACGTCACGATGCCCTTTGGGCTGAAAAACTCTAGTGCTACGTACCAGCAGATGATGCAATGTTGCCTGCACGACCAAATAGGTCACAACATACATGCTTACGTGGATGACATCGCGGTAATGTCCAAGAAATCAAATGATATTTTCGCTGACTTGCAGGAAACCTTCGATAATCTCCGGAAATACAACATGATGCTAAAACCAAAGAAGTGCGTCTTCGGGGTACCATCCGACAAACTGTTGGGCTTCATCATTTCCCATTGCGGCATCAAGGTGAAATCGGGGAAAATCAAGGCCATCCTCGACATCAACGCCCGACATGCCTGAAGGACATACAAAGGCTCACATGCTGCATTGTAGCAGTAAGCCGGTTCATCAGCCGACTTGGTGAGAAGGCTCTGCCGCTCTACAAGTTGCTCAAGAAGGCAGACAAATTCACATGGATGGACAAAGCTGACGCATCACTTCAGGAGTTGAAGAGAATACTCTCCTCCCCACCTATACTTGCAGCACCGTTACCAAGGGAGCCTATGTTAGTGTACATGGCAGCAACCAACCGAGTAATTAGTATCGTCATCATGGTGGAGCGCAAGGAACCAACGCACGAGTACGGAGTTCAGCGACCCGTTTACTATGTAAGCGAGGTCTTGATGGAATCCAAGCAGCATTACCTGCACTACCAGAAGATAGCTTATGGAGTTTTTCTTGCTTCACGAAAGCTAAGGCATTATTTCCAGGAGCACCCTATCACAGTAGTGAGCAAAGCTCCGCTATCCGACATCATCAACAACAACGATGCTACAGGGAGAGTGGAAAAGTAGGGCATTGAACTTGCCGCCTTCGACATCACCTACAAGCGACGCGACGCTATCAAATCACAAGCATTGGAGGATTTCCTTGCAGATTGGACAGAACTACCAGAAGACTATCCTGTGCTAGAGCCAGAGTATTGGGTCATGCACTTTGATGGATCAAAGTTACTCAATGGCTCGGGGGCTGGTGTATTATTGCAATCACCAACAGGAGAAAAGTTGCAATATGTCCTGCAGATCCACTTCAATGCTACAAATAACATGGCTGAGTATGAGGCCCTCATTCATGGACTTCGTGTAGCCAAGGATATTGGCATCAATTTCCTATTTTGCTGTGGAGATTCCGACTTGGTTGCCCAGGAAGTAGCTGGCACCTGGAACACGTGGAACCCTATGCTGGCGGCATATCTAGATGAATTAGATGAAATAGCCAAGTGCTTCGACGGCCACGAAGTCAAGTACGTCAAAAGGGAGGACAATGAGGCGGCAGATCTGCTATCAAATCTTTGATCAGCTCGTCGACCAATTCTGCCAGGCATTTTCCTGGAGCATTTGCGGACTCCATCCATGAAGGGAGCAGACATGGACAACCCGGATAGAGTGGACTCATTTGTTAACACAGTAATAGTGACCTCTCTAGCTTGGACAAAGCCATTCATGGATTATCTACAAGACGGAACTTTGCCCGCCGACAAAGTCGAAAGCCGGAAAATAGTACACAGGGAAAAATGCTATGTCATCATTGACGACCAGATATACAAAAGAAGTACCATAGGAGTTTTCCTATGATGCATCTCCCAATAGCAAGGTATTGAAATCCTTAGAGAAATACATCTCGGAGATTGCGTGCATCACGCCGCTCCCCGATCGTTGGTGGCTAAGGCCTTCCGACAAGGATTCTACTGGATAACTGCCAAGGCGGACGTCGACAAGTTGGTACAAACATGCCTTGGGTGTCAGTTTTATGCAAGACAACCAAATGTTCCAGCTAAAGAATTGCAAACAATACCAATAACTTGGATGTTTGCAGTCTGGGGGCTGGATATGGTGGGATCTTTGCAGACATCACCCTGTGGATTTACACACTTGCTAGTTGAAGTGGACAAATTCATGAAATGGATTGAAGCTAAATGTCATGGTGGTGGCACGGCAGATGCCATGGATAGGCTAAAGATGGGGCCAATGAGTGCTAGGGGAACCGAGGGAGGGAAAACGTGGTGATTCCATGCACATAAGTTCTTGTATTTCCTCTGTCAATGGTGATTACAAATGCTCTTCAAGCTATTGGTGAGAAGGAGACTATGTCTCTTACTCCCCACGACCTAGCTCTAGAGTTCTACCTTAGACAGAGAAGAATGATCCATCCCCTTCTATGGAGGCCCCGGTGCTCCTTATATAGGGGAGCCCGAGTTACAATGTTAGGGCACACGTGGTGGCATATTTCCTGAATATGCCCCTCGACTAAAGCTAGATGCTTCTTTATTCTTTTTAACGGCTCGTCCGGACTTTGAACATAACCCATTGCGTAATCCTTGCATTTATGCATCACCAGACATGGGCTACGTCAGTCGACACAACCCACGTCACCTTGGTCGCCCTGCCTCGCTAGTCCTTCCCTCTACTTTGCTGCGCTCACGCTACAGCTAGCCAAAGCCACCTTTTGACCAGCGGGAGATTCCTTCCTTCTCTTGGAAGCCAAGTGGTAGTCCAGTTAGCACATGGCTAACCTGGCTATCAGGGTACCTGTGTGATAGATAGACAAACATGGCCGGCATATATTTTATGTCGGCCGGGCTAAGGCTAGGGAGATGTTCCACGGGTCGGGTTACTCCATAGGTCGGCCTGCCTTGAGGTGACCCGGCCAGCACTCGCTTTGACCATGCCGTACCTCGGCTAACTCGGCCTTTATACCCCGACATTACCCTACCCGGGGGTATCCCCCCAACATGAGTCCTCGAAGCTGGTGCAGTCTTAGCAACTTTAGTTGTTAAGGCCACAATAGGTTCCCATATCCGGATCTTTGCCTCTTTGGCCGAGTTACCGCGTAATCCGGAGTTTTATCTCTTGCGCTCCCTTGGCTCATTCTGAGTTATTACTCCCTGGCCAGGTCTCTTGTTCGCTTATCTGGGTTACCTTTCCTTCTCTCATACACTTCCCCACGTCCTATTTGAAGGGTAATCATCATTTTGCCTCATTTTAAGGGCCACACCCATTTACTGCGCCAGTTACTGTCGTAATGTCAGGAATACCTGATGCACACGTCCCTTCACTGCAGTGCCTCGTTAACCGTAACACCACGTCGCGTCATGGGATTTTCTGCTCCCTATGGTCCTTGCTGTGGCCGCGCTATGATTGGTTGATTCAATTGCGTACACGTCCGTTGCGTGTGACATGGCAACCGCAAAGGATCACACTACGCGCCCTCTTGCACGGTTAAGTAGGGGGCTAGCGGCAATCTTAGGGAAGTTCCCCACATATCGTGTGCTCCCCTGCCTCCTTTCTCCTTCGCCGCAACTCCACCACCACCGCTGCTTCTTCGCCATAGCTGCGCTGCCGCGACCGTGCTCAGCAGCTCCTCGCGCCTGCATCACCGCTTCCGTTCAAGGTCTTCACCACGGGGCCCTACGCTTCCAGGTTCCCCGCCATTGGTTACCTCTACTCTGATTTTCTCCTTGAAGATCCCGACCTCACCTTGATTGAGGAAGAGGCCGCCGTGGTGGTGTAGCAAGAGGAGGAAGATGAAACTTGCGAGCGCGGTGCGTGGGATGGTGTGTTCATCTGCGAGGACGACTTGGATTGGATCTACGCCACACGCCGCATCCCCGCAGGCATCGCCTGCCGCCTCGCTGCCGACGATGTTTCTCCCTCTCCCAATCCAGGAGAATACGTGTTTTCCTCTCCCACTTTTAGCGTGGCTTTGGCCTTCCTTTCTCCGATTTATTTTTGGATTTCATCTCCACATACCAATTGCAACCACACCATCTCCCTGCCAATGCCATCACTTCTATATCCTCTTTCGCCTCCGGCATAGAGGGGTATATCAGCCTCTGGCCGTCTAAGGAGATTTGGATCAAGTTGTTCGGTCTCCGGAAGAACGTTATTCCGGATCCGGAGCTTACTCTGAAAGAAAAGCATCTAAATCAGTGCGGTGGAGCCTCCATATCTCCCCGCAAGAACTCCGCATTTCCCTGGGTCACCGGGCTCGAGTCTTGCAAAGACTGGGCCAAGACTTTCTTCTATGTCCGGAACACAACTTCCGAGGAATTGATCCGGCTCCTCCCCTTCAAGCTTGGATTCTCGGATACCTCTCTTTGGGAGAGCATCCCCAAACGACCCACGGCCCTGGCAAACCAGGTTGAGCACCAGATCAAGGAACTGCTCAAGGAGAAGCTACAAGGGGAGGGTATTATGATCACTTTTGTTCACAGCTTAGTCTCCCCCTGCAGAAACATGCTCACAAGATCTTCTACTTGAGCGCCCCCTCGACCCCCACCAGACTTCCTCTTTCGAGCTTGATAACTCGGTGCTATACCGCCGGGTTAAGGCTATTTTCAACGTGGAGAAGGAATTCTTCGAGGCTTGGGAATGGGGGCTCAAGCCCTACACCCGGGACAACCCTCCTCCAAAGGTAAACTTCTCTCTTACTGTTTTTCCAGATCTTCTTTCTATGTCGGATGACTTTCTTAACTTAGCCACTGCTGCCTTGTTCTCAGTGATTCCTCCAGCAGCCAGTTGAGGATGGCCAAGAGTTGGCGAGTAAGTGGGTGTCGGAATGTGCCATGGAAGATGAGGTGGAACCTGATCCGGAGACTTTCCTGCCCACTCCGGACACCATCATGCGTACCTCTGGTAATGCCTCTTCTTTAAGGGATTGGCCGGATGACGATGACTCGGATGTTGAGGTTCTTGAGGTACTTGACCCGGTGTCCCTCTCTTAAACATTTCCGCTTATGTCCGGATCTTCAGCTAACCCGACTGGTTAGGTCCACGTGGTTTCCCCCTTGCCACAAGTGGTCCGATCCGTGCTCCATCCCAGAAGTGCGTGACTACCTCGGCCGCAGCTTCGGGGGCGCCACCGCCCAAGAAGAGGCAGAAGAAGTCCGGGGTGAAAGCCTCAACGAAGCCAGCGGCCAAGAGCACGGTCCGGAGGGCACCCAATCCTCGGTCACGTCCAACCTCGGATTAGTAAGTCTTTCTGTGTTCTTGTTTAGGTCCTTCCATTTCTACCTTTGCCTTTGCCTCTTATTGGCTCTTTTTGACTTGGTGCTCTTGTGTTTTCCAGAGCTCCCAGGGTCATTCCCTAGAGAGGCTCCGGCATAGCATCTCCGATCCGGAGCAACTCTTCTCCCCCGCGCGACGATGATGCTTGCCCGCTCAGCCCTATTCAAGAGGGCTCTGCGGTTGCGCGTGATCAGAGCCCTTCTCGTCATGAGAAGGGCAATGTTGGCGCGAGGGTTAGCGGGGTAGCTCTGGATTCGGCTATGCCGGATCGTCCAAGCTCCTCTTCTCTAGTGCCAGCGCCCAGCTTTGAGGTGCCAGTCTCTTCGGCACCGCCCCAAACAAGTTTTCCTTCAGCTCTAGTTTCCTCAGAAGCAGCAGCAGCAACACCAACATCACCACTAGCACCAGCACCAGCAGCACCACCAGCACCAGCACCAGCAGCACCAACACTAGCACCACCAACATCATCATCAACAGCAGCACCACCAGCACCAGCACCAGTAGCACCAGTGCCAACACCAACAGCATCAGCAGCAACAACAACAGCCTCCACAAAACCTCCAAAGAGGAAAGCTCCGTCAACTCCCTTCGAATCAACGGTGTCGATTGCGGATATTTTCCAGCCAGTTTCCTAGGCTCCATCTAGATCAGCAGCCTTTGATCTTCCACCGCATCCTCCGTCATCCGAGAAGCTCAAGAAAGCTGCCGGACCAGCCAAGGGTATCACTTTAGGGTCTCCCGCTGCCGGATCAGAGGGTAGTAGGCAGCTGGTCCTGCATACTAGCCCTTCTGTAGCTCAATCTGCAAGGTGAGAAGCCCACATCAAAGGCTTGGTAGTGAGTCACTCTCCCAGTGGCGAAAGTTACAGTCCACTGCTCCTGGAGTACATGAATAACTGGAACAACGCTGAATTTATCGATCCAAAGGATGATCTGCCGGAGAAATTCGGCTAGCAGAGTTCAGCGCCCAGATGAACTCCGCCACCAAGGCCATCTCTTTGGCTGGCCGGATGATGGAGGTAACCCTTTTCTTCTCCTGTGGTATTTTATATGCATGAGCACTTATAGATGTATCCCCTAGTCCCCGAGCCTCCAAGGGAGTAACTTGTTACTCGGTCGGATGCTCCTAGAGAACTCAGTTTTCGTCCTTAGCAATTTCAAATAGTGATAAAGCTAGAGCCGGGTTAAGTTCCACTTGGCCCGAGTCTCGTGGACTTCGAATATCCACCCACCTATAGCCAGGTTAAGTTCCACTTGGCCCGGCTCTTGTAAACTTCGAATATCCACACACCTAGAGCCGGGTTAAGTTCCACTTGGCCCGGATCTCGTAGACTTCGAATATCCACACACCTAGAGCCGGGTTAAGTTCCACTTGGCCCGAATCTTGTAAACTTCAAATATCCACACACCTAGAGCCGGGTTAAGTTGCACTTGGCCTCGATCTCGTAGACTTCGAATATCCACACACCTAGAGCCGGGTTAAGTTCCACTTGGCCCGAATCTCATAGACTTCGAATTATTTTTGCTTTGCCAATGAACTAACCTCGTCTTGCTTTTTCCAGATTACCACTAACCACTGAACTGCTGAGTTCCCGCGCCTGCTGGACTCCTATAAAGACGTCCGCGCTTGTTATGGCAAGCTCCTAGAGGATCACCAGAAGAAGAGTAATTTTCTTTACCCAAGACTTGTCCTTTTCGACTTCCGTTCCTTCGAGTCATCCATGATCCGTATTAACTTGTTACTCCACTTATGCAGTCGAGGTTGAGGCTGAGAATACCATCGTGCGGAAAATCTTAAGGAAATCCGAGGTATTTTATCGTTCACTTCATCTTTGTGCGCTTCTTTTCTTGGCTCGATAGACATTTATACTTTGGCTCCGCCGGATTAACTTACTACTGCAGTTGCCCTTGAAGACAGCATACCTATACCTTATATGATGACACATTTTCTCGAACAAGCAAGGACGTATCAGGCTGAACTGAAGAAGAAGGACGACGAGATAGCTCGGCTGTGCCTCCAGGACTCGGAAATTACTCAGTTGAATGCCGAAATCCAGAGGCTTAAGAGCCTCCATAAGTTCGAACTAGAGAAGGCTAACCATGAGTTTGCCAAGGAAAAAGAGCGTCTAACCACGCAAATTTCCAAGGATCAGAATTTACTGCAAGAAACCAACGTCAAACTTATGTCGGTGACCTCAGAATACGAGAAACTCCAGGCCCACATCGCCAATGTCCATGTCGAGCTTCAGCGTCTCCTCTTCCAGATTGCCTGTGAGCTCCTTTTCCTTGCCCAACTTTCATTTCTCCAGACTTAGTGCTTTTGCTCATTGCTTCCTCTATTCTGTTCTCAGGCAAGTTTCCAGAAGGTGATACTCTCGCTGCTGCTGCTGTAGCCCGGTCCCACGAGCAACGTGGTATTCCCATGGGTCCTTCCTCTGGGTTAATCCCTTACATGACAGAGGATCTGCTTGTGAGCCTCGTTGCTCACATGGAGCTGGTAAGGAACTATGGCACAAATATCATGTCGCCCGCAATGCGGATGCTGAACTCCCTCTGGCCCGGTGAGCCCACTCAAAAGGGAAATGCCACTCTTATTGCCAAACTAATGGAGTGTGAGACGCAGCTGCATCTGTGGCGTGAGTCTGCTACACAAGCTGGGGCTAACATTGCGCTGCAGTTCGTCCTCTCGTGGTACGAAGGAATAGACCTGGGGCTGCTTACCCGCATGCGTACCGGATCCAAGTGGACCAAAGATCTGGCATGGGTTGCGCGTCGCAAAGCGAGTGCTAACAAGCTTATCCAGTATTCCTTCTGTCACGCTTGGAACGAAGGGCCGATCTACCTTGCTTCTGAGGGTGAAGAAGACGAGGGGAGCGAGGGCGAGGCCTCCGAACTTGGCGACGAAGATAAAGATCTGGAGGATGGAGAGGGTCGAGAGGCCCACCCTAAGGATGAGGTCGAGGCTAGCGCCCCGCCCACAAATTCCGAAGTACTTCCTCCTTCGCCCGATGATTCGGCTTCTACCCCTGCTCCTTGAAAACACTTAACCGTATTTTTCAGATCTCTGGAATCCCGGGTGAAGATGTATTTAAGTATCTTGGTTTGGTTTTGCTACAATTTGTGTTGTTTGCAACTAAGTTTTTAATGTCGGATTATCGTGGGCGAAGTCTCCGAGTTTCCTTTTCTTGTTGTCCCAATTTTTGACTCGGCTCGCGTCTACCTTGATTCGGTTTTTTGACTTACGAGTCCGAGGTTCAAAAAATTGACTTAACAATACTTGAAACTTTGAGATTAGCTCAAACAATCCGGCAAGAAATGAAGTAAACACAGGGTTAGTCCGAATAACAAATCTTGGCACGCTTAGGTTCTTTCCCTTAGTCGTTTTTCATGTGCTTTGCAATTCCAAACTTGTTCTCTTGCTTGCCATGAAGACAATGCTTGTTGGACAGCAGCAAATTCGAAGAGTTGGGTTTTTTGGTACTCACACACTACTAATCCGGCTAAGGTACAAGTAATGTAAGCCAGCCGACATACAAAGAATGTAAAACAAGGAAGATAGTTATTACGGCAGTCCCCGAGTTTCTGCTAGGGGTGCTGAAGTTTCATTGATAAGCTCGTTGCCGACATACATACCAACATACGAGTGACTCGGATACATTCACCTGTTTGCTAGGTGTTAAAGGGACGAAGTAGTGCTACATTCCATGGTCGCTTAGATTCTTCTCCGGACCTGTCCGCCTTGTTCTTCTCCTATGGTTGTGCATCAATAAGATAGTAGGAATCATTTTGCAAAGCTTTGCTTATAATGAAAGGTCCTTTCCATGGAGGGGATAACTTATGCATGCCAGTAGTGCGCTGTATCAACCGGAGTACTAGATCACCTTCCCGAAAAACTCGGGGGTTTACTTTCCAGCTATGGTAGCGTTGGAGATTTTGCTGATATATGGCGGATCTAGACAAGGCCAGTTCTCTTGCCTCTTCCAGCAGATTAACATTATTTTGCCGGGCCTCTCGCACTTCGGCTTCTGTGTATTGGGTGACCCTTAGCAAATGATGCTCTACGTCAGCCGGTAATACGACTTCTTCCCCATATACCAGAAAAAATGGCATATAACCTGTTGATCGATTTGGAGTTGTTCTTAAGCTCCACAGTACTGCTGGTAGTTCTTCTATCCAGCACCCTGCTGATCTTTGCAGCGGCTCTATGAGCCGCGGTTTTATCCCGAACAGAACTAGTCCGTTCGATTTTTCCACTTGCCCGTTCGATGCGGGTGGGCTACTGAGGCAACATCTAGCCTGATCTTCTTTTCTCGGCAGAACCTTGCAAATGCTCCTTCGGCAAAGTTAGTGACATTGTTGGTTATGATGCAATGGGGGTAGCCATATCTCAGGATTATATCCTTGAGGAATTTTACGGTTGTTGCCCCATCACATTTCTTGATTGGCTTCACTTCAATCCATTTAGTAAATTTGTCCACCATCACTAGGATATGGGTCATTCCTCCTTTAGCTGGCTTAAATGGTCCTACCATATCTAGGCACCACACAGCAAATGGCCAAGTGATGGGAATAGTTTTGAGCTCCGACATTGGCAGGTGGGTTTTGGTGGCATATCTCTGGCAACCATTGCATTTCCTCACCAAATCCTCTGCTTGCTCCAAAGCACTTGGCCAATAAAATTCATGCCGAAAAGCTTTTGCACTAATGCCCTTCAGGATGCATGGTGACCACATTCTCCTTGGTGGATATCTGGAGTATGTCAAGTCCTTCCTCCGGGTCAACACACCATTGCAGCACTGTTGTCACATTTCTTTTGTATAGTTCGGCGTTGATAATAGTATATGATTTTGCTCTCCTCTGGATCTGCCTTGATAGTACCTCATCATCCGGCAGGATTCCTTCTTTCAAGAAATCAAATATTGGCTTGGCCCAAGCTGGTATAGTTCGGACGGGAAATGGTTCCTCGTTAATTTCCATCGCATCCACCGACATAACTCCTGCCGGGTCTGGTTGAACAGACCCCAGGCATGCTGAGGTAGTCCCTGGGTTTGCCGAAGCAGTCCCCAGGTTCGCTGAGGTGCCTCCCCAATCAATTTCCATTGGCGTAGCTTCTGACCCGGAGAGAGCCGGGATATAGATAGATTTGGATTCTGGCGATGGGGTAATAGATGGTTTTCTTAAGTGCTTGAAAACAACATTTGGCGGGATTGGTTGCCGGGACAAGCCCAACTTGGAAAGTACGACAGCGGCCTTGCTTTCAATCTGAGGTATGTGATGAAATTCACATCCCTCAAAGAATCTACTTATCTTTTGCACATGAAACCTGTACAGGGCCATGTTGGTATCCAAAGTGTCCTAGTTGCCAGATACTTGCTACACCACCAAATCCGAGTCTCCAAAGCATTGTATCCGTCGTATCCCCACTTCTTTTGCCACTTTGAGGCCATGGACTAGTGCCTCATACTCTGCGACATTATTCGAGGCGCTGAAGTGAATCTGAAGGACATACCTTAGTTGATCTTTCTTGGGCGATGTAAGCACCACTCCGGTGCCCAGCCCTTCTTTCAGTTTTGATCCGTCAAAGTGCATTTGCCAGTAATTGGAGTCCGGTAGAGGTGGTTCCTACTGCATCTCGGCCCAGTCCACAAAAAAATCTGCCACTGCCTGCGACTTGATCGCATCTCTTCTGTCAAACTGTGGTGCATATGGGGCTAGCTCAATTGCCCATTTTGCTATTCGGCCACTAGCATCTTTTTTACTCATAATCTCTGTATGGGTGCCTCACATATCACCTTGATGGGGTGTTCCTCAAAGTAGTGTTTGAGTTTCTTGGCCGAAATATACACGCCATATGCCATCTTTTGATAGTGAGGGTAATTCTGTTTTGAAGCCGATAATACCTCGCTCAGATAATACACTGGCCTTTGCACCGCTTTTCCTTCTTCTTCGCGCTCCACTATAATTACTGCACTTACGACTCGGTTAGTCGCAGCTATATAGACCAACATTGGCTCCTTGGGTAGTGGTGCGGCTAGGATTGGTGTAGTGGATATCATCTTTTTTAATTGTCAAAATGCGCTATCTGCTTGTGGCGTCCATGTGAATTTATCTGCCTTTTTCATTAACTGGTAGAGGGGTAAAGCCTTCTCTCCCAGCCGACATATGAACCGACTAAATGATGCCAGGCAACCAGTAAACTTCTGTGCATTGTTAAGGCACCTAGGCAGTTCCATTTTCTCTATGGCCCTGATTTTTGTTGGGTTAGCTTCAATACCTCGGCTGGACACTACGAAGCCGAGTAATTTCCCTACAGGCACGCCAAAGGTGCATTTTTCCGGGTTAAGTTTCATCCGAAACCGTCTCAAGTTCACAAATGTCTGCTGGATGTCATCAAGGAGCGTATTGCTTTCCTTAGTTTTTATGACCACATCATCTACGTACACTTGCACATTTCGACCTATTTGGTCATGTAACCATTTCTGCATGCATCGTTGGTATCATGCTCCGGCATTACGTAACCCAAACGGCATAGTGATAGCAATAAGCCCCGTACGGGGTAATAAATGCAGTCTTTATTTGATCATCCGGGTTCAAGGGTATCAGGTGGAAACTAGAATATGCATCTATGAATGACAACAACTCACACCCTGCAGTTGAATCTATGACCTGATCTATCCTTGGCAGTGGGAATGGGTCTTTTAGGACACGGCTTATTCAGGTTCGTGTAATCAATGCACATGCGCCATAACACGACCACATTCGGGTCATCTTTATTCTTTTCCACAAGCACCGGATTAGAGAGCCAATCCGGATAGAGTACTTCCATGATAAATCCAGCTGCAAGGAGCCTAGCTATCTCATCCCCAATGACCTTTCTTCTGTCCTCGGCGAAACGTCGGAGAGGTTGTTTCACCGGCTTTGCGCCGGGTCTCACATTCAAAGAGTGCTTGGCCAATTCCCATGGCACACCTTGCAGATCCTGTGTGGACCAACCAAAGATATCCCGATTCTCACGGAGGAAGTTGACGAGTTCGCTTTCCTATTTGCTACTTAACCCGGCACCAATGGTTACAGTGCGTTCTGGGAACTGATCATCAATTGGTACTTTCTTGGTATCCTTTGTCGCTTGAAACGACACACTTCCATGCGGATTGGTCAGGACCGGCATATGTTGCTACGCGGACTAAGCCAATGCCGCCACTTCCATGATTCTCCTTTTCTCCTGAGCTATCACGAGTGACTCGGCCAAGTTAGTTCCGGCAGAGGCGCACTCGATCGAATGCCGGAAGTCCCCTGAGATGGTTATCACTCCCCCTGGTATGGGCAATTTCATCTTTAGGTAGCTGATGTGAGTACTTTGTAGGGTAACGGGTAGGCTACACTAGCATAAAATCAAAATTTTCTACCGCGTCAACCAGGAATACTATTGTCATAGATCACGGGATTACCGCTAGACGCGCAGGTGCGGAACTCGACGAAGCACGTTGCGGCAGTGTAGATGTTCTACGTCTCCTCCTCGTCCTCGTCCCACGAGCAGCTCTCCTTTGCGCGGCTCGTCCAAGTGCTACAGATGCAGCACCTCCGAGGTATCCACACGTCCGGAGTGGAAGCCGTCACACGCCAGACTGCTAGGTTTGCACGTGCAACACAGGTGAAAGAGGAGTGGCGGCTGGGTGGAATTCTCTCCCCTATTCAGCTCGCCTCACCCTCTCTTATATAGGCATCCCTGGTGGGCTTCTACATTAGCAGCCCATTAGCAGCCTAAGCCTGGTCTAATTCAGATCCAATCCTCATTAGGCTTCCATCCCCTAAAGTGTGTGACCCTATAGGTTCATACACTTATAGACATGACGCGAGTACACTTACTCCGTCAATAGTTGGTAGCGGCCTCTAGCAAGACGTGCCAACTCCTAAACGCATATAAAGATCATTCAGACGAACCATCACAAGGTTGAGTACATGTCTTTCCCTTTGCCTCACGATATTTGGTCTAGCTCCAAGCTGACCTCTCTTTCTCGATACTGTGATTCGGAATCCCTTTACTAGGTTAACTCTTAACCATATGTAGCACAGCCATGCATTTCAGGATCAGATCACTCGAGGGGCCCAGAGATATCTCTCTCAAGTAGAGAGGGGCAAATCCCATCTTGAATGACCGACGCCTTGCAGCATGTATCAGGACAAAACCGAAAGCTACCTTTATAACTACCCAGTTACAGAGTAGTGTTTGATAGCCCCAAAGTAGGTCGATCCACATCTCAAGTACATGCGAAGATCTCAGGTCTAAGGACAAAACGTACATAATGTGTAGAGAGAGCTGCAAGTATTTTTGCCATGTTGGGTCAGTCCAACCCCATGTTCATAACATGTGTCCACATCATTGGTTTGACATCTCCATGTCTATGACTTGCGAAACATAGTCATCAACCAATCGATGTGCTAGTCTAATATTCACGTGTGTCCTCGCATGAACCCCGACTAGGGACAATTATTAGATAACCATACAAGTAAAGAGTTTCACAAACAATTCACATAATTGCCAATCAATACAAGTTGCTTGGTATATGGATATTTAAGGAACATAATAACTCATGGATACACATGAAATACAATCATCTCTATGATTGCCTCTAGGGCATATTTCCTTCATTCTCCCACTTGCACTAGAGTCAATCTAGACAGTATCTAATACCTATTGCTCTTGTGTGCACTGCATGTGCAGGCTGCGGGAGTGGCTTAGTCAAGGGATCAGCAACATTTGAGTCCGTATGTATTTTGCATAACATGACACTACCATCATCAATGAACTCACGAATCAGATGGCAACGCATGCGAATATGTTTGTTCTTCTGGTGCTGTCTAGGTTCCTTGGCTTGTGCAATAGCACCATTGTTGTCACAAGAAACGTCCAAGGGATTGGACGAGCCCTGAACCACACCAAGAGCAATCAGGAAATTCCTAATCCAAACAGCTTCCTTTGCAGCCTCCGAGGCAGCAATATATTCAGCTTTTGTTGAAGAGGAGGCCACTGTATCTTGCTTGGAACTTTTCCAGCTCACAGCACCACCATTCATGACAAACACATAACCTGATTGTGATTTTGAGTCATCTGAGTTGTTAAGGTAACTCGCATCTGTGTAACCCTTTACACTGAGTTCAACCTCACCTCCATAAACTAGGAACATATCCTTAGTCCTTCTCAAGTACTTAAGGATATTCTTTACCGTTGTCCAGTGAATCTCACCTGGATCAGCCTAGTATCTGCTCGTAACACTTAGAGCATCGGAAACATCTGGGCGAGTACATGTCATTGCATACATGATGGATCCAATAGCCGAAGCATATGGAACCCTACTCATGCGTTCTCGCTCATCAGTGGTCGAAGGACACTGAGTCTTGCTGAGTTTAATGCCGTGAGACATGGGCAAGGACCCCTTCTTAGCCTCTTCCATGCTGAACCATTTCAACACTTTGTCAATGTACGTACTCTGGCTTAATCCAATTAGCGTCCTTGATCTATCTCTATAGATCTTGATACCCATAATATATGCCGCTTCTCCCAAGTCCTTCATAGAAAAACTATTTTTCAATGAGGTCTTAACAGACTCGAGCATAGGAATGTCAATTCCAATCAGTAATATGTCATCCACATATAAGATTAGAAACACAAGTGATTTCCCATTTTCTTTCTTATACACACAAGGTTCTTGTTCGTTTTTGGTGAAGCCAAACTCCTTTACAACTTCATCAAATCGAATGTTCCAACTCCGAGATGCTTGCTTCAGCCCATAAATAGACTTTTGAAGTTTGCATACCTTTCCAGCATTGTTTGGATCGACAAAACCTTCAGGCTGCATCACATACACGTCCTCAGAAAGGATTCCATTTAAGAAAGCCGTCTTGACATCCATCTTCCATATTTCATAATCGAAATGTGCAACAATGGATAGAATGATCCGTATAGATTTAAGCATCGCTACGGGCGAGAAAGTCTCGTCATAGTCAACTCCTTGAACTTGTCGAAAACCTTTTGCAACAAGTCGAGCTTTATGGATGTGAACATTTCCATGCATATCAATCTTCTTCTTATAGATCCACTTGCACTCGATGGCTTTAAAACCATCAGGCAGGTCAACCAAGTTCCAAACTTGATTGTCTCCCATGGACTCTATCTCGGATCTCATGGCAATCAGCCATTTCTCAGAGTCTGGGTCCACCATCTCTTCTGCATAGGTCGCAGGCTCATCATTGTCTAACAATAATAACTCTCGCGCTTCGCGAAGCCTCGCCGACCTTCGTGGCTGTCGTGCTTCTATTGCCACGGGTTCCTCAACTTGTTCTGCTACAATAGCATCACTCGTAGAAGCATCCCCGACTGGCTCATCATGAACTTCTTCAAGTCACACCGACCTTCCACTCGTTCCCTTTGTGAGAAACTCTTTCTCTAGGAAAACACCGCTATGAGCGACAAACACTTTGCCCTCTTCTCGGTTGTAGAAGTAATACCCTAAGGTTTCCCTTGGGTGTCCCACAAAAATGCACTTATCCGATTTGGGTGTTAGCTTGTCCGACTGAAGTCGCTTCACAAATGCATCACAACCCCAAATCTTTAGAAAAGACAAACTAGGATTCTTTCCAGTCCACATCTCATATGGTGTCTTAACTACGGATTTAGATGGTACCCTGTTTAGTGTGAAAGCTGTTGTTTCTAGCGTGTAACCCCAAAATGATAATGGTAAATCCGACTGGCTCATCATCGATCGAACCATGTCCAACAAAGTTTGATTACGCCATTCAGAGACCCTGTTTCTTTGAGGCGTTCTGGGCGGCGTGAGCTGTGGAACAATTCCGCAACTCTTAAGATGATTGCTAAACTCGTGACTCAAATATTCACCTCCGCGATCAGATCGCAAGGCCTTTATTTTCTTGCCACGTTGATTCTCTACCTCATTTTGAAACTCTTTGAACTTTTCAAAAGTTTTAGACTTATGCTTCATCAAGTAGACATAGCCATATCTACTGAAATCATCAGTGAAAGTAATGAAGTAGTGATATCCTCCTCTGGCTGTCGTGCTCATTGGTCCACATACATCAGTATGTATGAGTTCCAACAAGTCTGTCGCTCTCTCGGGAAACCCCGTAAAAGGCGTCTTGGTCATCTTTCCAAGTAAACAAGCTTGACATGTCTCATATGATTCAAAATCAAACGAAGTTAGAAGACCATCACCATGGAGCTTCTTCATGCGCTTTTCACTTATATGCCCCAAACGACAATGCCATAAATATGTAGGACTCAAATCATTTGGCCGAAGCCTTTTAGCACTAACATTGTAAATACCTGCATTATCAAGATTTAAAATAAATAACCCATTCACAATGGGAGCATCAGCCACAAACATATCATTTTTAGAGATTACACAACCATTGTTTGTACTCGCGAATGAATAACCATCCCTCATCAAACATGAAGGTGATGAAATGTTTCGACCCATACTAGGAATGTAATAACAATTATTCAACTCCATGATAAATCCTGACGGAAGGTGAAGTTGCATGACGCCGACGAACAATGCAGCAACCCCTTGCTTTATTTCCGACGCGAAAATCCACTTCGCCTTTCTACACTTCTCTAGTCCTTATTAGCCCCTGCATCGAATTGCAAATATGAGCAACCGATCCGGTATCAAATACCCAAGAGTTAACATAAGAATCTGCGAGAAAAATGTCCACAACATTTACAACAAGCGTACCTGAGTGGGAAGTACTCTTACTTCCACTCTTCTTCAAAGAAGCCTGGTACTTGCTGCAGTTTCTCTTCCAGTGGCCATATTCGTGACAAAAGAAACACTCAGTGTCTCCTGCAGGACCAGCCTTTTGCTTGGGTGCAGGGTTTGGCTTAGGGATCGTATCCTTAGCCTTGCCCTTCTTCTTCTGCCAAGAAGTGCCCTTTTTCTTGAAGCTAGGATTGTTCTGCATAGCCATCACATGGCTATGCCCTGCACACTTCTTAATGTCACATTCTGTTGTTTTCAGCATCCCACATAATTCATTAAGGCCCCTCTCCACCCCATGCATATGGTAGTTCAAAATGAAATGCCCATAGCTAGATGGAAGAGATGCCAAAATGAAATAAGTGGCCAACTCTTGGCCTAATGGAAAACCAAGCTTTTCCAAAGTCTGACTGTAACCAACCATGTCCTTAAGCGCAACGATCATATCGTACGCTTCCTGATCCTCAAACTGCTTTTGAAGATCAGGTTCCATGCATGCAAGCATAAGACAACTAACCTCAAGAGATTCATCACATGCTTTCTTGTAGGCATTCTTAAGGGTAGAAGTTGCATTATCAGCAGGTTCATCCGGGATTGGGGTATCCAGAAAAGTTTCCTTTTTCTCAGCCCTGAGAACAATTCTCAGGTTACGGACCCAGTCCGAATAGTTTGTTCCATTTAGTTTATCCTTTTCAAGAATCGAATGCAAAGGAAAAGGTGATGAATTGTTCGGTGCCATTGATCTACAACAAAAAAATATGCATAATACTAAGCCATGTAACCATGAAAGAGTAAAACATATTAAATAATTTAATAGCATATACTCCCACTTAAATCAACATCCCTCTATTGATACTAAGTGATTCAAGATCCACAATTAACAAGTCGACTAGTGAGCTTTAGCATCACTGCTAGACGACAAGGTAAATCGGTAAGAAACCTTTGCTAATCATATCACATATGACTCTTGTTGTTGGGTGACATCTCTATGTCAAAACTAGGTGCCCAACCTTTATGCCCCAAGGTCCTTAACTGTTAAGATGACCTTGTTAAGCTCACCAACCCTTATGCGTGTAGGTATCCGATACAAATCCATCCAGCCAAGGAAACCGTGGCACCCTAATTTCATAGACCCACCAACGATTGTACAGGGCATAGGATGGTGCAAGGTTTGGTTGGGAGGGCATGGTTTAACTTAAAATTTGTGAGGGATCGTTCTACTTCTATCATCTAAGCATGCATAGTAGTAAAATGTATAAGAATATCATTCACATAGATGTGATACAGTATGGTCCATTTTCTCATGGTGATCTCCATCGCCATAGAACCTGTCCACCATGATGATCTCCATCTTCATGCTCTATGCGAGCCATCCTCCAAGTGATGAGTTCTCCAAGAACTAATACATGCTATTACTCCTAATAGCTAGTAATCAAAATTACATGGTATTGGGATCATCACAAGTTGGCACGCAGGCCATTACAATAATTGACAACACATATGGCTCCAGCCGTGTTGCCCTACTCACGACACGCAGGTAATGAAAAATACATACATGCATCACATACATTTTTGGGCCATACTGATCACATAAATCATGCAAAAACAAGTTGTGCATAGAATCGCATTCTACCGGATCCTGTGAAATCGTAGCACCTATGAAACTTAACGAGATACAAAAGGGGGCTACGACTAAGGGGGGTCTAGGGGGTCTCCCCCTGCGGGGTTCGAAGGGGCAGCGCTCCTCGCGGTAGAGATCAAATCTATACAATTTTCTTTAAGGATTTTGATCGGCAAATCAAATTTACCATAAACCGACCATAGTTCCGATTCGACCAAACTCCTTTGATCACGGTACGTCGATTCAGATCTAATTCCCGATTCGATCAATCATATTGATCTTCGCGTGATTCAAAAGGATTTATGTGTCACTGTCTACCCCGATGGCGGAAACCAACCGGTAGGGGTAAGTCGTTCGACGACCTTAGAATCATGATCACGGAAAGTAAGATCATAGATCAATCCAGAAACACCGCCATACAAACGATCACATCATTCATATCAATGTACATATCACCATATGCAAACTTCCCGAACCTATGACTGAATAGCATCGGCTCTGATACCACTTTAGGGTAACGGGTAGGCTACACTAGCGTAAAATCAAAATTTTCTACCGCGTCAACCAGGAGTACTATTGTCATAGATCACGGGATTACCGCTAGACGCGTAGGTGCGGAACTCGATGAAGCATGTTGCGGCAGTGTAGATGTTCTACGTCTCCTCCTCGTCCTTGTCCCACGAGCAGCTCCCCTTTGCGCGGCTCATCCAAGTGCTACAGATGCAGCACCTCCGAGGTATCCACACGTCCAGAGTGGAAGCCGTCACATGCCAGACTGCTAGGTTTGCGCATGCAACATAGGCAGAAGAGGAGTGGCGGCTGGGTGGAATGATCTCCCCTATTCAGCTCGCCTCACCCTCTCTTATATAGGCATCCCTGGTGGGCTTCTACATTAGCAGCCCATTAGCAACCTAAGCCTGGTCTAATTCGGATCCAATCCTCATTAGGCTTCCAGCCCCTAAAGTGTGTGACCCTATAGGTTCATACATGTATAGACATGACGCGAGTACACTTACTCCGTCAATAGTTGGTAGCGGCCTCTAGCAAGACGTGCCAACTCCTAAACGCATATAAAGATCATTCGGACGAACCATCACAAGGTTGAGTACATGTCTTTCCCTTTGCCTCACGATATTTGGTCTAGCTCCAAGCTGACCTCTCTTTCTCGATACTGTGATTCGGAATCCCTTTACTAGGTTAACTCTTAACCATATGTAGCACGGCCATGCATTTCTGGATCAGATCACTCGAGGGGCCCAGAGATATCTCTCTCAAGTAGAGAGGGGCAAATCCCATCTTGAATGACCGATGCCTTGCAACATGTATCAGGACAAACCCGAAAGCTACCTTTATAACTACCCAGTTACGGAGTAGTGTTTGATAGCCCCAAAGTAGGTCGATCCACATCTCAAGTACATGCGACAATCTCAGGTCTAAGGACAAAACGTACACGATGTGTAGAGAGAGCTACAAGTATTTTTGCCAGTCTCATGTTGGGTCAGTCCAACCCCATGTTCATAACATGTGTCCACATCATTGGTTTGACATCTCCATGTCTATGACTTGCGAAACATAGTCATCAACCAATCGATGTGCTAGTCTAATATTCACGTGTGTCCTCGCATGAACTTCGAATAGGGACAATTATTAGATAATCACACAAGTAAAGAGTTTCACAAACAATTCACATAATTGCCAATCAATACAAGTTGCCTGGTATATGGATATTTAAGGAACATAATAACTCATGGATACACATGAAATACAATCATCTCTATGATTGCCTCTAGGGCATATTTCCTGCATACTTGCCATGAACTTGTTCAGTGCGGGCTTGCCGAGCAACGTGTGATAGGCGCTCTCCAGATTCACCACTTCGAACTCCAAATTTTCAGTCCAATAGTTATCCCTTGTTTCGAACAGCACATCAACCCGGACCTTACCATTTGGCCCACAGGAAATACCTGGCATAATGCCATGAAAAGTGGTCCTTGTAGCTTGCAGCATATTCTCTGTTATCCCCAACTTGTGCATGGTATTCGTTTACATGATGTTAATGCTATTTCCATTGTCAATCAGCACCTTGGAGAATCTCACATTAAGATTCGGTCCAATGAACGTCGGATCCAGGACCAGTGCGTAGGTCCCTGGGCTCAGCATAGGCTTTGGGTGGTCTCTGATACTCCACGTAATTTCTTGATCTGACCAAGGCATGTACCTTACTATTGTCGGCATTACCGTGTTTAAGTCCATATGCCGGCGTTGTAAGCTTTTCCGGTCAGTTTCTTTCATGGTAAATACGCAGTAGCTTTGATGATGCTCCCTGTATTCATTTCTCCCCTCATTTCGACGGTATCCTTGATCCTATTGCTGTTGGTTGTTCACTTGACGCACAGTATCCCTCCTTTCTTGGTTTTCATACCTCGGCGGTGGCGGAGCTAGCATGAGTTGATGTTGGTTCCCTCCAATGAGTAATAGATGCCGAGGGGCTTCGTTCCGAGGTGCTTTGTTCCGAGGTGCTTGACCATTCCCCGAACTACCTTGCTCTAACTTCCTCATCCACTCACATTGCCGGGTCGTATTGATTCGCTGGGCTACTCGGACTCGGTGTATGAAACTTGCAAGGTTGATCCAGCATAGACTCGAACGTATACCTCGGTCGATCCTTTCGCTCCTGCCATTGCTTTTTCTGCTCCGGGGTCCAAGGCTTCCTCCCTTCACTCTTCTGTTGCCAGTTTTGCCCTCCAGTTTTCTGGCGCTGGCTGGCACCGGCATTGGGCTGATCCCAGTCCACAGCTGCCACTTGCTGTACCGGTAATCCGGATGTTCATCTTGCCTTTTGCCTCTGAAGTCGTTTCTCCTTGATGACCTGGAGCCGTCTCGGTTATAATACTCCGTGTTTACCTCACTCGCCATTAGCCAGGGTTGAGTTGGGTCTTCCAAAGCATATGAATCTGCAATCTGGATCGTCTCAGCCAAAGTGGTTGGCATAACCCGCTATAGCCTTTGTCGTTGCGTAATCAATTAGCCAATCCTCTGGCCTCGTGCTACCATCGTATGTCCTTGTTCCCCTGGTCAACTTAAAGTTCAGCACTGGTGGTTCCCTCATGATCCGGGGCCCAAAGCATGCCGGACCAGGTGGACCCTTTACCTTGATCAATTCTGACCTATAAATCTTGTCCAGCTTCAGCCTTGCATCATCCGGATGCAAGTTTCTGCTCTCGAGCCTTGATCTAATTACATGGTGCTCCGGTCTAGGGTATCCGTCGTTGACCATCACCGAATAACCATCATTATACTTCTCTCGATCCGGACAAGCATTTTGCTGTTGTGCTGCTTGACCTGTACTTCTCTCCTGCTGAGGTGCATTTTGTCTCGCTCTCGCCGGATCACGCTGTCCGGCATTAACATTGGCAGCGTTCTGTTGACCGGCATTGCCTTGGTCTCAGTTACCTCGACCAGCCTCACCTCGGCTAGTACTGTGGCGATCTTCGTCAACTTGCACCTCTTTGCCTTTTCCAGCTCTCACTGGATCATAGGGGACCATTTGCTTGTCTCTTCTCCTGGAGTTTACCTCCTCTCTCCTGGGATTAACACCCAGAGATGATGCGGCGGCGCCGGACTTGGCCGGGTTATTTCTAGCCAAATGAACCACCTGTGATGCTCCTAGTGGCGCCGGGTTTGCGTTGTTCATTTCCTCGTTTTGCTGGCAAGCGACCCTCAGCAAGTGGTTCACCCTCTCTTGTTGCCTTTCCCGGGCCTCTCCGGTTAGACCTTCTAATTCGGACATAGCCGCATTTGCTGCCCCGAGGTTCTTTGCCGGGGTACTGTACCTCTCCAACCCTCCTGTTACTATTGTGGCTGTCTGACCCGGCCTATGCTCATACTCCTTGTCAATCTCAGTAATCAGGTTTCTACCTCGGATTCTTGCTCCATCTAAGCGGTTTTCCTTAGCATATTCCCTCAGAGTAATGTTCAAGGACTGCTGTAACTCCGCTACTTTCTTTGCGCCAGCTAACATTTTCTGCCTAGTTTCCTCCAGCTCAGCCTGTGCCTGAGCCGGATCTACCACATGAGCTATTGGCGTTGCTAGGCTATCTATTGCTTGCTGGAGCACATTCTCTGGCCTTTCTAGTGGAAGAAACCTAGGTCTTGCCTGTTTTGGCGTGACTTCCGGCTCTGGCATCGGGTCCTTGCTTGCTCCCGCATCTGGTGCGGCCATCATGGCATCAACGCTACTAGCGGGGCGAGTGATACGCACTCCGCGAGCTGCTGAGAGGTGGTTCGCCTCCGTCGATGATGCGCCCAGGATGAACGCAGGACTTGTCCACGCCGACGTAGATCTTGTGCGTGCCAAGTTTGATGAAGACACTGTTGCACGAAGGGGGTCGCTTGCCGAAGCTCCCTTCGTTGTCGCTGACATAGTCGAGCACTCCGAAGCTTGAACCAAGCTGAAGACGACATGCTCGCCGGTGTTGGAGATGCTTCCCGTCCAGATTTTCACCCCTGCTAGCACCACTAGCCCCACGGTGGGCGACAACTGTCGTGGTGGTGGCACGGCAGATGCCATGGATAGGCTAAAGATGGGGCCAATGAGTGCTAGGGGAACCCAGGGAGGGAAAACGTGGTGATTCCATGCATAGAAGTTCTTGTATTTCCTCTATCAATGGTGATTACAAGTGCTCTTCAAGATATTGGTGAGAAGGAGACTATGTCTCTTACTCCCCACGACCTAGCTCTAGAGTTCTACCTTATACACAAAAGAATGATCCATCCCCTTCTATGGAGGCCCCGGTGCTCCTTATATAGGGGAGCCCAGGTTACAATGTTAGGGCACACGTGGGGGCATATTCCCGAAATATGCCCCTCGACTAAATCTAGATGCTTCTTTATTCATTTTAACGGCTCGTCCGGACTTTGAATGTAACCCATTGCATAATGCTTGCCTTTATGCAGCACCAGACACGGGCTACGTTAGCCGGTATAACCCGCGTCACCTTGGTCGCCCTGCCCCGCCGGTCCTTCCCTCTGCTTTGCTTCGCTCACACTACAGCTAGCCAAAGCCACCTTTTGACCAGCGGGAGATTCCTTCCTTATCTTGGAAGCCAAGTGGTAGTCCGGTTAGCACATGGCTAACCAGGCTACGAGGGTATCTGCGTGATAGTTAGACAAACATGGCTGGCATATATTTTATGCCGGTCAGGCTAAGGCTAGGGAGATGTTCCACGGGCCAGGTTACTCCATAGGTCAACCTGCCTTGAGGTGACCCGGCCAGCACTTGCTTTGACTGTGCCGTACCTCGGCTAACTCGGCCTTTATACCCCGGCATTACCCTACCCAGGGGTATCCCCCCAACACTAAACCCATAGAAAGCTTGATGGGGCAACAGCCCTAAAGTTTGTCGGGATCTAGTGGTGAGATTTGGTCTCCCATCATAGCATCTTCACTGACAATGGTAGAAGTTTATCTCTCAGAGAAGTTGAGGAGTACTGTCATGAGAAAGGCATCCGCCTAGACCTAGCATCTGTGGCACATCCACAGTCAAATGGGCAAGTTGAAAGGGCCAATGGACTAATTCTGCACGTTATCAAGCCATGATTGGAGGAACCGCTACATAGAGCAGCTGGAGCCTGGGCGGAGGAACTACCATATGTCTTGTGGAGTTTGCAAACAACACCTAACAGATCCACCGGCTTGACTCCTTTCTTCATGGTTTATGGAGCAGAAGAAGTTCTCCCATTCCACATCCTCCACGATGCACCAAGAGTTTCCGCCTACAAGGAGGATGGCACTCAACAATCAAGACGAATATATGTGGACCTACTTGAAGAAGAGCACATGTTGGCATGCCAGAGATCCGCCGTTTACCAGCAGAAGCTGCGTGGCTACCATAGTCACCATGTAAAAGCATCGCTCGTTTAAAGAAGGGGATCTGGTGCTTAGACTCAAGCAGGAGAAATCACACAAACTATCCCTGCCTTGGGAAGGACCTTTCGTCATAAGCAAAGCATTGCTAAATGGTTCCTATTACCTTGTCGATATTCACGAGTTGAAAGATATGCCAAAAAATCGCAAGCGCAAGCAACGTGACTCCGATGATGTTTACCCAGAGACAGATCGGCCATGGAACATAGCACAGCTACGTCCCTTTTACACTTAGCACATTTATATTATGTAATAAGTTTCTTATATGATCAATGAAACAAAGCATTTGGTTCACTCATATTTTTTGAGTCCTTTACCTCCTTTAGTTGTTCATTTTTGGATCATATAAACCCTTTATGCGCAAGGTTGCATTTGCCCTTGTGAAAATTCCGCCTACGGGCATTAGCTTAAGTTTTCTGGTCTACACATTTTTTGAAGTTTTTATGTGGATTCTGGAGTAGTGACTTTTCGGCACTCAAAGCCGGCGATTTTGTTCTTAGGTTCTTGACGGTGCTATTAAGCATCATTGCCTGAGAGCATAGTTCTATGCTACGAGTCTTCCGCCTCATGAAAGGTCAAGCATACGAACCAGAATAATGGATAAGCCAGCACTTGCTTAAAATATATATATACATGCTGGAAACAAATAAGTTGCAGGAAACTTGAGTACAAGTTTTTCCGCCTTAGACAAACATAAGTTTTTTCTGTATAGACATTATAGAGATACATTTAATACAAACATTGTTTTTTATGGCTCTACTGCAGGGGGCTTCGTGGTGGAATCATCAGGAGAGCCAGGTCAGGAGAGCTCGTCAAACTCTGAAGGAGAGGGGCTAGATTCAGACGAGGCCATATCATCGTCCAAGATCTCGGCAAGCACGAGGACATCAGCCTTTACCATCTTGGCAACCCTGGTATCACAGCCGGCAAGAGAGTTCCAAATAGCATCACTATCGATCTCTTGTCCTTCCTCGTCCAGCTTGGGCATGCTGGAGGTCACCAAGTCGATGTCGGCATTATCATAGTGAGCCTTGACCAAGGACAGGGTCATCCTAGCACCAGCCCGGATGCAAGAGGCTTTCCAATCCTTGACTTTCTTGGGGGCTCGGCTAGGATTTCCGCATACTTGGCCGCTGAATCTGCTGCCTTGATATTAATGCCCAGAGGTTGAGCTAACTCCTTGGCTTGGGCAATGGCAGTGCTGACGAAGTTGCCGGCAAGAATCATGCGTTCCTTGGGGCTCGGAGCACCCTCACCCAAATTGGCTAAGCCAATGGGAGATGTGGTTTGCACAAACATACAAGGACCATCAGTATAAACAAGTCAAATGGTTATCCAACTTACAGAAAATGACCAAGACGGAGAAAGGTTACCAAAGATGCTCGTTTCCGCTTGTGTGCATGTCTCCGCCAAGACATCGCGCTCCTTCTGGACTGACTTGAACATCTCAAGACTCCTAGCATTCTGCTCTTTGGCAGCTTGGTTCTGGTCTTTGAGCTGTACAATCTCATCCTTCAGGTGCTGCATGTCGATGTCTGCAGACTCTTGCATAGCTTTCATCGCCGCCTCATGGCCCTTGACGGCCTCTGCCAGGTCTTTCTTCAGAATTTTGTTTTCATCATTGAGCTCCTGGATATGCTTGGATTGCTTTATGATGCTCTTGGCCTTGGCAATGGCTTCTGTAAGACGGAAATCAGAAAGTACTATCAGAAGACGGAAAAAATAATTCAATGAGAAAAGCAAGGATCTATTGTAGGAAACAGACTCTGGCTATTTTTGATCTATTCCTTTAGGAATTTGGTTTTACCCTGTTCAAGGTCCATCTCCTTCCGAAGTGCAGCACACCTCTCATTGGCGGCTATCCTCCGTTTATTCTCATTCTGCACAAGATATAAACATGCTTAGTTTCTCTAGAGCATCTAGTCGGAACAATTGAGTTTCAACTAAATGCTCGGGGGCTACAGTACATGATTTTAAAGCAAACTAGTTTCTCTAGAGCATCTAGTCGGAACTATCCAGTTTCAACTAAACGCTCGGGGCTACAGAGAAAAGTTCTGCACTTAGTTCTTTGGCGCACTCGGGCCAATAACTATTGGATTATCCGCCTAAGAGCTCAGGGGATACAGTGGGATATACTACACAAAGTAAAGCAAGTGAAGTTTAAAAAACTTACGATGGCAATGATCCTGAGATTGTTGGCCAGATGAGCATAGGAGTCATGGAAGGTCCGGGAATTCTTATAGATGGCGTGGGCCTGCTTGATGAGGTCATTGTGGCGCCCCGCAATTACCACTACTAGAAAATCGCGTTGTTTTTGTGCATTGCATCATCATGACCGCATGCTCATGTCATCATGCCACCTTGCATTTGAGCATCGTCATGTCATCTTGCATTTGTTTGCATAAAACTATTTTGAAAAGCCTGGTTTTGTTTTCTAAACGCCCCGTCCTTCATTCAAAGTAAAACACGGGTCTCCGAAATTTTTTGTTTCGTCTGCCAACGGTTTTCAAAAGCCCCGTTTCAAATAATAAAATATTTCTTTTATTTTTAGGAGGCAGCCCGTCAGGCCCGAAAGCCTGACCGACCACATCCAAAATTCCTAAAACTACCCAAGCCTAATCTACTCAGCCCCCCTCCACCTCACTACACCCTCTCACATCGCGCCACCTCACCCCACTCACCCCACTCACCAATCCCAGCCCGCCACCTTAGCCTCCCATCCACACACACAACACACACAGCAGCACGCCACCACCCCCGCGAGAGCCGGCCCCACCCGCAGATGCCAGCGCGCGCAGCGCCCCACCTGCTCCCACCGCCTGGCCACACCTCCTGTCGCCATCACGCCCGGCCCCACCCACGTGTCGGTCCCACCTCCCAGTCTCACCACCTCACGCGCCGCGCACATCCCGCCGCCATCCCCTGCAGTCGTCCCCCTTGTTCTCTTCATCCTTCCCTGTTTCTCTCCCTTTCGCGCCGGTCCTCACCAGCGAACGAGCTCCGCCGCCAGCCTTCCCTCGCCCGCTCGCTCCCCACCGCGCCCGGTGCTCGCCGCCTCCCTCGGTCGTCTCCCACCTCAGGCCGCCGACGCTCTCCCCTCCGTTGCCAGATGCGCCGGCCGTCGGTCCACCGTCCGCCGCCGCGGGCCCCCACCTCGCCGCCGCCCCGTCGATCTTTGTCCTCCATGCGACCCCGCCGCGGCCATCCTCTTCGCTGGGCCTCATCTCGTGCGCCGGCCGGCCCGAGCCCTCTTCCTCGCACCGACCGCCCCCGTGCGCGCCGCCGGGCCCCTCTCTTCTCCGGTTCCTGCGTCGCCCGTGGCCCGAGCCAACCACGACCCCGCCGTTGAAGCACAGCGCCTCCCCTTCCGCCGCTTCCTTCCTCCCCCACCAAGAGCTCCCCGGCGCCGCCGCTGCCCGATCTCCCTGCGGCCCGCCACCTCACTGAGAAGCCACCTCCGCGTGTCCCCGCCGACGCAGAGCCATCCCGCCGCCCAACTCCGGCCGCGTCCATCTCTGGCCTCCCCTCTTCCTGCGCCCCCATGACCCGAGCCTCCCCGCGCCGACGAGTTCCTCCATCCCGAGCGCCTCCTTGTGCTCTGCCCGCCGCCCTGGGATCCCCTGCGTCTGCCTTCCTCCGAGCGCGCCAGCTGTTGTGCCTGATGTAGTCGGGTTGTTCCTGTGTGTTTTTTTGGGCCACATATTGTGTTGTTGCTTGGCACGCGGTTTGGCCTCTGAAGCACTGATGTGAAGTGGGGGTGTATGCGGATCGGTGGCAGATGTTGTTGTGGTGGTGATGATGGTCCTTTTACGACGCCCCGGCGGCATGGACATATGAACTCAAGGGATCCAAACCAAGATTTTCATCCCAAGGGACGAGCGAGAAGATGGCTATCACGGACACCAAGATCTTCCCGAACGTCTAGGCATCGACAACAGATCTCCATCGACCATGGGACGCCGAGACCGAACCCCGGTGCAACAAGTACCTCTTCCCGGACACAAAGTTCGCCGAGAACCCGGACGCCAAGGTCGTCGACACGGATATGCCAAGTACTTCCTCGAGGACGCCAAGTTCTTCTCCCCGGACGCCAAGACCGACCCGGTACGCGGACCCGACAAGATCTTCGCGACGACCAGATCGACACCGACTCGGGAAAATCCGATGCGCCCTCAACGCCAAACCAAGTCCTTCTTCCCGGATGAGACAAGATCTACTTCCATTGTCCGAGACCGATCCCGTCGAACCCTGTCGAATCCCGAAACCTCGGAGCCCAAGTTCGCCGAACCCTAAATTTGATTCCCTATCCGAGACCCCCATTATTTTTATAATATGACATTATCGACTATCGCATATTAAATTGTTCATCTCGCATGCATATCATAATCATGCCGGATCTTCTGCCGTAGTATTAAATATTGCATCCGGTGTTTCTTCTAGTGTTTGCTTCTTCGCGGATTAGGCCGATGAGTTGATGCGAGTATCTACAAGTTCTTCGGATATGAACCTTCGGCAGTGTTTCCCAGGCGATCCTTCTCCATCTTTCTACCTATTTTGCATTTATAGTCTTTACTTCCTCCTGTTGATCTATTGCTATCCGTGTCGCGATGCTTTAGTTTCCGTGCACCAGTTATATCCTGTGCAGCCTCTATATTGCCTTGGACACCTCCTATTACCTGTGTTTGGTAGATAGCGGGCCTTGCGAGTCGTAGTTGCTTGCTCAGGTGCGATCTCGTGTTGTCAAGTACCACAGTTGTTGGAATGCTGACAGATGCTTATTGGTGGAGGAGCTTATTGGTGGAGATGATCATATCTTTAAATATAACTATTAAAATGCTAGATATAACTAATGCAGAGGCATCGGTGGGCAATAGATGTTATTTGGTTCTTCCACGCTCACTTGTGTCCCGTAGGACCCGAGTACTTGATACCTGTTCCTTGATTTTTCGCACTATCCACATCCGGGAGGCCTTATGGACCCCCCTGAGCCAGAGCTTGATTCATTTCTATTTTTTGGGGCCACAAAGTAGTTTGGGGCTTGATTACTATCCTGTACTTATGCCATGTTACTGCTTTATTTACGATTGTGCGTGGAGCACCTGTACTGTTTAGGATCGTGACACGTTTTCGCTGTATCGACAAGCCCAGTCACACTTTCGGGTTCCCAGTCGTTTACAGCCGTCCACACAAACCCTGGGTCCGTTCTGGAGCCGTCCAACTTCGTTGCGGGTAGCTTAGTGGGGTGGCCCCCTGAAATATTGATGAATCCTGTGATCGCTTTGTCGTGAATGCCTTGTTGGGTTTTGAGTTGGTTTTTCCGAGGTTGATCGAGTGTGTGTTGCTATTTGTGCACCCTTGCAGGGTAAAACTTTCTGAAAGCCGTGTCCGCGGTTATGGACAACTTGGAGCACAGTATCTCGATCATAGACAAGCATAACTAAAGTAGTGCTATAAACTTGACTTAATATATGACTAGTAATCAGATTCAACTATAACGGAATGAATATTAAAAATGCCAACAACTGGTGGATCTGGGTTGTTTGATATATAAGCCTAGTAAGTATTGCAACTCCAATGGAATGTGATAAAAGTGTCAACGACCGTTGGGTTTGGGAATCCTCAGGACAATTATATCTGACTAGTAAATGTTCCAACTACAACGAAATGTTAACGAAAACTGCCCACTACTTATCCTATCAGGATGACTCATGCTATCTATATCTGATTAGTAATTGCTGCAACTATAATGGAATGAGTAAAACTGCCAACTGTGTGAGTTCCTCGATTTGACTTCCTCGTTTGGTCTCGAGGGGGGATGCCAGGATGGGTTTGTTTGGTGTTAGCTTCAGGTTGGATCCGAATAGGTCTTTCTTATCCCTCTATGATAACCGCTAGTTGTATTGAGTCTCTATAGGTTGTTTAGTGCCGCTGCGCTGCCGCTTCAGCCCACCATACCTATGTAGGCGAGAGCTGCTGAATTCTAGCCTCGCCGTGTACTGGCCTCAGTACTGACGCTCCTCTTTTTCCTTCACCCTTTGTCGGCACCCCTTTTGTTTTAGCAGGTTTGAGATCGCCGTCGTTAGCAGGGTTACCCTTCCGGCTTGGCCTGGGCAGGGTTATGGACACCATTGGTTATTCTTCAGGGCTCTTAGCCCCATTTGCATCTTGTCTGTAGTCTGACGCTCTATCGTTTCAAGGTGATTTGGATCTTTGTATATTATAGTTGTATTCTTGACTCATGGAGTCGCTGTTGTATATGTATCTGTTCTGTGGGTCCCATCGAGGACTGTTGTGTAATGGTATTGCTTCGTTTTCCACCCGCACGAAAGTGCCTGGTGGGCGTCCTTGAATCGTTTCTATGCGGGTTTGGCGGAAAGCGCTAAAACTTGCATAGGACCGATTTGAGGGTGTTACAGTCATCTAGGCTCAACGTCCGAGGAGTCGTAGCCAATGGAGAGGTTGAAGTCGGAGGCATGGATAAAGCCCTAGCTGCCTCCTGCATCTTCAAAGCAGATGATGGCTCAGAGGCTCCAGCCTCGATCGCCGCTTCCATGTCCACTAATACATTGCAAATGTATCTATAATTTTTGATGTTTCATGCTTGGTTTTATCCACTTTCTTGTGTTTTGTTCCAACTTCGGAGTACTTTTCATATGATTTATTGGACTAACCTATTAACAAGAGCCACAGTGCCAGTTGCCTGTTTTTTGCTGTTTTTGCTTCCAGGAAAGTCAGAAAATGAATATTCTCGGAATTGGACGGGACAAAAGCCAAAGTGCCTATTTTTCCGGAAGTGATCAAGTGCCAGAATACGAGACGGAGAAGGGCCAGGGAGCCACCAAACCACCTGGCCTGCGCCAGGGGGTGGTGTGGCCGCTCCCGGCACCCCCTCGGCCTCTCCTTCCGCCTATATATTTCCATCGGGACGAAAACCCTAAGTACCCGATCAAAAATCCACGAAAGAGTCTGTAGCCGCCGTCATCTCCATCCCTAGATCGAGAGGGATCTGAAGCTCTTCCCGGCACCTTGCCGGAGAGGGGAATTCACCCTGGAGGCCTTCTTCATCACCATGCAAGCCTCCGGTGTGATGCGTGAGTAGTTCATCCTTGGACTACGGATCCATGTAGTAGCTACATGGCTGGTTCTCCTCCTTTGTGCTTTCATGTTTAGATCTTGTGGGCTCCGTTCATGATCAAGATCATCTATTTGTAATTCTGCATGTTGTGTTTGCGGGGATCCGATGGATATTTAGATGCTATTTCAGATTGATTATTGATTCTATCATGTCTTTGTTATTTGAGATCTTGCATGCTTTCCGTTGTTAGTAGCTATCTTGGCCAAGTAGATGCTAGCAACTCCAAGAGTTAGTATTTATGCTCGATAGTGGGTTCATGCCTCTGGTAATCTGGGGAAGTGACAGAAATCTCTAAGGTACTAGATGTGCTGTTGCTAATAGGGAGAAAACAACAATCCTTTGTTCATAGAACAATTGTATTGTTTACTTTACACGCAGTACGTAAAGCAATAATCTGTTGCTTGCAACTTAATACTGGAGGGGGTTCGGATGATAACCTGAAGGTGGATTATTAGTCATAGATGTCGTTGGATGGCGGTCTATGTATTATGTTGTAATGCCCAATCAATTCTCAGAGGAGTCAATGATTAGTATATGCATGTATTGCTTTCTCGGTGTTTGTCAATTGCCCCGCTGTAATTTGTTCACCCAACATGTTATCTATCTTAAGGAGAGCCACCTCTAGTGAACTATGGATCCCGGTCCATTTTCTTACATACAATCTACAATTGTTTACTACTTTGTGTTTACTTTCTGCAAACTTTTACTTCTTTCCATTTGATACGTTTAATCCTTTTTTTTCGCGAAACACGGTGAGATTGACAACCTCATCGCTAGTTAGGGACAAAGTTTTGTGGTTGTGTTGTGCAGGTATCCACTTTGCTACTAGGACCGGTAGTGAGCCCTGCCAAAGCTCAGCTAGTAACACCTTTGAGGTGTTTCCTTGCTCCTACTGGTTCGATTAAACCTTGGTTTCATAACTGAGGGAAACTTGCTGTTGTGCTCATCATACCTTCCTCTTGGGGTTTCCAACAAGCTCTACATCAACACCGCCATCAAGCAATTTTCGGGGCGCCGTGCATTGAGCCATCAAGCCTTTTTCTGGCGCCGTTGCCAGGGAGTCAAGGACATCTTCACAAGGGGAGTCCCTCATAACCAATCTCTTTACTTCGTTATTTTTGTTTTGCTTAGTTTCTTTTTGCTTTGTTTGCTTGTTTTGTTATTCAAAAACACACAAAAATAGTTTTACTTGTTTGCTTTCTTATTTGAAAACCCAAAAAAATGACTACTCTTGAAAACACTAAGTTGTGTGACTTCACTAGCACCAACAAAAATGATATTATGAGCACACCTATTGCTCCATCTGTGGCTGAAAATACTTTCTTTGAGATAAAACCTGCTTTACTCAATCTTGTTATGAGAGATCAATTTTCTGGTATTGGTAATGAAGATGCTGCTTCCCATCTAAATAACTTTGTTGAACTTTGTGAGATGGAAAAGCATAGGGATATAGATGGTGATATTATTAAACTGAAATTGTTTCCTTTCTCTTTGAGAGGAAAAGCTAAAGAATGGTTGAATTCCTTAACTAGGAATAGTGTTGATTCTTGGACTAAGTGCAAAGATGCTTTTATTGGAAAATACTATCCTCCTGCTAAGATTATATCCATGAGAAGTGAAATAATGAAGTTTAAACAACTTGATAATGAGCATGTTGCTCAAGCTTGGGAAAGAATGAAATCTTTGGTAAAGAATTGTCCCACTCATGGACTGACTGCTTGGGTGATCATCCAAACTTTTTATGCAGGATTGAACTATTCTTCAAGGAACCTATTGGATTCTGCTGCTGGAGGTACCTTTATGACCATCACTTTGGGTGCTACAACAAAACTTTTGGACAATATGATGGTTAATTATTCTGAATGGCATACTGAGAGAGCTCCACAAGGTAAGAAGGTAAATTATGTTGAGGAAACCTCCTCCTTGAGTGATAAAATTGATATTATTATGTCCATGCTTGTTAATGGGAAAGCCCATATTGATCCAAATAATGTTCCTTTAGCCTCTTTGGTTTCTCAAAAGAGCAGGTTGATGTGAACTTCATAAGAAATAACAACTTTGGCAACAATGCTTATGGTAATAATGCTTATAGGATCAAATTTGGTAACAAAAATTATAAGCCATATCCTCCAAACAATGGTAATGCTTATGGAAATTCTTACAACAATAATAAGAGTGCTCCCTTTGAACTTGAAGTTATGCTTAAAGAGTTTATTAGTAAACAAACTGCTTTCAATAAAACTATTGAGTAAAAACTCTCTAATGCTGAAAGAAATATAGCATCTTTAGCTGAAGCTCAAACTACTTTGAATAAAATGGCTGCTAAACCTGAAACTAATGATAATCCCTTTGCAGCTACCAATGCTATACAAGTAAGAATTGATAAAAATGTTAGACTATTAGCTGAATTACATGCTAAGTGGGAAAGAGAAGATGAAATTGCTAGAAACATTAGTGTTTATACTATCACCACCACTAGTGTTGAGGCTAGTAATAGTTCTACTACTTTAGATGATAAATTTGATTTTGATCTTGATGGTTGCAATATCTCTGAAGTTATTAAGTTCCTACAAAAGCTTGCTAAAAGTCCTAATGCTAGTGCTATGAACATCGCTTTTACAAAACACATTACTGATGCTCTCATAAAGATTAAAGAAGAAAAGATGAAACATAAAGCTTCTATCCCTATAAATCAAGAAGATGGTTGGGAACCCATCATTAATATGAAAGTGAATGACTTTGATTTCAAAGCTTTGTGTGATCTTGATAGTAGTGTTTCTACTATGCCTAGAAGGATTTATGATATGCTTGATTTGCCTCCTCTTGAAGATTGTTATTTGAATGTCCCACTTGATGCTAATGCTAAAAAGAAACTCATGAGGAGTCTTAATGATGTTCTTATTTTGGTTAACGATTCCTATGTCCCCGTTGATTTCTGTATTTTGGATGTTGAATACAATGCTTCTTGTCCTATTACTTTGGGAAGACCTTTTCTTAGAACTGTTGGTGCCATCATTGATATGAAAGAAGGAACCATTAAATATAAACTCCCACTCAAGAAAGGTATAGAACACTTCCCTAAAAAGAGAGAAAATATTTCTTTTGCTTCTCCTATGAAAACAAAATTTGGTCTTAATGCTTCTTCATTTGAGAACAGTTCATTCTTTCTTTGCTTCTTATGCCTAACTTAAAGGCGTTAAAGAAAAGTACTTATTGGGAGATAAACCAAAAGTTTTAGATGAGTCTTGGAAGTTATTACCTCTGTAATAAAATCTCCTTATCCTTTTTATTTGCTTTTTGTGCCAAGAGTAACCTCTAATGAGAGAAGTAATGACTGGGAAAGTTGCTGTCCCGAAACAGATTTCTGTGCTTCACCAAAACAATTCGTGAGAGAGCTCTGTATGTCGGATTGAGCTGTAATTTTTTGTTCTTCTGCCCCAGGTTGTTATCTAACTTTCGTTAGTTCAACACTGTTTGATTTGAGCAACAGAAGGTCTTCGAAAAAATTCTTCTTTACCTACTGGTCTGTTTTGATAGATTTCTGCCATTTTCTGCATTTGCTTCTTGTTAGTTCCTTCTTGAGTTCTTTTGAGGAATTGAGCTTTTTTAGGGAAGTGCTACAGTAGCTAGTGTTCTAATGGAAGTTTATTTGGTGTTAGAACTGAACCTTGAGACTTATTTATCTTAAGTGTACTGATGTTGCTAATGAGATTGTGTGAAGTTTTGTATGAAGGAAAATTTTCAGGTGTATGGAAGGAATGAGTAATGAGATGAAGGATGTACTAAATCTCAAGCTTGGGGATGCCACGCGTGTAAACCCAAGAAACATCCAAGAAGTACAAGAGTCAAAGATTGGGGATGTCCAAGGCATCCCCTTCTTCATCAATAAAAATCCCAGGTTTCTTCTAAACACTTCATTTTTATTGTTTCATGCACAGTTGTGTTTTTCTTGGAGCGTCTTCTTTTTCGTTTTCGTTTTGGTTTTTAGTTTTCTTGGTTTTCTTAGTTTTCTGAATAAATTGGTTGGAACCCCTCTTTCATACATTTGGCTTGCAAATAGTTTGGTTTGGTTTGGAAAAGAGTAGGAAAGTTCATACTTATGTGGTAAAAAGAGCTTGTTTTCGACTGTGGCCTATGCTGTGTCATGCCATGCTTGATATTGTTTTGGCTTTATGCTTAGTAATCCTTGCTATAGCATGACTTGTTATAAACAATTGAGATTTCTTAATGCGCCTTGGATGAATCATGCGTTGTTTTAGCATATTAAAGCATAGTATAGTGGTATTCTCCTTTGATGCTTTATTTGGGTTGACTTGGCGCATGCTCACACCATGTTATGACTATCTCAAGTCACCATAGCCTGTATGATCCTTTAGTTTTCAACTTGTAGTATCACTTTATGCTTTGATCAATGATGTTTTGTCGCTCTGCATGATTATGGCCATTATTGCTCTCTTAGTTTGTCGCTCCCAGTCTTTTGCTAGCCTCCACAACAAAGTATGAGTTCCACTCATGCATCCAACTACCTAAACCGAGTTATTCCCAATAGTCCACCATACCTACCTACTAGCTTATGCTATTCCAAGTATATTCATGCTTTTGTTTACCTTCCAAATTAAACTTGTTATGCGAAAACTAGTGATTAAAGCTCTCACAAACTTGATGGCACACTTTACATTACTTGCCCTTAATAAACTTGAACCATTGTGTCTTCTATGTTGTATATGCTTGCACTTATTTGTCGGGAATTAGCAGAACCATGCTTTCATGGGGAACGCTTTCAACATTGCATTTGGTATTTGTACCTAGTTGATATCATGCTCTTTTGTATATGGATGTCATCGGTGTGAAATGAAAGGGGAGCTTGTAAGTCCATGGAGTTATGTATATGTGTTAGAGAAATGTCTGGGCCGCTGGTCTAATCCATGCTGACATGGTGGAAACCTGCAGTGTAACCATAATGAGCTGTCTATGAAGCATTCTTCTTATAAAAAAAGTCCTATATTGAGAAAAAAAGAGAAAAAAAGAGATACTATGAAAAGAGGAAAGAGAGAAAAAAGCACCATATTTCCATGGTAAATAAGAAGAATGTTGAGATGCTCGTTGTCTGCTTGCCTTGTCGTTTTGATATGGGGATTCTTCCGTATGATCGGGCAAGGGGTACCCCGTTGGCGGTTCTCTATGATACACATGTACTTACGATGACAAGAACTTACCGGTGACTAAACTTGAGTAGCATCAGGAGCGGCCCTCGTATACCAGGGACATGATATTTCTGACTTATACTTCGTCAAGCATGTACACCATAGTTTGTTCACTTTAACCTTAATCACTTCAAGATGCTTATGATAGGGACAATGAGAGCTGAAAACTACAAGTACCATAATTTTTGGAAGCTCTTGAATCCCTACTTCCTTTTACAAAAGGCTTTTCTTCCACCATTATATTGAGTCTCCACCTTCTATCTTTATGTACCTACTTTCAGAGCATAGTGGCCATTCTTAGTTCTATGTGCATTGTCCCAAGACTAGTTGATTGATGCATAACTTGTTATTTCTTGTTTTAAACTATTGTATCTAGTCACTCTTATGAACTTTGAAGGTGTCCTATGCATTTATATTTGCTACTCTATTAAGGGACAAGCTAAATACTATTATGCTATGTTTTCTTTATGTGAAACAAACAAACGTCTTGCAAGCATTGTTATTCATGAATCTTTTGTTTGTGCCTTTTCATGTTGCATCATAGTTTCTTTGCTTATTGCTAGAACTTTGTCTTTCATGTTATGATTGAAGTACTATGATCCCAGCTTTGAATGTTTTGCAAATACTTTGATCAAGTCTTTGATGGTGCATGTCACCTCAAAAAATTATTCTTTCTTTTTATCACTTACCTACTCGAGGACGAACAAGAGTTAAGCTTGGGGATGTTGATACATTGCAAATGTATCTATAATTTTTGATGTTCCATGCTTTGTTTTATCCACTTTCTTGTATTTTGTTCCAACTTTGGAGTACTTTTCATATGATTTCTTGTACTAACCTATTAACAAGAGCAACAGTGCCAGCTGCCTGTTTTCTGCTGTTTTTGGTTCCAAGAAAGTCAGAAAATGAATATTCTCGGAATTGGACGGGACAAAAGCCAAAGTGCCTATTTTTCCGGAAGTGATCAAGTGCCAGAATACTAGACGGAGAAGGGCCAGGGAGCCACCACACCACCTGGCCGCGCGGTCAGGCCTGGCCTGCTCCAGGGTGTAGTGTGGCCGCTCTCGACACCCCCCTCGGCCTCTCCTTCCACCTATATATTGCCCTCGGGACGAAAACCCTAAGTACCAGATCAAAAATCTATGAAAGAGTCTGTAGCCGCCGTCATCTCCATCCCTAGATCGGAAGGGATCTGAAGCTCTTCCCGGCACCCTGCCGGAGAGGGTAATTCACCCTCGAGGCCTTCTTCATCACCATGCAAGCCTCCGGTGTGATGCGTGAGTTGTTCATCCTTGGACTACGGATCCATGTAGTAGGTAGATGGCTGGTTCTCCTCCTTTGTTCTTTCATGTTTAGATCTTGTGAGCTCCGTTCATGATCAAGATCATCTATTTGTAATTCTGCATGTTGTGTTTGCGGGGATCCAATGGATATTGAGATGCTATTTCAGATTAATTATTGATTCTATCATGTTTTTGTTATTTGAGATCTTGCATGCTTTCCGTTGTTAGTAGCTATCTTGGCCAAGTAGATGCTAGCAACTCCAAGAGTTAGTATTTATGCTCGATAGTGGGTTCATGCCTCTGGTAATCTGGGGAAGTGACAGAAATCTCTAAGGTACTAGATGTGCTGTTGCTACTAGGGAGAAAACAACAATCCTTTGTTCATAGAACAATCGTATTGTTTACTTTACACGCAGTTCGTAAAGCAATAATCTGTTGCTTGCAACTTAATACTGGAGGGGGTTCGGATGATAACCTGAAGGTGGATTATTAGTCATAGATGTAGTTGGATGGCGGTCTATGTATTATGTTGTAATGACCAATCAAGTCTCAGAGGAGTCAAGATGATTAGTATATGCATGTATTGCTTTCTTGGTGTTTGTCAATTGCCCTACTGTAATTTGTTCACCCAGCATGTTACCTATCTTAAGGAGAGCCACCTCTAGTGAACTATGGATCCCGGTCCTTTTTCTTTACATACAATCTACAACTGTTTACTGCTTTGTGTTTACTTTCTGCAAACTTTTACTTCTTTCCATTCGATACGTTTAATCCTTTGTTTTCCGCAAAACACTGTGAGATTGACAACCTCATCGCAAGTTGGGGACAAAGTTTTGTGGTTGTGTTGTGCAGGTCTCCACGTTGCTACTAGCACCGGTAGTGCGCCCTGCCAAAGCTCAGCCAGTAACACCTTTGATGTGTTTCCTTGCTCCTACTGGTTTGATTAAACCATGGTTTCATAACTGAGGGAAACTTGCTGCTGTGCTCATCATACCTTCCTCTTGGGGTTCCCAACAAGCTCTACATCAACACCGCAATCAAGCAATTTTCTGGGCGCCATGCATTGAGCCATCATCCACCTCTTCCACTACTTCCTTCCCTCTCTTGGTGGCATCCTTAGTCGGAGCTTTAGCCACTTTAGAGGAGGTGCTCTCCTGCATTGCCTGGCCGCTGGGAGCAACGTCTGCCTCGATAGAGCCTGAGACATCAAGAATAGGATTGACATATGTCTCCATGGCGGAGGTCTCAGGGATGACGGGGGATGACGGCCCAGTGGGACCAGCAGAAGGTATGGCGACAGGAGTAGCGGGAGCAGTGGCGGGAGAAGGCTTGGCGGACGGACCCTTGGTCAGCATATCGTGAATGTTTTTTGACCCGCCAACATCTTTGGAGGATCACTTCAAACTAACACTAGATTTCCTCCTGAAACGTACAAAGTATAAGTACAAGAGTTGAAAAAAGGTGTGAGCTGAAAAATACAAGCCGGAGAATGAAAGTACTTACTCCATGGCAGGAGCCTTGGTGAGGGGAATGCTGGTGGACTTCTTCTTCTTCTCCGCTGCTAAGGCGGCAGCGGAACTTTTAGAGACTCCACTCTCCGATTTCTTCTTCTTGGCCTCGGCAGCAGCGTTAGAGGTGGAGCTCTTCCGCTTTCGTGCTGCCGGAGCTGGTTGATCGTTGGAGGCGTTGTCGCCGGACACCACCTGGATATCCTTCAGCTTTGGATCGTAGACCTGGGAGGGGATTGGATCCGCCGCCAAGGTCGCCAGCTGGGATACAGAGGAGTGTTAGACGGACAACTTCAAAGTCAGAAAAACCTTAGAGCATGTAACCAGCAACAAAGGAAACAGAAACTACCTCTAGGCATGTACCACAGTCAAACATGTCGTAGGTGATCTTGAAGCCCCGCTTATTGTCCCTCACCCTGATGATGTTCTTTAGCCGAAACTTGATGGAGTCAGTAGAGAAGTTATCCCGCGAAATTCGCATGGGATCCCTCCTGTCTTGGCTATACTTGCACATCATCTGGGCACGGTGCTGCGAGGCTTCCGCCTAATGTACCAGCACATGGCAAGATCCAAGCCCGTCAGACCTCCATCTACGAGCCATTCGATCCGCCTTACGGAACGATTGGCTTCGTCGTCGGAGGGAAGAGAGGATGGGGTCCGCCATGCAGGCACTTCGGTGGCAGATCCATCGACAAAGTCAGGATAGGTCTCTAGACGGTCTTGCAGAGGGACATCTGGCCTGTAGAAATACGTATGCTGCCAGTTCTTACAAGACTCGTGCCCTACGATGTCGGGGAAGCGCCGGCTAGGCCAGATCTTAAAGCTAATGGTTTTGCAGGTCCGCAATACATCCTTGAACTCTACGGACTCTCTCTTGATGGTGAAAAAGTATAGAAACAGATCTAATCTAGGTTTGATCCCTAGATATCCTTCGCACAGAGCTACAAAGTTGCTAAGGACTAGAATGATGTTGGGAGAGAGATTGTGGGGAAGTACCCGGAAGTGTTGGAGGACATCCAAGAAGAAGTCGAAGACTGGCAGGCTTACGCCACATACCAGCTGAGATTTGAGGTACACTTTCTCTCCGGGTTGGGGAGAAGGGACTACCTCACCGGCCAGCACCGCACGCCAGACTAACTTCTCTGCCGCGAGGAGATACCCCTCGGCGACCAGCTCTTGTAGATCTTCGGCAGAGAGATCAGAGCCTCTCCACATCCCCTTGTGGGCGTCGTTTTCCTCTTCAGTGGCTTTGGGCGCCGCCCGTTCTTGGTCAACGCCGGCGGTTTCCGTCACGGCGGAGACGGGAATGACCACCCCCTACGGCGGAACGATCACTCCCTGGGATGGCTCCGTCGTAGCCTCGGGAATCGCCGCCGTGGAAGGAGCAGAGCTGCTGGAGGCCATTGCGACGAGGAGAAGGTGGAGAGAGAAAGGGCTCTAGTTAGGGTTTTTGCAGGAGAGCTCGAACGGTCATGCGGCTGGCAGAAGATGAAGACTGGGAAACGAATGCGGGTAAAAAGAAATAAATTGACCGCGGTGGAAATATATAAGCCTCGCGTCAAGATTCGTGCAAAAAGATCTGATGGATGGAACGTTGTCGACGTAGAAGTGAACGTGCGCGGTAATTTCGCCACGTCTTCCGTCTTTTTCCACTCCACCATTTCGGATTTCGCGCGCGTGAAAATAGCTGATGATTAATTATCTACTTCTGTGAGTTTCAAGGTAGCGTAGGTTGTACCCTACGTTATCCTCCTGACAGTTGCAGTGAAGGGTCACGTCCAAACAATCCATCAAAGATGGAGACTGTCCGACTCTGGAAACAAAGACTCAAGGAATCTCTGACTACATTGCGAAGCCGGAGAGGATTGCAGGGTTCTTTGGGAGACCTTTGAGATATTGCTTGACGGATTGCCGGCATCACTTAAACAAGATATTTAGAGATCAACGAGCAAGATGGCGCAAGATTTCAAAGTCCTCCAGGGGCTACTATTAGTGATATGCTATATGGGTATCCTCATAGCATGTCACCAATCCGCCTAACCCGGGTGGCCCATAGTTGGTAGCAAGGCATATGGCCTGCTGGGTGGCCCAGTTAGATGGATCCTAAAGGGAGGCCCATGTCGGATTAAGGAAGGCTACGCAGGAGTCACCGACGTACACGGAGCCTTGGAGTACAAGACACGGAAGACTAGTTCGTATTAGTCTAGGACTCTTTACCTTGTCCGGCAAGGACCTTTCCCTGTAAACCCTAGGTGTTGGCGCCTTTATAAGCCGGCCTGTGGGAGCCTTTAGGGAACGACTCATAACACCCTCGCATAGCGAACCAATCCCTGTAACTCAGCAAATTGCCATTATAGTGATTTATAGCAGGAGTAGAGTTCTGGCACCGTTGTGGGACTTGAACCTAGGTAAGCTGTGTTACCTCATACCTGCCAACTCTCCGCCTTACCCTACATCTCTAAACACGCACTGTGAGGACCCCTCCATAGCGTACTCGTTGGCAATACCACGACATTGAGATCAACCTCTGTCTACTTAAGCATTGCTTGTAATTCAGTGAGCTTCTTATCCATACCATGCATATGGTAGTTCGATATGAACTGACCATACACACTAGGAAGAGAGTTCAGAATTACAGCCGTAGCGAATTCTTCGCTAATGGGGTAGCCAAGCCTTTCTAGAGACTACACATAACCAACCATCTTGATTACATGTGGACTCAGTGGATCACCATCTTTAAGCTTACAACTCAGCAAATCTTGAGAGACTTGATACCTCTCAGTCTTTGCCTAAGCCTGGAACATACTTTTGAGGCTTTCGATCATATCGTAGGCCTAAACATTCTCGAACTGCTGCTGCAAGTCCCGTTCCATGTGAGAAAGCATAAGACAGCTAATTTTTGTAGATTCATCACATGTTCTATGTAGGAATTGGTTGTTGCGACACTCGCATTCTCATCCGGCACATCTGGAAGTGGGTAGTCTAGAACATGGTCCCTCTTTTCTTGTTTGAGAACAATTCTCAGATTATGATACCAGTTGGTGAAGTTTGTTCCATTAAGTTTATCTTTCTCTAGGATGGTCCTCAAAGCAAAACTGGATAACTCAGGGAGACTGCTACTAGGTGCCATTATCTACAACAAAAATATGCAAAACACTTAAGACACGTATTCATAAAAGAGCAGGCGTACTAAACATTTTAATACTTATGCTCCCACTAGAACTAACACCCCTCTGATGGTTAGTTAGTGATTCAGGATCCTAAATAGCAAGCCACCTAGTGAGCTTTAGCATCTAGGTGGGCAACTCCTTTCCAATCGCATCTCATGCGACTCCTATTGGTCAGGTGGCATCTCATGCCTTGGCTCCCGACCGACCTCTCCCCGAGCCCCACAACTGTTGTGATAGAATCGTCTAGCTTACCAAGTGCTTCCGCTATAAGAGTTCGGTTTGAACCCATCTAGTCGAAAAGAATTAGTAGCACCTCAATTTGATGAGCCCACTACCAACAATGTCTGACTTGTGATGGTGCAGCATCGGCAGGGAGACCGACTAGACCTTCTTTGAGGGATTAAAGTTTACCAACTATCTGATAGAGGTAAAACTAGAGACATAACAATAACACAAAATAATCCAATTATAATGTGAAATGTTATGGCTCCCTTCATGGTGATCTCCATCTCCATGAACCTGTGCCTTTGGCTGCCATGTCCTTCAAGTCCTCCAAACATGCTACACTAGCACTAAGGAATATACAAGAAGATGGCATCTCATGCCAACACGCATGTCGTTATACAATAATAGTGACAACACTTTGGCTCCAGCCGGCTGACAAATCCATGATACGCAGATCACGTATGGATTACACACATCACATGCACATAAGCCATACCATTCACAACTTCCTGCAGAAACAAGTTATGCATAAATACGATATCTACCGGTGTTGTGAACCTCGCAACAACATCTAATGCGCTACGACAGGGCGAAGCCAGCGGTCCCGAACCATGGATTCCTTCATTGGATAAAACACTTTTACCCAAATTTGATCCCTGCGCAGATCTGACCAATCTCATTGATCATCCGCACCTAATCTTCCATGCACCCTCGAGTGCGATTGATCCAATCAATCTTGCACAAAACCGATCTATCTCATAGATCAACCAGTGAAACCCTAAGTGGATCCTATCCACCACCTCGTACATATCACATACATATGATCTAGAGCCTAAAACCAGAAGCTTTCGCTCTGATACCACTGTTGGGCCATGTAGATATAAACAAAACGTTTTCCCTACGTGGTACTCCCAAGATCTAGCTCAGGTTAAAGGCCATGAGATTACCGCTAGACGCACAGATGTGGAAGTTGATGTAGCGCGTCGAAGCTGTGCCGACCGATCCCATAGACAGTCCTCCGCCAGATCCCCACGAACACCTTCGCCTCCAGCGCTACACGTGCAATGCCTCTACCGGTATCCACACATACAGGAAGGAGCTTCGGACAGAGGACTGCTAGATCATGTCTAGCCCAAAATGGATGTGGAGAGAGTGACAGATAGGTCAGGGACTATCCCTTGTCACTCCACTTATATACACTCCTAGTTGGGCTCAACACTTGAGGCCCATCTAGGCCGTACTCCAATCTCCACATGGATCTAATCAACATGGGCTCCTTACCCTGAAGTGTGTGACCCTATAGGTTCCATACACCTGGTCACGACATGAGCTACACCTCCAAGTATCCCATCATGGCTTTGAGTCCAACTCACTCCCATGAACACTTGATCCCAAGTCGATAGATGATAGCGGCTTGTAGCAAGACGTGCCAACTCCTAAGTGCCGTAAAGTTAGAATACGAACCTTCCATGTGACTTTCGTCCAAGTCCCTTTGCCACACAATATACCTGTTAAGATATAGGCGATTATTTACCATCCCTTAAATAGCTTAACTCTCTTCTCGTACCATGATATGTGATTCACTGGACTAACTCTTATCCGACTCCTCAGTTAACACTTAACTGAGGAGCGCATGGCCATGCTTCTAAATCATATCACACGAGAGGGCCCGGAGAATATCTATCCATTACGGAGGGGCAAGTCCCATCTTGGTAATCCACGTCACGCATCTTGCTTCACAACCAATCCGAACTCTACCTTTATAACTGCCCATTTACAGAACAACGTTTGATACAACCTAAGTTGGCGATCCACAACTCGGATAATGCAATCACCTCAGGTCAAAGGATTCCATTGCTTCAGACTGCAAATGACAACATGCTCGTTGCATCTCAATTGTGTATCAGTCCTACTAGCTAAACTCTTTAGCTAAATGAGTGTAAGTCAGAATAGCATCACTATACCCATGAAAGGTGGAACCGTGTTATCAGCCGACTTGCACATTGGTCTAAGTTGTGTGTCCAGCACAAACTCAATGACCAAGGACAATCTAGTATGAACAATCATGAATATGTAGTTCTATAACTAAATCATGTATTAAGTGATACATATCTGATGTTCATACAAGGACAACTTTACTTTATGAATACTTTGGGAAATATCATCAACCATGAATGCCTCTAGGGCATATTCCCAACAAATGCCGGGCCTTTAGGTCTGTTATCTAAAAATAGGCACCATGGTTTGTTTGATGCTTGATTTTTTTAGAACTTAAAAGAGACTTTTGCTAGGTTTCACAAAACGGTTTAATATGTAATCGTGTCTAACGAAGGGCTCACTTAACCCCTCACCCTTACTATCTTCCTCCCCAGTTGAGAGTCACCCACCTCCTCTCAGATCCTCTCCCTTGCCTATTCAATGGCCTCACCAGCCGGAGAAGGTGGGAGCAGGGAGGATAGCGTGTACAGGGTACTTGTGGGTTTAGTTCTTGTTGGTCCCTTATGGTATCTGGTTTTATGCCATCTGAGATTTCACTGCTGAAGATGCCGAGCGCCTTCTAGTAGTGGGCGGCGGTGTGGATGGCGGTTGTGGTGCTCCGGTGGACATATCCCAAGGCAACGGATTTCCGCATCTCTACATTCCCTCTAATAAAGCTTAGTAGCTGGACTGACTCGCAAAAATTTGGTCGTAGTGCTACTGAAATGTGGCCATCATGGGGATGGCGCAAGCAATGGGTTACGATCTTCGGAACAGTCCTCTGTCGATGCAATGGGTACCTGTCATGTGGATGTTACCAAGAGTTCTTCATCAGAGGACTAGTGATAGCTAGAGCTACCTTTCCCCTGCTTCCAATGGCCAAAGGGCGACCTTCCCAAGCCGCATTCTGATGGATGTTCTTCAACACCTCCAGGCGAGATGCCGACACAGAGGCCTTTAATCCATTCTTCCGTGATGCTTCACAGCTTCATCACCCCAAGTGGTTCTTCCCCGGCGGTGGTGAGGCTAGCCAGGAGGCAGAGCGAAGATTACACCCACGGTGCAGAAGGAATCGATTGCGTTTTCTCCAAAAAAATTAGGGTCCTTGTTGTAAAAGTGTAGATACTAGGTGTAATTTCTATTTCTTGTTAGTCCAGTTTGTAAAATGTAACCCCCCGCTGAATGAATGTAGTACCTAGGGTGTTCCAGGCCCCTCGTTGTTCAAAAAAATGTAACCATGTCTAGAATGGCATATTCCATTTTCTCTCCAATCTTTACTCTACCTATAAATTGGAATATTTTTGTCATAACATGATTATTTAATGTGAAAGGTTTATTTGTGCACAATGAAGGCATTCCGAAAAAAAGAAGGCAAAGTTGTTGAGACAGTTAAAACCCGCAACTCAACTGCAGCTACTATATATCAGTATAGAAACAAATCCAGCTACGCCCACCATCCGTGTACATAAGTCAAACATATTGATATTTGACTGGAGATGAAACTTTGGAACTTTTAGGGTGTTGGGAATATGCCCTAGAGGAAATCATGTATGATGTTATTTCCAATGTGTTCATAAAGTTATTGTCCATGTATGAACTACTAATATGTATCATTGAATATGTGATTCAATTGTGGAACTATATATTCATGTTGTTTGTACTAATTGACCTTGGTCATTGAGGTTGTGTTGGACACACAACTTAGACTAATGTGAAAGTCGGCTGATGACTCGGTTCCACTTGTCATGGGCATGGAGATGCTATTCCGAATTACATGGATTCGGCTAAAGAGTTTAGCGAGTCGGACTGACCCATATTGAGGTATAACGAACAAGTCATCATTTGTATATCTCAATCAATGTAATCCTAAGACCTGAGGTTATTGCACAATCCAAGTTGAGGATCACCGACTTAGGTTCTGTCAAACGTTGTTCCATCACTAGGCAGTTATAAAGGCAGAGTTCGGGTCGACTGAGAATCAAGCTGCGTCATGTGAATAACCAAGATGGGATTTTGCCCCGCCGATTGGAGAGATATTCTCTAGGCCCTCTCGGAAGATATGATTCGGAAAGCATGGCGATGTGCGACTCAGTTAAATGTTAACCGAGGCAATCAACTAAGAGTAAGTCAAATGAATCACTTATCTCAGATCGAGAAAGAGAGTCAAACTATTTAAGGGATGACGATTATTCGCCTATAGTTCGACAAGGTATATCGTGAGGAAAAAGGGACTCAGACGAAAGTCGCATTAGAAGGTATGTCGTCATGACTCTTTGGTACTTGGGATTCGGCACGTTCTGCTAGGAGCCGCTACCGACTGATCAGTCACGAGTGAGACTCGGATCGTGTCTGGGTCACCATGAGTCTGTCAGGTCACACACTTAAGAGTGGGAGCATATTTGGGTTAGAAACAAAAAGGAAACGGACTAAGTCAGTGAGTTGGACTCGCTGTGACTAATATAGGCCTTTTAGTGAATGGGCCACAAGTGAGTGGAGCCCACTTTCACTCCCTATATAAGCTGGGGCACAGGTGCTTAGAGCACATGGTTAGGTCACTCCATGTGTTGGAAACCCTAGCACAAGTCCAGTCATGTCGCCACCGTACCAGACCTAGCAGTCCACCGCCGGCGCTCCTCCTCATATGTGTGGATACTAGCGGAGGTGCTGTATGTTTAGCACTTCGATGATCGTGGATCGGAAGGGATCGTGAGGACTGCACTGCATCAAGCGACGTGCTACATCGATTCCGCAACCGCACGTCTAGTGGTAATTCTCGTGGTCTACTACCTCAGCTAGTTCTTGGGATCACCGCGTAGGGAAAAAGTTTTATTTATCTCTGCGTGGCCCAACAGTGGTATCAGAGCGTTAGCTTCTGGTTTTAGGCTCAAGATCTTGCATATGTGATATGCGGTTGGCGTTAAATTGGATCTAATTGCAGTTTTGGTGGTCGCTCTATGAGATAGATCGGTTTTGTACGAAGTTGATTGGATCAACTGTACTCGGGGTAATGGATGATCTGGTTCCGTGATCTAACTGCTAAGGTCGTGGAACGACATACCCCTACCGGTCGGCTTCCGCCATCGGGGTATACTGTGACACGTAAATCCCAATGTGGTGATCAAAGATCAAAGAGTTTGGTCGAATCGGAGTACAAATCAGATTTGGGTAAAATTGTTTTATCCGATAAACAAATCCATGTCCGGAATGCAGATGAGATCCACGTTTTCTGAAATATCGCCGGACGCTGCCCCTTCGATACCCGCATGCTATCCGGCTAGCGGGACCGCTAACTTCGCCCTGTCATAGCGCCTTATATGTCGTTGCGATCTAACACCCCAGTTTTAGTTAATCATATTTAGGGCTTTGTTTGTGCATTCATGAGCATCATCCCATAAAAGTGCATGCAAAAGAAATAAAGCAAAACCCTAAAACCCTAATCCTTCCCCTCTTTTTGAAATCCGTTCAAAAGGGTTTTGAATATTTTGAAAACTAAAAAAGCAATAGAGCCCAAATTGACTAAAGGGCTCCCTGCAGTATTTTATATATGTGTAAGCCTCTAGTATTTTTTTGAATCACTCAAACCAGATTTGAAATTCAATTACAAAAAGAAAAGTGAGTATATAAAAAGGAAAATGATTTCTGCTAAAATAAATGGAGCCAGATGCCTCAGGCCGTCTAGACCAGCAAGTTTTCCCTCTTCTCTCCCTTTCCTACAGCCCACCTTTGGCCCATGCGCGGCCCAACCAGCCTGGTACCTCTTTGCTACACTTCCTGTGGTCTTCCTCAGCGGTGGCCAAGCATTTGGCTGTCACCGTCACCACCGTCGATCATGTTGGGTCCGCAGCATAGAAAACAAAAAATTTCCTATGATGAGAACTACACGCCAAGATCCATCTACTAGGTACAAAGCAACGGGTGGACATACATCCATCGAGAACTTACCCTCGAAGACAACGAGTTTTGGTACCGAGTAGGAACTCGTGGTTGATGTAATCGTACACTTGCCGATCTCAAGATCGTGAGGAAGTCCGAGCGCCGCAACTCAGCAGCGCATCCGTACTCGCACACACGTTCAAGCCACCGGACAACCTCCACCTCCTCGCTCTAGTGATCTAGCGGAAGCAGCAACTCCTTCCAGATGAAATGCCACCGAGAACATGTATCTCACTAATCTGAGACCATGGGGGAATAATTCTAGAGGGGGAGAGAGATCCTTCACAAGGAGGTGTGAGGAAGAAGGAGGGAGAGGGTGGCCTTTTATAGGAGGAGGGGGTGCCCCTCCCCATGGCTAGCGCCTCAAGGGGGTGCCCCTTCACCTCCTCCATTCATGTGGTGGTAACCCCTCCACATTAAAATGCCTCTTCACATTCCCTTTTAAAGTCCCCACTTTAAATGCATTAAAATTCTCTAAGTTTAATGCTCTCTCATTTACTAAAACTCTTTTATTAAATTTATTCAGAATTTTGTTAATTACTTTAATTAACAAACAATCAAATATAACCCCTTGCAATATTTCAATATCACATGCAGAACCACTTTCTGGAATTTCACCCAAAACAATTTCCGGTTTCTATCGAAACAATTCCTGTGCTTTGGAATTCTTTCGTCTGAAACATATGTGCTCCAAAATGGTGTCCGGTAACTCTTAAGTGTGTCACCCTATGGTTCGCGAATAATGCAGACATGATTGAGACTCCTCTCAGATCAATAATCAGAAGCGGGATCTGGAGAACCATACTGACTCCTACATATTCAACGATGACTTATGTGATCGTGAGCACCTTTAACGCTTGTAATTTAATCACTTTGTCTCTTGATATAATACATGTCCGACATTCGATCATCGGTATCCAAATACCTAGTTTGATCTCGTTAGCGACATGCACTCTTTTCTCGTTCCTGTGATATAACATTCTAGTGATCACATCACTTGCTTGCAAGCTATCTCAATGTGATATCACCGAGAGGGCCTAGAGTATATCTATCCATCATCGGGATTGACAAATTCCACTCTTGATCCATGAGCCTCAACATAACACCTTCGTAGCACTGAACCCATCTTTATAGTCACCCTGTTTCAGTGTGACGTTTGATGTTATCAAGATACTCTTTAGGTGTTAGCAATTAACATGATCTCATGGTCTAAGGATAAATATTACTTCATATGATGTTATAGCAATATAAACATAATGACTTGATCGTAATGCTATACTTCGGATGAATGTTCATCACATCATTTCACAAATGCTGTGACCTTGTTATTAACAACATCCAATGTCCATGATCAGGAAACCTTGATCATCTTGTTAATCAACAAGCTAGTCTATAAGAGAGGCATAACTAGGAACCCTTTTTGTTTATTAAACACACATGTATTGATGTTTCTGATCAATACAATTCTAGCATGCAAAATAAACATCTATCATATATAAGGAATACATAATAACAACTTTATTATTGCCTCTCAGGGCATATTTCCTTCAGTCTCCCACTTGCACTAGAGAAAATAATCTAGTTCACATAGTGATAAATCTAACACCCATGGAGTTCTGTTGTTGATCATGTTTTGCCCTAGGGAGAGCTTTAGTCAACGGATCTGCTACATTTAGCTCTGTGTGTACTTTACAAATCTTTATATCTCCATCCTTGACATGCTCGTGGATGGAGTGAAACCGGCGCTTAATATGCTTGGAATTCTTGTGAGACCTTGGTTCCTTGGCGTTGGCTATGGCTCCATTGTTGTCACAATAGATCACCATCGGTCCGTAATGAACTCTTTCATCCAAACCGCTTCCTGCGCCGCTTCTGAAGCAGCAACATATTCCGCCTCTATCGTTGATCCAGCCACCACATGTTGTTTGGAACTCCTCCAACTAACTGCTGCTCCGTTCAAGAGAAATACGTATCCGGATTGAGACTTAGAGTCATCCGGATCAATGTCAAAGCTATCACTGACATAACACTTAGCGACTAGCTCTTCTTCACCTCCATATATAAGAAACATATCCCTAGTTCTTCTCAAGTACTTCAGGATGTTCTTGACCGCTATCCAGTGTTCTGAACCTGGATCAGATTGGTACCTACTAGTCAAACTTATAGCATGTGCCACATCCGGTCTTGTACATAGCATGGCATACATTATAGAGCCTATCGCCGAGGCATAGGGGATCTTATCCATTATCTCTCTTTCTTCCGCCATAGCCAAACTTTGAGTCTTGCTCAATGTCTTGCCTTGGAACATAGGTAAGAACCCCTTCTTACTTCTGTCCATATTAAACTACTTTACTATCTTATCAAGGTATGTACTCTGCGATAGCCTAGTTAGGCGCCTTGATCTATCTCTATAGATTTTAATGCCTAATATATATGACGCTTCACCAAGGTCTTTCATCGAAAATTTGCTATTTAGATAACTTTTAACACTGTTTAAAAGATCTATATCATTTCCAATCAATAATATGTCATCCACATATAATATCAGAAATGCCACATTGCTCCCACTTAGTTTCTTGTAAATACAAGCCTCTCCATAAGTTTGGACAAATCCAAACTCTTTGATCACCTCATCAAAGCGGAGATTCCAACTCCGGGATGTTTGCTTCAGTCGATAGATGGATCGCTGAAGTTTGCATACCTTATTAGCATCCTTAGGATCGAAAAAACCCTTAGGTTGTATCATATACAACTCTTCTTCAATATTACCATTGAGGAACACAGTTTTGACATCCATCTGCCATATTTCATAATTGAAATATACAGCAATTGCTAACATAATCCTAACTGACTTAAGCATCGCTATAGGACAGAATGTCTCATCGTAGTTAACTCCTTGAATTTGTCGAAACCCCTTTGCGAGAAGTCGAGCCTTACAGATGGTCACATTACCATCAGCATCAGTTTTTCTTCTGAAAATCCATTTATTCTCAACGGCCTTTCGGTCGTGAGGTAAGTCCACCAAGGTCCAAACCTGGTTCTCGTACATGGATTCCATCTCGGATTTCATGGATTCTAGCCATTTGTTTGAATCCGGGCTCATCATCGCTTCTTCATACGTCGCAGGGTCATCCATTTCATCAACCATGAAATTCACAACATGATTGCCGTACAGTTCAGGAGCTGCACGTGTCCTGCTTGACCTGCGAGGTTTGGTTGTGTCCTCTTTCAAAGTTTCATGATCAATATCATTAGCTCTCTCTTCATTAGGTGAAGTCAACTCAGAAACAATTTCCGGTGTTGCGCTACTCGCCATTTCATGAAGAAAAGGTTCAATAACCTCTTCGAGTTCTACCTTCCGACTACTCACACCTTTCGCGAGAAACTCCTTCTCAAGAAAGGATCCATTTTTGGCAACAAAAACTTTGCCCTCGGATCTGTGATAGAAGGTATACCCAATCGTTTCCTTAGGGTATCCTATGGAGACGCATTTTCCGCTTTGGGTTCGAGTTTATCCGACTGAAGTTTCTTCACATAAACATCGCATCCCCAAACTTTAAGAAATGACAGCTTATGTTTGTTTCCAAACCATAATTCATACGGTGTTGTTTCAACGGATTTAGATGGTGCCTGATTTAAAGTGAATGCAGCTGTTTCCAGTGCATAACCCCAAAATGAAAGTGGCAAGTAAGTCAGAGACATCATAGATCGAACCATATCCAATAAAGTACGATTACGACGTTCCGACACACCATTACGTTGTGGTGTTCCGGTAGGCGTGAGTTGTGAAACTATTCCACACTCTTTCATGTGTGTGCTAAACTCGTAACTTAGATACTCACCTCCACGGTCGGACCGTAGAACCTTGATCTTTCTATTACAATGATTTTCCACTTCATTCTGAAATTCCTTGAACTTTTCAAAAGTTTCAGACTTGTGTTTCATCAAATACATATACCCGTATCTACTCAAATCATCCGTGAAAGCAACAAAATAACGATATCCACCTCGCGCCGACACACTCATTGGTCCACACACATCAGTCTGTATGATTTCCAATAAATCTGTCACCCATTCCATTGAACCGGAAAATGGCATTCTAGTCATCTTGCCCATAAGGCATGGCTCACATGTATCAAATGATTCAAAATCAAGTAATTCCAAAAGTCCATCAGAATGGAGTTTCTTCATGCGTTTAACGCCAATATGACCTAGACGGCAGTGCCACATATATGCAGATATATCATTATCAAGTTTAATATTTTTAGCATTAACATTATGAATATGCGTAACATTACTATCGACATCCAACATAAATAAACCATTCAACACAGGTGCATGACCATAAAAAATATATCATTCTTATAAATCGAACAACCATTGTTTTCGGATTTAAAGGAATAACCACTTTGCATCAAACACGATCCAGATACAATGTTCATGCTCAGTGCAGGCACCAAATAACAATTATTCAGGTTTATAACTAATCCCGATGGCATATGGAGAGGTAGCGTCCCGACGACAATCACATCAACTTTTGATCCATCGCCGACCCGCATCCTGACCTCATCCCTTGCTAGTTGTCGCTTGTTCCGCAGCCCCTGAACCGAGTTACATAAATTAGCAACCGATCACGTATCAAATACCTAGGTGCTACTGCGAGTACTAGTCAAGTACACATAAATAACATGTAGATCACATATACCTTTGTTTGCCTTATCGGACTTCTAGTCCGCCAAATACTAGGGGCAATTGCGCTTCCAATGGCCAGTCCCCTTGCAATAGTAGCACTCAGTGTCAGACTTAGGGCCAGCTCAGGGTTTCTTTTCAGGTGTGGCAACAGATTTGCCACCCTTCTTTCCCTTGTGCTTGCCTTTCTTGTCCTTCTTGAAACCGGTGGTCTTATTGATCATCAACACTTGATGTTCTTTCCTAATCTCCACTTCTGCAGTCTTAAGCATTAACAGAAGCTCAGGAAGAGACTTCTTCATGCCCTGCATATTATAGTTCATCACGAAGCTCTTGTAGCTAGGTGGCAGAGATTGGAGAACACGATATATGCCTAAGTCAATGGGAATCGTTATTCCCAAGGACACAAGCTTATCGGTGTACCCAGACATTTTGAGCACATGCTCACTAATGGAGCTGTTCTCCTCCATCATGCAGCTAAAGAACTTTTCAGAAGCATTATAACTCTCTATGGTAGCATGGGTATCAAAAATCATTTTCAATTCTCCCATGGTATCAAAGGCATTGCCATTTTCGAAACGCTTTCGAAGTTCTGGCTCTAGCCCATATAGTATGCCGCAATGAACTAAGTTGTGGTCCTCCTGACGAGTCATATAGACATCCTTTTCCTCGTAAGGGGCATCAGGAGCTGGTGGGGGGCCTAACGGCGCCTCTAGCACATATTGCTTTTGTGTAGCAGTGAGGAGAATCCTCAACTTCATAGCCTAGTTGGTGAAGTTGCTACCATCCGTAGCAAGTTTCTCTTTCTCCATGAACACATTGAAATTAAAAGCAGGTGGTGCCATCTACAACAGAATTTGTAAAGTTTATTTAGACTAAGTTTATGATAGAGTGAGTTCAACTAATCCAAATTACTAATGAACTCCCACTCAAAAACGACATCCATCATGTCCTTTTGGTGATTACATGAACCAAATCCATTACAACAAGTCCGATCATCACGTGAGTTGATGTAGCTTCAAAGGCGAGCATCTATATGGGCATCATATCAACTATATGACTCATGCTTAACCTTTCGGTCCGTGTTCCGAGGTCATGTCTGTACATGCTAGGCTCGCCAAGTAAGAACCTTAGTATTCGCGTGTGTAAAACTGTCTTACACCCATTCCTATGAAAGCGTAGATTCGAGTACACCCGATCATCATGTGATGTCTCGAAACACGATCCACAGAACGGTGCATACTTAAGGAAGAACACATTTTTATCTTGATATCTAAATGAGGGATCATCTTACAATGCTACCAAAAGCGCCAAACTAGCAGTATAAGATGCTAACATCTAATGTGTAAAGTGAGATGATATGGTCCATGCATTTGATCTTTATCATTTGCATCGTGGTATGATCTCTATCATTTCTTTGTGTGTAAGGCCAAGGTCTATGGAACTTCCACGTTGAGTGTGTTGTAAGAGTATCTATCATACATCTACTTACAACAATACCATATCAATACACTAGCCCAACAATGATCTAAACTAGACGCCTCTCATTTATCAATTGCAAGTTTTACGTGGCTTAGGGCTTTCAGAGATAGAACCATTCTCACCTACGAACATGAACCACAACGAGGATAACCAAGTTATTAGCAACTCGTTGTAAATTAGATATTGACTATAGTAGGAGAGACAGACACCCGCCAGCCACTTACGCAAAACTAGTTGCATGTCAGTCGTGGAACCAATCTCATGTACGATGACATGTAAGGTTGGTCCGGGCCGCTTCATCCCACTATGCCACCAATATCCAAAATACATAGAAGATGCAATAACATGATCAGCATTGCCCACATATAAACATATGTGTACTACCCGTGCAAAGCACCTACGCATAGATCAGGCTCTGATACCACTGTTGGGTCCGCAGCATAGAAAACAAAAAAATTTCTATGATGAGAACTACACGCCAAGATCTATCTACTAGGTACAAAGCAACGGGTGGACATACATCCATCGAGAACTTACCCTCGAAGACAACGAGTTTTGTTAACGAGTAGGAACTCGTGGTTGATGTAGTTGTACACTTGACGATCTCAAAATTGTGAGGAAGTCTGTGGGCTCCCCGGATTATTCATCCGAGAAATCACTGTTATGCATACACCCACGTTCCCATGATCAGTGAGCCGTGGAACATAACTGACAGGTACCATTACAACATCCAAAACATAACAAATTACAAGACTTACATAAATGCCACTATGGCTACATCATCACTAGCAGCGGAACATCACCAAGCGCAGAGCCCAATCGTGCCTTAACCTACAGGCAACTGACTGGGAAGACGGCCTAGCTCGATGGACATCACCGTAAACTCCTGAAAATCTGGCCAAATAGCCAGGGACACAGCCGTGAGTACTTTTGAATGTACTCTCAAACCACCAAGGTAAGTGAACAAAGGAAATGCAATTTTGGCAGTGGCGAGATAGCTCTATCTGGGGTTGCTTTTGAAAAGCCTAAACTAACATTGAAGTTATGGCATCTCCATATCTTTGTTGAAAAGGAGTTTTGAAAACCATGCTTCTATTTTGTAAATCCAGATATCTCCATGTCTTCGTTGAAAAAGAGTTTTGAAAATAGTTTTTGTAGTAAAAAACCCTTTTTAAACATCTTCGAACCCTCGGGTCAAAACAAAACTTTTGACTCGGGTTCCCCCGGAACCTTCGTCCACTTCGTACTTGTTTCCCAAACAAGCACAGTTTGGGTGCTCCTAGCCAACACCTTTACAGCCGTCCTTAACCATGGACACGGCTATTCGAATAGGTTATACTCTGCAGAGTTTGAACACTTTACCCACAAGAATCAATACATCCGTCGGGGTACAACCACGGCCCACTACCACAGTAGATGGGGGTCCGGATAATCAAACCTAACTTTTCGCTTGTCTACACTAGCAAAGGCATGCTTTTCCTCTTGGTTTTGTTCTCCTCGACAACGAGTATGTGGCTCCCAGCCATAGTCCTTCCTTCCGTACATGCGCATACCCAAGCCGCAGCTTGGGGTATACCTTAAATCTGGAGACTCCACTTCCTTCCGTACTACCTAAGTCATACCGTCTGCGGGAGACCCAATTGTTGCACGGGCCTCCTGCCAGTTCAGTCTCACTCTTGCCGAAGCAAGCGACAGGCTTCAGATCATTGATCTGGTGGTGCCTGCCTGGAATTCCAGGGATTTCTCCCTATAAGCATTGTAGAAGTGCCTCGGCTAATGCGGACAAACTACGAGTTAAGCCCCAGCAACCTGGGGTAACGTGGTTGCATGGATAAAATTGTTCCAGTAAAGGCGTAGAACATCCCATCATCTTCTCATTTCTCCTCATCACCATTTCTTTTGTTAAAACTTCCACTGGGAACGATGCCTCTTCCCAGGGTTTTACAAAGCCGTTTTGAAACCTTTGTAGTGGGGAAAATCCCAAAATAGTTTATTTTCTCAAAACCGGGGTTTCCAAGGAGGTAGGATGCTAACCATCGTACTCTCGGTCTAAAGGGGATAACATGATAGGTTCATAGGGGTGGTGCCGTGAAGGACACGAAGTCATAACTTGGAGGAGCCAAGTTACTAGCGCAGTATTTCTAAAACAAGACATGCAGGTAGAATATGCAATTTATAAAGAAGATATAAAACAGGTAAAGAGAATAGGACATATATCAGAGTTCAGGAATGGTGGCTTGCCTGTGCTCAACAATAAGTCCCTGGACTTCTTCAGATGACCAAGAATACCCAAATATATAATAATAAGAAGTCCCTTTCTTCTCATAGATAGACACTCACACTATCGTCGTCATTGGGTACACATGCAAGCAGACAATATCACAATCAATACAAGGCATGCAAGCATCAAATCATACAGCAAGCAAACATACTTAATACTACTAGACTTGGGAGGGTGTTGGAGGAGTGGGATCCAAATGGTGGAATTTACAAGATTGCCACTAGGGTGTTTTCTCTTGGAAGATAGTTGTGTAGGATAGATACAAGGGACTTGGATTAGGGATCTGTGGTCAGTAGGTTATCAATGTGCAAAAGTGATATCCTCAGATAGGTCCGGTCAAGAAAAAACCATCACAAGTCGTTTCACTTGATTATCACTTTTCTAGATTTGGTTAGGCTTTTTATAGTGGGTTAAACTCTAGTTTGAGGAAATAATTCACCAGAAAAGTTTGGACCTCCAAAAATTATTTCCTTGGATGGTTTGGTAGTACTTGCTGTACTTAACCACCTAGAGTTGGAATCAAGTCAAAATAATTAACAGAAGGCCCTCAGGAAATTCCCAAAGACAGTTATGTATGAGTCTTCTTATTTTTACCAGATTAAATCTACCGAATCTATTGAGTTGGTTCCAATGGAACGTGATAGGTATGTCCAATATCTTTCTGTAGAAATTGGATTCACCCTTTTGGGAGTTGCCAAACTCCTAGAGTGATTTAATTAGTGAAAATACCCATCACACAGGTATTTAAATCACTAAAATTCATCCAGAGCTCAATAAATTATGAACTGCTGGGATTGGGCAGATACTGATCCTAGGAGGTACTGGGAGGTGGAATCAGGTCATTACCACATTTGGTTAGATCTGGGGAATTTATCTAAGACAGAAAGTTGCTCTTTTGTAATTTTTCCTAAAGGCAGAATACAATTCACCTTGGGATGAGACCTATGCTGGATGATAGGTATTGCAAATACCTTCCAGTAGGCCTTTGGTTCAGCACCAAAGGAGTTGTGGAATTCTCCATGGAAATTAATTAGGGTTCTAGATACATTTTAGCATAATAAATCACAATGGTTAATGGGATTTAATTTGGGCTTGACGATTGCCTCTGCATGTTTGATAAAACATCAGAGTACTACCAAAAATTTGGATCTAGGCATTTGAAGTTCATTTACTATTTTAGTTGGATTTAATCTTAGCAAATGCTTTTCTAGAATAAAGATCTGCTAAAATAAAATGGAAAGGAGGTGCAGCGGGCCAGATCTGGGGAGCTACTGGGCTGCTGGGGAGGATTCGGCCCACGGAGGGGCAGTGTGACGCGCGGGAGGGGGTGGTTCGAACCTGACTGGCGGGGCGCGCCAGTCAGCGGTGGAGAGCGCCGAAGCTGTATCGGCCAGGTCTGGTCGTCCGCTTAAGTGACGATGGACGGCGCAGCGTCGTCGTCTATGCGAATAGAATGCTGGCAACGAAACCCTAGGCAGTGGCGCTGGCAAGGGCAGGGTGCTCACTAGAGGGCTCGGGGAAGGTCGGGGATGGTGCAGGACGACGCGGTCGACGATGACGAGCAGATCGGTGGGCGGCACGAGGAGGGTTGACGCAGGGAAGTAGCTCGCGCGACAGCGGCCGAGGATGATCTCATCGGTGCTCGACGTCGACGGTAGAGGAGAGGGTCCTGGGCAAAAAGAAGAGCACCGTTAAATGCAGGAGAGCAAGGGGATCTTGTGGGCTGACATGCAGAAGGAATGGGGGAGGGAGGAGAGAGCCTTGCTCGATTTTTGGGAGGATCCGAAGCTTCTCCCTCCTCTTCTCTCGGGCAGCATAGAGCAGGGAAGGGGTATGGTGCTCTGGGAGGTAAGTGAGACTGAGAGGGGGCAAATGAGGGCAGGGAGCTGGCTGGGGGAGGGTTGCTGGCCTTTATACCATGGGGGAGGACTAGAGGGGGTAAATTACCATTTAGGACAAGGGGGAGAGCAATGCTAGCCAGTGATTGGTCCAGGGTGAGGTGGAGAGGGGTAGGATGGTAATTGGGTTGTGCTGGAACAGAGAGACGGGGTGGCATCAGTGGTAAATAATGGGGGACAAGTTTGTAGGAATTGGGGCTATTTCTCTTTCTTTTTGTTATGTTAAAGGCAATTAGGGATTTGCTGGGGGTGGAGCTTGCAATGGTGGTCGACCAAGGATGTGTCTGATGCTAAGGGGGTACATTGAGTAAGATTGAAGGGAATTTGGAAGTGAATTGAGGAATGGATTTGCTTAGTTAGCCATTTTGATCCAATAGATGGTTGTGAAGGAAGTCCAAATTCTTGCATTGGACCAGAGGAGAGAATGGTACTGGTGATTAGAGGAGCTAAAGGTAGACTTATAGGATATATTTGAGATTTTTCAGAGGAGTTTTAGTCCTCCTAAATCCAATTACTCAAAAAGGACAGAAATGATTTCTTGGTGATCATTTGATAAATTTCCATTGGGCCAGGTTCGATTTTGGTGTGGAAGGGTCCCAAATGTGAATACACACTTAGGGGAATTTTCCCAAGATTTATTGGGGATTAAAAGTATTTAAAACAATTATTATTCCAATTCAGCCATTTAAGAAAATGGGCAAAAGAAATAATAAAGCTTCTCAAAAATATTTATTTTTGAGGTGGAAAGATAGGGTTTGATATGTGGAACTCAAAGGAGCCACAAGTTGGGGAAGTGGTTTGGTAAAAACCAAACTTTCCTTTATGGAGGGAGTTTTGGAGATTTTGACTATTTAAGTAATTAAATAGTTTTGGGATCACAATAATTATGGATAATTATTGATAAATATGGGTGATCAAGGTAGAGGAGATAGAAAAGGTGTAGCAAGCATTTGAAACCTTGAGGAATGAAATTCCAACTTGAAAAGGATGGAAAACCAAGAGTTGATGATCTAGGGTGCTGTTATTTTTATACCACCAAAACATGCTTGCATCTTGGAGCTGAGAGCTCACCTTGGTGCAAGGGATAGATGGATAGGTATACCAGGTCATATAGATGGTCATGGCAGAAAGAGTTTGAATTAATAGTATTTGAGGTGATCTAGAAGTGATGGCAAACTTTGTTGAATATAAGGCTGCCATGCAGAAAGTGCCATGAAGCCTTCTAAACCAAGTGGGTTTAATCAGCATAGAGATCCACTTGGGGCAAGTGAAGTAGGTTGTGATAGACATCAAGGAGTAGAACACAACCATAGAGATAGTTGGTCCATAGGAGGTTGTATGAGGTTGTGAGCTTCTACCAAAGTAGGCATGATATCTAGTTTTGCAGGAAATGTTATTTTCTTGTCTGCAAAACCATCAGGGACAAGTGGGTTGGAAGAGGATCTAACCAGGGGACATTGTGGGCCTTGGTAGTCCTTATGATGTTTAACAAGATGGTTCAAGTGCATTTCTAAAAATGCACATTGTTTGAGAAAAGGAGGCATTCAAAAAGGTGATGTTGAAATTGTTTCCATAGCCAAATTTGGCAGTTTTGAGGATTTTGACTAGAGTATGAGAGGGAATGTTCTTGGAGGAGTGGCAAGGTATCAGATCTTTAAGAAGTGGGTGATAGGGAAGTGTAGAGTGAGTATAAGAGATCATTGCTTGATGTTGGTCTTCAAGGAGTTGAGAACATCTAGAATGGAAATCTTCAGAATAGATCTGGTTGAGGGTTTTAGATGATCACCTAGTGGCTAGGGATCATAGCAAGGTTTGTATTCTTTCTTAGGGATTGATGATTGGGAAACATCTAGGTCCTAGTGATGAGCTCCTAGAGTGGCTAATACTACTTCCTAAGCAATCAAGTCAAGCAGCAGATCAAAGCAACTCATCAGACAACAGATCAAGGCAACTCATCTTATACTAAGCATAACCACTAAAGGGGTTACCATCAAGCCTATCTTGGGGTAAGGTTGGGGCATTTTGAATAGGTTGAGTTTTGAAAGAGATGAGGGTTCTTGGTATCTCTACCAAGACTAGAATTCAAATGCTTTTGGAAAGGGGTTTTGGGAACACTAGAGATAAGATTAGTTGAGTGTTCTATCTTGAAAACATAAGGAGATTGTATTATATATCTCTTCATAGTTTTGTTAATAGAAGCTACCAAAATATTTTTGGTTACATAGGCATCTTGGCTCCTATTTTGAAATGCCAGAATGTTTGAGAATATGTAAAGTAAGCCAAGATAGTTTTGGTAAATAGCTTTTGCCAACTAAGGTTGAGGTAAGGAGTATCCTAAGATACACATCATAAGCACAAGTGCAGACAAACAACAAGCAAGCACCGCACTAAAACACAAGAAAAAGTTTTTGTTCCCCCTGGTTTTTGTATTCTGGACAACAAATCAGGATTGCTGAAATTGGGATGTTACAGACCTTTCCCCCTTAAAAGAATCTCGTCCCGAGATTCCGGAGAGTAAGGTTAGGGGATTTGTCTCGGAGTTAGTACTATGTGTTTCTTGCGGGCTAACTTGTCGACCTTGTCTTCGAACAGAAACATCTTGACAGCGAGGTTGAACTCCAATCTTCTTGAAACTCGGGGGTCGAGCTGGTTTCAACCATAGTTGTTGGGGAGGGATTCTACTCCTGTAGGGGTCTACGGTGCTTCTCTGAAGTAGATTATTGTATCCAAGTCTGTGTCCAGTCTGTGCTCTTGAGATCTGTGTCTTCGGGTCTCACGGTCGGGCAGAGAGGTTATCTATTTTGTGGGAAAGATGCAGTCTTCCCCCTTAGGATTTGACTTGGGTAGGTCGGAGAGTTAGCAATAGGGAACTTTCTTAGGAGGATTACAAGAGAGGGTTCTTAGGGTGGTGGACATCGACTTAAAAGAGAGTATCAACATAGGTGTCGTTCCAGGGGGACATGGACTAGTTTACTACAAGCTACACTCGTCGACTTTCGGGAAGTCTTGGAGTGGGTGAAAGGGCTTCTCTCTATCTTTACTTTCAAGGGGCGCTGTCACCTAGGAAGGCGCGGGGACATCTTCAGTCTTGAGCTGCGTGGCAGCGAGCGGTAGGGTGACCATCTTTTCTGAGGGAGGGGACCTTGGATGTCTTCGAGCTTCTCTGCCGAGGAAGTCTTGGCGGATTTTCTCTCAGGGCATTCTCTCTTGAAGTGACCGGGTAGTCCGCACGTGAAGCAGGGGTTCCTCTTTCGTCATGGCTGAGTTGACGACTCTTCTAGGCTGACATCAGGAGGTTGGCGGGCCTTGCTAAAGAGGGGAAAAATTGGGCATTGGAGGGGGACATGGTCTTGACCTTTGCAGAGGAAAAAAGTGATAAGTCGAGTTGGGCAAGCTTTGGGCGAATGGGGTTCTCCACAGTTGGGGCAGTTATCGGAACATCTGCTGGCTAGGTGCCCTTCGTCTCCACAGTGGCTGCATGCCTTCTTCGAGTTTCCGGTCTTCATGGCCATCCTGGGGAAGGTCTTATGGGTGGCAGACGATGCGGGTTGGGTCGGATGCAACGACTTGAGTAAAACACGCAAGAAAGGACCAATTCAAACAAGCATAGCAATCAAAGAAGTCATTACATACCAACCAAATCCGCACCCGAGGGTGCTAATTGTGCTTAGGCATTACAAAACGCGTTCAGGGACGATACAAGACTCTACCCTATTACTAGTTGGACGAGTGTCGCAAGGTGGGTGATCACTCGAAGGGTGCATCTGCAGAGTCTTGGATAGCATCGGGGTCTCCAACTACTACAGGTCCTCTGGGGTTTGCGGGATATTCAGCTCGTCTTTGGTGAAGGTGAGAGTCGTGCCTTCCCATGGTGCAGTGTTGGAGGTTGACTCGGTCGGCACGGGTGACTGGACGATAGGGTGGTACTCATTGAGGAAGGAGAGTTCGTCGTCAGTCCTGGGATTCTCGTCTTCAGGGGTTGGAGGTACTTCAGTGATCAGCTTCCTCGCTAAGCGGGCATTGGTGGCCTGAAGAATTCTTTCACGCTTCCGGAGGAGGTTGAAATCCATCTTCAGAAGCAGATTCTCGCGTCTGGCCTTGTCAAGGTCTTCCTGGGAGCGTTGGAGTAGGTATTCCATATTCTCTAGCTAATTCCCAATGCAGCAGGTGAGGAAAGATTCAGTGCGGAGTCCATCTTCGTCTCGCTTCCCAAACAAGTGGTAGGGAGTATCTTTCAACTCATCTTCATAGATCTTGCAAATGCGCGCCATGATCTCCTGTATGGCTTGCACCACGACATCTACCCAGTTGTTGTCGAGGAAAGTGAAGATTGTGGGCGTTGTGTCCTCATCAGGGGAAGGAATAACAGCCTTGATGACCCATTGCATCACATTGGTGTTACTACGAGGAAGTTCTGTTCCTTCAATAGTTGGCGGGGGTCTCTTGACTAACTTCAGTAGGTTGTGAAGCTGCCCTTCAAAGGGCCAAAAACTTTCTCCAACTACGATGCGCTCTGAGCGGAAGGAGGCAATCTACAGCAGATTTGTGAGATGGGGTTGGGTTAGTGACAGTGTGCAGGGTTTTAAGCTTATGAACTCATATTAATTCAAGTAGGTTTTCAAAATCAGAGGGGGAAAAGACATAAGCACTTTTGCAAATAGTCATCTTTTCTCCCTTGTCTTTTAGAAAATAAGTTTGTCGTTTCCCTGTCTAACGTCCATGCTAACTAAGGTCTCCTACAATCAGGATGGCTCTGATACCAAGTCTGTGGGCTCCCCGGATTATTCATCTGAGAAATCCCTGTTATGCATACATCCACATTCCCATGATCAGTGAGCCATCGAACATAACCGACAGGTACCATTACAACATCCGAAACATAACGAATTACAAGACTTACATAAATGCCACTATGGCTACATCATCACTAGCAGCGGAACATCACCAAGCGCAGAGCCCAATCGTGCCTCAACCTATAGGCAGCTGACTGGGAAGACGACCTAGCTCGATGGACGTAACCGTAAACTCCGGAAAATCTGGCCAAGTAAATAGCCAGGGACACATCCGTGAGTACTTTTGAATGTACTCGCAAACCACCAAGGTAAGTGAACAAAGGAAATGCAATTTTGGCTATGGCGAGATAGCTCTATCTGGGGTTGCTTTTGAAAAGCCTAAACTAACATTGAAGTTATGGCATCTCCATATCTTTGTTGAAAAAGAGTTTTGAAAACCATGCTTCTGTTTTGTAAATCCAGACATCTCCATGTCTTTGTTGAAAAAGAGTTTTGAAAATAGTTTTTGTAGTAAAAAAACCCTTTTTAAACATCTTCGACCCCTCGGGTCAAAAAAAACTTTCGACTCGGGTTCCCCCGGAACCTTCGTCCACTTCGTACTTGTTTCCCAAACAAGCACAGTTTGGGTACTCCTAGCCAACATCTTTACAACCGTCCTTGACCGTGGACACGGCTATTCGAATAGGTTATACTCTGCAGAGTTTGCACACTTTACCCACAAGAATCAATACATCCGCCGGGATACAACCACGGCCCACTACCACGGTAGATGGGGGTCCGGATAATCAAACCTAACTTTTTGCTTGTCTACACTAGCAAAGGCATGCTTTTCCTCTTGGGTTTGTTCTCCCCGGCAATGAGTATGTGGCTCCCAGCCATAGTCCTTCCTTCTATACATGCGCATACCCAAGCCGCAGCTTGGCGTATACCTTAAATCTGGAGACTCCACTTTGTTCCGTACTACCTAAGTCATACCGTCCGTGGGAAACCCAATTGTTGCACCGGCCTCTTGCCAGTTCAGGCTCACTCTTGCCGAAGCAAGCGACAGGCTTTGGATCCTTGATCTGGTGGCGCCTGCCCAGAATTCCAGGGATTTCTCCCTATAAGCATGGTAGAAGTGCCTCGGCTAATGCGGACAAACTACGAGTTAAGCCCCAGCAACCTAGGGTAATGTGGTTGCGCGGATAAAATTGTTCCAGTAAAGGCGTAGAACATCCCATCATCTTCTCGTTTCTCCTCATCACCATTTCTTTTGTTAAAACTCCCACTAGGAACGATGCCTCTTCCCAGGGTTTTACAAAGCCATTTTGAAACCTTTGTAGTGGGGAAAAATCCCAAAACAGTTTATTTTCTCAAAACCGGGGTTTCCAAGGAGGTAGGATTCTAACCATCATACTCTCGGTCTAAAGGGGATAAAATGATAGGTTCATAGGGGTGGTGCTGTGAAGGACATGAAGTCATAACTTGTAGGAGCCAAGTTACTAGCGCAGTATTTCTAAAACAAGACATGCAGGTAGAATATGCAATTTATAAAGAAGATATAAAACAGGTAAAAGGGAATTGGACATATACCAGAGTTCAGGAAAGGTGGCTTACCTGTGCTCAGCAATAAGTCCCTTGACTTCTTCAGATGACCAAGAATACCCAAATATATAATAATAAGAAGTCCCTTTCTTCTAGTCGATAGACACTCACACAATCGTCATCATTGGGTACACATGCAAGCAGACAATATCACAATCAATACAAGGCATGCAAGGATCAAATCATACAGCAAGCAAACATACTTAATACTACTAGACTTGGGAGGGTGGTTGAGGAGTGGGATCCAAATGGTGGAATTTACAAGATTGCCACTAGGGTGTTTTCTCTTAGAAGATAGTTGTCTAGGATAGATACAAGGGACTTGGATTAGGGATCTGTGGTCAGTAGGTTATCAATGTGCAAAAGTGATATCCTCAGATAGGTCTGGTCAAGACAAAACCATCACAAGTGGTTTCACTTGATTATCACTTTTCTAGATTTGGTTAGGATTTTTATAGTGGGTTAAACTCTAGTTTGAGGAAATAATTCACCAGAAACGTTTGGAGATCCAAAAATTATTTCCTTGGATGGTTTGGTAGTACTTGATGTTCTTAACCACCTAGAGTTGGAATCAAGTCAAAATAATTAACAGAAGGCCCTTAGGAAATTCCCAAAGACAGTTTTGTATGAGTCTTCTTATTTTTACCAGATTAAATCTACCGATTCTATTGAGTTGGTTCCAAGGGTAGGTGATAGGTATATCCAATACCTTTCTGTAGAAATTGGATTCACCCTTTTGGGAGTTACCAAACTCCTAGAGTGATTTAATTAGTGAAAATACCCATCACACAGGTATTTAAATCACTAAAATTCATCCAGAGCTTAATAAATTATGAACTGCTGGGATTGGGCAGATACTGATCCTCGGAGGTACTGGGATTTGGAATCAGGTCATTACCACATTTTTTTAGACCTCGGGAATTTTCTAAGACGGAAAGTTGCTGTTTTTGTTATTTTTCCTAAAGGCAGAATACAATTCACCTTAGGATGAGACCTATGACGTATGATAGGTACTTCAAATACCTTCCAGTAGGCCTTTGGTTCATCACCAAAGTAGTTATGGAACTCTCTGCGCAAATTAATTAGGGTTCCAGATACATTTTAGCATAATAAATCACAGTGGTTAATGGGATTTAATTTGGGCTTGAGGATTGCCTCTGCATGTTTGAGAAAACATCAGAGTACTACCAAAAATTTGGATCTAGGCATTTGGAGTTAATTTACTATTTTAGTTGGATTTAATCTTAGCAAAAGCTTTTCTGGAATAAAGATCTGCTAAAAGAAAAAGAAAAGGAGGTGCAGCGGGCCGGATCTAGGGAGCTACTAGGCTGCTGGGGAGGATTCGGCCCACGGAGGGGCAGCGCGACGCGCTGGAGGGGTTGGTTCGAACCTGACTGGCGGGGCCCGCCAGTCAGCGGTGGAGAGCACCGAAGCGGTATCGGCCAGATCTGGCCGTCTGCTTATGTGACGATGGACAGCGCAGCGTCGTCGTCTACGCGAACAGAACAACGGCGACAAAACCCTAGGCAGCGACGCCGGCAAGGGCAGGGTGCTCACCAGAGGGCTTGGGGAAGGTCAGGGATGGTGCAGGACGACGCGGTCGACGACGGCGAGCAGATCGGTGGGCGGCATGAGGAGGGTTGACACCGGAAAGTAGCTCGCGAGACGGCAGCCGAGGATGATCTCGTCGGTGCTCGACGGTGATGGCGGAGTAGAGGGTCCTGCGCAAAAAGAAGAGCACTGTTAGATGCAGGAGAGCAAGGGGATCTTGTGGGCTGACATGCAGAAGGAATGGGGGAGGGAGTAGAGAGCCTTGCTCGATTTTTGGGAGGAGCCGAAGCTTCTCCCTCCTCTTCTCTCAGGCAGCACAGAGCAGGGAAGGGGGTGTGGTGCTCTGGGGAGGTAAGTGAGAGTGAGAGGGGGCAAATGAGGGCAGGGAGCTGGCTGGGGGAGGGTTGCTGGCCTTTATACCATGGGGGAGGACTAGAGGGGGTAAATTACCATTTAGGACAAGGGGGAGAGCAATGCTGGCCAGTGATTGGTCCAGGGTGAGGTGGAGAGGGGTAGGATGGTAATTGGGTCATGCTGGACCAGAGAGAGGGGGTGGCATCAGTGGTAAATAATGGGGGACAAGTTTGTAGGAATTGGGGCTATTTCTCTTTCTTTCTATTATGTTAAAGGCAGTTGGGGATTTGTTGGGGGTGGAGCTTGCAATGGTGGTTGACCAAGGATGTGTTTGATGCTAAGGGGGTACATTGAGCAAGATTGAAGGGAATTTGGAAGTGAATTGAGGAATGGATTTGCTTAGTTAGCCATTTTGATCCAATACATGGTTGTGAAGGAAGTCCAAATTCTTGCATTCGAACAGAGGAGAGAATGGTACTGGTGAGTAGAGGAGCTAAAGGTAGACTTATAGGATATATTTGAGATTTTTCAGAGGAGTTTTAGTCCTCCTAAATCCAATTACTCAAAAATGACAGAAATGATTTCTTGGTGATCATTTGATAAATTTCCATTGGGCAAGGTTGTATTTTGGTGTGGAAGGGTCCCAAATGTGAATACACACTTAGGGGAATTTTCCCAAGATTTATTGGGGACTAAAAGTATTTAAAACAATTATTATTCCAATTCATCCATTTAAGAAAATGGGCAAAAGAAATAATAAAGCTTCTCAAAAATATTTATTTTTGAGGTGGAAAGATAGGGTTTGATATGCGGAACTCAAAGGAGCCACAAGTTGGGGAAGTGGTTTGGTAAAAACCAAACTTTCCTTTATGGAGGGAGTTTTGGAGATTTTGACTATTTAAGTAATTAAATAGTTTTGGGATCACAATAATTATGGATAATTATTGATAAATATTGGTGATCTAGGTAGAGGAGATAGACAAGGTGTAGCAAGCATTTGCAACCTTTAGGAATGAAATTCCAACTTGAAAAGGATGGAAAACCAAGAGTTGATGATCTAGGGTGGTGTTATTTTTATACCACCAAAACATGCTTGCATCTTGGAGCTGAGAGCTCACCTTGGTGCAAGGGATAGATGGATAGGTATACCAGGTCATATATATGGTCATGGCAGAAAGATTTTGAATTAATAGTATTTGAGGTGATCTAGAAGTGATGGCAAACTTTGTTGAAAATAAGGCTGCCATGTAGAAAGTGCCATGAAGACTTCTAAACCAAGTGGGTTTAATCAGCACAGAGATCTACTTGAGGCAAGTGAACTAGGTTTTTATAGACATCAAGTAGTATAACACAACCATGCAGAGATTTGGTCCATACGATGTTGTATGAGGGTGTGAGCTTCTACCAAAGTAGGCATGATATCTAGTTTTGCAGGATATGTTATTTTCTTGTCTGCAAAACCATCGGGGACAAGGGGGTTGGAGGAGGATCTAACCAGGGGCCAATGTGGGCCTTGCTAGTCCTTAGAATTTTTAACAAGATGGTTCAAGTGCATTTCCAAAAATTCACATGGTTTGAGAAAAGGAGGCATTCAAAAAGGTGATGCTGAAACTGTTTCCATACTTAGCCAAATTTGGCAGTTTTGAGGATTTTGACTAGAGTATGAGAGGGAATGTTCTTGGAGGAGTTGCAAGGTATCAGAGCTTTAAAAATGTGGGTGATAGGGAAGTGTAGAGTGAGTATAAGAGATCCTTGCTTGATGTTGGTCTTCAAGGACTTGAGAACATCTAGAATGGAAATCTTCAGAATAGATCTTGTTGAGGGTTTTAGATGATCACCTAGTGGCTAGGGATCATAGCAAGGTTTGTATTCTTGCTTAGGGATTGATGATTTGGAAACATCTAGGTCCTAGTGATGAGCTCCTAGAGTGGCTCATACTACTTCCTAAGCAATCAAGTCAAGCAGCAGATCAAAGCAACTCATCAGACAGCAGATCAAGGCAACTCATCTTATACTAAGCATAACCACTAAAGGGGTTACCATCAAGCCTAGCTTGGGGTAAGGTTGGGGCATTTTGAAGAGGTTGAGTTTTGAAAGAGATGAGGGTTCTTGGTATCTCTACCAAGACTAGAATTCAAATGCTTTTGGAAAGGGGTTTTGGGAACACTATAGATAAGATTAGTTGAGTGTTCTATCTTGAAAACATAAGGAGATTGTATTATATATCTCTCCATAGTTTTGTTAATAGAAGCTACCAAAATAGTTTTGGTTACATAGGCATCTTGGCTCCTGTTTTGAAATGTCAAAACGTTTGAGAATATGTAAAGTAAGCCAAGATAGTTTTGGTAAATAGCTTTTGCCAACTGAGGTTGAGGTAAGGAGTATCCTAAGATACACATCATAAGCACAAGTGCAGACAAACAACAAGCAAGCACTGCACTAAAACACAAGAATTTTTTTTTGTTCCCACTGATTTTTGTATTCTGGACAACAAATCAGGATTGCTGAAATTGGGATGTTACAAAGTCCGGGCGCCGCAACTCAGCAGCGCATCCGTACTCGCACACACGTTCAAGCCACCAAACAACCTCCACCTCCTCGCTCCAGTGATCCAGCGGAAGAAGCAACTCCGTCCAGATGAAATGCCACTGGGAACATGTATCTCGCTAATCCGAGACCATGGGGGAGTAGTTCTAGAGGGTGAGAGAGATCCTTCACAAGGAGGTGTGAGGAAGGAGGGAGAGGGTGGCCTTTTATAGGAGGAGGGGGCGCTCCTCCCCATGGCCGGCGCCTCAAGGGGTTGCCCCTTCACCCCCTCCATTCATGTGGTGGTAACCCCTCCACATTAAAATGCCTCTTCACATTCCCTTTTAAAGTCCCCACTTTAAATGCATTAAAATTCTCTAAGTTTAATGCTCTCTCATTTGATAAAACTATTTTATTAAATTTATTCAGAATTTTGTTAATTACTTTAATTAACAAACATTCACATATAACCCCTTGCAATATTTCAATATCACATGCAGAACCACTTTCTGCAATTTCACCCGAAACAATTTCCGGTTTCTATCGAAACAATTCCTGCGCTTTGCAATTCTTTCATCTGAAATAGATGTGCTCCAAAATGGTGTCCAGTAACTCTTAAGTGTGTCACCCTACAGTTCGTGAATAATGCAGACATGATTGAGACTCCTCTCAGATCAATAATCAGAAGAGGGAACTGGAGATCCATACTGACTCCTGCATATTCAATGATGACTTCTGTGATCGTGAGAACCTTCAACGCTTGTAATTTAATCCCTTTGTCTCTTGATATAATACATGTCCGAGATTTGAAATACCTAGTTTGATCTCGTTACTGACATGCACTCTTTTCTCGTTCCCATGATATAACATTCTAGTGATCACATCACTTGCTTGCAAGCTATCTCAATGTGATATCACCGAGAGGGCCCAGAGTATATCTATCCGTCATCAGGATTGACTAATTCCACTCTTTATCCATGAGCCTCAACATAACACCTTCATAGCACTTAACCCATCTTTATAGTCACCTTGTTACGGTGTGACGTTTGATGTTATCAAGATACTCTTCAGGTGTTAGCAATTAACATGATCTCATGGTCTAAGGATAAAGATTACTTTGTATGATGTTATAGCAATATAAACATAATGACTTGATCATAATGCTATACTTCGGATGAATGTTCATCACATCATTTAATAAATGTTGTGACCTTGTTATTAACAACATCCAATGTCCATGATCAGGAAACCTTGATCATCTTGTTAATCAACAAGCTAGTCTATAAGAGAGGCATAACTAGGAACCCTTTTTGTTTATTAAACACACATGTATTGATGTTTCCGATCAATACAATTCTAGCATGCAAAAAAAACATCTATCATATATAAGGAATACATAATAACAACTTTATTATTGCCTCTCAAGGCATATTTCCTTCAGATCATCCTTGCACTAAGATCCCCGCCGCGCCGCCCTGGAGAAGAGGATAAAACCTGCGCCGATGCCTCTGGTCATCCTTATCCTCCTCTGATCTCTCTCCCAACCTCCCTGATCCATTTTTCTTTCTCAGGCCGAACCCTAGCTCACTAGCCGTCGTGCCGCCCCGCCATCTCCGGCCACCCCAAGCTCTGCTGGCCGCATTATGAGCTTCCCCTTTTCGCCCCCTTCCTCCTCGCTGAAGGAATCGAGCGGAGAAGCCCCCAATTGCCTCAATCGAGCTCTCCTTCTACCGCCAGTCTCCGCCGTTCACCTTTCATGGCGGCCACCACAGACCTCCTCTAGCCTCAACGTCACGCTTGATAGAAGTAGGGTGAGCATCTGGTGCTAACGCAACCTTTCTCTCCCTCCTCTTGTCCCGTGTCATCGTCACGTTGAGCAACTGCAGGGGCCGTCGCCGCCTGCCGATGAGGGTGCCGCTCTAGCGACCAATAAGAGGCGGCGCCACCTCTAGTCGGTCAGCCTCGTGCTCCTCTCTCCAACGCGCATACCCGTGCAATCCCGCTTGCTGTATTCCGCTGCCCATGTCACCGTCCTGTGAGCCACCGCCGGCATGACGTCATGCTGACGTCAGAGGCGCGGGTCAGACCCGGTCAAACCCGGGCTGGGTCCCACCCTGCTCGCGTGGCAGCTACTGTGGCAGCAGGCCCCGTCTGTCAGCCTCACTGGCTAGGTAAAGCCTTGGTGAAAAAAATTGTTTCCCAGTTTTGTTAGGTTTCAAATTGGTTTATTAATTACAGAAAATGTTATTAATATTGTAAATTAAATAACTAATTATTTATAAGTTAGAAAAATACAAATAATATATCAAAATGTTCAGAAAAACAAGATCAACACAATAGACATATAATCATGCATTGTTCAACAACTTTCATTACATGTTTAATTAGAATAACATATGAACCCTCACAATTGATTTCAGGGTCTATCCTGCATTAGGGTTTGGACCCTTCGGATCCCGCTTAAATTTTGAAGCATGTTCTTAGGGTTCATTACAATACTAATTAACTTGTCATATAATCATCCTTGCTTGAGCATTGCATCGATGCCATATGTTGATTGTTGTTTCCCCTTTCTTTCCGGTGTTTTCTTCTTCCCGGTAGAATACGATATCAAGATCAAGATCGAAGACCGAGATCAACACCATCGAAGCTTGAAGATCGACGAACAATACTTGATCAACTATAATCAAGTCCATTACAAGATATCTGAAGATCTATATCTGGGTATCAACAAACAAGCCAAGCATAGCCCCACCATTATACAATCCTATGTTTTCGAACGCACTTTAATTCTTGCCATGATGCATACGATTCTACTGTGGTCTTTTATCGATAGATAGAGTATCCTATCTATTGCATTACTCCCTTTAAGCTTATATTACCTGATCAACTACTCCTAGCATAACTAGATTTGGCTTATGTGCACTACTAGAGCTATTATCTGTGTCCTTCCTAGCCATGGTTAGCTGTCAGTGCTGGTTCATCCAGAAGATGTAGCAAATACAGAGAATCTAGTATGATAGGAAAACGAGGTGTACTGATGAGGGAAGATCAATGGTAAAGGTTAAACATGCTTAGGCTTGTATGGGAGGCCATGGTGCGATGTGGTTTTTGTAGTCCCATGCTCGCCACTACTAGGACCCGAGTTCTAGCCTCTTGAACCAAGATGAGTGTACAGCCACACGGGGCCTGGAAAACCTCACGAGTAACTAACTTGCCTAGTAGATTCCATGAGTCACATAGTTCGGGTGTTCCATTCGACATATGCATAGAAAATGTTTTTAAAAGAGGAGGTGAAGGAGGTGCATTCATACAGGTAGGTAAGCATGGCCGGGGTTGCTTGGGGTTGATGGCGCCCCTGGTAAACCAACCTCACCTCACGTCTCTAGGGACCGGCTTCAGGATTTGACCCGTTACGACGGAACCATCCTTAGGGCGTGACTCATGGTCTCGACGAAAGCAAGGTAAAGTTCGTGTCCAACCACCCTCTGATAGCCTTCCAAGGAAGAGGGCTCAACTATAGTGGCATTAAGAGTCGGTTGGTACATGTGGGTAAAGTTGTACACCCCTGCAGGGTTAAATCTTTTCGAACAGCCATGTCCATGGTTATGGATGACTTGGGAATGGACGTGAAGATCATAGAGAACATTAACCTAATTGTAAAACTTGGCAGTTCAATGTGTGCTTACGGATGCTTCCTCATGGGTACGAGGGGGTGATCCTAGTTGTGAGATGAGGATTACTTTGGTGGATATCAAGATGATGATCAATTCTTCGGAGATGTCGCTCTCTTATCCCCGTTTAAAATATTCTGAGTAGACGAGATTCTTCTCACCCTTGTTTTATAAACAAAGATGGCTTTATGCAAAATAACCCCACCAGCCATAAGTCTTGCGGAGTACACCTTGTACTCACCCCTTGATTTGTTGATACTTTTGTAGAAGAGTAAGTGCTCCCTTCAAGACGTGTTTCGTATGACATCTACAATGAGTAGCTTGGGGTTCCCGGCCGGCAGCCTAGAATCTATGTGATATGTGGTGGCCCGATCTTCTCAGCAAGCTCTTATCGATGATATGATGGATGATAGATAATTAGTGCGTAGCTATGATCTCTCCCGCTCGATCCCTAATGCCAGTGCAATAGATCTCGAACCTTGTAGGATATTCACAACACCACACTATTGCGTACGCAACCGTGACCACGATTGGTATTATGCAATCTACTAATTCCGAATGGAACAACAGATCACACTCAATTATAGTTGTAGAATTCGAACACAGGGTAATTCTAGAGGTTCTATGAAAGAAACACCTCCAAAATATTTTAACGTGGTCTAAAACTCTAACTACGGTGCCCCCATCTATATATGAGTTCAGGGGTGCGGACTAAGGGAGGAACCCGAGTTGGTTCCAACCAAACTGGATACAAACCGGCCACAAAGTGGCTCGGACACATGTTCTGCCATGGCAGACTTTCATACAGTTTTCCTGCCGCCACAGCCTGCCATGGTAGAGAACTGGTGTGTTTCTCTGCCACGGAAGAGAACTTGCCCTCTTGGTTGATCTTTGTCTTGAACAGCCTCTTGCGCTTCCTCCCTCTCCTCCCTCACGCATTCTTCATTGATCAACACGCCATGTTCCTTCAGCTCCTCGCACCGTGCTATGCCTTCTTCTCCTAAGTACCTAATCATACAATAATTCAAAGACTTAGGAAGTATAAAATTCTCATCAATTAAAACACCAGGTTCATTAAGAAACAAGTTCACCTATTGTTCTAGTAGCTTAGCACAAGCTCTTGTGATTGGTCCAATCCTTATCTCATTGGATTGATCCTTCTTTGCAATTAGAACATCTTCATTAGAAATGGGGGTAGGTGTAAGTGTAGGGATGTCCTCATCATCTCCCCCTTTTCAAAAGGCGTCGACCTCGACGCTCCAAGGTCTTCTCCAGCATATGGTGACAAATCAGCAACGTTGAAATTGTTGCTAGCACCACCAAATTCCTCAATAGGTATATCAACTGAGTAGGCATTATCATTAATTTTGGCTAGCACTCTGTAATGACCAGCACCACGTGGCTTAACCTTGGACTTGCGAAGTAGTGGAAATCTGTCCTTGCGCAGATGCACCCAAACCATATCTCTAGGCTTGAACAACACTTATGTCCTTTCTTGATTCCTTGCAGCAGCAATGTTCTTGCCTTTCTTCTCAATAGCCTCTCGAGTCTTCTCGTGTATTTTCTTCACATAATCAACACGTTTTGATGCCTCCATATCAACTCTCTCATGTAATGGCAGAGGCAACATATCAAGTGGCGTCAATGGCTTGAAACCATACACCACCTCAAAAGGACAAAGCTGAGTAGTTGAATGCACAACCCTATTGTAAGCAAACTCAACATGTGGCAAACACTCTTCCCACTCCCGCAGATTCTTTTTAATCATGGTCCTTAGCAGTTATGACAATGTTCTATTCACCACCTCCATTTGACCATCTGTTTGGGGATGACATGTAGTACTGAACAGCAGCTTCGTTCCTAGCTTCCCCCATAAGGTCTTCCAAAAGTATCTCATGAACTTCACATCACGGTCAGAAACAATCGTCTTTGGTACTCCATGTAATATCATGATGTCCCTGAAAAACATGTTAGCAACATGCGACGCATCCTCGCTTTTGTGGCAGGCAATAAAATGAGCTATTTTAGAGAACCTATCCACTACCACAAATATATAATCATGACCTATCTGAGTTTTAGGTAGACCTAGCACAAAATCCATACTAATGTCTTCCCATGGAATAGTCAGTGTAGAGAGAGGTGTATACAAACCATGAGGCTTCAGCTTGGATTTCGATTTGTGGCAAGTAATACATCGGCTCACAAATCTGTACACATCACGCCTCATCTTGGGCCAATAAAAGTGATCAGCAAGCATGAGCAACGTCTTCTCACGCCCAAAGTGACCCATCAAACCACCAGTATGTGATTCCTGCACTAAGAACAAATATAACGACGATTCTGGAATACACAGTTTGTTAGCTCGAAACAAATATCCATCATGTATATGATACTTATCCCATGCGTTTCTAAGAGCACAAAAACAATATGGTTCAGCAAAATCATGGTCAGTTGCATAAAGTGCACAAATAGCTTCTAATCCAGGAATTTTAACATCAAGATTGGTTAATAGCATATTCTTCCTAGATAGAGCATCAACAACAACATTCTCTTTTCCCTTCTTATAATTAATGATGTAAGGAAACACTCAATGAACTCAACCCATTTAGCTAATCTTCTATGCAAGTTGGATTGAGCTTTCAAGTATTTCAATGCTTCATGATCAGAATGTATGATGAATTCCTTTGGCCACAAATAATGTTGCCAAACCTCAAGTACTCTAACAAGTGCATACAATTCTTTATCATAGATTGAATAATTCAAATGAGCACTAGTCAAATTCTCAGAAAAATAAGCTATAGGTCGGCCCTCTTGCATCAAAACGCCACCTATGCCTATACCACTAGCATCACATTCAACTTCAAATTGCTTCGAAAAATCAGGTAATGCAAGTAATGGTGCAGAAGTAAGCAAACATTTCAATGTATCAAAAGCAATGTCTTGGGCCGTGCCCCATACAAAAGGAACACATGTCTTTGTCAAATCATTCAAAGGTGCATCAATGGTGCTAAAATCTTTCACAAAGCGCCTATAGAAACCAGCTAATCCGTGGAAACTACGCACTTGACTTACATTTATGGGAGTAGGACAATTCTGAATTGATTCAATTTTAGATTGATCTACCTGTACCCCATTCTTAGATACAACAAAGCCCAGAAATATGACCTTATCTTTTGCAAATGTGACTTCTCAAGATTAGCATATAATTTATTATCACGCAACACTTGCAAAACTTGTCTAACATGAGTGCAATGTTCAGATTCGGTGTGGCTATATATGAGTATATCATCATAGTAAACAACCACAAAACGACCAATAAACTCTCTCAAAACATGATTCATCAAACGCATGAAAGTACTAGGTGCATTAGTAAGACCAAATGGCATGACTAACCACTAATACAAGCCAAATTTAGTTTTGAAAGAAGTTTTCCATTCATCCCCTTCTTTCATCCTAATTTGATGATAACCACTACGCAAGTCAATTTTAGAGAAAACAGCAGCACCACTCAATTCATCTAGCATATCCTCTAAGCGTGGAATAGGATGACGATATCGAATAGTGATGTTATTAATCGCTCTACAATCAACACACATGTGCCATGTACCATCTTTCTTAGGAACCAAAATAACAGGAACATCACAAGGGCTAAGAGAAACACGAATGTACCCTTTAGCCAGCAACACTTGTACTTGCTTCTGAATTTCCTTAGTTTCTTCGGGATTAGTCCTGTAGGGTGCACGGTTGGGAAGTGTGGCGCCAGGAATCAGGCCCACTTGATGTTCTATACCATGCAATGGAGGTAAACCTGCGGGTACAACTTCTGGAAACACATCCCCAAAGTCCTACAAAACGGAAGAGACACCAAGAGAAATAGGGGTCATATCGTTAGAAACCAGTACCTCGCCCTTATACATGAGCACAAGTGGCATGGCTGTAGGATCCTCACGAAATTCTCTCATATCTTCCTTAGTGGTTAATATCAATAAACCAGGCACTCTCTCACTTTTCAGTATATCACTCAATTTAGGCTCAATTACATTAGGAACAACTATCACACAATCTCGCCGAGCTGTAGGCTCTTCCTTCAAATTCACCTCTATCTTCTAGTGAGAATCATTCACAATATCTTGTGGTGTCATTGGCTACATAGTAATCTTCTTCCCTTTAAATTCCAAGTGATATGTATTGGCTCGGCCATTGTGTTGCACATGGCGATCATAAAGCCAAGGCCGACCCAATAGTAGGTGACAAATAGTCATAGGAACCACATCAAAATCAATAGAATCTTTGTATGGCCCTATTTGAAAATTCACACGTACCATATGATTTACCTTCATCTCACCATTGTTGCTCAACCATTGTATGTATTATGGCTTCAGATGAGGTAAGTATGCCAAATGTATCTTGGCACATAGTTCCTTACTTGCAAGATTTCTGCAGCTACCTCCATCAATAATGACCTTGCAAGCCTTGTTAGGTCCAACTAGAGCTTTTGTTTGGAACAAGTTGTAACACTGGCATTCCTCAACCGGTTGCACACTAAGTATACGTGAAGATACAACAATAGTTGGTGCACGCTCAGGATACACATCAGCACCCTCCTCGCCATCATCAACATCATCATCAGAAGCTTCATCTCCACATTCTACTTCGAATTGTTGGTTAATAAACATAACCTTGTTGTTTGGACAATCCTTCTTGTAGTGCCCTCTACCTCCACAAGTATGGCACACCACATCGCGAGTACGCGCAGTAGACATGTTGGAACCCGAGCTACCAGTAGGAGTAGCGGGTTTCCGAGCATTAGAACCACCAAACGAAGGAGTACTTGTTGGTTTGGTCGATGGTGTAAAAGGAGCAGTAGTTGGTGGCGTGACAGTGGAAGGAGTAGGTCTGGCCGAAAATCTGCTGGAGGATAGAAAACGAGCACGTGACTTCGCCTCTTCTGCCAACTGGGATTCGGCCTCTCTAGCATGATGCAATAACTCATTCATGGTCTCATACTTGTGATGATAAACAATGCTCTTGATCGGTAGCTTCAAATTGTTCAAGAATCACTGCATGGTCATCTCAGTGGACTCACGAATTCTAGCACGTTGCATAAGCATCTCCATCTCCATGTAGTACTCATCAAATGTCATGGTACCTTGGTTAAATTGCGTCAACTTATTAAAAACTGATCGCAAGTAGTTGGTTGGTACGAAACGAGCCTTCATGATTTGCTTCATCTAGCACCAATCCATCACAGGAAGTTCATTATCCTCCCTTCTATGCTGCACAATAGCATCCCACCAACGCAAAGCATAACCATCAAATTCAGACGCTGCAAGCTTGATCTTCTTGTCTTCTGGATAGTCAAATAAGTGCCAGAGTTTCTCAATCTTCAACTCCCATGTGAGGTAATCTTCAGGATCAATGGAACCATCAAACCTGGGAATCGAAAACTTTGGCTTGCCCAACCCATCATTAGCAGCTTGGTTGTGAACACGTTGAGCACGCCCAAGAGGAGCAAGCCCACGGCCATGAGCAGGTGCATGTATAGGGGGAATAGCACGTCCCCTGCCAACATGTGGAGCAGCATCCACAGCGCTACCCTCATCAAAATCATCAAAGACATCATCATGTTGAGGTTCTTGCCTTCTATGTATAGCGGCTGTCAAACCCTCAATGGATCGCTGCAAAGTGGTGACATTGACATTGAGTGCAGCCACTTGTGTTTGGATCCCATCAATTGTTCCAACATGCTGATCCAATCTCATATTCATATCCTGGAGACTCTTGTCAATGGCATCTGTCGTGTTAGTAAACACACGTGTCAAGTGGGACTTCAAAGCCTCATATTCACGCCAATTGACAAGCTCCTCATCCTTCTTTTTCTGCAACACAACATCATCATCACTAGAAGACATGATTAGTAGGTTAGTGCAAAAATCAAAATCTGTATGGTGGAAACTCTCACAACTCACTCACAACTGATAAAAAGGACATCTTACCGTTCCAAAGTGAATAGAGATGCTCTACCAAACGAAATCAAAGACTGATGCACTGATGTGATGAAGTGAATATCAAAGGTATAGAGAACGATCGCAGGGCACACAGGGTATTTATGGTGGAGCTATAGGTATGGTATCCTATCTACACCGCAAACAAGTCCTAGTGTTGATCATACGAAAACCCAAGAAACACACACGTGGAGAAAAACGTGCAATGCAACTATGAAGGGTGTTTCACTACTCTTGAGACACTAGCAAAGTTCAAGGTAAACAGGTACAAGATTGCTCAATCTACTGGTGCACAAAGATATCACTAGGCCTCTTGCTCAATTTCTTTTTTCACTATTTTTCTTTTTCTTTTGTATAGCTCTTTTTGCTTTTTCTTTTGCTATATTGCTTTTTCTTTTTTTTTTGATTTTATAGACCACACACGGCCAATTACAAAGTACAGCACCAAAATCCTAAGAGCAGCTTGTAGGAGCGGAAACTAGTCTCAATGGGCGAGTTCCTACACCTATGTAGTAGATTGGATGCGGCTAAGGCTTATGGAAAAGTGCAAATTTGATCAGACTTTGTAATTATGGTGTCGTGGCAGCAAAAATAGCAGAAATCCTGCCGTGGCAGAGCGGCGGCAGAAAAATCGGCGGAAACTGTGCCACGGCGGCAGCGCACGGCAGCGATTTTGTGCCGTGGCAGAGAATTGCGCCGCGGCAGTGCAGCGGCAGGCAGGCGCACGCGCATGGCAGCGAGCCGTGTCATGGCAGGAAACCGAGCCGCGGCAGGAGTAATTCGCTCCTTCCCGTGTCGCGGCAGAATCGGTAAGTTTTTTGTTGATTCCAAACCGATTTGGCCAGGAGAAAAACACAGGGACTCTTCAACCTAGATTGGATCTACTAGAGGCGGCGGAAGAACAAGGTGATGGATTCGACTAGAACAAGAAGAAAACAACGAAAGAAAACTAGATCTAGACTAATTGATGAACACGACCAGCAACTATTACTTGTCTACGATGTAATCTAGGCTATGGCGAATATTTTTGTGGGGCTAGTTTCTATATAGGACGAAAACACTCTGTAATCTATGGATGGATTTTGGATTGCTTACCGAGGCAACGAGGAAATTTGATACCAAGATGATATGGGGTGGCCCGATCTTCTCAGCAAGCTCTTGTCGATGATATGATGGATGATAGATAACTAGTGCGTAGCTATGATCTCTCCCGCTCGATCCCTGATGCTAGTGTACCATATCTCGAACCTTGTAGGATATTCACAACACCACACTCTTGCGCACGCAGCCGTGACCACGAACGGTAGTATGCAATCTACTAATTCCCAATGGAACAATAGATCACACTCAATTATAGTTGTAGAATTCGAACACAGGGTAATTCGAGAGGTTCTATGAAAGAAACAACTCCAAAATATTTTAATGTGGTCTGAAACCCTAACTACGGCGCCTCCATCTATATATGAGTTCAGGGTTGCGGACTAAGGGAGGAACCCGAGTTGGTTCCAACCAAACTAGATACAGACCAGCCACAAAGTGGCTCGGCCACATGTTCTACCGTGGCAGACTTCCACACGATTTTCCTGCTGCGGCAGCCTGCCGTGGCAGTGAACTGGTGTGTTTCTTTGCCGCGGCAGAGAACTTACCCTCTTGGTTGATCTTTTTCTTGAACAGCCTCTTGTGCTTCCTCCCTCTCCTCCCTCACGCATTCTTCATTGATCAACACGGCATGTTCCTTCAGCTCCTCGCTCCATGCTATGCCTTCTTCTCCTAAGTACCTGATCATACAATAATTCAAAGACTTAGGCAGTATAAAATTCTCATCAATTAAAACACCAGGTTCATTAAGAAACAAGTTCACCTGTTGTTCTAGTAGCTTAGCACGAGCTCTTGTTATTGGTCCAATCCTTATCTCATTGGATTGATGCTTTTTTGCAATTGGAACATCTTCATTAGCAATTGGGGTAGGTGTAACTGTAGGGATGTCCTCATCACTATGGGCTGGGACGTCATCGTTATGCTTTAGGCCTCTTAGGCCATTTTTTAAGTTTGCTATACTTAATAGCATAATTTCCCTTCCGTTGTTTGATGTTTGTGGTCAGTGACCTCTGCTTGTAATATTTTGGTTCTTCGCTGAGTTATGAGCTTGCTCTAATAATTTTTGTGTCGCAGGGTTACTGTTGTGTTACCGATTTCTCACTAGATATCCTCGAGGTCTAAGTTAAGCTTATGTCAGGCTAAGGTCTGGATTTGTTTAACCCTGATCCCGGGGGTGTTATAATTTTTGGTATCAGAGAAGTACCGACCATAGGAAAACCTTGCTATTGGTCGATGTTGAGTCTAGTGCTTGTGAAAGCTATTTTAAAGATGAAAAGTATTTATGAAAACACTAGTATGCTTCTTTTGCTCCTCATCTGGTATCGCTCTAACTCTGGGTCATCTTATCTTGTGTTGACTTTGGAAAAGTTTTGATACCTCTTGTAGTCTTTCAAAACTTAGACGCCTTCTTGGCATGTCGTTTCTCAACTAGTTGACCTAGTGTAGAGTTCTTTAGATTTGTGTGTGTTGTGTGATCTTTGTCCCCTTTGCTCTGCTTCATCTGAGAGATTTCTTTCCATCATGATCTCTCTATCCTATGGGCCCACCATATTATATTGTAGGATCCATATTGTTCTGTTCTAGGCTTCGAGGTTTCCTTTCACCTCGTGTGCCTCCCTTTTGTTTGTTTGGGTACTTCAGAAGTTCTTTATTATCTTGGAAGCTACCTCGTGATTACTACCTTGGGGTGTATGTTGTGTCACTCCAATAGTAATTACTTTGTTCTTGGGTTTTAACCCCTGGACTTGAACCGAAGATCCTAGATTGTGTTGGATTCTGTTGTGGTGAATCTTGTACATGAAGCTGATATTTAACCCAAGGTCCATTCCTTTGACCCATGACGCTAATATTTACACATTACCTCAAGATGGCTGGTACTACAATCCTAGCCTTCAAGCTTGTGGTCTTTGTCACGATTGCATTGTGACAATTAAGGACTTCCCCTACCACTAGCTATGGCAGATGTTCTTTAATGGAACCAAATAGATCATGAAAAGAGTGCTCCTCATGAGTCTCGCATCTCTACTTGTGACTCTGCCACACCTACCTTTTATGCATTGGTTCTCGGAAGATTGATAATCTATGCATCCACATCTCGGGATTCTATCATGAGCTTGTTCCTTTTCCCCTTGTTGTTTTCTGACCTTTGTCTACCAGTTGGTAGCCAAGTAGTAATGCGCATTGGTATCTCCCGATGCAAGATACTCTTGTGATCTATCATGACAAACCATTTCGGAATGTCAGGAGAAACAAACTCCAGTACCTCGTCATATCTAGGAGCAGGTTAAAGTGTTGTAATCCGCAGATAAATAGGCATTGATTAGCTTCTATATGTTCTACCTTAGAGTATCACACCCTTTTACACTAAGAGGTCGTACCGAGTTTCATGGCCTTCTTAATGAAGTGATGCTCTCACACATATTTACCCACCCTTCCTCCGAGCTTTCGCGCTCGTGAATGATGCGTGTGCGTAATAATGTGGTCATCTGAAATTCTTAGCAATTATTAATGCTTTGAACTCCAAGGACCTTTGTGTCATTCTTAGCGTGGTTGGTTAACCCTATCACTAAGCGAAGGATGATTGTTCTACCAAGTCCGTTATTCTGGTACACCCTCTTCAGTCAAAGAGTTAGGCTTGTGCCAAAGCTTTGAGACTATGTCTTCTTGCCTTACTGAGCAAGTTTCCTCTCAAAATAAGTGACATATCGGTGGTTCGTGATATTCTAGATGTCTCTCTAAAAGTATCACCATGTTTCCACATGACTGTGTAGTCAAGTTCTCGAGCAAGCAAGTTCTCTGAACTGCTCCTATCTCCAAGGATTCGTACTAGATACCCCTGAACTAGTTGGTTGAGCTTAAACAACAACTTGGAGAGTTGTAAGACGAAAGTTCTATCCGACCTAGTTCATCTTAAAGGGATGTCTAGTTTTGTTCGTGCTGAAGAAAGATAGTATTTCCTTCATGGATATGTTATCTTCCCCCTCCTTTGATTTGATTTGGATTATCATCAAATCAAACTCAGTTCCAAGGACTATATTGATGATGCTGCTCCTTGTGATGTTTCACTTGAGTACATCTTTATGTTCTTCGGTCTGACCAATAGCTTTGACATGTTCACACAACATATGAGTTCATCCAATTGGAGTATCTAGATAAGTTTGTTGTTGAGCCCATCGATAACATCCTTATCTTCTCCAAGCTAGACTAGATTTATATGGAACCTTTGGCATTAATGTTGGAAAACTTTCGAGAACCTTCTTCGGGTCATCTCGAAGAATGTTTTCTGGATGTTAGAAGTAACCTTCTCCGATTCACGTGCAACTATAGAAAGATGTAGTCGTGGATTCAAGTAGAGTTAACTCCATACCTTAACTCGATGAGCAGTTGTCCTTAGACAAGTTGTTAATACATGGGTCTAGCAATCTAGCTCAGTCTATTGGAGCTTAACATTGTAGTTCATCTCTTGAGGATCCAGTAACTTTACCTCTACGGTAAATGTTGCAAGCTTTCTATTCGGACATGCTGAGTCTGAAGTATCATTACACCTAACTAGATCTGAATCTCAAGCAGATATGATGGTTGGTGATTTTCAAGGTTTTGACATGGGTCTCTTTGTAAATCCGGCAAGATTGATGTAATGGTTGACACAACTAGTCGAAAGACCGATTGTCCTATTCTCTTGAATCAGCAGTAACAACCACCCTTCATGAGACATCTTCTATGATTCAATTATAGGATTTGTGCTTATGGTTTCCTTTGTCTCCGAAGTCCGACCTTTACTTGATGTTTGTTTTCTCGAACATTAAGGAGAACATTTAAAGTAGTGTTGTTAAATGTCTCTCGATCGATCCTCCAGACCCCGTTATGTTGGCAAGCACCTTCTTGTGCCAAGTAACTGAAGTCTGAGAATGAAGTTTCTTTTTCCTCGTGTCATCAGGAATCTTTCTACTTATTCATCTGGTGGTGTAAAGTGATATCATGATCTTTGGCAAAGATTTTGATAGACCTGCATGAATAAAAGGTTTCCTTCGATCTCTCTAACATGTTCATAGAGTGATGATGATTTTGGTAAACATTAGTTCCTCTTGTTACATGTTCCCTGTGACTTACGAGTCCTCGCCACAAAACACCTTTCAGTCTTGACCTTCTGTTGAACGAAGAGTGATCCTACTGTATCAAAAGTAGTTCAATGGCTTGGTTATCCGTATCTCTGTATCCTTGGAAGCTCTACTTAAGCCGTCTAGTGGAGTTTCACCTCTCGAAGTTTGTGCTCATGTTCTATCTGTTGTAAGCTTTCCTCTTCGGAAGTTTAAACTCATCTGAAGCTCCATGGTCTCAATCCTTATGAAGACCAGTTATCTAACAACTTGGAACCATCTCCTCTTGTTTCCTCTGTTACCTTGATGTATTTCATGCTTGTCATCGCAGAGTTGTTTCTGAACACTCATTCATGAGAGGATCATGAGATACTCAGTGTGTTGTTAGGTGTGTTTCCCTCTTATCTTTAGAGTGACCATGTTTCCTTCTCTCTCTTCCTACCTTTGGAATCTCGGGTCGATATTCTCATAAGGGGGATAGAGATGTAACACCCCAGTTTTAGTTATTCATATTTAGGGCTTTGTTTGTGCATTCATGAGCATCATCCCATAAAAGTGCATGCAAAAGAAATAAAGCAAAACCCTAAAACCCTAATCCTTCCCCCTCTTTTTGAAATCCATTCAAAAGGGTTTTGAATATTTTGAAAACTACAAAACCAATAGAGCCCAAATTTACTAAAGGGCTCCCTACAGTATTTTATATATTTGTAAGCCTCTGGTATTTTTTTTGAATCACTCAAACCAGATTTGAAATTCAATTACAAAAAGAAAAGTGAGAATATAAAAAGGAAAATGATTTCTGCTAAAAAAATGGAGCCAGATGCCTCAGGTCATGTAGCCTAGCAAGCTTTCCCTCGTCTCTCCCTTTCCTACGGCCCACCTTCGGCCCATGCGTGGCCCAACCAGCCCGGTACCTCTTCGCTCCTCTTCTTGTCGTCTTCCTCAGCGCTGGCCAATCAGCTGGCTGTCGCCGTCGCCACCGTCAATCATCGTTGCGCTAAGATCCCCGCCCTGCCGCCCTAGAGAAGAGGATAAGACCTGCGTCGATGCCTCTGGCCATCCTTATCCTCCTCTGCTCTCTCTCCCAACCTCCCTGTTTCGTTTTTCTTTCTCAGGCCGAACCCTAGCTCGCTAGTCGCCGCACTGCCCCGCCATCCCCGGCCACCCCAAGCTCTGTTGGCCGCATGATGAGCTTCCCCTTTTTGCCCCCTTCCTCCTCGCCGAAGGAATCGAGCGGAGAAGCTCCCAATCACCTCAATCGAGCTCTCCTTCCACCTCCAGTCTGCGCCATTCACCTTCGATGGCGGCCACCACAGACCTCCTCCGGCCTCAACGTCACGCTCGATAGAAGCAGGGTGAGCCTCCGGTGCTAATGCAACCTTTCTCTCCCTTCCTCTTGTCCCGTGTCATCGTCGCGTCGAGCAACTACAGGGGCCGTCGCCGTCCGCCATCGAGGGTGCCGCTCCGGTGACCAATAAGAGGCAGCGCCACCTCTAGTTGGTCCGCCTCGTGCTCCTCTCTCCAACGCGCATACCCATGCAGCCCCGCTTGTTGTATTCCGCCGCCCCTGTCACCATCATGTGAGCCACCACCGGCATGACGTCATGCCGACGTCATGCTGAAGTCAGAGGCAAGGGTCAGACCCGGTCAAACCCGGGCTGGGTTACACCCTGCTCGCATGGCAGCTGATGTGGCAGCAAGCCCCATCTGTCAGCCTCACTGGCTAGGTAAAGCCTCGGTGTAAAAAAGTGTTCCCAGTTTTGTAAGGTTTTAATAAATTGGTTTATTAATTACAGAAAATGTTATTAATATTGTAAATTCAATAACTAATTATTTATAAGTCAAAAAAATACAAATAATATATCAAAATGTTCAGAACAACAAGATATACACAATAGACTTATAATCATGCATTGTTCAACAACTTTCATTACATGTTTAATTAGAATAACATATGAACCCTCGCAATTGATTTTGGAGTCTATCCTGCATTAGGATTTGGACCCTTTGGATCCCGCTTAAATGTGAAGCATGTTCTTAGGGTTCATTACAATACTAATTAACTTGTCATATCATCATCCTTGCTTGAGCATTGCATCAATGACATTGGTGTTTGCTTCTTCCCGATAGAATATGATATCAAGATTGAGATCGAAGACCGAGATCAACACCATCGAAGCTTGAAGATCGATGAACAATTCTTGATAAACTATAATCAAGTCCATTACAAGATATCCGAAGATCTATATCTGGGTATCAACAAACAAGGCAAGCATAGCCCCACCATTATACAATCCTATGTTTTTGAAAGCACTTTAATTCTTGCCATGATGCATACGATTCTACTGTGGTCTTTTATCGATAGATAGAGTATCCTATCTATTACATTACTCCCTTTGAGCTTATATTACCTAATCCACTCCTCCTAGCATAACTAGGTTTGGCTTGTGTGCACTGCTAGAGCTATTATCTGTGTCCTGCCTAGCCATGGTTAGCTGTTAGTGCTGGTTCATCCAGAAGATGTACCAAATGCAGAGAATCTAGTATGACAAGAAAACGAGGTGTATTGATGAGGTAAGATTAGTGGTAAAGGTTAAACATGCTAAGGCTTGTATGGGAGGCCACGGTGGGATGTGGTTTTTGTAGTCCCATGCTCGCCACTACTAGGACTCGAGTTATAGCCTCTTGAACCAAGACGAGCGTACAGCCACACGAGGCCTGGAAAACCTCACGAGTAACTAACTTGCCTAGTAGATTCCATGAGTCACATAGTTCGGGTGTTCCATTCGACATATGCATAGAAAATGTTTTCGAAAGAGGAGGTGAAGGAGGTGCATTCATACAGGTAGGTAAGCGTGGCCAGGGTTGCTTGGTGTAGATGGTGCCCCTGGTAAACCAAACTCGCCTCACATCTCTAGGGACTAGCTTCAGGATTTGACCCGTTACAGACGAACCATCCTTAGGGCGTGACTCATGGTCTCGGCGAAAGCAAGGTAAAGGTCGTGTCCAACCACCCTCTGCCAGCCTTCCAAGGAAGAGGGCTCAACAATAGTGGCATTAAGAGTCAGTTGGTACGTGTGGGTGTACACCCCTGCAGGGTTAAATCTTTTCGAAAATCCGTGTCCATGGTTATGGACGACTTGGGAACGGACGTGAAGATCATAGAGAACATTAACCTAATCGCAAAACTTGGCAGTTCAACGTGTGCTTAAGGATGTTTCCTCGTCAGTATGAGGGGGTGATCCTAATTGTGAGATGAGGATTACTTTGGTGGATATCAAGATGATGATCAATTCTTCGGAGATGTTGCTCTGTTGTCCCCGTTTAAAATATTTTGAGTAAACGAGCTTCTTCTCTCCCTTGTTTTATAAACAAAGATGGATTTATACAAAATAACCCCACCAGCCATAAGTCTTGCAGAGTACACCCTGTACTCACCCTTGCTTTGTTGATACTTTTCTAGCAGAGTAAGTGCTCCCTTGAAGACGTGTTCCCTACGACATCGACACCGACGAGTATCTTGGGGTACCAGGCCGGCAGCCTGGAATCTATGGGTTGGGACCTCATCGTTATGCTTCAGGCCTCTTAGGCCATTTGTTAAGTTTGCTATACTTAATAGCATACTTTGCCTTCCGTTGTTTGATGTTTGTGGTCACTGACCTCTTCTTGTAATATTTTGGTTCTTCGCTTAGTTATGAGCTTGTTGTACTAACTTTTGTGTCACAGGGTTACTATTGTGTTACCTATTTCTCACTAGATATCCTCGAGGTCTAAGCTTATGTCAGGCTAAGGTCTCGATTTGTTTAACCCTGATCCCGGGGGTGTTACATGCGAGTTTCACAACGCCGATAGATATCGTATCTATACATAACTTGTTTTTGCAGGATGATGTTGTGAATGGTATGGCTTATATGCATGTGATGTGTGTAATCCATACGTGATCTGCGTATCATGGTTTTTGTCAGCCAGTTGGAGCCTAGGTGCTGTAATTTTATTGTATAACGACATGCGTGTCGAATTCTCTATGTAATTTACATTATTAGCTAGAGTCGCTGTTTGGAGAACCCGGATGGCATGCAAGTCGATATAGAAGTCGGCTACATGGTGTAAGGCGGCACGTGACAAGAGTTGACACGATTCGAATTACAAGCTTTATGGAGATGGAGATCGCCATGAAGAGAGCCATACCATTTCACATTATAATTGCTTTATTTTGTGTTATTGTTATGTCTTTGTTTTACCTCTATTAGCTAGTTGGTAGAAAGTAATTCCTCAAAGAAGGTCTAGTCGTTTTCCCCGCCAGTGCTGCACCATCACAAATTGGACATTTTTGGTAGTGGGCTCATAAAATTGAGGTGATATCAATTCTTTCCGACCAGGTGGGTTTGAGTCGGACTCTTATAGCAGAAGCACTCGGTAATCTAGACGGGTCTATCATAACGGTTGTAGGACTCGGGGAAAGGTCGGATGGGATCCGGGGCATGTGATGCCACCCGTCCAACAGGAGTCGTATGAGATGCGATTGACAAGGAGTTGTCTACCTAGATCACTTGATGACTAGCGGTGATGCTAAAGCTCACTAGTCGGCTTGCTTATTTAGGATCTTGAATCACTTAGTAACCATCGGAGGGGTGTTGGTTCTAGTGGGAGCATAAGTATTAAAGTGTTTAATATACTTGCTCTTTTATGGATACATGTCTTGAGTGTTTTGCATATTTTTCTGTTGTAGATCAATGGCACCTAGCAGTCTCCCTCACATTTCCAGTTTTGCTTTGAGAACCATCTTAGAGAAAGATAAGCTAAATGGAACTAACTTCACCAACTAGTATCGTAATCTGAGAATTGTTCTCAAGCAATAAAAGAGGGACCATGTTCTAGACAACCCACTTCCAGATGAGCCGAATGAGAATGCGACGGTCGCAACCACTAATGCCTACCATCGGATTTGTGATGAATCCACGGAGATTAGTTGTCTTATGCTTGCTCACATGGAACTGGACTTGCAGCAGCAGTTCAAGAATGTTGAGGCCTACGATATGATCGAAAGCCTCAAAAGCATGTTCCAGGCTCAGGCAAAGACTGAGACGTATCAAGTCTCTCAGGCTTTGTTGAGCTGCAAGCTTAAGGATGCCGATCCACTGAGTCCGCATGTGATTAAGATGGTTGGTTACGTGTAGTCTCTAGAATGGCTTGGCTACCCCATTAGCGAAGAGTTCGCTATGGACATAATTCTGAACTCTCTTCCAAGTGCGTATGGATAGTTCATATCGAACTACCACATGCATGGTATGGACAAGAAGCTCACTGAATTACATGGGATGCTCAAGCAGGCTGAGGCAGATCTCAAGAAAGGCGCCAGTCAAGTGTTGATGGTGCACAATAAGGCTAAGTTCAAGAAGAGTTCTTGGACTAAGAATAAGAAGGCAAAGTCGGAAGGTAAGGCTGAGGACCCGGTCCAAAGTGCTTCCTCAGGTACTAAGCCGTCTCCTACAGCCGGATCCACTTGCTTCTACTACAAGGAGGATGGCCACTAGAAGAGGAATTGCAGCAAGTATCTGGCTGACAAAGCCAAGAGTGGAGGTGTGACTTCCGGCTCAGGTATGCTTGTTTGCAATGTTATAGACATCTATCTCGCAGATGCACCAAACAGTTCTTGGTTATATGATACCGGATTAGTTATTCACATCTGCAACTTATTGCAGGGATTGGTAAGAACTAGGAGTGTGGCGAGAGGCAAGGTTGACATTCGAGTCGGCAACAAAGCGAGAGTCGTTGTGTTGGAAGTCGGCATGATGCAACTTCATTTACCTTCTGGATTCTTAATGGAGCTGAATAATTGTTATTATGTTCCAGTGCTTAGTCGAAACATTATTTCTGCCTCATGTTTGATGAGACAAGGCTATGAGTCAAATATTAAGAATAGTGGTTGTTCTTTGTATTTGAATGATATGTTTCACGGCTTTGCACCTGTCCATGACGGGTTATTTATTTTGAATCTTGAAGGTGAATATGTCTATAACATAATTGTGAAAAGTTTGAAACCAAATGATCTGAATATGACTTACTTTTAGCATTCTCAGCTTGGTCATATAAGTTGGAAACGCATGAATAAGCTCCATGATGATGGACTCCTAACTTCGTTCGACTTGGAGTCATTCGAACATGCGAATCCTGCCTACTCGGCAAGATGACCAAGACACCTTTTGAAAAGAGTTGTGAAAGGGCGTCCGACTTATTGGGACTAGTTCATAGTGATGTATGTGGCCCAATGAGCACGATAGCCAGAGGTGGTTACCAATACTTCATTACCTACACTGATGATTTGAGTAGGTATGGATATATCTACTTGATGAAACATAAGTCGGAAGCCTTTGAAAAGTTCGAGGAATTCCAGAATGAGGTACAGAATCAACTCGGCAAGAAAATAAAGTTTCTTCGGTCGGACCGAGGAGGCGAGTACATGAGCCATGAGATTGATGACCATCTGAAGAGTTGTGGAATAGTTCCCCAGCTCACTCCTCCAGGAACGCCGCAGAGAAAGGGTGTGTCGGAAAGGAGGAATCGGACCTTGTTGGACATGGTACGATCAATGATGAGTCAGACAGATCTTCCTTTATCATTTTGGGGTTATTGTCTAGAAACTGCAGCATTCACACTAAACAGAGTACCATCAAAGTTGGTAGAGAAGACACCGCATGAGATGTGGACTGGCAAGAAGCCGAGTTTGTCTTTTCCTAAGATTTGGGGTTGTGAAGCTTTTGTCAAGCGACTTCAGTCGGACAAGCTTACAGCCAAGTCGGATAAGTGTATTTTCGTGGGGTATCCGAGGGAAACCTTGGGTTGCTACTTCTACAACCAAGAAGAGGGCAAAGTGTTTATCGCTCGGAATGGTGTCTTCCTTGAGAAAGAGTTTCTCAGTCAGGGAGTCAGTGGGAGCACGGTGCAACTCGAAGAAATTCGAGAGGTAGCGGCCAGTAGCGAGTCGGCAAAAGCCTTGGAGGTTGAGCCGGTCGTGGTACCTGAGCTGGCAACTGCACCGACACTGCGAAGATCGGCCAGATTGCGAAGTGTTCGTGATGTGTTGTTGTTGGACAGTGATGAGCCGGTAACTTATTCGGAAGCGATGGTGGGATCTGATTCCGAGTCGTGGCTTGGAGCCATGAGATCCGAGTTAAAGTCCATGGATGAAAATCAAGTTTGGAACTTGGTTGATCTGTCAGACGGTGCAAGACCCGTCGAGTGCAAATGGGTCTTTAAGAAGAAAATTGATATGGATGGGAATGTTTCTATCTATAAGACATAGCTTGTCGCGAAGGCGTTCTGACAAGTTCAAGGAGTTGACTATGATGAGACTTTCTCTCCCGTGGTGATGCTTAAGTCAGTTCGGATCATGTTAGCTATAGCAGCTTATTTCGACTATGAGATATGGCAGATGGATGTCAAGACGGCTTTCCTTAATGGAAATTTAACCAAGGATGTGTATATGATACAGCCTAAGGGTTTTGTCGATCCGGCTAATGCTGACAAGGTATGCAAACTTCGGAAATCCATTTATGGGTTGAAGCAAGCATCTCAGAGTTGGAACATTCGCTTTGATGAGGTAGTCAAATCGTTTGGTTTCATCAAGAGTGATCATGATTCTTGTTTATACAAGAAGTTTAGTGGGAGAAAAGTAAGCTTTCTGATCTTATATGCGGATGACATATTACTGATTGGAAATGATGTCTAGATGTTGCAAGAGACCAAGGAATCATTGGAAAAGAGTTTTTCAATGAAAGAGTTGGGTGAGGCGACTTACATACTAGGAATCCGGATCTATAGAGATAGATCAAGGGGGCCCATTGGATTGAGTCAGTGTACATACTTGGACAAAGTGTTGAAGAAGTTCAACATGGAATCGTCTATGAAGGGGTTCTTACCGATGTCCCATGGCATACAACTTAGCAAGACTTAGTGTCCTTTGACAACTGATGAGCGAAGTCGGATGAGTGCGATTTTGTATGCTTGTACAGTCGGATCCATCATGTACGCTATGATTTGTACCAGGCCAAATGTTTCCTATGCTCTAAGTGTTGTGAGCAGATACTAGGCTGACCCTGGAGATATCCACTGGGCAGTGGCTAAACATATCCTTAAGTACTTGAGAAGGACTAAGGATATGTTCCTGGTTTATGGAGGTGATGATGAACTCAGTGTAAAGGGTTACATGAATGCGAGTTATCTCACTGACTCGGATGATTCTTGTTCGCAATCCGGATATGTGTTTGTGATACACGGAGGGGCTGTGAGCTGGAAGAGTTCCAAGCAAGAGTGTCTGCGTCTACGACAGAGGCTGAGTATATTGCTGCCTCGGAGGCGGCAAAGGAAGCCATTTGGATGAGGAATTTCCTCATGGATCTTGGTGTGGTTCAGGGCTTGTCCAATCCGTTAGACGTGTATTGTGACAACAATGGTGCTATCGCACAAGCCAAGGAACCTATACAACACCAGAAGAACAAACATATACTCATGCAGTACCACCTTATTCGCCAGTTCATGGATCAAGGTGATATCAAGTTATGCAAGGTACACACAGATGCAAACATTACAGATCCGTTGACAAAGCCACTTCCACAGCCGAAGCATGAGGCGCACCTGAGAGCTATGGGCATAAGATGCCTGGACATGTGATGTCGGATGATTGACTCTAGTGCAAGTGGGAGACTGTTGGGAATATGCCCTAGAGGCAATCATGTATGATGTTATTTCCAATGTATTCATAAAGTTATTGTCCATGTATGAACTACTGATATGCATCATTGAATATGTGATTCGATTGTGGAACTATATATTCATGTTGTTTGTACTAATTGTCCTTGGTCATTGAGGTTGTGTTGGACACACAACTTAGAATAATGTGAAAGTCGGATGATGACTCGGTTCCACTTGTCATGGGCATGGAGATGCTATTCCTACTTACATGGATTCGGCTAAAGAGTTTAGCGAGTCGGACTGGCCCATATTAAGGTACAACGAACAAGTCGTCATTTGTATGTCTCAATCAATGTAATCCTTAGACCTGAGGTTATTGCACAATCCGAGTTGAGGATCACCGACTTAGGTTCTGTCAAATGTTGTTCCATCATTGGGAAGTTCTAAAGGCAGAGTTCGGGTCGACTGAGAATCAAGCTGCGTCATGTGAATAACCAAGATGGGATTTTGCCCCTCCAACTGGAGAGATATTCTCTAGGCCCTCTCGGAAGATATGATTCGGAAAGCATGTCCATGCATGACTCAGTTAAATGTTAACCGAGGCAATCGACTAAGAGCTAGTCGGATGAATCACTTATCTCGGATCGAGAAAGAGAGTCGAACTATTTAAGGGATGAAGATTATTTGCCAATAGTTCAATAAAGTATATCGTGAGGCAAAAGGGACTCAGACAAAAGTCGCATTGGAAGGTATGTTGTCATGACTCTTTAGTACTTGGGAGTCGGCATGTTCTGCTAGGATCCACTACCGACTGATCGGTCACAAGTGAGACTCGGATCGTGTCCAGGTCACCATGAGCCTGTCGGGTCACACACTTAAGAGTGGGAGCATATTTGGGTTAGACCGAAAAAGGAAACGGACTGAGTCAGTGAGTTGGACTCGCAGTGACTAATATAGGCCTTTTAGTGAATGAGCCACAAGTGAGTGGAGCCCACTTTCAGTCCCTATATAAGCTGGGGTGCAGGTGCTTAGAGCACATGGTTAGGTCACTCCATGTGTTGGAAACCCTAGCCCCAGTCCAGTCGTGTCGCCGTCGTACCAGACCTAGCAGTCCGCCGCTGGCGCTCCTCCTCGTACGTGTGGATACTGGCGGAGGTGTTGTACGTTAAGAACTTCGATGATCATGGATCGGAAGGGATCGTGAGGACTGCACTACATCAAGCGACGTGCTACATCGATTCCGCAACTACGCGTCTAGTGGTAATTCTCGTGGCCTACTACCTCGGCTAGATCTTGGGATCACCGCATAGGGAAAAAGTTTTGTTTATCTCTGCGTGGCCCAACATAGGATACCCTCTAGTTTAGCCTAGAGTTCAAATAAATAAACTAGTTTTCTCAAAAAGTGATGTTTTACCAAAACTTAGTTCATTTTTTACTATGTAGGGTAAAGGGTACTCTAATGGATACCACTGCCATCCTTATGTTTGACCGAGTTTATAGGAAAGAATATCAATATCTACATACTGAATGAGTATCACAAAATATATATAATGATATATGTATATCCATCTCGTACTACACATGTTGATATTTTTTATAAATTTCATCAAACATAAATAGATTGGACTTAACACAAGAGTAAGTGGCCTTGTGTATTGGGAATGAGGGAGTCCTATATATACTTATTTGGGGGTAATCGAACTCACATGATGCACATGACAGATGCATTGCTATGATATTTGAGCCAGCCACCGAGCATTGTGTGATCTTTTGAGAGTATGCCATCACGTAGTACCATTTTTTATAGAGGATAGGAAAATAGTTCACAAGATCGACCATCATGTTGCAAACAACGTGTGTCAAGACAACAGAGAGCGCACACACATCCCAACTCCTAGACCCAAGGAACCATTCTCGCAAAATTGTAACTACCTCATTTTCCTTGCCAAAACCCATTGCTCCCTTTCAGTGGCAATGTGATCCATGACACGAGGCACCGAGAGATGCTTGTTCACATTATGGAAAGCCCTATCATTATGCTGCTCCCATAAACACTAACATATGAGAATGACCAAGGTTGAACCGCCATCGATCTGGCTTCCTGATCTGAGCCCTAGCTACAAACCACCAACTGTGGATATAATCTGATAGAATAGGGATGTTGCCGTTCACCCCGACCTTTGGAAGCATCCGGACCAAACTTGCCGAGAGCATACACAAGCCATGATGATGTGATCAACCGTGTCTTCGTCCTGCACACAGGTGAAACATGCTGATGGTGTAGCCGGTAAGCCATGTCTGGTACGTCAATCTACTGTCCATAAATGATATTACAGCGCCAACCAAATGAAAGATTTTACATTTCATATCCGCCCATCCTTGTCATCCCTTGACGTAGAACATTGTAGGTAGAGATGGTCGAGTACTAGCCCGTTGATGACCAAGGATATGTGAAGAGATCTAGCACGTTGGCATATCTAAACAAAGTGGTTGTTAGTAACATAAGACATTGCACCATACCCAGTGGTGATAGAACTCCATGGATGTCTCATACCCAATGATGAATTATGCAAAGCTTCCTTGATAGTTCTCTTGTTAGTAATTCTAGGGATAACTAGCTGAACTCCAAGAGGGGAAGATCTCTTGGAGCAACTCCTTGCAGCAACCTATCAAGCCTGAAAAGTGTCTGAGTCCATCACCAACCTTCATAGACACCAAACTATCAAGCACCTCCTTAACAACTTGATCATGTCTTAAAAGGAAGCCCTTGTCATGGCCTAGTTGGATCAATACATTTTAGCAGTTCCCATCGAGTCCTGAGGGCTAACCCTTGCAAATAGAAATGCTTAATACCCAAACCACCATAGCAAAAAGGCAAAGATATCCTCTACAAAGCCGCTAAACATTGGATGCCCATGTACCTTGTGCGATTGGTAAATTAAATTCTTAGAGACAATATGATGGAGGTCATGAAGAGGAGCTCATCGATCGCCCCCCGCACTGACCTGATGGCCAAACCCTAATCATGTGCCTCCCTTCCCCCTTTCCCTCCCTCTCCTACCGTCGCCGGTACGAGGAGGGTTGTGCAGGGCATTGTTCCTCCTTGGCAGTTGTGCACATCAGCGGAGGTTGGCGGGGCTTGGCGTGGCGATGACCGGCGTGTTGAGCCAGGGGCGCCCTCTCACAATGGAGGTGCAGCAGGTGGCGGCACTCACTTCAGCTGCAACTTGGGTGATTCGCGTCAAGGTGCTGGTTGGCCTATCCAAATCTATAGGATCTTAGTTTGTGTCTACAGAAGATCTCGACCACAACGGGTTGGAGGAAGGCGCACATGAGCAGGACCTAGAGGTGGTTGTGTTGTAGCATGCGTTAGGGCTTAATGGGCCCAATCGAGGACTAACCAGGCCTAATGGGACTAGTGTTCTTCTGCTATCGTGTCTCGTCAGGAACCGACTCCGGTGGTGCGGGGTGGACTCCTCTGAGTGGTTCCAATGCTGCTACCCTCCTACTCCATGGACTCCTCTAGTGGGACTAGCCTTCTCTCTGCGCCCCCGAGGCGTGGCTACCATCAAATTCATGTGATGAGAAAATTCTGGATGTCCAAACATCGTAACGACCCATGTAGCTGTAATTCGTTGACGTGCATGTGCCATTGAGAGCATTTTAACAATATGAAAGGCTGCACATAGTTAAGACAGTCTTCTGTTGTAAGCCATAACTTACCGATACGATGCATCATGTACACGTAAGACAATCTAAGAGGGTTAAAACATCGAATATAAAAAGACATGTGTAATGTTTCCTCGGAAAGTGTAAGCGGTATGTAAATAACACATCGTCTGGTACAATTACATAATATAATAGTAGACACCACTTGCCTTTGGGATGGTCGAGGTAGTCAATAGTTGTACACATAATTGTTTCGAAATGTGGATTGTAGTCAATGAATGAGACGTAGAACCACAACAAGCATGTCCATACAAACGCAAACTGAGTCTCGCTTATTTCTATTTCTTCCCACTCGAAATCTTCTTATTACTAGGGTCATCCAAAAGAAGATGCTTCCTCACTATAGAGACGGAAGTTTCGTGTTCAGTCTTGCACCTGCAAGAGAATGCATATTGTAGAAAGAATAAAAACGAAAAAGCTAAGAAAGAACCAACGTTCTTACACTTCATGTTTCTACATGGTCGAGGTAGTTGTGAAAGATTCTTTATATTGCTGCATTGTAACGATGGGTAAGAAGACATAGAAAACGCATATAATCTCGGCGTATATGCTGGATAGTATAGAATGTGGACGTATCTAACCTTGGTGTCTTCACGGGAAGTCGCTGAAGAGTCTGACATCTAAGAATCCATGGTAAGTAGAGGAAACGGAATAAAGGATGTCGAAGACTGTGCTGGTGGCGTCGGACGAATCATGGGATGATGCCCGAGGGAGACGTCAATGTTGTCCACCTGGAACCATTTCCTCCTTTTGAAGAAGCTCTTGTTCGCCAGCTTAACATTCCAAGTGAACGTCTTCTGCACAATCGCTTGCAGATTAGATAGGATATCCGCGTCGCTACCACCCTGACTCCTTAGCACAACCCCAACATACTTGTCAACTACTGCCTCGCCCTATTCTCCAAGAAGAATGAAATCCGCTTCAGCCGAACAGTCACTACAGGTAGTTGCAATCTTGTACCGAAAGTTCTTATCTTCGCAACTGTCACGTGTGCATTGATATCCGGTCCTACAGAAATGGATGCTTTCCCAAACCTCTTACACACAACAAACCATCACGATTGTCTCGGCTCTAGCCTAGTGACGATGACTGTACACTTCAATTCTTTGGGCTTAAGAATAACTAGAAGAAAATTTCTTAGGAATACGAACGATACGTGAGCGAGCGCATACGTAGGGAGAGCATAGGACATAGAACTAATTGGATAATCATACACGTTGATCTCCTGAAACTTGGTGATCTTCTTGAACTCTATCTGATAAGAAGGGATGCGCATTGCAAATTTGAGCCTAAGACCCTTCCAGGACCCGCGTCTCGGCAGTGACGATCAACTGGAAATGCGATAGGTATTTGAATCCAAAAAACTCAAAGTTATAACTTTTCTCATGCTAACATACTAAATACGTAAGAGGAAAGAAAAGTTTTACCTCGAGGCTAGCGACGTCGCACGGTGGTCTTCTGGGTTAATGTACCACATGCCTGCAGAGTTCATGCTTAGGGAGTCTTCGCCCTTGAATGTCTTCATAAGCATTTCCAAAAGAATAGCGCTAACATGCCGAGTTCGTCCTGGACATAAGACTTCATACACCGGGAACTCAAGTGCACACGGCCCCCAAAGCATCAACCTCATTTCATTGTTGCTAAATTTATGATTAAACAATACATATAGATAAAAAATAGTTCGTAAGAAAACAGATAAATAGTTAGAATGCTTACCTTACATCACGGAAGACAATTGTACGCATGCTGGTTTCCTTTTGTTGCCAACAATCCGGAAAGTCTCTGCCTCGGAGATGCTGGCTATGATCCCAGCGATGCCTGCATACGTCATGAATGACACAAACGCAATATCCAACATCTAAATGAAAACCTTCAACGTACATACCTACAGAGCAAGAAACCTCTTCCACGAAATTAGGAAGATCAAAAAAGGGAACCGGGTCACAAACCAGCTCCGGGAAGTTATCTGGATAATCTTCCACTTTCTCGATTACGGTATGGCAAGTTAGATGGATCATCAAGTCGCCCTTCACAGGACGGTTACCTCGCCTCACGTTGGAGAGCATGAACTGGCTGAGCGCGTACACGTGCCCTTTCTATATTTGCGTGTTTAGATCGTCTATGTCGTTCTGGCCAATCTCAGCGTACATGGCATGCCCTTCATAAAGCAGACGGCTCACGGTGTATGTTAGGTTTAAGAAATGGACGACTGTCAAAACAATGCATTAGACGAGAGGATCGTATTATCAGCGGGCGAGCAACACCATGTCGACGTGTTTAGTTTTTTCTTTATAGCTCCCACCATGATAATATCACATCTGTGATGCTCTAACCATCACATATCAAGTTTTCGTTCCATTTTTTAGCTTCAATAGTAAATTGTCCACGATAAAAAATCGTCAGACCGTAGTCATATTACAATACATAATAGAGAAGACGCGTATGAAGCACTATGCGCCTGACTTAGTCCGACATACAAACAAAAATAGCCAACCATGCGTAGGTAGATCTAGTCGGAGTTGAAAACATGGTACCACACATCAACAAATAAATACCTGTAGGCAATAGGCAGACTTTTATCGCCCAGAAGAAAGCAGAGTGAAATACATCGAGCGAGGCAAGATATAGAGAAATGTTTATTCGTAGTTACATAATATTTTGTATCATACAATGGCTATAAAAGAAAAAACGTGTTTTTAAGGCTTCACGTAGAAAGTGGGATTCGTGTCCATAGCCGGAGATCAAAAAACTAAAAAAATTCCAAAGACAAAAAACTTTCTAAAAAGAAACCTACTCTAAAGCTTCCGCATCATCGCATGTAGACGACCATAAGAAACACGTACGCTCTCTACTTAGCCTTTCGATGGAAGTCAAGAAGATAAATCTCCACACCAAAAAGACTTTCCCTATTCGGATCGGACTAAACCTACGTGCAGCAAACCACAGGGGAATGCCAAAATGTTAAGGAAACAAACATTTGATGCCTCTAAAATGAATATGCCAGTATAACTAAGTGTCATCCTAAAATAAACGGACGGATGATCGTGTTTTAAGATTAAAGCATAAATACAAGCATGACAAAACGTTAAAACCACGTGGATAAGACCGTGAACTCAAAGATAGACAAAAGAAACGTAAGGAGCGAACGCTTACATGGAACCGTCGGCGAGAAAAACTTCAAATGAACAACTTTTTTGGTCAGGGTACTAAACCCATATTAACACACAAAACATAATTTTTTTGTCTACTTAAACATGTCAGATTTGTTTGCTGATTTTTGTGCATATAGAAGATGAAAAATTCCAATTACATTCTATATATGAGCTCAACTGGAGTTACACAACTCAGTAGGGGATATTTCTTGTAAACAACATCATGTAAAAAACTGCAACTCCTAATAGTTCTATAAACTTAATATAATCCAAAATGGATAAAATTTGGTACTTTATTTGTGAAAAATGTAAACTTAAGATAAACCCCATATTCTAAAAAAGAATAAGTCTATAAACCTACAAGTCAAATGAAAACATGGTTTCCACAAATATACAAAAGAAAACATGAAGATAAAACTAAAACATGAGTTTGTAATAATATAACTTGAGGTTTCATGAAAGAAGAGCGGGATGCATGGGCATCCCCAAGCTTGGGGTTTTGATTGTTCTTGTACTATACTCCATTTTCATCATATCATGTTTCATCTCCAACAAACTAATAGTTTCCTCTCCATGATTGCTGGGCCAATGGTAACCAGGGTACCCTTGCCCATCTACTGATAAACCACCATGGCAAGGTAGTGAGTGAGCCTCGAAGAGACGTCACTGTCGAGCATCAAAGGGCAGCCTCCACGAGGCCTCTAGACGAAGCCTCCCTTCAAAGGGACCACCGCGAGGAGAGAAGTACCTTGGCAAGGGAATAATACGAGACATATCCTCGCCCTGGCGCCTAAGTCACGGAAGTCGCGCAAGGACACCTATGATCCAAGAGAAATGACTGTGGTTACCTTCACCAATACAGCTGCCATAGCGCATTCCAGCCGCACAAGGGAGACCTCGACGTCCTCTCCAAGGGAAGAACTTTTCCCTTCTCCAAGCTAGGAGTGGCCGACAAGACTGCATTACTGGGGAACCACCTCCCTCTCTGCGGAGACATAAAGAGCATGACGAAGGTGGAGAGGAGAATTTTTGACTCACTTGCCCCTTCCTTTTCACCATGTGGAAACCCTTCCCACCAGATTGGTAGGAAGAGGACCGGGGCGCCTAAGAAAGGTGGGGCAGGGTACCACAGGAAGGGACCTTCTTCCACCTAGACCAAGAAACCTAATTTCCTGATAAGCCCCTTGTATCGGTATCCTCGCTAAGTGATACAAGCAATACAACAAAGCAGGAGTAGGATTTTACACCGCTCGATGTCCTAAACCTGTGTAAACTGGCCGTGTTTTCCTTGCTGTGATTCTGCTGTTTCTCGCCAAGGTCATTGAGAAGTCTTGGAGAGATCGTGTTCAGCCCATTGCATTCAATTCATCCTACCTCGCGAGATACCCTGCCATGACAAATCTCTGACATTTGGTGCCCCAGGTAGAGAGGCTGAGGTGCATCTCCCACTTCTTCTTTGACATGGTCGGACTATATCATAGAGAGCACACTTGTTGGGCCGCCCTTGCCGCTAGCCGAGCGAGAGCGGAGCCAAACCCCAACGACAACCTTGACAATGACAATGGTGATCATCCCCGTCATGAGAAAGGAGAGTGGGGCGATGAGTTGCACTCCAATGTCCCCGTCGCGCAATAGTAGGAGGGCAGCCATCCAACACCACATCCGTCTCTAGGGGCGGGCGCAATAGCAACCCCTCGCCGGAGGCTGTGTTACTCATGGCACAAGAACTCCTATGCTACAGGCCCTACCCGGCCGCACGCGATGAGTGGCGTCAGCGCGTCGCCGAGCTCGTCAACATTGCTGGAATCGCCCCAGCGTGCTCTCGTTCTATGGTCCCACCAACAAGATAGATCTCGCAATCGGGCCAGGTCCCGTAGGACGCTCCACCACCCAACACACTCCTGGCTCATGAACAATCTTCCGGGAGAATCTATCACCTCGTGGAAGGATCTCCGCGAGAAGTTTGTCGCCAACTTCAAGGGGCACGAATGACCTACCACTCACGCTCAACAACCTCTGCGCCGTGCACCAAGAACCTCACAAGACACTACGCAAGTACGTCCAGCACTTCAGCCATCTGCACAAAAAGGTACCAAGGGTAATAAGTGCGGCAATCATCTCCATCTTTTCAAGCACCAAGGCTGAGGAAGGGCACCTATTCAAGCACAATGATCCCACTGCCTCCGCAACCACTGCACCCACAAAAAGAAAAAGCAAGAACATGTACAAGACCACATACAATACCGTTGAAAGAAAGCGCAAGACCCCTGATGGCTCCAAAAATAGCCATCTTCCACTGTGTTTAAACATTGTTTTTGGTCAAGCAATTGACAAAAAACTTTCAATCCTTGCCACTAATAACTAATAATTGCAAAGATATGCAAAACCTTGCTTTGAACTATGTTGTGCAGGAAATCACGCATTTCAATGCGAAATCAGGAGTCAAAATGAAGGTTTTTGAGAAAGTCTGCATGACCAAGTAATTGGGAAGTCATTTCCTAGCATATGCAAGCTTAACGACCACTGGTACAGGCAGTGCCTGCATGTATGGTCCACCCGTACCATGTGGCGATGACTTCGTCTCGTCAAACCCTACAACTTTCGTGAAGACGCCTATATATTTTGACGCTCCAGCTACCGGCCAGAGGGCCGCCATTCTCAGATTACATCACAACACCACCAAAGGAGATCCACGCCATTGTTCATCACTTCTATCATCCATCCCCTCTATTAGCCATAGCCATTGCTTTGTACTTTAGATCTCCTTGTGATTTGGCAACCATTGTAAGAATATTTGATTTTAATCTAAATATTTTGCACAATGTTTTCTATCCGATCTATTTGTTATGAGTGAGTAGTTCTCATGGCTGCGGGTTGGGAAGAAACCTCGCAGTAATTATGTGCATTTAATTCATGGGAGTAGTGTGTTATGTTTGCAATAGATATTTGTTTCTTTGTCTCTTGCCTCGATCTATGGACTTGTAGGTATCCAAGATCCCATAGATTGATAAAGGCTTGAGGTGAGATACTTGGCTAGCGGTAATCTCATAGGAATCCTAGTGACAAAAAGGGTAGTACGGTCTTTGTTTAGCGACCCATTCGGGATCACAACAACATCACCACTTAATGCTTTGATTTGTGTTTTACACTTAATAATCGTTTGTAGCCCATTGCTTCGTGGTGCACTCGGTTGGATTAAAAGACTATTGCTATGCCCGTTGCATCACGGGGGACCTAGTATATTAGAATGTGTTACCCACAAGAGATTATCCATATTCAACCATTACACGTGACTATGCTTATTATTATCTTTTATCCCATATGATGTGCAGCTGCAGGTGGATCTTCAACCCTAGCCTATCTCCATCAATTGATTCAACCCATTATAAAAGTAAACTAGATTGGTCCGTAAACTATTGTAAAACAAAGAAACAAAGTCTTGTAGACGTGTCCTTTTTATTTCCTTTTAGTATTGATTTCCAAGGTTCGATTAAACCTAGGTCTTCTAGGAAAAAATCTATTATACTACATCTATGAATCCAGATCGAAAGTATCATACCTTTTTCTGACGCCGTTGTTAGAAAAGCAATTTCGCTATCCTGGTAGAGACCTTGTTTTTAGTATTATTATTAATTTTTAGTTTATTTCTTGTTATCTATTTGAAAACCCAACAAAAAATAGTTACTTGTTATTTGTTTTCTTTAGATAAAAAATTACCAAAAATATAAGAGCCATGGCTCAAAAGAGACTTGGAGAGTATGCTACTCCCACTGATGTTTTTATTCGTGCACCTATCACTCAGCCTGCCATTGATGCAGAAACCTATGAACTAAAGCCTAAAATTTTAAGTTTGGTTTAACAAAACCAATTTGGGGGCTCATCTTCTAACGATTCAGGTTTGCATTTAAACAGTTTTACTGAAATTTGCGACATGATGCATATTAAGGATGTAGATCCAAATGCTGTTAAATTAAGATTGTTTTCTTTTTTCTTAGAGGAAAGGATAAGGATTGGCTGCTAGCTCTACCAAAGGACACTATTAAATCTTGGGAGAAATGTACTAATTCGTTTATGACTAAATGTTTTCCACTAGATAAAACTATGCAGCTCAGATCCAATATTACAAGCTTTAGACAAGAAGGCCATGATCCACTAGCGCTTGCGTAAATGAACTGTCCTAGTCATGGGATGGAAGAATGGCTTATATTCCATTTGTTTTATAATGGTCTTAACCCAATGTCTAAGTCTATGCTTAATACTACAGCAGGAGAAACAATAATAGGAAAGCAAGTGAGTGTTGCAAAGAAATTACTTGATATATGCAAAATAATTATGCCCAATGGCATGTGGAGAGAACCTCGAAGAGAGTAAGTTCAATTACCGCGATAAATAATGAAAAGCTTACATGTAAGGTAGACGAGCTACTTAATATAGTAAAGGGTAAATAATATACCCAAGTTAATGATATCGCTATCGATATTAATGATATCAATTTTATAGCTCGCACTCCTTTCAATTCTAATAGAAAAATCACAATTATGTTTCTAATATTCAAAAACATTATTCTAATCCTGCAGGAGCTCCTTATAACAATGATAATAATAATAATGGAGCAAAACATGGCAATCTCTCGTTTGAGCAAACTATTAGAACTTTTATACAAGCTCAAACCGAGCAAAATAATATGCTTATTAAAATCACGAAGAATCATGAAAGTAGTATATAAAAATTACCTAACCAAATTGTTGCAATTAGAAATGATGTGCAAGCTCTACAGAAAAGGATAAAGACCGTGGAGGCTCAGTTGGGCAAGGTAGCTGAGAGCCAAGCTCTCATACTAGCAAAGTTTGCTGGAAAGTCCGAGCCAAATCCAATAGAAGGCGTCAAGATGATGAGGGTGGTAACAAATTAAGAAAAGCCTACAGAGCTAGATTATAGCAACGCGCCGACACCGGAATATACCGTAGAAGATTTAGTAAAGATGATCACCATGAAGAATCCCAGTATAGCACTACAAGAGGAACCCCCTACACCAACGCACTTATGTGTATCTAAATGCATATATATGCGTTGCTAACGACTTTACCAATGGAAAAAAATGTGTTGTGTTTTTGGGTGTTGCAAGGATACAATGCAACGCATATACGCCCGATGGTAACCCATGGGATAAACGTTGCAAAATAGCTACAGATTTCAAACAACTATTGTATGCGTTGCTAGAGAGATCCTACATGGACCAAAAATTCTCTATTTTTTATTGCGGGTAAAGTGAAAATTCTGTTTAGAAATTACTATTTTCAGACTGGATGGTTTGATCGCTTTTGAGAATGATGGATTTTTTTGTAGCGAACGAACGTAGTTAAGTCATGACATACGTCACAACACAGGAATTGTAGAATATGAATGCATTGTGTGACAAAGAATTCGATATTTTTATTAGAATCTCCTTCTCGTACATGAAAATGAGCTGAGGAGTAGACATTTTACAATCTTGAATCGAAATATGATATTCTACGGTCCTATTATATATAGAGAGAGTAGACAATTACAACCTTCAATCAGAACATGATAATCTACATGGTCCTATATATCCATTCTAATATTTGCCTAACACGTTTAGACTTGATATCAGCATATAGGAAGTCTTCCTGATGTAGGGGACCTGCAGATAAAAAATCTATTTTCAGTACAGAAGTGGCAAAAGAGAGCGAAGTGTTATAATGAACACCACTAAGTAAACATGTAAGAAATTTTAGCTATTATGTGCATTTTAAATAGCTCATCAGCCCCACAAGCCATATTGTTTACCGCATAGATTTAAATATAAAAAGGGGATATGGAGAAAAATAACCATGACAGGATCTTACAAATCCATCAAAGAGAATATCAAAATCTTTAAATAAACTAGATCATCCATGTAACGGCAGATCAAACTTACTACTCCCTGCGTCTAAAAATAAGTGACTTGGATTTAGTATACAGATACATACGAACCTAGACAAATCCAAGTCATTTATTTCCAGACGTAGGGAGTAATTAACTAATCAGTAGATAGACTGGTCAATCACAATGATAAACAAAAAATCTGGACGGCATAAGTAGAAGTTCATACACAAGTCTTACCATAGTCATAGATTTTAATAAGTTGTAATTTTAGAAGTAGTACGCAGAGGAATTAATAAAATGTTGGTCAAGAGAAGAAAGTAACTAAAAGCTCTAGTTAGAGTCATATCAAGTGTTATATGGCAGATTTTGTACATGGCACCCGCTGAAGCTACCATCAGCCAAGCAGAATATTTCAGCACTGGCATGGACTATTTAAAACAGAAACATGAAAAGCTTCTGGTTAATGAAAGCATACCTTCAACAATATATCATCAATTCCCTTGGTGGTAAATACAAAATTAGCACCAGCCTCGATAACTTTCTCAATTCTCTCATTTCTTATGTCAGATTCTCTGCCAGGACAAAGTTACATTAGGTACACTATTGGAGACTATACAAAATAAGGGACAAAGGCATGAAGATCTAGAACAAGAAATGAGAAACAAAATGGATACTAATATGTTCATGAGATAAAAGAACGAATGATACTAGAAAATTGAACATACGTCAGACAGATCTTCCCTGGTTTCCTTGAATAATATACAAGAGCCTGAACACCCATCTGTATTTTTTATTTTAGAGATTAAGTCAATACAAGCAGTTCTAGTAGAGGTCTCTATAGTAGGAGTTACCTGAGCTGCACGGCATGAATTCAACCCATACCATTCAACACCTAACTTTTCTTAGAACTTCTGTCATGAGCTTTAAAATATCAATACTCTACAGAAATAGAACCGACCATTGCAAGATTTTTTTTTTTAATTTGCAACATCGCATAGGAAGGAGCTGTATTGGATGAAATAAATCAAAAAATGTAATTAATACCTACATCGTCCAGTAGCTGGCTGTTGCTACTGATGCACGTCCACTTGATGCTTCTTGTTGTGCGCCGGTACCATCTCATGCCACTATGGTATAACGCTGCTACTTTTGCTGCTCTGCCTCTAGCGCCATCAAGGATACAAAAAAAATCCTAGAAAATTGCTAACATGGGTTCAAGCCAAGGGAAATGGGGTGAATCTAACGGGGAAAACGATAAATTGCAACTCGAGCCCAAACCTCTGTCGTGCGGTTGCGCTTTTGCGGCCCCTCTGCTCTGACTCGCTGCCGCAGAACCTATGCTCCGACTCGCCGCCGTGACCCCTATGCTCTGACTCGCCACCGCGGCTCTTTGACAAACATCTGGAGCATGCGATAGCCCAAATCCATCTCTGCTGCAAGAGCATTTCCAGGATTTAGGGGATCTCATGCTAGGAGGTGTCAGCCTGAGTTGCATCATTGGCACCAATGGTCGCCGGCGCAGAAGTACCTGCTCGGCAGCGGCCGAGTGGCGTCCAAGGAAGCGGAGGGAGGCGGCTAGGTTTGGAGAGGGGGGAGTGGGATTTGAGGTGCGTGCGTAAGTTCGTGGCAGGTGGAGTTAAGTTAAGGTAATCGTGCTTAGTGGGCTGGGCTCATATGTGTTTTGTATTTGCAAGATCATTCTAGTGGACAACGGCCGTAGTCTACAACGTATGCATGTGTATCTAGCATAGAATTTTGCAACGAATATTTACAGTGTTGTCGAGTATACATTGCTATATAGCGGGTCTTCTTGTAATGAGAACAAGATAATGAAATCATGTACTAAAAATTTATACCACAAGTAGCATCTAAATTTTGAGATTTAGAGATGGAGTATAAAAAGACTAGCTAATAAGCTTCCTGCTAAGCTAGATGATATATTTGAGCCCACTATTAAAATTAAGATGGGAGTTAATGAGATATCCGCACTTTGTGATCTTGGTCCAAACGTCTCAACAATTTTCAAAAGCCTATTTGACAAATTAAATTTGGGGCCATTTATAACTACTGAATTGAGACTCCATCTAGTGGATTAAACTTATAAACAATCTGTTGGGATAAAAGAAAATATAGTTGTTGAAATTAAAGGTAGTCCCGCTCTTATTGATCTTGTTATTGTGGACATGCCTGAAGATTCCATAGCACCTATAATTTTAGGTAAGCCATTCCTAGGAACTATGAAAGCTTTAATTAATTTACATGAGGGGAATGTAAGAATAGGGCTACCATATAGAGATTCTTTTATAGTCCACTTCCCTAGGAAGAAGAAGGCCAAGAATAATGTCGGGGGATGACCCCCGGGTAGGCCAAGCCAGGCTCTACTGGCCGGCTCCAGGGAGATCTGGCCGGATGGCCACAAGACAAAGAACCACAGCCGGGTGATGCGCTTCACCCGTCCTACATCAAGATTCCCCCGCTGGCCCATCTAGCCGGGGGCCAGGAGAGGCGACTGGGTGGCCAACTCTACCCGGCCGCCTCGGATCCGTTAGCCAAAGGTACGGGAGGGGATGACTCTCCCTGCGGAGCGCACCCTTGACCGGACAAGCTGGCACACCGCCCTGCCGGCACTACCAGACAAGGGTGCCAAAGCGCTAAGGTTGGGAGATGACGAGTAAAGCTCCGGCTGACGGGTAAAGCTCCGGCGGACGGATAAAACACAAAGCTGATGGATAAAGCACCTGGTGACGCCCAAAGCGGATGCGCTGAGACGCTGTGGCGCTGTCCCCACCTATACTGGAGCTTGACCGGGTCCTGGACCACCGGCTAGACCCGGCAGCCGGCTCGCTTTGTAAACCCAAAGCCCAAACAGTAAACCCTAGAGCCCACATTGTAACCTACCCTTACACCAGTATATAAGGAGGGGTAGTGCCAGGGTTCTAGGTAAGGGATCACAAGTTAGAAGTTAGCCAGAATCGCTAAGAGAAGTAGTTCATCTTCCTCTAGCCCTCGATAGCAGTTAGGGAAACAGCTCAAGGAGCACTTGTATTGAGCATTGGCTCCCGATACAGTAGATCCTTGTAGGAGTAGGAGTGTTACCTCGACAAGAGGGCTCCGAACCTGGGTAACATTGCTGTGTTTGTAGTATCTATGCCCAACCCGTTGAGAGTAGCCACCGATAGCATCCTGATTGTCCCCTCTCATGCCATCCCCGATGGCACTGTCGTGTTCCACACCACGACAGTTGGCGCCCACCGTGGGGCACAACGCTTTGGTTGGGGTCATCTTTCGCAGGGGACTTTTGCTCGTCGCCGGTGAGTGATTCGCCTCTGGCCTCGTCCTCACCTTCGCCTCCTTTGACTGCATCCTCGACAACGCATCCTTCTTCAACAGGGAAACTTTGCCAAGTGACGGCTCCGTCATGCACTTCGGCGAGCATCGCGTTTACGTCACCACCATCGCCGAGGATTTCCCTTGTGAGGTCGTCACCGTCTCCAGCATGCCTCCAGGCTGCTCTGTCCCGCTCCTCACCAGCGGCAGCATTGGGGTCATGATGGCCGGTGCAGGCAATGGACACCGCCCACCTCTGGAGCGCGACGTGGGCGCCAAAGACGCTGCTCCACATGGGCAGGGCGTGGACCCCTTGGAGGACTCCATCAAAAATCTCCGCATCCCCATTCCAACCGAGCTGGATACGGCTGCTGCAGCAGCTGCATTGGAGGCCACACGCTAGAACCTCCTAGAGGAAGCTAGCAAGGTCGCCGCCTGCCATCGACGCCTGGACGCAACCATACGCGAGTACAACACCGCGCACGGCTTCTCCTGCTTACCTAGTGCCAACCGGCAGGCGCCGCCCTAGGGCTGCAACTTGGGTTTAGAGCTAGACCGTGCTGCTGATTCGTGCGTTGCTGCAGCTCAGCCGGTTTACAGTACCCCGGCCAAGAACATGAGGGCCGCGGAAGTTGCCGTCGTGGAGCTTAGCCACCTGGAGGGCAACGAACTACGTCGCCAACAGGCGTGCGTCCAGCTCCTTGTTGCTATAGCCAACAGGCAATAGGCCGAGGCAGGCGGTGAGCCTCGGAGGAAACAACAAAAGCCAACAGCCTCGCCGGGTGGGCGATCCGGCTACAGGTGGGAGCAAGGCCTCCTCTCCAAACATTACAAGGCAGAATAGTCGTCCGTGTAACGGATCAGCCGACCGTGGGCAAAACCCACGTGAAGCCACAAGAAGGAACTGTGACCCGGCTGATGAAGCCAGAAGAACCAACATGCCACCCAGGTCTCGCCTCTTAGGACGGCTAGTCCCGCCCGAGCCGGTGGAGCCGCGAGATGCGCGCGCACGCATCGACATGCTGGTCGAGTCACGAGTGCTGGAAGAGGAAAGTCTGGCTGGCCCAAGATGTTTCGGACCATGCATCCGGAATGAACTGTTTCCAAAGGGATTTTCTCTCCCAAGGGACACGCCAAAGTACAACGACATGGTTAAGCAGGAAGACTGGTTGGTGGATTACACCACCGTCGTGGGCATCGCAAATGGCAACCGCCGGGTAGCCGTGCGCTACATCCCTCTCATGCTCCTCGACTTAGCCAGGACATGGCTCAATAGCCTCCCCAACAACAACATCAACACTTGGATCGATTTCGAGCAGGCGTTCGTCCGCAACTTCACCGGCACCTACAAGCGCCCGGGCCGCCCTGGTGAGCTCGCCCTGTGCGTTCAAGACAAGGACGAGAGCGACCAATTCTACATTACCTGGTGGACAAGCATGCACAACTCTTGCAAGGGGTGAGCGAGCACCAAGCGATCGACTTCTTCATCAACGGCTGTAGGGACGACACCATGCTCAAGCATAAGCTTCACCGGGGGAGCCCGGTACCATGTCCAAGACCATGGAGATCGCGAACAAGTACGCCACCATGGATGCAGCGATGAAAAGGTCCATCCGGCTGGATGACTAGGGACAAATCGTCGTGGAGGTCTCTGCAGACCGGCACCAGCCGGAAGGGAACAACCACAACTCCAGGCGGCATGAAAACTGCCATGGCAAGAGGAAAGACGACCAGCTAGATAACCAATATGGTTCTAGGCAGGTGGCAGCCATCCAAGAGGACCCGGCTGCAAGCGGCAGCCGGAGACAGAAGCCTGATGACCGGCCACCTCGGCCAAAGTACACCATCGAATCGATGCTTGATGGCCCATGCAAGTTCCATAGTGGTGGCAACAAGCCGACTACACATACGATCTGCCAGTGCACCTGGACAAAGAAGATGGCCGAGGTTTGTGGTCTACCACGACCACCCCTCCTGTGCCAGCCGGTGGGCAGCAGGACAACCACGAGCGCCAAAACCGCTAGGATGAAGATGAAGGAGACTATCCTCGCCAAGTAGGGAACTATCACATCTTCACCACCAAGCCGGAAACCAAGCACAGCAAAAGGCGCCGCGAGGCGGAGGTGAATGCAATCATCCCTCCCATTCCCCAGTTCCTGAACTGGTCCGAGCAAGAGGTCAAGTGGAGCCGGAAGGACCTACCAGACGTACTGCCGCATCCGGACCCCATCATCATCATCCGGACCCCATGGTTCTAGAACCCATCATCATCTCCAAGAAACACTCATGCAAGTTCTCCCGCGTCTTGGTGGACGAAGGAAGCAGCATCAACCTCCTGTACCGTAGCTCCCTAGACCGGCTCAGCATCAGTGAGTCCTAGTTGGAGCCATCCACCACCTCCTTCCACGGAGTTGTTCCGGGTCCATCGCATTCGCCCATCGGCAAGATCCGGCTGGACGTCATCTTCGGCACGGAGCACAACTTCCGCTGCGAGCCTATCTGGTTCGAGGTGGTCAACCTTTGCAGCGCTTACCATGCCATCCTGGGATGCCCCGTGACGAGGGTTTAACTCATCAATGCCCATTGTTATGGACTTGGGTTTTGGAGAAGGAGGGAGCGCTGGAGACATCTATCGGCTAGCAAACAAGCACATAGAGGACAAAGATTTACCCAGCTTCAGGCCTTGTAGAGGTCCCTACTCCTACTTGTCTGCTCGTGGAATTATCGAAGGAATCGAAGATTACAATGGTGCGCAGATGTGATCTGGCGAGGGTTGTGGAAACTAGGGTTGCATGTGTCCTCCTCGCCGCCCCCTCCTAGCCTTTATATAGGCAGGCTAGGTCTCGGGTAGCAGGTCGAGTCGGTTACAAGTTAGGGTTTTCCCCTTCAAACTTTCTATCTTTAGCTTCTTCTTGTTCTTCAAGCAATCGAGAGTCCGTAGGTTACTCGAGTCCTTCATTTGGGCTCAAGGCGACACCGTGGGCCTTTACGTATTTAGACCATATATACCAAGATCGAGTACCTGTAGGGTATACCCATGTCAGTAGCCCCCGAGTGTCCAGTGGAATCGCAGATTCGACTGGGGACTTTTTGAAGTCTTTCGAGTGCATGAATGAGTATATTTTTGACTGCTTTGTTTGTGTCATATGGATTGTTGATGTGCGTGCCTGATATAACCAAAGTATCGGTATCAGTTAACCACCTTAGGGTGAAACAACGCATTCTACTCGAACTCGAGTCCTCGGACTCGAATCCGGAAAAGTGCTGGTGTAATTCGACTCAAGCCGCGGAGGTCTTATAGGAGTCGAATTCCAGTTATATGGGTGTGAGCACTAGACGCGTTCTTCAAGGCATATTCATCGTACCTGTAGGCACGGATACATTTTTGGTAGTGCGCAGCTAATGCATTGCCAGGCCTTATTCAGGTCTTACCTTCACCCTGTAAGCGCGGCATCCGAATTTTATCATCGCGGAGACGATTCGGGTGACCCAGGAGACGTAGTATCTTTGTAGGGAAAAATTATGAGGCGGTGTCGCCAGGAGCTTCGAGTGTGGATGTTATCAACACACAGTTTTTTGTACAAATATTCATAGGGTGCGCGACCAGCGCTCCCTATGGGAGTAGCCCCCCGAGTTCCTGGTTGAGTCGGAGACTCAGGCAGGGACTAAAGAACTTTCGCGACTGCTGTCGTCTTTTGTTCGCTTGTTTCAGTCAAATTTATTTTCGGCGCTCCCTATGGGAGTAACCCATGTCCATAGTCGAACCATGTTTCGAGTGGTTGGGTTTGGCTTGATAGTCCATGTTCCTGAAAAAGAATAAGAAAAAATCATAGGGTGCGCGGCGCTCCCTATGGGAGTAGCCCCCGAGTGCTTGGTGGAGTCGAAGACTCGATCAAGGACTAAAGTAGTCGAAGTCTTCTGCTGCGTAGCTTTTGATGATGTCAGTGCTGACGATTTTATGACCTCAGTTGCCCGCGTGAGCGAGTTTGACAGGACGTGATGAGCAGTGGGTCCCACTCTCTGACTTTGATTTGACTGGGCATGCGTAATCTTTTATTTTAACTGCGCCTCCTTGATTTCCGCGCGTAATGGGAGTAGTGGAGGGATGATTCGCGCTTCCACTCCTCCACGTGTCTAGCATGATGTTTGCCACGCGTCCAGTAGGGTTTTTCTGAGCTGTTGGATTGCATCTTCCAGGGGTTAAGTAGCGGTGCTGTGACGGTAATTTCTCATCTGCTCTCATTCATCCTTTGCTTTCATCGCCATTGCCGCTATTCCTCTGCTTTCTCTGCGCTCGTCTCGTCCATGACGCTGGACCAGCTCTGCTCGTTTCCAAGCTACTTCGTTCGGTCGCACTGCCGCCGCGCAATGGGGAAGAAGAAGGGAGGTGCTGCGGCCGATTCCGCGGCCACCGCTGCTGCGGCGAAGAAGAAAGGCAGCTCCACCGCTGCGGGCACCAGCACCGCCGCCGGCGGGAAGAAGAAGGCCACGGGCAACCGCGTCACGAATGGTGCGTGGTGCCCCTCCATCATCAAGTCATCTAACCTCCGTCTTCTTCGCCAAGACGGAGTACTGTCCGCCACAGTCGCCGACGCGCGCGTCCTCGACGGTGAGACAATTCCTTCTCCTCCCGCTAGTTTTCGAGTGATGTTTTTAGCATTCATCATTCGCGGTCTCTCCTTGCCCCTTCACCCCTTTTTAGGGGCCTCCTTTGTTTCTACGGGCTTCAGCTCCATCAGTTGTCCCCGAACTCTATCCTCCATATCTCTTGCTTCATCACCCTTTGCGAGTGCTGGCTCGGAATCGAGCTGCACTTCGGCCTCTTCAAGCGCCTCTTCAAGTTGAAGCGCCAATCTGCGTCTAGCTCTTTAGTCTATGATGTAGGTCGCTGCGGAATCCACACCGACCCATCCGCCACCTATTTCAACATCAAGCTCATGGCGTCCGTCCAAGGGTGGAGGGACAAATGGTTCTACATCCGCGATGAGAAGGCTAACGGTGAGCACTTCGGACTCGCACCCTTCGATCCCGCGACGCCGTGCAAGAGGATGCGCTCCTGGAAGAATGTAGTCATGCCTGGCGAGTCCACGGAGCCAAATGTGATGTACAAGTGTGTCTGCGACCTCGAGAGTCGCATAGGCAAAGAGGAGGGAGGATGCACTCTCATTTGCACGTGGCTGCACCGTCACGTCCAACCTCTGCAGGCCAGAGTCCACCCCATGTTTCAGTGGGCTGGTGCTGATGATGCCACTCGCGTGTCTACCGATGGCATGTCCGCGAGTGAGGTGGACAAGAGGGTTCGACTGGTCACCAAGTACACCGTCAAGGATGTGCTCCCCAGTGAGCCAGTTGTTCCTCCATTTGACGCTACTAACCCTCCTCCCGAGGTATAGTTGTGCTACGCAGTAGCTAAATTTGTCGATTGCTTCTCTGTTGTTTACTTTATTTTTGCTGAATTTGTTGTCTGTATGCAGGATTGGGCGGTGTCACCTTGTATGCCCCCTCTTCCTGAGGGGATTATCCGTCGTGAAGCTTTGGAAGAGGACGAGTCGGATTCGACCGTCCCATCTGATGTGGAGGAGGAAGCCCCCGAGTCCGGTAGTCCGAAAACTCGCAAGTGTTCACACAGTGAGGATTCTGATGCGTCGTCTCCTTCGACTCCAGAAGGTACAGGTGTTGGTGCGGAGTCGCCGATTCTTGCCATTCATGTGAGCGCCGTGGCACCATCCTCTCGCAAGAAGATGCGATTGCCCAAGGAGTCCTCGTCGTAGTCGGGGGAGGCCACTTTTGACTTTGACAAGTTTGATTGGTCAGTTTTATAGTTTACTTGTTTTTCTCTGTTTTGCCCTTGTTGGCTCGTCTCTGGGTTTGCCCCTTCTTGATGTGAATTTTGTCTTGCAGTCAAGAGGCGTCGTCATCTTCTAGCGACGTCCAATTTTTGAAAGAATCAGGAGTCACGACCTCGAAGGCCAAGAAAGAGGTCAAGCGTGCTCCTTCCCCTCCAGTGGCGGCCCACTACAGGCACAACTCTTCCAGTTCTCCTCATGCAGGGAGCATAGAATGGTTTCCCGGATGACGGTACAGCAGACATCTTCGGAGTCATTGGAGGATCATGTAAGTGTAGATTTTTCTTCGTTTAATGTGCAGTCATTGTTTCCATTGCTTCTGCTGATCCCTTGTTGTGCGATAGCTCCTTGTGAAGGAAGCTGCTCATTTGGCGGAGCAAGTGCTTGCGATGGGCCGCCAGCATGCAATGCTGGAGACGCGTCATCGGGTGGTCGAAAGTAAGTGTATTTCACTTCCTTTTTTTTTCTCCTTTTAATATGGTCGACTGATAGCCCTTTTTCTTTGTAGCTAAACATAAAGCCCTCCTGTGCAACGCTACCACCATGGAGAAAACACTCGCCGCGACTCTGAAGGGTCGCGATGAGGCAATCCCGGCGCGTGACGAGGCGCAAAGGCGTGAAGAGGAGCTGCGTGCCTCCTTCGCAGCCAGGGAGAAGTTGTTGGAAGAACAGCTTTTCTCAGTCGCCAAGGCTCTCTCAGGTACTTTGCTTTGGATATCGTTATCCTTCTATGCTCGACTTTTTGCCGTTGGCCTTGATGCTTTGTCCATGTGTGGGTTTATGTACAGATGCTGGCGGTTTGAGCTTCGACCCGTAGGCCCTTCGTCGCGATGATGCTCTTGCGGGTGCACTGTCAGCAGGTGAAGACCGCAGCACCGCTGTTTAGGATACGCTCTCCAAGGCCAAGGGCGTTCTCAGTCGCCTTCGGGAGGAGCTGATGCCCAAGGCGGAGCTAGTCGAGAACATAGACGAGCGGGTGGAGTCACTCGCCGGGGGTGTGCCTTCCAGCTTCAAGAACTCACTCCGCGCGGCTGGCGTGTCCATGTCGCTTGCCATGGTGCAGGCCCACGGAGACGAGATTAATCCTGCCACGGTGTCGAAGGCGATGCCTATTAGCGCGGACGACCAGCAGGTAGTCTTTGCTCTTTTGCGACTGCTTGTGGCAAATATGGGCATCACCTGACAAACACTGTTGCCAAGTATTCTGAGGAGCTGCAACGTGCCAAGAAGGCGGCAAAATCTGCGGCATCAGGGGCTAGCGGAAAGTCAGTGGCATCTGACATTGCCACGGAATCGATGAAGCCCCTGAAGCCGTCGAAGTCGAAGAAGCCAATCGCTCCTTAGTAGCTTTGTAATAGTTAACTAGTTTATGTCCTTTGTTAAGAACATGCCTACTCGCGAGTGTATCTGATGATACTTTTGCTAGTCTTGAATGCATTTGAATCTTTTGTGTTTGTGTTGATTTGGTCGTCTTATTTGTTTCTATCTTGACTTGTGGTAGGGTACATCAAGTGATCCTTTGAGGGAAACTCAGGACTCGCCGCCTCTTGATGATACTTTGGCACCGCCGCGCTCCAGGGTAGATGAACTGTCGCTGCTTTTGCGACTGCGTGACCGCATGAAGCAGCTGGAGCGTGAGTTTCCCGTGCTCCGCGGTAATGCGGATGTATGAAAGTCGAAGGCAGAGAAAGCCGCCGCCCGTGAGAAGTATCTGCTTGGCAAGGTGACGCAGCTGGGCGACCAATTCAAGTGTTGGTTTGCTTGCTCTTATCTTTTCCTTGTAGTCACTCGCGATGGTGCGTTGTACTTATGCTTCTGTTGCTGCTTCGTGTAGTTTTCAGCGCGCGTCATTCGCAGGATGAGAAGGATAGAATTGCCATTCGCATGCATGATCATACCTAGGAGCAACTTCAAGAGAGTGGATACTTCTGTGTAGATCATGATCGTGCGATTGCGCTGGCGACCCTGCGGGATCGTGCGTCGCGAGTGCTGCACTTTATGAAGAAGTCGCAGTCATGCTTGAAGAACATTTATCGGACGATGTTTCCACTGGATGATACTCCATCAAGCTTGCTGGCCCTCCTTGCCAAGTTTCAAGACCTGACCGCGGTTCGTGAGTGCGTGAGGCAACAGTTGGTGGCTGGTGCCAAGGTTGCTCTATCGATGGTGCGACTGCATAGGCCTGGCGTAGATGTTGCGGCAATTGCAGCTGGGCCGCCTATGCCACCAGCAGGTTCTGCCTGGAATATAGTGCCGCACTAACAGGCTATGGATCGCCCAGCAGAAGAGATCGTCGACTTCTTTGAGGAACAAACCAACGTTCTCTTGCTGCAGTAGTAGCTTAGTTTGTATCCTGCACATAAGTGTACCTGTGTTGTAAAGTTCGTATAGATGTTGTATATAATTTATTGTCGAATATGTATAAAGATCTTTGTTAGCATGAAGTGCGTTGCACTATGCGAGACCTTTTCATTAGCCTGGCCATGCTCTTATCTCAGTCCCTTGTCAACCTATCAGGTGCGTTGCAGCTGGGTTGATGTTGTGTCTAGGGTTTCGATTGATGTGCCAGCTACTCAGGATATTGCGTTTTGGTTCGTAGAACAGATGTATATAGGGTGGCGCAGCCCCCGAGTGGATAAATTGGAAAAATAAAAGAGAACATAGAGTTTTGGGACACTTAGCTTTATTTATTCGAAGGACAGTGCGAGGTACAATGTGTGGCTAAGTAGCCTTGGCTGAGTAGCCTTATTTGCAAAAGTAAAAAGCGACTAGGGGTAGAAGCATCGCAGCTGTGCGACATTCCAGGAGTTGGAGTATGCGACTCCTGTCTCTAAATCTTGAAGGTGATAGGCGCCACCTGGGATTACTTTTGTAATCACGTATGGTCCTTCACAGGGGGACTCGAGCTTGAGATGCCCCTGCTGCTTCAGTCGCAGGACCAGGTCGCCTTCGATGAAGGATCTGGGGCGTAGCCTCCTACTGTGGTAGTTGCGCAGGTTCTGCTGGTAGATCATTGATCTTTCCGCGGCGATTTCTCTTGCCTCGTCAAGAAGGTCGACGGAGTCTTCGAGTGTGAGGGATGACTCTTGTTTGCTATAAGCGACCACGCGTGGCGCCTTGTACCGTACCTCTGCGGGTAGCACTGCCTCGGCTCCGTGCACCATAAAGAATGGCGTGTAGCCCGTGGCACTGTTTGGAGTTGTGCATAGGCTCCAGAGTACGGATTGCAGTTCGTCTGGCCAGCAACCCGCGGATTGTTCGAGTGGCCGGAGGAGTCGCTTTTTGATGCCGCCGCAGACAAGCCCGTTTGCTTTTTCCACCTGACCGTTGGTCTGTGGATGCGCTACCGAGGCGTAGCTGATGTTGATCCCCAGGTTCTTGCAGAATTCTTGGAACTCCTTGGATGTGAAGTTCGTCCCGTTGTCGGTGATGATGCTGTGCGGTACTCCGAAGTGGTAGACGATGGATTCGAAGAACTTAGTTGCGCTATGTCCTGATTGGTTGGTCATTGGCATGGCCTCAATCCACTTGGTGAATTTGTCGACTGGGACCAAGAGGTAGACGTAGCCTCCTCGTGAGGACCTTGGGAGTTTGTCAACCATGTCGAGTCCCCATTGTGCGAAGGGCCAGGCCAATGGAATTGGCCGGAGCTCTGCGCCAGGTGCGTGCGGCTTGTCCTCGAATCGTTGGCAAGCGTTGCATTTTTGGACGATGTCCTTGGCATCGCGCATGGCCGTGGGCCAATAGAATCCAGCTCATAGAGCTTTGGCGACGAGGGTGCGACTGCCGGCATGGTGCCCGCAGGTCCCCTCATGGATGTCGAGGAGAACAGCTCTTCCATTGGCCGTGGAGACGCATCGTTGGAGTACTCCTGTGATGATGCGCTTATATAGTTTGCCATTGATAACAGCGAATGCCTTGGATCGCCGAGCGATGTGCCGTGCATCAGTCGGATCGTCTGGTAGCCTTTTGCTGAGGAGGTACGTGATGTACGACCGCGTCCAGGATTGCTCAATCATCATGATGCTCATTGGTCCCTCGAGTCCTATGTCCAGCTCCAAGTCGTCGAGTGCCATTGACTCATTGGGCGGCGTAGCCCCCGAGTCCGTTGCTGCACTTGTTTTCTTCTCTGCGGCCTTTGGCTTGATGGAGCGTTCGCAAATGCGCTCGAGAAACACCTCGGGTGGTATGGGGGTGCAGGTAGAGCCTATGTTGGCGAGTGCGTCCACCTCTTCGTTGCTTTCGCGGCCTACGTGCCGCAGCTCGCAACCATCGAAGTCTCCCTCGAGTGTGTCATAGAGGTCGCGGTACGCGATCATGTTGTCGTTTAGTGCATCGCACTCATGCATTGTTTGGTTGACGACCAACTTGGAGTCGCCGTATATGATGAGCCTCTTGGCGCCGCAGGCTTTTGCCATCCTCATCTCATGTAACCGAGCCTCGTATTCAGCCTCGTTGTTGGAAGCTTTGAACTGCATTCGCAGGATATACTTCAGCTTGTCCCCTTGAGGTGATGTCAGTATACACCTGCGCCTGCTCCGTCCTTCCGCTTGGACCCATCGAAGTGCATTGTCCAGAGGTAGGACATATCTGGTTTGTCTGGGAGCTGGTTCTCCATCCAGTGCACGAGGAAGTCAGGGAGAACTTGCGATTTGATTACGTCGCGCTTTTCGTATGTGATGTCTCGTGGAAGCAATTCTATTCCCCAAAGCGCGACTCGTCCCGTTGCGTCGGGGTTGTTGAGGATATGCCCCAACGGGGCGTCGTTGACCACCATGATTGGGTGTTCCTGGAAGTAATGGCGCAGTCACCGGGCGGTCATGAAGACACCGTACGCCAGTTTCTGGTAGTGCGGGTACCACTGTTTTGTTGGCGTGAGGACCTCGCTTAGGTAGTATAATGGGCATTGTACCCCATGGACCTTGTTTTCCTCGGCTCGCTCGATGACGAGCACTGTGCTGACCACCTGGTTGGTGATGGAGATATATAGCAATAGCGGTTCCCTTTCTCATTGGGTCACGAGTACTAGCAAAGTGGATAGCAGGCGCTTGAGGTCTTCGAATGCTTCTTGCGCTTCATTGGTCCACTCGAATTTTTTAGCTTTGCGGAGGAGTTGGTAGAAGGGCAACGCCTTTTCACCCATCCGACTGATGAATCGGCTGAGGGCCGCGATTCGCCCGACCAGCTACTGGACGCCCTTATGTTTTTCGGCTTCTCCATGGCCAGTATGGCTTTTATTTTCTTCGGGTTTGCCTCGATTCCCCTCGCGGAGATGATACCCGAGTAGTTGCCCAGATGGCACACCGAAGGCGCATTTGTTCGGATTGAGCTTGATCCGGTAGCGGTCGAGGTTGGCGAAGGTTTCGCGCAAATCGTCGATTGGGGAGGCTTCCTCCTTGGTCTTGATTACTATGTCATCGACATAGACTTGAATGTTGCGACCTAGTTGTTCCTTGAGGCAAGCCTGCATGCACCGCTGGTAGGTGGCTCCCGCGTTTTTAGCTCGAAGGGCATTGTGTTGTAGCAGAACACACCAAAGGGCGTTGTAAACGCTGTTTTCTCTTGGTCTTCCTCCTTCATTCGAATCTAATTATAGCCTGAGTAGGCGTCGAGGAAGCAGAGGCGCTCGCATCCTGCGGTGGAATCGATGATCTGGTCGATGCGCGGCAACGGGAAGTGATCTTTTTGGCAGTGCTTATTCACAGAGGTGAAGTCCACGCACATCCACAGGATATTCGTGTCCTTTTTTGGTACCAGCACCATGTTGGCGAGCCAAGTGCTTTCCTTGATCTCGCGTATGAATTTGGCGTCGAGGAGTCTGTTGATCTCCATTCCAACTGCTTACGCTCGTGGCTCAGACAATCGCCGAATTGTTTGCTTGACTGGCCTTGCGTTGGGGTTGACGTTGAGTGCGTGCTCGGCGAATTCCCTGGGAACTCCTGGCATGTCCGCATGACACCAGGAGAAAATTTCCCAGTGCTCACGGAGGAATTCGACGAGCGCGAGTTCCTATGCGGGACTCAAGTTGTTGGCGATGAGGGCCATCTTGGCGGGATCCGATGGGTGGACCTACACTTTCTTTGTGTGCACCGATGAGTCGAAGGATAGATCGGGCGAGCTTGGCCGGCTCAGGGGGGCAGACTGTTGTCTGTCAACTCTTTCAGCCTTGCGAGTTCTTCCTGCATGCCGAAGGACTGGGAAATTCTGTTGAATTCCCTGTCGCAACTGTCGGATCTCTCGAAGCTCCCGTTGATCGTGATGACGCCATTGGGACCTAGCATTTTCATCTGCAGGTAGGCGTAGTGTGGCACTGCCATGAACCTAGCGAACGCGACACGTCCGAGGATGCAGTGGTACTGTGACGGCCAGCCGACGACCTCAAAGTCGATGCGTTCACACCGGAAGTTCTTCGGCGTGCCGAAGATGACGTCGAGGTTGATTTTGCCCAGGGGGTATACACCTTTCCTTGGGACGATGCCATGGAATGTTGTGTCCGAGGCTTCTAGGAAAGTTAGAGGGATCCTCATTGCTCGCAAGGTACTCGCGAATATAAGGTTGATGCCACTCCCACCGTCCATGAAGACGAGGCTCATGTCGAAACCTCCGATTTGCGCCTCGAGTACGAGGGTGCAATGGCCTGGATGGGGTACCTGAGGCGGATGGTCGCGTTTGTCGAAGGTGATGCATGATTCGCTTCCACTGGGGTACTCAGTGGTAGATGGTGGCGAGTGTGTGGCCAAGTTGACTTGGCGAGTGATGGCCTTCTGCACCCGATTGGAGGGCGTCCTTTTTGTATCATCATGGTGCCCATGGCTCGTGGGTACGGTTCGCCTCCGTGGTGCTGGTCCAGTGCAGCTGCATTCGGGGGTGGCCCAGGTGGTGGTGGCGGAGCGCCATGGCCTGGAGCGGCTCCGTAGCCTCTTTCGACTACATTGCAGTTCATCCGAACCAATCCCTCATGTAGCTTGAGGAACTCGCGGCAATCCTTGAGGAGGTGGCTGGACTTCTTGCCATCATGCTTGTCGATGTAGAAGTGTATCGTACATGGCCCGGAAAATTTGTCCTCAATGGAGGTCGCGGATGCCTCGTCGCGATTGCAGCGTTGCCACACTTGTGTGGTTTTCCCGGAGTCGCGGTATCTGCCGCTACGGTATCCGTTGTTGCGGTTATCATCGTTTCTGTCGGCGTAGCCAGCCGCAACCATGTTGACGTCGTCGCGATCATCGTAGATGCGCATGCGACGCTTGCCTCAGCGATCATGTCTGCGCTCGAGTTCCACCTCCTCGTCGGAGTGAACGCGATTCTTCACCGAATCTTCTCCATCGGCCCACCGATTCGCGATCTCCATCAGGTGGTCGATGGTCTTGGGCTTTGAGCAGCCCAGCTCCTCCCTGAGTTCTAAGCGGTGGACGCCGCCGTTGAATGCGTCAATCGCGTGATCCTCCGAGATGTTCTCTGTAGAGTTCTTGATGATGGACCACCTTTGGATGTAGGAGCTCAACGATTCACCAGATCTTTGCTGGCAGCATCTCAACTCTTCGATTGATGCGGGCCGCTTGTATGTGCCCTTAAAGTTGCACACGAAGCTGTAAATCAGATCATCCCAACTACGAATGGATCCGCGTGGAAGGTTGTTGAGCCATGCTCGGGCGGAGCCCTGCATCAATAGCTGCAAGCATTGCATAGCCATGCTTCGACTGCCTCCGTGGAGCCTGATGGAGGAGATGTGGTCTTCCAGCCAGATTTTTGGGTCTTGTAGGCAGTCAAACTTCGGGTTCTCCGACGGGAGTTTGAACCCCTTAGGCATTCGCTTCTGCCTAATGGCTCTGCTGAAGCATCTGGCGCCACAGAGCTCCACGTCTTTCTCTTCTAAGTCATTCGACCAAGCATGTCGTGCCCTTGATTTGTCGATCTTGCCCTGCGTGAGGTCATCGCGCGCATCATAGTCACGGTCGTGTCGCCGTGAGCGGCAGCGTCAAGACAGGTCATGACTATCGTCGCAAGATGAGGGCGAGGAGTAGCGCTTTGCTAGCGCTTTTCCCTTTTTCGGTTCTGGTATTGGCTCCTTGTCGAGGGCGGCCTTGATTAATCCCAAGCCCGTGATCGTAGATTGGTGCATGGCGGCTCGAGGATCTCTAGCTGGCGGCTGGTTGTTAAGGAGGTACATGGTGGCCGCTGTCACTGCAGCCTGCGGCGTTTTGGGGACCACATTGCCCCATGTGTCGACTGTCATAGAGCTGAAGTCGAGGACCTTTGTAGCCTCTATGCGCTCTTGCTTGGTGAGATGGGCCATCCGAGATTGCCTCTTCTTGGCGAGGTACTCGTTGCCCTTTGAGGAGGATCCTCCGTGGGAGGAGAGCCCAACACGACGAAGGCTCGACTCGTCTGCTGCCTTTTTGCGCGCCTCGAGTTGCGCGATTGTTTGTACTTGGCGCTTGAATCCTTCCTTCAGGAGCCAGTGATAGCCCATCAGCAGTTCTTGCTAGGATCCGAAGGGTAGAGGAGCGCCTCGTAGGGCCTCGCGGCAGCGAGCCCATTCTTGCTCGTTGAGCCTGATCACGACACGTTCGCTGGTTTGCTCATTTAGTATGGTTGGAGGTTCGACTGCTCCTCCATTGTCGATGGGGGTGCGATTGCCACCGTTACCGCCGTTGCCGCCATGGCCACCGTTACCGCCATTAGGCGGGTCGGTTCCGTTACCGCGATTGCCACCGTTGTCGCGGTTGGCAGAGGTGTCGCCTGCGTTGATGACGGCGCACATGAAGTGATTGGGGAAGCTGGTGCTTCCACAACACTCAGATTCGGAACCGTAGGTTCCATCTTTAGTGGCCAGATCGCTCAGATCGGAGTCACGACTGCTGTCGCTGACCTTGTTCTCAACTGTTGTTGGGGCGTTGAGCTCGCTGAGGTGCCGATCGATGGAGGGAACCATGATGCTGGAGCAATCGACGGTGCCGTCGGCTGATCAGCCATGCAAAGAGTGCCCATCTGACCGACTTGGAAGCGGAAGCTCTCTATCGCCAGGCTGACTCCGTCTCCCACGGACTCGAAGGCCGGGCGAGTGGCCGGCGTGTGGACGGTGAAGTCGAACGCACTGAAGAGCTGGCGGATCTCCGCTGTTGCGGAGTTGTAGATCGCGGTTGATGGGGCCGAAGAAGCCGCAACATCAGCACTCCCAAATCCCACAGACGGCGCCAATTGACGAGGGTTTAACTCATTAATGCCCATTGTTATGGACTTGGGTTTTGGAGAAGGAGGGAGCGCTGGAGACATCTATCGGCTAGCAAACAAGCACACAGGGGACAAAGATTTACCCAGGTTCAGGCCTCGTAGAGGTCCCTACTCCTGCTTGTCTGCTCGTGGAATTATCGAAGGAATAGAAGATTACAATGGTGCGCAGATATGATCTGGCGAGGGTTGTGGAAACTAGGGTTGCGAGTGTCCTCCTTGCCGCCCCCTCCTAGCCTTTATATAGGCAGGCTAGGTCTCGGGTAGCAGGTCAAGTCGGTTACAAGTTAGGGTTTTCCCCTTCAAACTTTCTATCTTTAGCTTCTTCTTGTTCTTCAAGCAATCGAGAGTCCGTAGGTTACTCGAGTCCTTCATTTGGGCTCAAGGCGACACCATGGGCCTTTACGTATTTAGACCGTATATACCAAGCTCGAGTACCTGTAGGGTATACCCATGTCACCCCGTGTTCACCAAGTTCATGGCGGTGCCGCACTACGTGTACCTCAAGATGAAGCTCCCCGGGCCAAAGGAGGTAATCACCAACGCGGGTGATTATAGACGGTCGGTGGAATGCGCCACAGACGGCTCCACGATTGCTGATGCCATGATCATCGTAGAGGAGAAGCGTGTCATCATGCAAAATGTGACGGCCCTGCAAGCGGACATGCCAGGTGATGAGCCAAAGCCAACCGGAGAGGCGTAATTCAAGCCATCAAAGATCACCAAGAAGATCCTGCTGAACCAGGCTAAGCCGGACAAGTTCGTCTCGGTCGGAGACGGCCTTGACAACAAATAGGAAAGCGCTCTCGTCGACTTCCTCCATAAGAATTGGGATATCTTCGCATGGTCCCCCAAGGACATGCCTGGTGTTTCGAGGGAGCTCGCCGAGCACTCTTTACATGTTAGGCCAAATGCAAAGCCGGTTAAGCAGTCACTACGCCGCCTCACGGAAGAGAAGAGAAGAATCATTGGTGAAGAAATCACCCGGCTGTTCGCAGCCGGATTCATCATGGAGCTTTTCCACCCAGAATGGCTGGTAAACCCGGTGCTGGTGCTGAAAAAGAACAAGACTTGCCACATGTGTGTTGACTACACCAGCCTCAACAAGGCATGCCCCAAATATCTGTTCGCCCTGCCAAAGATAGACCAAGTGATCGACTCCACGACCGGTTGCAAACTATTGTCGTTTCTGGATGCAAACTCCGGCTACCACAAGATCCGGCTGAACCTCGCTAATGAAATAAAGACAACATTCATCACCCCATATGGGGCCTACTGCTACACCACCATGCCATTTGGACTGAAAAATGCAGGTGCAACATATCAGCGCTACATCCAGAAGTGCCTACAATCACAAATTGGCAGAAATGTGCACGCCTATGTAGATGATGAGATGGTCAAGACAAAGGAGAAGCAGACGCTCCTTGAAGACTTGAAGGAGACATTCAGCAACCTTTGCCGGTTCTAGATGAAGCTGAACCCGGAGAAGTGCATATGTGGCGTCCCAGCCGGCCAGCTCCTCGGTTTCCTCGTCTCAAAACGTGGAATCGAGGCCAACCTGGAGAAGATCGGCGCAATCAAGCGCATGCAGCCACCGCAGAACCTGCACGACATGTAAAAGTTCACCGGATTCCTAGCCTCCCTCAGCCAGTTCGTCAGCCGACTGGGCAAGAAGGCACTCCCCTATACCAACTCATGAGGAAAACAGACAAGTTCGTCTGGATGGCGCAGGTGGACGAGGCCTTCCACGACCTCAAGCGCATGTTATCCTCTCCGCTAGTACTAGCAGCCCCCGCCGCAAAGGAGCCAATGCTAATGTACATTGTGTCTACCAACCCGGTCGTCAGTGTCGTGCTAGTGGTAGAGAGACCAGAAGAAGGAAAGGCTCAACCGGTTCAACGCCCGGTGTACTACCTGAGTGAGGTACTCTCGATGTCAAAGCAGAACTATCATCACTATCAGAAGCTGGTGTATGGTGTGTACATGGCTGCCAAGAAGTTGAAGCACTACTTCCAAGAGTACTCCATTTAGGTAGTGGCGTTAGCCCCCTATCGGAGATCATCGGCAACAAGGATGCCACAGGCCGGGTGGCGAAATGGACAATATAGCTCACAGCGCACTGCATCTGGTACGAGCCAAGAACAGCGATCAAGTCTCAGGCCCCGGCGGACTTCCCCGTCGATTGGGCGGAGACGCAGTACCTTCCTCCATGTCCCGACTCCACGCACTAGAAGCTACACTTTGACGGCTCCAAGATGTACGATGGACTCGTAGCCGGGGTCGTCATCACCTCTCCAAAAGGGGACTAGCTGGAGTTCGTGCTACAGATCCACTTCCACACATCCAACAATGTCGCGAGTATGAATGCTCGTCCACGGCCTCAAGATGGCAAAAGAGATCGGCATCAGGCGCATCATCTATTTTGGTGACTTTGACCTGGTGGTGCAACAAGTATCAGGAGATTGGGACGCCAAGGACGCGAATATGGCGCTATACCGCTGCTTCGTACAATAGCTATGTGCCTATTTCGAAGGATGCGAGTTCCACCACATGCCTCGAGGAAACAATGAAACCGCGGATGCACTCGCCCACGTAGGTTCAACAAGAGCAGCAATTTTGCCTGGAGTTGCCCTCGAGCACTTGCGCAAGCCCTCCATCATGCCGTCTCTGGAATCCGGCTCCATCATGTTGGATGCGGACCCGGGCACTGCCGGCTCCAAGCAACCTGGTGCCGCATCGCACCCGGGGAGTGCCACGCCACACCCGAGGACTGCCATGCCACACCCGGGAACTACCGCGCCACACCGAGGGACAACCATGCCGCACCCGAGGACTGCCACCTCCATCCCAGGGGCTGCCGGGTCACAGGTTGAGACACCCTGAGCCGGCTCTAGCAGCCCGGGGACTGCCGACTCTGGCCTCCCACCCGGTAGACCGCCTAACGAGCCCGAGCAGGCCGAGAGCGAGGAAGTCAAACTAATCATGCAAACCGTCTATGTCATCCGGGAAACACCTCCATGGGGAAAGCCATTCATGGACTTTCTAGCCAAAGGAGAGCTGTCGGATGAAGAGGTTGAGGCAAGACAAGTGAAGCGCAGGGCAAGCGCATACACAATCATCAACAACGAGCTCTACAAGCGCAGCGTGGAAGTAATATACCAGCGCTGCGTAAGCCAAGAGGAAGGAATCCAAATACTGGTGGACATTCATCAAGGCGAATGCGGTCACCAGACATAATCGAGAGCAATAGTGGCAAAGGAATTCTGCCATGGGTTCGACTAGCCCACGGCACTGGAGGACCCTGAGCAGCTGGTGAAGGCATGCAATGGATGCTAGCGGTTCGCCCAGCAGAAACACACTCTGCCATCAACGCTCAAGACGATCCTTATCACCTGTCTTTTTGCCGTCTGGGGCATGGACATGGTAGGCCCACTCAAAACAGCGTGATCCGGCATGACACGTTTGCTGGTGGCTATGTACAAGTTCACTAAGAGAATCGAGGTGAAGCCAATCAAGAAAATGGATGGACCGACAGTGATCAACTTCTTCACCGATATCATCACGCGTTTCGGCTATCCCAACAGCATCATCATAGACAATGGCACGAACTTCGCCAAAGGGGCCTTCGTGCGTTTCTATGGTGACAAGGGCATCCGCCTGGACCTGGCCTCTGTCGCACACCCCCAATCCAATGGATAGTGCAAGTGAGCAAATGGTCTGGTCCTAGCCGGAATCAAGCCAAGACTAATCAAGCCGTTGATGAGGACTCCTGGATGCTGGATAGAGGAACTACCGGCAGTGCTATGGAGCCTATGCACAACACCCAACCGCTCCATCGGCTTCATGCCATTCTTCCTCGTCTATGGAGTATAGGTTGTCCTGCCAACCGACATCGAGTTCGACGCACCGCGCAAACTACTATATAGAGAGCAGCAAGCCAAAGAAGCACGAGAAGACAACGTCGATCTCCTTGAGGAGGCATGAGAGTTGGCCCTATCTAGATCTTCTATCTACCAGCAGAACTTGCGACGCTACCACGCCAGCTGGATCCACAACATTTCATTCCACGAGGGCAATCTCGTCTTGCGGCTGGTACAAGACACCAAGGGGTGCCCGAGCTAGCTCCACCTTGGGAAGGGCCATTCATCATGAGCCGGACGCTACATAACAACTCATATTACCTGATCGACGCTCGCCAGCCGGCGAAGAACAAGATGGACTGCTCCGACAAAGAAACTGAGTGCCCATGGAATGTGAACCTGCTTCGTCCATTCTACAGCCGAGTAAAGGGCAAATGTATCTTACCTTTATGTAATGAACAAGTTGAGGAGCCTCGACATAGTCCCAGGGACTCCGTAATAATTTGGCATTTTCTGCTACAAGACTTGAAGTTCTCCGACTGCATTGTCTTTAACCTCGGACCCGGCAGTATCTCTCGAGGACTCGCCGGATGGCCCAGACGACCGTGAATTCTAAATATACAAAGTATTGTACGCGGATCCAAGATATCCCTCTTCAATTCTGGCTGCAAACCGCAAGTCGGATGACAAACACGGTAAGAGCAGAAAACTTGAAGACCCGTACATGAAAAGTCCTAAGGAAAATAGGACGTCTGGATGTTCCAGTTGCGCCTGCTTGTTCGAAGCCAGTAGGCAAAATCTGAAGTATTGCGTAGTATGCTAACTAATCAAACCCTTGCTTCCGGCTAAGTGATGACAAGGGCACAACTTCAACGGCCAATGCTCGCTAAGAAAAGGACTAAGCTACCTATTTTGCACGAAACGACAAAATTTTCAACCAAACGAGCAACTAAAGACTATGTCTATCCTACACACATCTAACGTGCAAACCATTGTTTGTATCTTTCATCCTTGCATGAACCAAAGCGTCCGAGCCAGAGGCTAGCCGCCATATGACAAATGAACACAAAGGAGCTTCGACCCGATTGGATTCTCCAGCCAGCCCGAACCTCAGGGACTACACCCTATGGGTGCGCTCGCGCGCCCCCACACAGGAAACAAGCAACTAACAACAACAGAAAGGAGCTTTGACCTGGCTGGATCCTCTAACATGCCCGATCCTCGAGGACTACACCCCGTGGGTGCGCTCGCGCGCCCCCACACAGAAGAAAGCATACAACAAGTGCAACACAAGACAACATCACAGAAGGGAGACAAAACTCCCGATAGAATTCATCACAGAGCAAAAGTAAATTCTTCACCCAAGAGCAAAGTCAGTACCACAAGCAAACAAATCTTCAACCAGATACAGAATACTTCTAGTATTCTAGGGATCAGGGTTGAGGGTCATAGGAAGGGCCAGAGGCATCAGCTGGAGCGTGGCTACTGGAGGCAAAGTCGGCGGAGGCAGGGCCCATCGCAGCCGGGGCGTCGTCGTGGGCTAAGGCCACCAGAGGGCTATAGTGATACCCCTCCCAGCCGGCCGGATCGCCAAAGTCTCGGTCTAGTTGGACAAAGCTTCCAATCTTGACATCGCAGTAGCGGATGTCAGGAACTTCAGCCCGAAGCTGGTCGTAGCGGGTCCCCTGAAGAAACCCTCTAGAGAGACTCCGCAGGTCCATGTCAGGGTACCAAGACTTCAGCAGCGCCAAGACCATCTCATCACCGCCATGAGCAGCCCAGTCTCGCGCCACATCCATGAGCTCCGGGTCGTCAAAGAGCGTCCTGGCCAAAACATCCATCGTGCCCGGGCGGTTGGTTTTGGGCCAGACGTAGTCGAAGACCTCAAGGGAAGCACCGCGTAGCCGGTTGGCCTACTCGCTGACGACCGTCACCAACTCCATCTTGTGCAGATCACGCCCTACGTTCGCCTCGAGGACACGCACAAAGGCTTGGTCGGTTGGCTCAGGATACTAAGCTACACCCGGTGAAAAGGAAACTGTTAATGTTCCGGCTGCAACAGGATGAGAAACAAGCTCATGAAGTGAATCTCTTACTGACGACCATCTCGGCGATCTGGCATAGCTCCCCTAGAGCCGCCTTCTCCTAGGCCTGGGCGGTCTTTAGATCTTCCGCCTGGCAGGCCTGGATCTGCTCGAGGTTCTTCATTGCCTCGGCCCGGATGTCGCTGCTCTTCTTCGCCTGGCCTGCCTTGACCTCCATCTGCTTCTGATGTTGCAGCAGCTGGCCGATCTGGGCCTAGCCCGCCTGGATAGACTCCTCCAGCCAGATGACCTCCGCCTTTAGCCTCTCCACCTCCCGGTCCCTGTCTGCTAATAGAGCTGTAGGGGGGGTACCCAATGGTCAACAAGAAGCGCGAAAACTCGCGCAGCCGGGAAGACAAAGCAGAGCAAGCAATCTAATGCCCCAAGTCCTATGAGATCTTGGTGGCTTTAGAGAAAGCTTTCTACAAGGAGTGCGCGATCATAAAAGAGAAGAGATGTGAACAGCAACGGAGGGCAACAAGAACGGCGGAGAAGCGGCTTACCTCCAGGGACGCCCACAGTGCCTTGGCATTGCCAAGCCCCTGCTTCATCACCTCCACCAGGTGGCGAACCTGGCCGAGGGCGACAGGCACCAACTCGAAAAGTTGTGCCAGGATGGAGTACGGCGGCGGCGCAATAGGAGCTGCCCGACTACAGGTAATCTGGAGCTCGTCGTCGTCGCCGGAGGCCGCGCGTGATGCCTCAGGGGCTGCAGCGCCTGAGCCAAAGGCCGCCTCCACCCTGCCATCCTCATCCGCCGGTAGCACGGTGACCTCCATGGGCTCCTCCACCCGGTAGGCGGCAGAGCCCACTTGATCCAGGCATGGAGCAGAGAAGACATCGGTGAGCCTGGAGGCGGTAGATGCCCGGTGCAAGACCAAGGACCCAGCCGGAACCACTGTCTCCGTCGCGTCCGCCACAACCCCAGCCGGCTTAGTAGCAGAGGATGCAGCCTCAACTGGCTTCGTAGCAGAGGCAGTAGCCAGCCCCTCCGCTCTAGCTGGGGGAGGGTCGGACGCGGTGGCGATGGTCGCGGAGCTGGTCAAGGACATCGCCTCACTAAAAGAAGGACGAGAAGAGCACATTGAGTAAGGCGCAGACCAACAGATGCGTAGAGAAAGGATAACAAGGGCACGTACTCAGCAACACTTGGCACGACGGCTGCAGCCCTGGGACATCGACTCCTCTTCGCCCCGCCCTCGGTTGGAGCGGCACTGGTCGAAACAACCCGCTTCCCTCGTGCCCTCAACGCAGCAGCCTCAGCCAGGTCAACGTCCTCACCGTGGGCGGCTGTACCAGGATGTGGGCACAATGTCAAGCGCACGGCCAAAGAAAAACAAAGAAAATACGGGCAGGAAAAGCCGCTCACCGGGTGGAAACTCGTAGCCCTCGTCGCCCCGGGTGGGAAACCGCTCCGACTCCGTCTGCGGGAACTTTGGCGGCTTGTGGTCAGCGGTGAAGGCGGGAAGCTCATCCTCCCCCATACTGTCTTCCGCTAGCTGTGCCGTAAAAAGCTACTCAACAAGGAACATAAGAAACAAGGAGAAAAATTCCTCAGGAATGGTTTACCCGAAGAAAAGAAAGAAAGCCTGACCTTCGGGGTCAGCAGGCTATGGTGGTACGGCCGGCAGGAGAAGACCTAGTCTTTCGTCAGCGTCTCCTTGAAGATAGTGGCGAGCCACTCCTGAAGGTCCATGAACGGCACCTCCAGCCGGGACACCCAAGTGGGATCCAACGGGATAGACATATGGTAGATCTTGTGCGACCACTGCAGCAGCAGAAGCACAGGATTCATTCATCATCCAACACCGTCACGCGGGAGGCCATCCGCTCCATTTCTGCCTGGGCGCCCAAGTTTTGGACGGTCCAGTCCTTCCGGGTGGAGGTGATGTTGGCGAACACCGGCACCTTGATCCAACTGACGTCGGTGTTGTTGTGCACATAGAAGTACGAGTGCTGCCACAACTTGACGGTGTTGGGCATCTCCAACCGTATCATCGACGACGATGACCTTGGGTAGATGGCGTAGCAACCCGTCTCTGTCAGAGGGATGCCCTTCCCCACCACTTGGACCTTGAAGTAGAAGAACTTCAAGAAGTTCGCCGTGTCAGGGGGAACCCCCAGGTAGGCCTCGTAGCAGGCCGCATGATGAAACAGTTGCGCGACGGTGTTGGCACCGAGGTGGTGGACTTGGAGGTCAAACGACACCATCAGCTCCAACATGAACCTTCTCAGAGGCAGGCCGAGCCCACGGGCGAAGTGGGCAAGGAAGACGATGGCCTCCCTGGGCCGGGGGTTAGGAACCCGCTCCCCTTTCGGCGCTAGGCGATGCTTCACCAGACGCTCCGACGGGATGAGTTTCCCCCGCTGGTACTTCTGCATAAGCTCGTTAGTGACGTACGAGCCGCACCAGCCACCCTCTTGGTCAGGTGGCATTTCAGCAGGAGTGGTGGCCGTGTTGGAGAAGCGGGCTCCTGTCGTCGCGACGGAGGAGCGGCGGCGACGGTGATCAAAAAGAGTGGTGGCACAAGGTAGCAGAGAGGAGGTAAAGTGCAAAGGGCAGTGGATGCATGGAGAATATGAAGTGAGGAAGGAGCCCTCCCTGGCGCCCCTATTAATCGAGGTAGGGATACCGCGCCTCCTGCACTCCCCTCTGCCACATCACAAGGAACTGTTCCACTCCCCCCCACGATGCTTCGGTTTCAGATCGCATGCGCTAGAGCAACTACCACAGAAGATCCCATAGGCGTTACTGCGAAGGCCAAGCACACGCATGATCCCCGAGAAACCGCTACGATGAAGGTGTGTGCGTAGTTACCAAGACTGCAGCGGCATGCCAAGAGGTCAAACTAACGCGACGTGTGCCAGAGGAGGCGGGCACGCCTAACGCCAGCATTGACGTCATCGACTGGGCGATTCACCTCCCCAGCCGGGTGCGGCAGCTGGGAGATGCAATCGCCGCTCACAACCTATGGGTGGGCCACTGAAACCGTAGCTAGTAAACTCCAGCCGAGGAAAGCGGGCATCTCGAGCTGGAAAATAACAAGTGTTGGGGATATACTTTCCAGGTATCCTCACTGTACCTCACTGACCAGGGTGGCCCACTTCGGGTTAGAGATTTGCTTCATGGGCAGCCCAGTCAGGGAGAAGAGACGGAGTCTAGTCCGGCTACGGGAAGGCCCAAAAGACTTACCGACATAGGCCCATAGAATTACTTGTAGTTCAAGATATACTCTTTAACCGAGTCTTTGTCATAGCCGGATAGATCTCTCCTGTAAACCCTAGTCCGGATATCTATATAAGTCGTCCTAGGGAGAGCCTTTAGGGCACCAGACAATAGCCTCACAATAGTCTACAATCTCAACTCGCACAGCCGGAACCCTTGTAATCCATATTCCGGCTCTACCGTATTACTGGATTGCTAGCAGGAGTAGGATCCGTCCAAAGCTGACGGATTCGAACCTGGGTAAACTTGTGTGCTCACCATCCCAGAATACCGTACGTCTCACACCCCTCTCCTCCACACGCCGCGAGGACCCCCTCATGGCATACTTGTCATTAATCCGACAACAGTTGGCGCCCACCGTAGGGCAAGTGAGCTTCGGATCTGCGTTCCGAGCGGAATCTGCAAGAATCGCAATCAGCGAGACTATCACCATCGGTCACATCCTCTACGTCAGTGACGTCCCTCTCATTGTTCTCGACGAGACCTGGATTCTGTCTAGGGAAGCCGTGACCACCTACACCATCATGTCTTTCGGTGAGATCGATGTTTATATCGGTTTTGCTGAACCTGTCCCACCCACCCCAGCGGTGATGATAGAGGCAGAAGAAAATTCTGGGTCCCCTTTGTCCCCGGAGGTGGTAGAGTTCCGGATCTCAGAAATCCCTAATACCACCTAGCCCGCACCCATTGTGGAGATAGTGGAGAAAGCTGAACCTGAAGCAGATCTTGCAGTGCAAGTCGAATCTGGAGTGGGTCTCCTTAGCGAGGTCGAATCCTAGATCGATCCACCTGCGGAGGTCAAAATCCAGGAAGAGCAGGAAAACAACTCTGGTTCCGGCTCTGATAGTACCGGAACTGATAGACCTTTCCTGAGATACACGTTGAGGCGTATGATGATGCAATACGTAAGCATGGATGCAATCCTTGAGACCATCAGGCGTTTCGACGAAGCCTATCAAGAAAATCGCAACCATCTCAGGAGGCACGCATCACACTTTGTCGGATATGTTAGATCCGGATCCGGCTCTGCCGATGCTGGAGACAACGAAGACTCGGTGCTGGAGGCAATCAGAACAAGCGTCGACTTGCCGGCATCTTCGGATGATTCCATGACATCAGCAGATTTCCGAAAGTTCTCCGCGGAATATGAAGAGGAGCTTAACTCCACAGCTACTGAAGAAGGACAAGCCATAGACGAAGGGTCCGGAGAAAACTCTCCTAACACGCAGGACAACATGGATCTTGGAGATAATCCTAAGGACCAAATGGCCGAAAGTACCGATCAAATTTTGACTCCGGGAAACAGGCCCAAAGCTGTCTTTGCTACCGGTGCTGCCAAGACGGCAAATAAGAAGAACAAGACCCCGACAAAAGATCTTCTGGCAGAGGAAGTGATTGCCGAGGAATATGAGGAAGACTCGGATGGAGCACTTATCCCAGACGAGCCCAAAGAAGAGTCGGTGGATGGACACGTGATCACCGAAGGTGCGCGTAAACTCATCGATGCTGCATTAACTACACCTATCCCTACAGCTGCAGAACTTACTGCTGAAGAACTGGATGAAAGGGCCCAGGCCCTAGAAGCACGTCGCCAAGTACTCTTGGATGAAGCCAAAAACATCGAGGAAGAAAAGAAAAACATGGCAACTTTAGAGAAATACATCTCTCGGCAGCATTAGAAGACCCGGAACACACGCGTAACGATCAATTTCTAGAAGTTCACAAGGTTCTCTTTGAGGGAGACCCAGGGATGCCTCGACTCGATAGCAAGGGAGATCTGGTGTATCCAATGCCGGTGCAAAACACTGTTGCAGCTCGAGATATCCTATCAAATAATCCAGGCCCAGAATAGGTTTGATTGGGCATTAAGCTACTCACCAAGGGTCTGGAGCAGCAGAGGGCCGCGAAATCCGGAAGCGGAAAACTGGTCTCCCAATTCGACCAATGTTGCACGGATCCGGCTTGGAATGACATAAGACCCCAACATGCTCCGGAACAGCATCACCGTTCCGATCGTCAGGAAGACAACTACTCAAGAACCGGATCTTCAGGGAAGCATCACAGAACTGCACGTGACTAGTGCAACGTCGCTCCAGCTGCTGAGCAAGAGGCAATTGTTGCACTGTATCCGAGGAATCCTCCCCGACGAGAGTCGAACGACCACATGGAAGAGGACAAAGAGAAGCGTCGGGAGGAGGACCGTCAAAGAATGCCACCTCCTAGACCTACAAGCCATCCGGCTGAGCCCCACCATGGTGGGAGTAACGGACGAAGAAACGACGGACACCATGCTAAGACAAGCTGGCAGGGGGCTCGTCGCAATGAAGACCCTCCCCATAACCGGAATAATGACGCTCCAAACGGAGGCCGGCGATCAGCCGGAAACAATCCAGCTGCCCCACCCTCTCCACCAAGTAGCCATCACAACAATTCTCAAGGAGGCCAAGTAGGGCGCCGTGGCGGAGGAGGTGGTGGTAGAAGCCGAAGTCCGACTCCAAGGCACCGCCGCCATAGCCGTCACTTAGTACGGCAATCTTTGTCTCCAAGTGAGACGAGACACCGGATTAACTCCAACATAGAGGCGTGGCGCTATGAAAATGATGATATATACGTCGGAAGGATTTGCTATATCAAGACACATTCAAGCCTACGATGGTGTGTCTCGGCTAGATACTTGGCTCCGAGATTTCTTCCAGGCTTCCCGCATCGCCAAAGGCGGAAATAGCTTGGTCGCAACCCGATATCTCCCACTTATGTTGCGAAAGACGGTGCGATCATGGCTCAATGAATTTCCGGAGAACACCATCCACAACTAGTATGACATGCAAAGTGCGTTCTTTCGGAATTTCGAAGGCACATATCGGAGGCCCTGTCTGGTAGGAGACCTATAGCGTTGCACCCAGAAAGCCGGAGAAACTTGCCGCGATTATCTCGGATGATGGATTGACACCAAGAAATCCTATGAAGGAGTAAATGACCAAACTGCGACTTAAGATTTCATTGCAGGACTCCCAAATGGTTTACTACGTCATCGCTTGAAGTGTGGCAAGGTCACTGATTTGGGAGAGGTGATAGAAACAGAAAATATGCAGATGCTGACGACGACGTAGAGGGATTACTGAATGCCCTAGATGTGCCACATTCGGCAAAACAACCAAAGCCACAAGCTCAGAAGCGCCAGAACACCTCGGAAGAAAAGCCCAACACGGAAATGGCTGTGGTTACTGCTACTTTCGAGTCTGGAGGACGAGGAGGACGTGGTGGTGGCCGCGAACGCAGTCGTGGGACATCAAGAGTCCAAGGTAGAGGAGACCAGCAACCTGGCAAAACCTACTCTTGGGCCGACATTGCCAATAACCCATGTGTGCATCATTTAGATGCCAATGGGGGCTCGTCTCAAACAAACGCCGAGTGTCGTTTTAATGATGACATCAAGAAAGATGATATCGTTGGCTACAAGGCTAAGCGGAAGAAGGGAAAGAAGAATCCCGAAAAAGATAAAGAGACCAAGGAAGATTCCGACATGGAGGAAGCTGGTCCTTCAAATCCCAAGCCGGAGGGGAAGAAAACTTTCCCCACAAAGAAAGACACCTATGTCACCTTCCTCGGATCTCAACTAGCTAAGGTCAAGAAAGCAGTTATGCATGAGCTTAACGCAATAGTTCTGGCTGTCCCTCAATATCTAGACTTGTCGGAAGTTGCTATCACCTTTGATCGTGCTGATCATCCGCCTAAGTTGCACATGCGAGGAAAATACGCCTTAGTCGTCAATCCACTTATTGACGGCTATGGTTTCTCGAAGACTCTCATGGATGGCGGCAGCAGTATAAATATTCTATATGTCGAAACGCTACGCCAGATGCGTATCTCGGAGACCTAGCTGAATCACAGCTCTGTGATCTTTCATGGAGTAGTCCCAGGAAGACAAGCAAATTCCCTGGGAGAGATCACTTTGGATGTTACCTTTGGAACTCCAAAGAACTATCGGACGGAAGTACTTTCCTTCGAAGTGGTCCCGTTCAAGAGCGCGTACCACGCTATATTCGGACGTCCGGCCTACTGGGCTTTTATGGCTCATCCGTGTTACCTTTACAATATGATGAAAATTCCAGGTCACAACGGCGTGATCACCATAAGGGGAGGCCCGAAGAAAGCGCGAGAGTGCGAGGATGGAAATGCCGCCTTTGCTGAAGCCGTGCTGCACGCCCAGGAGTACCAGGAGATCAAGAAGACCATAGACCCGTCCGAGATGCCCGCAACGAAGAAGGAGGTGGCAAAGCCGAATTCGGAGTTCAAGGCATCGGAAGAGACGAAGAAGACGCCGTTGAAGGATGATGACCCCTCCAAGGTGACCCAGATAGGTGTAGGCCTAGATAGCGCATAGGAAAGTGCGTTCATCAAGTTCCTCCAAGCAGATCAAGATATCTTCACACGGCAGCCATCTGACATGACCGGAGTACCTAGGGAACTTGTCGAGCACTCTCTAAATGTACACCTGAACGCCAAACACGTCAAATAGTCCCTACGGTGCTTTGGCGATGTAAAGCGTAAGGCAATAGCTAAAAAACTAGCCCGACTCGAGTTAGCCGGATTCATAGAAGAGGTCATCCATACTGATTGGTCGGCCAACCCTGTAATGGTCCCTAAAAAGGACACCACTGATTTAAGGATGTGTGTTGATTATACTGCCTTGAACAAGGCTTGTCCCAAAGATCCGTTCGCTCTGCCTAGAATTGATCAAGTTATCGATTCTACGGCAGGCTCGGAACTCCTCTATTTTCTTGACGCATATTCTGGTTATCACCAAATTCGGATGAAGGAATCGGATAAAATCAAAACTTCATTCGTAACCCTCTTCGGAACCTTCTATTTCATTACGATGCCCTTTGGGCTCAAGAATCCAGGAGCTACATGCCAACGCACTATGCAGTGTTGCCTCCACGACCAAATCGGATGCAACGTACATGCATATGTGGATGACATTGTGGTGATGTCGAAAAAGAAGGAAGCACTAATTTCCGACTTGGAAGAAAGGTTCGCCAATCTTAGAAAATACAACATAATGCTTAATCCGAAGAAATGTTTCTTTGGAATCCCAGCCGGAAAATTGTTAGGTTTCATCGTGTCTCAAAGAGGCATAGAGGTGAACCGAGAGAATATCAAGGCTATACTCAATATTTCCAGGCCGACTCGCCTGAAGGACATTCAAAGACTAACTGGTTGCAATGCTGCAGTCAGTCGGTTTGTAAGCTAGCTCGAAGAAATAGCCGCACCACTTTACAAGCTCCTGAAAAAGACCAAAAAATTCGTTTGGACTGATGAAGCTAAAGCTGCACTACAAGACTTGAAATAAGTGCTCTCGTCTACTCCTATCCTTGCAGCACCGGAACCAAGGGAACCGATGTTGCTCTATCTCGCTGCGACAAATAGAGTCGTTAGTGTCGTCATGGTAGTGGAGAGACCAGAGGAAATTCAGGAACACCTGGTGCAGCGTCTGACTTACTACCTCAACGAGGTCCTAACTAAATCGAAGCAGCGGTATCCGCACTATCAAAAGCTGGCTTATGGTGTGTTTTTCGCATCCCGTAAGTTATGATATTATTTTTAGGAACACCCAATTACCGTGGTGAGCACAGCTCCCATGGAGATATAATCAGTAACATCGAGGCTATAGGACGCGTCGCAAAATGGGGCATAGAGCTTTCAGCTTTCGACATTGAGTATAAACCTCGAACAACAATCAAATCCCAAATCCTTGCTGACTTTGTTGCTGATTGGATAGAGACAAAGGAGAATATGACCCTCCTAGAGTCGGATATATGGGACCCTATATTTTGACATGTCTAAGGCTCGAGGGGGCTCGGGGGCTAGCGTGGTACTCAAATCACCCTATGGAGATAAACTTCTATATGTGTTGCAGATCCACTTCACGGTGACAAATAACATTGCCGAGTATGAAACACTGCTGCATGGTATCTGGATTGCTAAGGATATCAGCATCCGATGTTTGATGTGTTACGGAGATTCGGATCTTGTTGCTCAACAAGTGTCGGATATTTGTAATGCAAATAAGCACATGGAAGCATACAAAGCTGTCGTGGATAATCTATCTAAATCATTCGAAGGGTTTGAGGTTCAACACATCCCTCGAGCAGAAAATGAGGAAGCAGATGCATTATCTCGAATAGGCTCTGCACGAAAGCAGGTCCGGAATGGCGCTTTTCTAGAGCACCTCAAAGTTCCCTCTATAAAAGGAGTAGACGAGGAATATCCGACCAAATCCGACTCACCTTTAGTAGCAGTTCTGGCAGTAATTCCCAGCTGGACTCAACCCTACCTTGATTACTTGGTAGATGACAACTTACTCGAAGACGAGGTTCTAAGCCGACAGATCGTCCGACGAGCAAAATCCTATACTATAATTAGTGGTGAGCTCTATAAGCGGAGTGCGTCTGGGGTCTTTCAGCGCTGCGTATCTCTGGAAGAAGGAGTGGAAATCTTACGAGAAATCCACGAAGGCGAGTGTGGTCACCATGCTGTAGCCAAATCTTTAGTGGCAAAAGCTTTTTGACACAATTTTTTCTGGCTTACAGCCAAGGCAGATGCCGAACGGCTGGTCAAGACGTGCAAAGGTTGCCAAAAATACGCCAAACAAGCTCATGTTCCGATAGATCAGCTGTGAACAATACCTATAAAATGGCCTTTTGTGGTCTGGGGGCTTGACATGGTAGGACCATTTAAACGTGCTCCAAGTGGATTTACTCACCTCTTAGTGATGGTAGATAAATTCACCAAATGGATTGAGGCTAAATCCGTCACTAGTTGTGATGGAGCAACATCCAGAAGATTTGTCGACGATGTTATAATCCGATATGGTTATCCGCATAGCATTATCACGGACAATGGGAGTAACTTCTCTATGGGAGAGCTTGCCGAATTCTGCAACGAACAAAATATTTGGCTTGACATTGCGTCAGTCGCACATCTGCAGGCTAATGGACAAGTCGAAAGGGCAAATGGTCTAATCCTACAAGGCCTAAAGCCAAGACTCGAAGCACCACTGAGACGTGCTGCGGGGGCTTGGGCAGAGGAATTACCCTCTGTAATATGGAGCTTGCGAACAACTCCGAACAGGTCAACCGGATACACACCTTTCTTCTTGGTCTATGGTGCTGAAGCAGTTCTTCCTAGTGATTTTATCCACAATTCTCCTAGAGTTGCCGCGTATATCGAAGAGGATGCTGAGATTTCTCGACAAAATGATCTCGACTTAGTCGAAGAAGTTCGTGTTGTTGCTGAAATGAGATGAACAGCCTATCAGCAGAAGTTACGCAAGTATCATAGCCAGAGAGTTAAAAACTGGTCTTTCAATAAGGGCGATTTGGTTCTCTGGCTAGTGCAGCAAAGAAAGCACATACTTTCACCAGTATGGGAAGGGCCTTTTTTGGTTAGTCGAGTATTGCACAATGGTTCATACTACCTAACTGAGATGCAGCCACTCGAAGAAAGACCTGCTACTAAGAAAAGAAAGAGAGCTAGAGGCAGTACAAATCCGGAAGAATTAGACAAACCATGGAATATTGCTCAGCTACGTCCCTTTTATTCTTAGTGTATCCTTCTTTGTAGTCATATATTAGTACATGTTCAAAAATAAATAAAGTATTGATTGCCTCAAATTTTTCTGAGAAGTTTTTTACAATCTTATTTCAGAATGATCATGTCACTGTCGAAAATCCCAAAATACTTGAAAGTACTCTATGCTCATGTTTGTTCTGGTTTAGATTCCCGATTCTAAAATTGCTACCTTCGGGTATAAGTTTAAATTTTATAGTCCGTGCTTTGGTTATTTGCCTGATTGCCGGATGCGTGCATTTTCCGAGTAGTGAATTGTTGGTACTGGACGCCGGCTTTGTTTTCGAGTTTAAACTGGTTTAGAAAATGAGCTCCGTTGCTCGGCAAAGTTTCCGTGCTAAAGGTTGGCCGACTCACGAAAGAGACAAGGCGGAAAGCCAGATAAACAATAAGTGCAGACAAAAATTACAAGTGCTTATGCAAACATTTCAGGCACACAACATTAAAAGTCAAAAGTGCCGAATAGATAAAATAAAACTTGGTACTAGCAAAAGTATCATACTACTTATTTACAGACCCAAATTGTTTTCAGAATAACACATTGTTTTTTCTGATACTCTATGATGCAGGGGGAGAGGTAGGAGCTGCCGGCTCGCTGAATACATCGCCTTGATAATGTTCCGAGATGTTCAAATCTTATGCGGTCTGTTCGTCATCGGAAACTTCTGTTGTTTCTTCGACAGGCAGAGGTGGCGTGTCCACACGGGTGAAGAAAGGAGTTTCGTAGCTGGTTAAGTCAGCTGCGTGGCAACCATATCCGGCACAGGAGTCCATGATAGCCTTGATGTCTTGCTCCTGTCCGTTTTCATCCACTTTGTAGTAACCTCTGGTTACTTGCCAGATTTCCATGTTTCCATGGTGGCTCATAACCATGGTGAGAGCGTTCTGCGCTGCGGTTCGTGCGTAGGACATATTCCAATCCTGGACAAGCTGCAGCATCTCCTTGGCCTTGTCTCGCACTTCAAAGACGGACATGCTATGCATGTCTAGAACCTTAAGAACTTCGCCAATATCCTCGATGGATTGGCAGAAGTCATGAAGCAGATCGCCAACTTGTGTAAGCCGGCTTGTACGAGAATCGGTAGAGGCTGAGTCTAGTAAGTTCAGAGGACCTATGCATGTAATGCAAAATGGTTAATGAAAGAAATACGACTTCAAAAGGTCGAAAGATGCAAAAAAGTCAGAAAGATGGAAACATACCGAAGATGACATCGTCAACTTTGGTCTTCTCCTCTCGAAGACTCTGGAATTTAGCCCAGAGTGCTTCGGTGATATCCCTCTCTCTGAACAAGTCGTTGCTGAGTTCCGAGATTTTCTTATCTTGGAGCACAATCTTACGATCACGCTCCTCGGTGGCCATGAAGGAGGATTTGAGAATTTGACCAATGCTCTTCTCATGATCCGCCTTAAGCTTATCCAGCTCTTGGCGGAGATCCTTGTTTTCCACCACCAGGGTTTTAAGATTCTCGACCTATTCAATCATTGCACATGACTGCTTTACCAGTGCTATAGTCAAAGGAATAACAGTTGAACAAAAAATCAACTAAGAAATAAAAAGCCAGGTTTGAGTATTGAAATAATTACCTTCAGCCTCATCCCTAGATACTTTCAATTGAGCATTTTCAAGCCGAAGAGCTTTGATCTCTCTCCGCTTGTTGCAGATATTCTTCAGTAATTCCTGGTTATATGAATTAACTTTCTGTAAGTCAGAATACCCAGAGTCAGAAGTCTACCAAAGACTCGGGCTAATATTTTTTACTAATATCAGCACGAGCCTTGGGGGCTACACTAGTTCATTCTTTGGCATCCTAAGGAAGGAAAAATCCGGATTTGTCTATCCAACTTCATGCTTGGAGTCTAGAGGATATGATATAACATAAAGAAAAATGTGAGTTGGAATTCCGACTTACATGTTGTTCATGTGTGAGCTTGCTCAAACACATGTTCACCTCAGTTGTAACCTTCTCGGCAAGGGTGAGCGGGATCCTTGGTGGAGGTGGTAGCACGCCAGCTCTCAGTCCCTCGTTGTGAAGGCGGACTTGTTCAAGAAGTTTGGAGTACTTGACGTCCTCCGCTTCTTATGCTTCTTGTTCGGCAGTAATGGTCTGGCTTTCTAAGCATTGCTGGGCCAGCAGCTGGATTTCCTCCGCAGATTTTCGAGAATGGCCAAGTTTGGCAAGTCCCGGATTGTTTAGGAGATTGTCGGTAAAGATTTCTACCGACGGATCATTACCCGAAGAGGGTTCACCCTTATCAAGACCTGAGTCACTCATGGTGATGTCAGTTTGTGACTCAAGGATCGCTGGCTCTGATGTTTGAGCCGGATCTTCTGTAGTGTCCGGAGATGGAGTAATCTCCGACGCTGCAGAAGGTTGAGGGGCATGAGTTGGAGGACCTACGGCAGGAGAAACCAAGTTTAGCTTCTGCTGGTGTAGGGGCTTTGAAGTAACTCCCTTCCCATTGCCCTTGATGAGCTGTTTAGCTCTGAGAAGGTAATAGAACAAAGATTACATCTCGGAAAGAATTACAAACAAAGTACAAAGGCAGAATTTATGAGGAAAGTTACCTCTTCACAATAGGAACCTCCTTTGTATCGATAGCCACTGTCGGAGCTTTACGCTTCCGAGGAACAATGTCTGGCAGTGGGACCAACTCTCCCTCATCCTAAGAGAACTCAGGAGGATATCCCTCGATAGGAGCAAGCTCCGAATCGGGGAGGTCGGCAAGCTAAAACGAGTTGCTGCTGAAGCTTACCAGCACATTAGGGTTTTCTGCCGTGTGCATTTCTAGAGACAGCTCCGGAATTTTCCTCTCAATCCGCTCCTTTATCAGCCGTTTGATTTGACATATATAGTCCTTTTCCAAGTAGGCCTTGGGACTGATTCAGAGCATATCTTTCGTGGACGACGTGATGGAGTGCATCAGTCGATCTCCATGATGTTGGAGAGGCTAGATCCAGCGTGCCACCCAGCATTGAACTAAGTCAGACCCTCTCAGGCCCTTGGGTTTCATCAAATACTCGATCCGCCTCTTGGCGAGACGCAGATAGTCACTGAGAGCCGGAGCGACCTCATCCCAGGATTTTTGGGGCATGGCGGCTCCATCGACGAAAGCCGGCAAAGCAGTAGCTTTGTTGGGAGCGGGAATATCCTTATGGTAGAAGAAAGTGGACGGCCATTGTTTGACCGACTCACTGGCCGTAATCCGAGGATAGACGCGCTCTCGCCTTACCAAAAAACTAATAGTACCAGTAATATAAGGATTACTGGCAGTGATGGAATTTCTCCGGACATGGAAGTAGTACTAGAAAAGAGTAAGGCTCGGCCTAATTCCGAGATACCCCTCGCACAAATATGCGTATGCGGTCATCTCTAAGAGAGAGTTCAGGGGAAGATGATGGAGATGAACTCCGTATTATTCTATAACCTTGGAAAAGAAATCTGAGGGAGGAAAACTCAAACCTCTGTCAAGGTGAGTGCCAAAGTGCACTCGCTCGCCGTCACGAGGGTTGGGGATGGTTTCGCTGAAGCCGCTCTGCCAGTCGCCGGCGTGGAGGAGCCCTTCTTCTTCCATGCCACGGAGCTTGGCATCGTCGAGGACACACGGGATAAAAACCCCACGATTGCTCTCCTTCTCCACCACTGCTACCGTCGTCGCTGTGCCGGAAGATGATGCAGAAGCCATTTTTCCGGTGTGCCGATGACCTTGGATGGGCGGCGCTAGAGATTTTTGGGGAGCAAAGGAGCTCTGGGTTCGTGGGAGAAGTAGGGGAGAAGGAAACGGCGCAAGGAACTGGTGAAGGAGATGGGGAAAAGAATCCTCACAACTTATAACCGCCGGCCGCGTCAAGATTCGTGTAAACGCTACAGTAAACGTGCCACGCGTCGTGGAAAGAACTAGGAAACCCCCCCACGCGATGATTACGTCTCCTTGATCTCTACGCACGCATTGAAACGGTGCCTCGATTCCGCGAAAGGCGGACCCACCAACGGTCGTGCTGACAAGAAATGTCTGTCAGTGATGTGACTTGACCATGACTAGTGTCAGGTGACATCAGAGACCAAGTTCCAGCTTAGTTTGAATTTCGAGCTGGAAATCCGAATAAAACATATTCATAGGTCCGACTCATTTTTGAGACCCAGATCGTATCTTTTCTTTTGAAGTTTCAGGAACCCTTCAAGATTCTGCAAGCTAGATGATGATGAATCCGACTTTGGATCTTGGAGGCCTCCGGGGGCTGCTGTTGGGGATATACTTTCCGGGTATCCTCACTGTACCTCACTGACCAGGGTGGCCCACTTCGGGTTAGAGCTTTGCTTCACGGGCGGCCCAGTCAGGGAGAAGAGACGGAGTCTAGTCCAGCTACGGGAAGGCCTAGAAGACTTACCGACATAGGCCCATAGTATTACTTGTAGTTCAAGATGTACTCTATAACCGACTCTTAGTCGTAGCCGGATAGATCTCTCCTGTAAACCCTAGGCCAGATATCTATATAAGCCATCCTAGGGAGATCCTTTAGGGCACCAGACAATACCCTCACAATAGTCTACAATCTCAACTTGCACATGCGAAACCCTTGTAACCCATATTCCGGCTCTGCCGTATTACTGGATTGCTAGCAGGAGTAGGATCCGTCCAAAGCCGGCGGATTTGAACCTGGGTAAACTTGTGTCCTCACCGTCCCGGAATACCGTACGTCTCACACCCCTCTCTTCCACACGCCTCGAGGACCCCCTCATGGCGTACTTGTCATCAATCCGACGACAACAAGTGCTACGAGACAAGCACTACAAGACTATTCGTGATTCGTTTTTCATTCCCAATCATTTCAACATCAGCCAATGAGCACGCAGGAACTTCTCCGCAAAGCGTAGCCCCAACGCGCTCGGGGACTAGTGTCGGGGGGATGACCCCCGGGTAGGCCAAGCCAGGCTCTACTGGCCGGATCCAGGGAGATCTGGCCAGATGGCCACAAGACAAAGAACCAAAGAAGGGTGATGCGCTTCACCCGGTCCGCATCAATATTCCCCGGCTGGCCCGTTGATGGCTCTGTGTATGGCGCCAGAAAAATGCTGGAGCGGTGTTGATGTAGAGCTTGTTGGGAACCCCAAGAGGAAGGTATGATGAGCACATCAGCAAGTTTCCCTCAGTATGAAACCAAGGTTTAATCGAACCAGTAGGACCAAGGAAACACCCCAAAGGTGTTACTAGCTGAGCCTTGGCAGGGCGCACTACCGATGCTAGTAGCAACGTGCAGACCTGCACAACACAACCACATAACTTTGTCCCCAACTTGCGATGAGGTTGTCAATCTCACCGTGTTTTGCGGAAAAAAAGGATTAAACGTATCGAATGGAAAGAAGTAAAATTTTGCAGAAAGTAAACACAAAGCAGTAAAAGATTGTAGATTGAATATAAAAGACAAGGACCCGGATCCATAGTTCACTAGAGGTGTCTCTCCTTAGATAGATAACATGCTGGGTGAACAAATTACAGCGGGGCAATTGACAAACATCAAGAAAGCAATACATGCATATACTAATCATGTTGACTCCTTTGAGACTTGATTGGGCATTACAACATTATACATAGACCGCCATCCAACTGCATCTATGACTAATAATCCACCTTCAGGTTATCATCCGAAACCCCTCTAGTATTAAGTTGCAAGCAACAGATTATTGTTTTACGAACCGCGTGTAAAGTAAACAATACAATTGTTCTATGAACCAAGGATTGCTGTTTTCTCCCTAGTAGCAACGACACATCTAGTACCTTAGAGATTTCTGTCACTTCCCCAGATTACCAGAGGCATGAACCCACTATCGAGCATAAATACTAACTCTTGGAGTTGCTAGCATCTACTTTGCCAAGATAGCTACTAACAACGGAAAGCATGCGAGATCACAAATAACAAAGACATGATAGAATCAATAATCAATCTGAAATAGCATCTCAATATCCATCGGATCCCCGCAAACACAACATGGATAATTACAAATAGATGATCTTGATCATGAACGAAGCTCACAAGATCTAGACATGAAAGCACAAAGGAGGAGAACCAGCCATCTAGCTACTACATGGATCCGTAGTCCAAGGATGAACTACTCACGCATCACACCGGAGGCTTGCATGGTGATGAAGAAGGCCCCCAGGGTGAATCCCCCTCTCCGACAGGGTGTCAGGAAGAGCTTCAGATCCCTCCCGATCTAGGGATGGAGATGATGGCGGCTACAGACTCTTTCGTGGAATTTTGATCGGGCGCTTAGGGTTTTCGTCCTGAGGGCAATATATAGGCGGAAGGATAGGACGAGGGGGTGCCGGGAGCGGCCACACCACCCCTTGGCGCGGGCCAGGCCTGGCCGCGCGGTCAGGTGGTGTGGTGGCCCCCTGGCCCCTCTCTGTCTCGTATTCTGGCACTTGATGACTTCCAGAAAAATAGGCACTTTGGCTTTTGTCCCGTCCAATTTCGAGAATATTCATTTTCTGACTTTCCTGGAACCAAAAACAGCAGAAAACAGGCAGCTGGCACTGTGGCTCTTGTTAATAGGTTAGTCCAAGAAATCATATGAAAAGTACTCCAAAGTTGGAACAAAACACAAGAAAGTGGATAAAACCAAGCATGAAACATGAAAAATTATAGATATATTTGCAATGTATCAACATCCCCAAGCTTAACTCCTGCTCGTCCTCGATTAGGTAAGTGATAAAAAGAAAGGATAATTTTTGAGGTGACATGCACCATCAGAGACTTGATCAAAGTATTTGTAAACCATTCAAAGCTGGGGTCATAGTACTTCAATCATAACATGAAAGACAAAGTTCTAGCAATAAGCAAAGAAACTATGATGCAACATGAAAAGGCACAAACAAAATATTCATGAATAACAATGCTTTGCAAGACGTTTGTTTGTTTCACATAAAGAAAACATAGCATAAAAGTATTCAGCTTGTCCCTCATAGAGTAGCAAATACAAATGCATAGGACACCTTCAAAGTTCATAAGAGTGACTAGATACAATAGTTTAAAACAAGAAATATCAAAGTATGCATCAATCAACTAGTCTTGGGACAATGCACATAGAACTAAGAATGGCCACTATGTTCTCAAAGTAGGTGCATAAAGGTAGAAGGTGGAGACACAATTATAATGGTGGAAGAAAGGCCTTTTTATAATGGGAAGTAGGGATTCAAGCCTCATAAAGAGCTTCCAAAAATTATGGTACTTATAGCTTTCAGCTCTCATTGCCCCTATGATAAGCATCTTGAAGTGATTAATGTTAAAGTGAACAAACTATGGTGTACATGCTTGACGAAGTATAAGTTAGAAATCTCGTGTCCCTTGTATACGAGGGCCGCTCCTCATGCTACTCAAGTTTAGTCACCGGTAAGTTCTTGTCATTGTAAGTACATGCGTATCATAGAGAACCGCCAACGGGTTACCCCTTGCCCGATGGTACGGAAGAATCCCCATATCAAAATGACAAGGCAAGCAGACAACGAGCATCTCACATTCTTCTTATTTACCATGGAAATATGGTGCTTTTTTCTCTCTTTCCTCTTTTCATAGTATGTTTTTTTCTCTTTTTTCTTTTTTTCTCAATATAGGACTCTTTTTTTATAAGAAGAATGCTTCACAAACAGCTCATTATGGTTACGCTGCAGGTTTCCACCATGTCAGCATGGATTAGACCAGCGGCCCAGGCATTTCTCTAACACATATACATAACTCCATGGACTTACAAGCTTCCCTTTCATTTCACACCGACGACATCCATATACAAAAGAGCATGATATCAACTAGGTACAAGTACCAAGTGCAATGTTGAAAGCGTTCCCCATGAAAGCATGGTTCTGCTAATTCCCAACAAATAAGTGCAAGCATATACAACATAAAAGACATAATGGTTCAAGTTTATTAAGGGAAAAAAAGTAAAGTGTGCCATCAAGTTCGTGAGAGCTTTAATCACTAGTTTTCTCATAACAAGTTTAATTTGGAAGGTAAAGAAAAGCATGAATATACTTTGAATAGCATAAGCTAGTAGGTAGGTATGGTGGAATCTTTGGAATAACTTGGTTAGGGAGTTGGATGCATGAGTGGAACTCATACTTGGTTATGGAGGCTAGCAAAAGACCGGGAGCGACAAACTAAGAGAGCAATAATGGCCATAATCATGCAGAGCGACAAAACATCATTGATCAAAGCATAAAGTGATACTACAAGTTGAAAACTAAAGGATCATAAAGGCTATGGTGACTTGAGATAGTCAGAAAATGGTGTGAGCATGTGTGAAGTCAACCCAAATAAAGCATCAAAGGAGAATACCACTATACTATGCTTTAATATGCTAAAACAACGCATGATTCATCCAAGGCACATTAAACAATCTCAATTGTTTATAACAAGTCATGCTACATCAAATAATACTAAGCATAAAGCCAAAACAATATCAAGCATGTCATGACAAAGCATAGGCCACAGTCAAAAACGAGCTCTTTTTACCACATAAGTATGAACCTTCCTACTCTTTTCCAAACCAAACCAAACTATTTGCAACCCAATGTAAGAAAGAGGGGGTCCAACCAATTTATTCAGCAAACTAAGAAAACCAAGCAAACGAAAAACCAAAACGAAACCGAAAAAGAAGACGCTCCAAGAAAAACACAACTGTGCATGAAACAATAAAAATGAAGCGTTTGGAAGAAACCTAAGATTTTTATTGATGAAGAAGGGGATGCCTTGGGCATCCCCAGGCTTTGCCGCTAGTACTTCTTGGATATTTCTTGGGGTGACATGCGTGGCATCCCCAAGCTGTAGCTTTAGTCCATTCTTTATCTCATTACTTATTCCTTTCATACACCTGAAATTTTTCCTTCATACAAAACTTCACACAATCTTTATTAGCAACATTAGTGCACTCAAGATAAATAAGTCTTAAGGTTCAGTTCTAACACCAAATAAACTTCCATTAGAACACTATATACTGTAGCACTTCCCTCAAAAAGCTCAATTCCCCAAAAGAACTCAAAAAGGAACCAACAAGAAGCAAATGCACAAAATGGCAGAAATCTGTCAAAACAGACCAGAAGGTAAAGACAAATTTTTTCAAAGACCTTCTGTTGCTCAAATTAAAAAGTGTTGAACTAACTAACATTAGATAACAACCTGGGGCATAAGCACAAAAATTCACGCCTCAAAAAGACGTTCAGAGATTTTACACGAATTTTTACGGTGAAGCACAGAAATCTGTTTCGGGACAGCAACTTTTCCAATCATTACTTCTCTCTCATTAGATAGATAACATGCTGGGTGAACAAATTACAGCGGGGTAATTGACAAACATCGAGAAAGCTATACATGCATATACTAATCATCTTGACTCCTTTGAGACTTGATTGGGCATTACAACATTATACATAAACCGCCATCCAACTGCATCTATGACTAATAATCCACCTTCAGGTTATCATCCGAACCCACTCCAGTATTAAGTTGCAAGCAACAGATTATTGCTTTACAAACTGCACGTAAAGTAAACAATACAATTGTTCTATGAACCAAGGATTGTTGTTTTCTCCCTAGTAGCAACAACACATCTAGTACCTTAGAGATTTCTGTCACTTCCCCAGATTACTAGAGGCATGAACCCACTATCGAGCATAAACACTAACTCTTGAAGTTGCTAGCATCTACTTGGCCAAGATAGCTACTAACAACGGAAAGCATGCGAAATCAAAAATAACAAAGACATGATAGAATCAATAATCAATCTGAAATAGCATCTCAATATCCATCGGATCCCCGCAAACACAACATGCATAATTACAAATAGATGATCTTGATCATGAACGAAGCTCACAATATCTAGACATGAAAGCACAAAGGAGGAGAACCAGCCATATAGCTACTACATGGATCCGTAGTCCAAGGATGAACTACTCACGCATCACACTGGAGGCTTGCATGGTGATGAAGAAGGCCTCCAGGGTGAATTCCCCTCTCCGGCAGGGTGCTGGGAAGAGCTTCAGATCCCTCCCGATCTAGGGATGGAGACGACGACGGCTACAGACTCTTTCGTGGATTTTTGATCGGGCGCTTAGGGTTTTCGTCCTGAGGGCAATATATAGGCGGAAGGAGAGGCCGAGGGGGTGCCGGGAGCGGCCACAGCACCCCCTGGCACGGGCCAGGCCTGGCCGCGCGGCCAGGTGGCCCCTGGCCCCTCTCCATCTCGTATTCTGGCACTTTATGACTTCCGGAAAAATAGGCACTTTGGATTTTGTCCCGTCCAATTCCGAGAATATTCATTTTCTGACTTTCTGGAACCAAAAACAGCAGAAAACAGGCAGTTGGCACTGTGGCTCTTGTTAATAGGTTAGTCCAAGAAATCATATGAAAAGTACTCTAAAGTTGGAACAAAACACAAGAAAGTGGATAAAACCAAGCATGTAACATCAAAAATTATAGATACATTTGCAATGTATCACCCGTCTAGCCGGGGGCCAGGAGAGCCGGTTGGGTGGCCACCTCTACCCGTCCGCCTCAGATCCATTGGCCAAAGGTATGGGAGGGGTGACGCTCCCTGCTGAGTGCTCCTTGACCAAACACGCTGACACGCCACCCTGCCGGCACTACCAGACAAGGGTGCCAAAGTGTTGAGGTTGGGAGATGACGAGTAAAATTCCGGCTGACGGATAATGCTCCAGCTGACAGATAAAGCACCAAGCTGGTGGATAAAGCACCGGGTGATGCCCAAAGCGGAGGCGCTGAGACACTATGGCACTGTCCCCACCTATACTAGAGCTTGACCGGGTCCTGGACCACCGGCTGGACCTAGCAGCCAGCCCGCTTTGTAGACCCAAGTCCCAAACAGTAAACCCTAGAGCCAACATTGTAACCTACCCTTCCAACAGTATATAATGAGGGGTAGTGCCAAGGTTCTAGGTAAGGGACCACAAGTTAGAAGTTAGCCAGAATCGCTAAGCGAAGTAGTTCATCTTCTTATAGACCTCAATAGAAGCTAGGGAAACAGCTCAAGGAGCACGTGTATTGAGCATTAGCTCCCCATATAGTAGATCCTTGCAGGAGTAGGAGTGTTACCTCGACAAGAGGACTCCAAACCTGGGTACATCATTGTGTTTGCTGTATCTGTGCCCAACCTGTTGCGAGCAGCCATCGATAGCATCCTGATTGTCCCCTCTCATGCCATCCACGATGGTACTGACGTGTTCCACACTACGACACCTAATGATGACGATGGTATAATTACTTTGAAAACCAATTAGTTTGGAGTGGGCATTCCACTCATTAAACCTAAATGATTGCCACCGGGGTCAAGCTAATTGACCTTAAGCAGAAGCGCTTCATGGGAGGCAACCCATGTAAAATAATTTTTTTCCTTTTTTGTTAGTCCTGTTAGTTTAGTTTTGTTTGTTTCATATAAAGAGTGTTCAAGAAGACCTTTGGAGAGAGGAGAAGAAATAAGGTAATCCTTAATCTCTTAGTTTACTAACACATGTCCTAAGAAGTATTGCTAATTTATATGTAGTATATTTGCTATTATTTTCTGATTTGATAAGATGTGCATAGATGCAAGGAGCTACTAATCAAATTCTTTGATTTCTGCAGCTGACTGGCCATTTAACGACCAGTGGTACAGCCGAAAGGCCCCGTACCGTGCGCCCATACCACATCGAGGCATAGGAAGATAGAAATTCTGATTTTTGCCACAGGAAATAGTGCTTGTAATGACCACCAGTATGGCCAGACGCGCCCGTACCACGCATCCATACCACACCTCGAGCAAACCATCAGATTTCAAGCAAAGGTACCGAATAAATAACGACCAGCAGTACGGGCGCGCATGACTGTACCGCGCGTCCATATGAAGTGCATCGCTGGAAGGGAGTCGTCACCCCCAAGGTATGTCACCCAGTACGGGCAGGCTTAGGACGTACCACCCGCCCGTACAACGTACGCGGCCGCCATAAACACCACGTGGAGGTAACCTAAAAATCCCCAAGACAAATCTTTCTCTTTCTTCTTCCTCCAAACTCCAAACCACCTCCATTGGATCTTAAAATTTACTCAATCTTTCTTTGATCCCTCGCACTTAATTGATCTAAGGTATGATTCTCCTCCGATCTTCAACTTATTTTTGCCAAAGCTTCACTCAATCTTTCATCATTGTCAATCTAGACTTAGGTCTTGTTCTTGTTCTAATCTTGATATTGAGAATGATTAGTATTGTTGTAGAGGAGTTTCTTTTGTAACTAGTGTAGAGGATCATTTATTCTATGTTTCTATTGGATTAAAATCTTTAATTAGTAATATTTATTTATTTTATTTTATTTTGTTTTAGATGAACATGAGGAGCCATACACATGTGATGGCCGCGGAACCTTTCGCACCACCCGTTGATACGTTGACCCCCGAGTCACTTGGTATCGAGTTCACCGAGGAGTTTCAGCTGAACCATTTGAACCATCTCAAGCTCTGAGAAATCAAGTCCACCAAGTGGGTGTGTCCCTATATCCTGAACCAACTTGGCATTCATGTTGATTTAGATTTCCTTTGCAACAATGTTGGTTTGTGTGGCTTTGTCTTTCAGGATGTCGTCACGTACCGCCGCTTGACACTTGAGTTCCTCAGCACCTTAACACATAAAGTGGGCTCTCACTATTGTTCCAAGGATCAAAGGCCTGGAGTTGATTTCATCAACTTGCATCTTATGAACTGTGAGTACTCCTTGACATGCGATCAATGGGATCAATATTTTGGAGTTTGCCAACAACACGACCGACATACAATCCACTACTTTTGTTTTAAATTCTGCACCTTGGCGGTACTTTAATTTAATGAGAATTCGTGGAAACACACCCAAGGGGAACCAAATTGATCATCTTGTTATTTGTTATTTGTTTTATGTTATTGCTAACACCTTGCAGGCACGTGGTGAGTTTACTAGAGTTAATGAGGAGGACATGATGATCCTCGCAAAGGTTGCTATTATTAATTCTAACTTAATGCCAAATTTGTGCGCTCTTCTTGTGTTTTACCTTAAGCATCAAGCTCTTCAATCTCGAGGACCCATATACAGAGGAGTGTAACCGTTCTTGCACGTGCACTTCACATCAACCTAGGTAACATCCAACCGTTGATAGGAAGTCACCGTCTTGGTCTTTCTACTCTAAGAGCATGTGGTATGGTTTCTAGAACTGATGGTAGATACTTCCTTGATATACCTAGAGCGGATCACTCGATCTCGGTGCCTTTACCTAATGGTCTATTCTCTATAGAGGATGGACGTTTGCATTTTGACGCGCAGGTTGAGGCAAATCTACCCCATCAAGAAATATCGTGGGAGGAGGAGGAGAAGATGAAGAAGTAGAGCAAGAGAGATCTGAACAATATGTGCATCCACCAAACTACTACAACACCTATGATGATATCTATGCGCTCCAAGGAAATATTCAAAACATAAACAACCTCTCCATCAACCTTTGAGATGCTTGTGCAAACCTCGCCACCCAATTCCATGATTGGAGCAGCCAATGGAACATGGGAGACTATCCACCGCCACCACAATGAGCAACAAAAGGGCTTGCAAAAGCCCGAGCTTGGGGATGTGTTCCCTCGACAAATTTATTTGTGTAATAATGAGGTTGTACTCCAGCTCCTTGGGAGCTTTGAAACACTCGTGTTGGCTTGTTCCAACACTTTACTTTTTTCCTTTGCTTTTTAGTTTGGTTTTCTTGTTATTTTACTTTTGTTTTTCCTTTCCTAGTCCCTTGCTTGGTCGCAAGTTCTTTTCTATTCTTTAATCCATATACTAAAAAATACAAAAAGATTTTTCTGTTTTTCCTTTTTTTTGTAAATGTGGATTCGCATTTTGCCTCTTTGCTTTAATATTATTATGAAAGTAATCGTGTTTGAGTTTTGAAGGAACACATCCCTATAAGGAAGAGGATCATGAAGTCACTTATGAGAGGTACGTCCTATGTATCCCACTTTTGAAGTTTGAGTTGTTTATGCTAGTTGGTCGACTTGCTAAGATGCCATGCTAGTGGGCGAAATTTAATATGGTTAGAGTAGAGCTTTTTATTAGTATGATGATTAGTTGTTGAAGATTTTGTTCTTGTTCTTTTAGCTAACCGAGTCTTGCCTTGCAAATAATATTACCAAACAAGTAAAATAAGAAAGACTCTGAAATTTACGACTTGTGTGATGAATGATTGTCTTGAGAGTATACCCTTGAAGATACTTACCCCGATAGATGTTTTGATAGTCTTGACGGCACTCATGAAAGGAGTTGTTTGATTGAAATAAAGTCTAGTGGTAATTGTGATGCATGCCACAGCTAACCTTGTGGATCAAACCGCAGTACTAGCATATAAAAAAAGAGAAGAAAAAGTTCTATGTTTCTCATGCACACCTTTGGGATGCCAACAACTCCGCTAGCTTTTGAACGATCTATGGTATAATCCTGGATTTTGGCTATGAGTTGATGACATGAGTGGCATACATGTCAATATATGGGCAAAATTATTGGTACTCTCAAAGGTTGTGCAAGTACTTGTAAAATAAACAACCAATGATCCTTGAAAGAGGAAAAAAGATAAAAGAGATATGTATGAAGATTCACATAACAAGTCCTTGGCATGGTCTCGTTACTGCTTTATGAATTTTATTGAAAGACAATGATGGGATTAGAAGTGTTTTTGATAGTCTTGATTTATTGATGTGGGTGTAAATAAGACACTACATTGTTATGCTACTTAGGAGATGAAACTCTCTTACTCAATTATGCTCTTTAAACATCCTAGTGTTCCTTGGCAAGCTGAGAGTTAACTAGAAGAATTGGATTGATTGGTGCACTTCTAGTTATTTATACTTATATTAAACTTTACTTTGATTGTCTTGACTTATCGAAGCATGTATAGTACTCTTGTCATGTCTCTAACTTTGATAAGCCTCTCAAATGAATGAAGTGCTGAGCGAATATGACTACCAACCGTAAGTGAATTCTTATTCTCGTTGTTTCAAGCTTAAACGCTGAATTCTTTATAGTTCTTTTGTTTCTTCTTGCTCAATGGCGATCAAGATTTGAGCTTTGGGGAGGTTGATGGCTCCAAAAATAGCCATCTTCTAGTGCGTTCAAACATTGTTTTTGGTAAAGCATTGACAAGAAACTCTCAATCCTTGCCACTATGACTAATAATTGCAAATATATGTTAAACCTTGCTTTGAATTTTGTTGTGCAGGAAATCACGCTTTTAATGCAAAATCAGGAGTCATAATGAAGGATTTTGAGGAAGTCCACATGACCAAGTAATTGGGAAGTCATTCCCTGGTGTCAGCAAGCTTAACGACCACTAGTATGGGCAGGGCCCACCCCTACCATCCGCTCGTACCATGTGGTGATGGCTTGGTCTCGTTAAGCCCTACAACTTTCGTGAAGACGCCTATATATTTGGAGGATCCAGCCGCCGGCCAAAGGGCCGCCATTCTCAGATTACATCACAACACTACCAAAGGATATCCACGCCATTATTCAACCATTGTTCATCACTTCCATCATATATCCCCTCCATTATCCATAGCCATCGCTTTTCACTTTAGATCTCCTTGTGATTTGGCGACCATTGTAAGAATATTTGATTTTAATCTAAGTATTTTGCACAATGTTTTCTATGCTAGATCTATTTGTTATGAGTGAGTAGTCCACACGGGCTGCGAGTTGGGGAGAAACCTCACAACAATTATGTGCATCTAATTCATGGGAGTATTGTGTTTTGTTTGCAATAGATATTTGTATCTTTTGTTTATTTTTGTCTTGCCTCGATTTGTGGACTTGTAGGTACCCAAGATCCCATAGGTTGATAAAGGCTTGAGGTGAGATACTTGGCTAGCGATGATCTCATAGGAACCCCAGTGACAGAGAGGATAGTACGGTCTTTGTTTAGCGTCCCATTTGGGATGACAACAACATCACCACTTAATGCTTTGATCTGTGTTTTACACTTAATAATCGTTTGTAGCCTGTTGCTTCGTGGTGCACTCGGTTAGATTAAAAGACTATTGCTATGCCCACTGCATCATGGGGGCTCTAGTATATTAGGATGTATTGCCCGCAAGATATGATCCATATTCACCCATTACACATGACTGCTTATTATTATCTTTTATCCCATATGATGTGCAGTTGCAGTTGGATCTTCAACCCTAGCCTATCTCCATCCATTGATTCAACCCATTATAAAAGTAAACTAGATTGGTCCGGTAAGCTAACGTAAAACGAAGAAACAAAGTCTTGTAGATGTGTCCATTTTATTTCTACCAAGGTTCGATTAAACCTAGGTCTTCTATGGAAAAATCTATTATACTACATCCGTGAATCTGGATTGTGGGTATCAACCCCGGTCGTACTCGTGGCCAAACCTGAGCAAAAGCACCAATGCAGCACCGATGACGAGAAGAAGGATGATCGCCCTTACTGCATCTTACACAAAGCACACTCTCACAGCACGAAGAATTACTTTGATATCGAGAAGCTTCGCTGTGAGCGTGAAAATAGGAGGCGCCACAAGAACGGTCGCGGCTACGGGCGGGACAATAGCCAACACAACGGTCGATGGAACAACCGCAAAATCAATTACCAGTCGAGTCACCAGGCCAATGCTGCCCAGCACAACCTAGCCGAGGGAAACAAGAAGCTACCCGAGGAAAATAATGGGGCCTTCCAAGAGCCACAAACAATGGCATGCATCCTTGGAGGGGCTTAGGCTTCCCTATCCAACCGACAACTTAAGCATCTAATGCGCAAAATAGGCGCAATACTTCTTGCGGCTGACGGAAGAAAGCTCAAGTGGTCTCAATTCCCTGTTATATTTGACAATGGCGACCACCCCATATCAACGAAAGATTTGGAAAAATACCTCTGGTATGCACGCGTACCATCAACAATGTCGCCATTGACAACACCCTCATCGATAGAGGCGCGGACCTTAATGTCATCTCAGGAGACATTTGAGAAGCTCAAAGTGCCCTAGAAACGCATGATCCCAACAATGCCCTTATTAGTAGTGAATGAAGGAACAACCATACCCCTGGGGCAGGTGAAACTCCCCATCACATTTCTGTCCCACAACAACTACCGCACCAAGCACATCACTTTACACGTGGTGTAAAAGGCCTTCTCTACAACGCCATCTTCGACTACCCATCACTAGCGAAATTAAAGGCGGTTACACACCACTCCTACAACCTTGTCAATCTCCTAGGGTATAATGCGACCATCACTATTTAAGGCGATGAGAGGGCCACACGGCGGTCCATCAGGAAAGCCTAAAAGGCCACTGCTGCTACACATCCAGCTGACGAGGACAATAGGGACCTACATGTGGAGATGAAGATAACCCTGTAGAAGTAGAAATCGACCAACAAGGTGACACTGGCTGCTAGCAGCTCGCGGGCTTCCCTCAGTGTTGGAAGCAACCTCCATTTCAAATAGGAAGTCATGCTCGCTTCTTCCCTGTGAGGGAGAACCAACAGAGTCCAGCAAGCAATGTTAGGTGCTCTCAGCATCTCCGGAAAAGTGGTTGAGCACAAAAGAGCAGTGCACCCTACTGCACACCAATTTAAGCAGAACGCACACCGCAAGGCACCAGGTAAGAATCACATCTCACCAAGACCCAAAACTCAACAAGACAAAACCAATGACAAGAGAAAAAGGAGAAGAATCCACACAACAACCAGAAAGCCACGTGGTTTTCACCAAGGCTACAACATGGAAACATGGCGTAGCTATAAGGACAAAGGCTCGAGTAGCATGACCGCCTCTGGTACCAGATACAACACTGGTCACACCAAGATCTGCTACAAAAGCATCGCCACAAGCACAACACCCGGGTCACACCTTGCTGAGACTCCGCACAAGAAAAACACCACGTCGTGTCACTCAATCTAAAAGATGCCCGCAAAGGCTACCACGTGGGCACCTCCAAGACAATCAAATTACACGAAGTGTATTAGCATCATGCAAAGAAAACCAAGGAGCTCACTAAGTCACCCACGGCTCGGGGGATGGGTACCCATAAGAGAACCACCCACGCGCTAATGGGCTGATATTGCACTCACGACTTGCCAAAGGAAGTGGCTCTTCAAGCCCATCTCATGGAGCACCTACACAGCCCAGAAAGGCCCTCACCCACCCTATGGAGCGCTTGTAATGAATATTTTCATAGAAGGAGTAAAATAAAATAGCCCCAGCGACACCTCATGCACCCTTACCCTAGTAAGAGATAATGCCATGATAGTGTACGCTCTTGGGGCTGGGAACGGTGCCCATGCTTGGGTCCGCCCAGTAGCCTGAAGCGCAAGTGACTAAGCTCTGGCCCGAGGGAGTGATCACCCCGTGCAGGTAACCTTGTGAAGGTCATTGGCGCTTGACTTCCTCGTGCAACACACATATGAGGACCAAAGAGCGTATTCCCTTATCCCGTCTCCAGAATACTATTGGCATGATGATGCCCCTAAAAGCACGTGCAAACACAAACCAACTCCACAAGGAGACACCTACTCCTGAGGCCCACAAGGGTGTCCTCGTCGGGGGCTTGCCTATGCTAGCTTGATAGAGCAGAAGCAAGTCCCTAGGGGGTCGCCACAGGCGTGCTCTGCATGGCCTCACAAGGGATCCTCGCCAAGGTGCAGCAAGGTACCCTCGCCTATGTCTCGCGGAAGACTTACTTACATGGAGGGCATCACGGGACATGCATCGCGAGGCCTCACAGGAGGTCCTCGCTGAGGCCACAAGGTGTCCTCGCCTGTGCCTCCCTAGAGGCTCTATTTTTGTAACCTCGCCTAAGGAAAATTCAGAGGCCCACAAGGTGTCCTCACTGGGGCTTTCCTACACTATCCTAACAGAGCCGAAGCAAGCCCCCTAGGGAGGCCGTCACGTGATGCTCTTCATGAGGCCCTACAGGGGGGCGTCCTCACCAAGGCCCACAAGGTGCCCATGCATAAATCTCACAAGAGATTAAATACCTAGGAGGCTTCCATGAGGTATGCTCTGCAAGGCCTCACAAGGGAGCCTTGTCGAGGCCCACAAGGTGCCCTCGCCTAAATATCACAAGAGATAAAATACCTAGGGGCTGCCCCAAGGTATGATCCGCAAGGCCTCACAAGGAAGCCTCGCCATGGCCCACAAGGTGCCCTCTCCTAAATCTCATAAGGGATTAAATTCCTTGGGGGGCTGCCATGAGGTACGCTCTGAAAGGCCTCCAAGGAGCCTCGCTGAGGCCCACAAGGTGCCCTCTCCATAGGCTCAGTTCGCCGTAATCACTCCTCACTGATGCTAAGTATGACACCCAAGGCCCACAAGGTGCCCTCTCCATAGGCCTAGCTTGGAGGAATCAATCCTCGCTGATACTAAGTATAACGCCTAAGGCCCACAAGGTGCCCTCACCATAAGCGTAGCTCGCGAGAATCACTCCTCGCCGATGCTAAGTATGACGACTGAGGCCCACAAGGTGCGCTCGCCATGTGCGCAGCTCGCGATAATCATTGCTCGTTGACACTAAGCATAACGCCTGAGGCCCACAAGGTGACCTCACCATAGGCGCAGCTTGCAAGAATTACTCCTCGCCGAAGCTAAATATGAGCTACTTCGCGCCACTCCTCTACCTCTCTTCTCTAATCCTATGCTACGCGTAAGGCTAGAGATAAGAGGAAGGAGCGGAGCATAGATGGCACATGCGAACCCGATATATTGCAAACCCACAATGGCAAAGTTCAATGGGCACATGTCTATTACAAGTATCACGAGTTATAGTAAGGGCCTCCTCGAGCCATCAGTAGAGGGAGCTTACTCCTACAAAGAACCAACCTTAGCATCCTTCCCCAGCGTCTTGCCAACCTCCATGTCGGAGGCCTCCTCATCGGAAGAGCTGGAAGCCGCGTCTTTGACCACCTTGTGCTGCAAAAGCGTAGCAAGAGAGTTTGCATGCTTTTTTGCCTCTTCCCAGCTCGAATTTGGCACCTTGGAACCCGTTGGCTTGAGCACAATTGTGAGGTCAAGGCCAGGATCTAGGAGCAAGAGGTTGTAGAAGACACTCTTATCGGTAGCACCCAATAGCTGGCATTCATCTGCGATGACACTGTCGAGATCACTATGAAGTTGCTTCATGTCCTTTGACTTCTGGTGCTTCGCCTTCTGGAGATCAGCCTAGACAGCTTGGAGCTTGACTTCCAGCACTCTCTTCGCATCAGCCAAAGCTTGCTGCTCCACAAGGAGGTGGTCTTCCCGAGCACTCACCTGGTCTCATAGCCCCGCACGCTCCTGGTCCAGCTCCCTGCCTTCAGCTACAATTTCATCTCGCCAAGACGGCTACGCTCCGTGCCTAGGCTCACATATGTGGCCTCAATCCCTGCAAAAAGAGAGGCGGTATCACTCTCCTGCTCGAAAAGCGCATGTTGCATCGACTTGTGGTCATCTTTGCTCTGTAGAAACTCCTGCTGCCGCGCCTTCACCCTCTGTCAGGTAAGGGTAGCATCATCTTTGTGGATGGTGACAGACTCTTCCCGAATGGTGAGTTTTCTTCGTGTTCCTTGGTGCCCACAAGGATTACCTGAGCCTCCTAACAGAGAAGCCGTGGTGCAGCTTTGGATTGGCGCACATCCTCCGAGGCATCATAAAGCCTAGACCACGCCTTGTCAAGCCGAGCGCGTTCAACCGCTAACTCCTCCCCTAGCTCTATGCAAATCATTGCCTACCTTGTGAGGATGAAAAGGGCACGCCCTCTAGAGTTGCGAGCGAGATAAGTAAGACAGGAAGAATGCACACTCATCCTAAATATCCACATAGCCCGACATGGGACATGTTCCTACAGGGCCACAACTCCTGTGCCAGTAGCCTCGACACCGGTGCACTCACCATCCCAGCTGGCGATGTCTTCGGCCACCTCCCTCGCGGGGTGAACCTCGTCAACCACCTCTGTGGCCACATCGGTCTATAGCATCTTCCTGGCGCGTGCCTCCTCTGCAAGGCTTTGCTCCTAGGGCATGAGCTCGGACTCTGCACTCACTAGTGGTGAAGCTTGGGGAGGAACTGCGGCTGCCGCTTCTGCTTTGTCATCTAGGGAATTGGAGAATGCACCAACCTCATACAGGATCCCCGCACCTATGGGGGAGAGCAGACTGAGGGACACACCGTCTCTCACAGGACTATCCCCTCGCTGCGCTCTCTTAGCCTTGGGATCCCTGCTGCCCATAAAGTTCGGAGGAAGAAATAAAGCACATAAAAGGAGGAAACTTACTCTCCATCGGAAGTCCGGCGCTCCCTCTTCAACCCATGGGGATCCCATGGACTCTTCCCCCGGCGGCTGACTCCTCGCTGAGATTCTCAGCCTCCTGAAAGTCATGGGGGCTTCTCGTGCGACTATCTCCTTCCTCATGATAGTGTTCCGCCCGAGGGGCCACACTGGTGAGGAAATAATTTTGCGGCCCAAAAGTTGAGGCACTAAGGCAAACTGGTACCCAAGTTACTTGTGGCAAATACTAAGAGGGTAATTTTCGGCACGAATTCAACTTAACATTTGAATACAAAGTATTAGGCTAACGCCCGTCAAGTTGGCCCCTATTAGTTTTCACCGTTATGTCGTTGCCGTCATGGCTGCCATGTGGGCTTGCAGCGTTGGCGCTTGCATCCATCACACATCTTCTTCTTCCTCGAATCAGCGATCTGTGGTCGTGGCCATGGCGCGGAGCTGGGAAGCCATTTCGTTTGGTGGTGAGAATCAGGGATGTGGATGAACCTACTCGGCCCCGCTCTCCTCCCCATCCTGAATCGGAGTTCGCCCTCACCATGGTTGCACCCATGGCACGACGCGGGGACGAGAATTCATTCCCGGGTGAGATCTATCACCATGCCAACCATGCTTGGTCCTGTTGTCCTCCTCAAGAATCCGAGCTTGCAGTTGCCGTGGTCGCACCCGCACCAGCCATGGCACCTTCCTATCTGAACTCCAAGGCCACATCCACTCTATTCAGCAGAACGCCAACAACGTGAAATTCCATCCAATTTTCTTCTTGTGATTTTGGTAGAAGAACATGTACAAATATGTTGTTTACTAGATTTTCATTTGAAATTAGTAGCTTCGTGGTGAAGAAACAGAGAGAACCTAAATGGAATGACAATGAAGACCATGGTCTGTACTTTGCATTGCATCAACAAGGGCTCATTGACAAAGCATGTTACCAAGAGAGTGGAGTTCATCGTCCATTGCCAAAAATATGGGAACAAAACCGAGTGATTCAATGCAAATACGCGCAGAGAAGCTAGATCCATGTCATCAATCATAAATAGGTGGCACATTCTAGTGATGCGTTCAAATGCGTACACTATGTATTACTCATAACAATAACACTATCAGTAGTGTTGCTGGATGTTTGTATGAGCTATTCATTTTATATGATCATGGCACCTTACTTTCCTTGTAGTAATCTTGAAACTACAATTAACTTGAAGTGGTTGTTATCCTGAGCAAAATGTCTAGTATGCACATTACCTTTGTCTGTTATATGCTGCAATTATGTTGTTATGGGCATGGAAAGAAAAGTTGGGCTTCACTAAATATTACACAGTTATGCCTAACTTAGTCTTACATAAATAAGCAAAGCTTAGTCTTACACAAATAAGAATAACTGAATCTTGACCAAAGAATAATTTACTTCGTAGAACTAGGGAGGAAACTAAAGATAAAGATAAAGATAAATGGCTCATCGGATCTGCCAGTTGAGAACTAGGTCCCTGGAGCTGGTGGTATCGTTAGAATAAACCAGAATGCTGTGTTTGGCCATCTCTCATTCTCTATCAAATTGTAAGACCCCACTTATGAGCCAATGGTAGACCCCCTCCCCCAACATGTATTCAGCTCCAAGTCGGATCTAGAGTGTCAACATAATAGGCGTGTGAGTGTGCAGCAAACACATAGTCTGCTATCAACACTATAAGTGCTGGCACCTTAGCAAGAACACTGACATGTTCTTCCTGGACTCCAGCAGTAGTCTCAACAAGTATTTCGTCAGCTTCACCAATAGCAGGATTAACAAGTATTTTGTCAGCTTCACCAATAGAAACATCACCAAGTATTTCGTCCGCTTCACCAGGAGCAGCCGCAGCTAGTTCTTCGCCAGCTCCACCACCACCACCAGCAGCATCAGGAGCTGGGCATGCATGAGAAATTACATGTTCAACAGCTCCCGGGGCTCCGACAAAGAAAGGGTAGTTGATCCCAAGAAACATAGATTGTCCCGTCAGATTGTTGACTCTGCTCCAGATTTGTTCTACTGGGTCTTTGGATGGACATGCGAACCTTGAGAAAACGTGACACCGCAGCGAGGGGTATGAAAAAAGGGGTGTCCCCATATGTTCTATTGTATCACCAACGTTGTTTAGTGCTCCCCTAATATGAATCCACATGAGTTCAACATCATGTTTCATGTCGCCTCCGAAAGGTGCCAGGAACCAGCGCCGTGATCCAAGATTAGCATCTGCTACTGCATCTTCGATCGCTAGAGATAGAATGACATGCGGGGCTGTGAGTGTACCTGCGTGTTACTTACAGTCATTAAGAAGAATTTTGAATGGGATTTTACATGCTATATGAAACCATGACTCACCCCAGGTGAACGACTCCCAAACACGCATGTCGCTGCTAGGTTCAGTGACCATGCAAATGCATTGTAGTGTGTTGGAATAGTAGCTGGAGGTGAAGACGGTGCTGACATACTTCTTCGGCCGCATGAAGTCGTCACGCAAGACTGTCCATTCCCTGTCATCTAGGCATCTAATGAATGTGATTGCCTTGTCGAACACCGCTAAGAGGTGGTACTGCCAATGCTGTCACCCTTGCCGAGGTCTATGTGGGAGTTGTACCTTCAGGAGCTCAAGTTCTGCCATGTTGAACCTGTAAGCGAATTCGGAGCTAGGTGGCGACAACCCATTGTTGAATACAATAATGCCGACACCCTCCAATGATAGAAGTGTAAATCTCAACGATATGTAGGCATTTTTGAGAGACCAAGTAGTCTTTCCCTGGGTTAAAAGGACTAGCCACTCGCTGTTGCCACCCACCCAGTTCTGGTCATCTCCAATTTCCATCTCGTCTTCCTACCCGATCTTCACCAGTACTGATTGCGACCACTTATCCAGCAACATCAGTTTGCATGAATATTCTGCAAAGTTTGTTGTTAGTTGGTAGAATCACCAGCATGGATTCCATTGCAAATACAATTTGACAACTAGACCTTCAGATTAAAGTAATATTTACCACTATATCCTCAGCTCTCGTCTAAATTGTGCCTCTGTCGCTACGAAAATACCCAAAATATCAAGTAGGAGCAGGGCTTCCCCCAAACAAACTCTTGGTAGTGATCATACACAACTAGAGACATAATAGTCTTAAATCATCTAATTTGTTTATTTTTTAGAAAACAGAATATCACCTAGCATGCATTCCATTGCAAATCCAAATTGACAACTCATCTATCTCCTAAATTAAGACTGTATCACTACGAAAATACCAGAATATCAAGTTTGAGCAAACCTTATGCTGTACATAATAGTCTTAAATGGTTCAATTTGTTCAGTCCGTGCATGCACACAACACGTTCGATGGAAGGAACATAGGATTTTGATGAAAGCTCAGCACATATGAATCAACGATATGACTGAATCAATAGGAAATATACAGGAACTTACGTGGTCATCATGGTCATTTGGCCATTCGATGGTATCAGGGTAAAGAAGGCCTAGCGTGATGAATGGGAGTTCGTCCATTTCCCGTATCGGGACCTGGTAGCTAGGGACGTAGCGAGCGACGCGACCGGTGGAGATGATGTCCAGCCCCGTGGCAATCATGTACATGTTCGCAGCGCTGAGGTTCTACCATCCCCAATCATCGTGGTGGTGGTCGCCATGGCCAGCCCCATCGTCGTTGTCTGCCTTACGCTTCAGCCTGCTGCTACCCCAAGCTCTACCCATAGTGGCAAATGGAGTCTGGAATCCGGAAGATTAATGGAGGCGGTGTGCTCTGGAGGCGGATGGATTCGAGAGGGGATGGAATTAGGGAGGGGGCAGTTGTTCGAGTAGGGAGTGAGCTAGTGTGGAACCACCACCACAGGTCTCGTCCGCTTGGAAGACAAGGAAGGGGGCGTAATAATTGAGGGTGGGCACAGGAACCGTCTAGATGAAAAAGTAATCGCAAGAGAAAAAATGTAGGGTCCCACCTGTCAGCGAGTGAAGGCCGGCACGCGTAAATATGAATATGTTTAACTGCAATCATGCATGGTAGACCTTGGATCCACTACATGCAATTGGTACAAAACCAATTTCAGGCAGCGCTAGCATCGCCAACCGACGTTTTTCTCCACCTCGATCCTACTATGAACGGTCGTGCACCATTCCAGATATTATGAAGGGCGGTTGCAATCTTGCAGTTAGTAGTTTCATTTCTCCGTCTCCTTTCCTCCTCCACGACCTCATCCATTTCCTCTACCACGACATCACCCTCTTCCTTCCTGTCCTTTCCCTCTTGCCTATAGTAATGGACCGGCCAGATGTCCGAAACGACGACATAAAAGCGACTACCTACTTTGACATAGAAGTCCATAGCGGGAAGAAGATCAATGTCATCTACACCACCAACCCTCAGACAGTGAAGCACACTCTAACCAATTACAAGAATTGGCTGTAGTTCGAAGAAAGCAGGTTCGTCGGTCTCGACCTCGAGTACATTCGTGATTAGCGTAGGATCGCTGTGGTGCAACTCTCCATGAGGAGGCACGTCCTCGTATACTAGCCTTTTCTCGATAAGGGGGCTGATGGACAAGTACACATTGCTGTCTTTTTGTTCCTGAACTATCTGTTTGCAGAACTTCTTGCTATATTATTTGTCTGAATTCATTTTCATGTAGGTGGGGTGAAATGATTAGGTCGCTCTTTCTTGACTTTCTCGTGAACCACCAGATAACATATACTAGTGTTGACATCAGGAATGACACTCGCCTGCTTGAAAGCCTAACTGTTAGAATTAACATGCCAACAGAGTACATAGTGGACATATAGGATATTTACTGGATCCCAAGGATGAAGGGTAGCATGACTGGGATGGCCGATCTTGCCGCCAAACTCATTAACCCGTGGTACGCTGACATGACAGACAAATTACGGAAATGTTGGTGGAGGCATTTAGGGAACATTTTTTTGGAGGATAAACCGCTTTCTGAACCTAGCCTGAAGTACGCTACAATTGACGGGTATGTCAGCCACAAGCTGTACCGCCAGATCGTATTGTTTCGTTCCAAGCATCGCACCACTGAACCACCACCAAGGCAAGTGGTTTTCCCAGATGCCAGAGTGTAGAGGAATCTACAAGCCGAGGCAAGCAACCGAAGACATCCTAGGATCAGTCGCCTTCTCTACCAATCATTCCATCAGGCTGGGATGTCCTGTTTTAGTGCATGATTGTTGTGTTTGTATGGGGCTTTTTATTTTTATGAAAATAAGTTATTTGACAAGTACTATGTGTGATAGCTATGTGTGAGCAATTCCGAACTGCCGTGTATTAACTTTTCGAACTGTAATCTGGGTTTGTTTATGACTGTATCCTTCGCTATAGCAGAAATTATGTCTGTACCACTATATCCAAGCACGATTGTGTCCTTTTGTGTACAATAGCATTTGATCTTATGGATCCCACCACAATATCAGGTAGCTATATTCAGTAGTAAACCCAGGCACTACATGGCAGTTCTGGATTCTGCCGCATGCAAAGGGCATAGAAAAATTTGTAAGTATGAATGTTGAGCACACAAAAAGGGGAATTAATTCATACATGTTAACTACCTAATAGCACATGGATCATACGAGCTCCCTTCTAACACACAGAATGCTTTGAAAATATAGGTGAGATAAAATACAGGGGAGATAAACTAGGAACGGAATGCAAAACTAGTAGTGGTAAACAACATAGTCACTCATCCGCCAGATCCTGTTGAGCATCTCGTAGCAGACATACACGTCCCTGGCTGCGTACCGGATCGCATCGTAATTCATGTACCTCCACTCCCATCGCTCATGCAGGTGCTTCGGGAACTCGACCTTCATGCCAGCGTACTCGCGGTCGATGATGTCGGAAGCGAGTCTAGCCATGCCGGCTTTCCCCGTATCATCATCCGGGTACCTCCACACACGCTGGAGATCGACGTGATTGACTACATGAATGAGGAGATCCCACTCTAGCTTCGGAGTGTCCTTCTTGATGTCCACGCTGACGAAGTAGATCTCCCTCCTGCGCAGGAACTCGCGAAGCTCTGGGCATACCCATTTGGGCCTACATACGGGGTATAGGAGGTAGTGGTTGCGCACGGACAGTTGCAAAAGTGTCGCCCTCTTCTTATCGCTGGTATGCTCCAGGTCTAGGCTGACGATCTTGTACTTGTCCATCGGCTCCTGTAGTAACCACTTGTACATTGCGAGGACCTTGGCCACCTCCGCTGACGCATTGGTGTGGACGACTGTTAGCTCGGTGGTGCCATGGGCAGTGACAGTGTACTAGTTGATGAAGTCGCTCCTGTCGCTAAACACGCCGTAGTGAGCGTCCATGGTAGCAGCTAATGTGGCGGCTGTGGCCTAGCCTTGGTAGAGGTGGCTAGGACTAGGCGTGGCGGTGGAGAGATGTGTTGCGGTGGTATGGAGGTGGCTGCGGCAGTGTCGATGGTTCTTGCGGTGGCGGCGACGGTGACGGCGGAAGGAGTTGGGGATTCTTTTACAATGTTGTGCTGCGGGGATGGCAGGCAATGCGTAAAAGGGGGGGTGCACGTGATAAATTGAATTTACCATTATTTCGGTCATACCCACTCGGAAGCACGTTTGACCGGGCGAGCACCGTTGGTTTCCAATCCTAGCACTTAAATTGGGTGGTTGTGCTCAACAGGCGATGGGACGGGTGAGCGACGTGGCTATGGCGTGGCGGAGACCAGTCGCGGAGACCACCGTCTTATTGCTGCTCTGCAATGGGTGCACGATGCTGACATGATGTAACATGACATGATAGAAGAAAGTGGAAAGCTATTTGTGATCATTATGCCCAAGAAATTTAAGGGACGTGTAAGCATAGACAGACCTAGCATCCCTACACCCTGGGCAGCTGCCTAGGCCTGCTGATTGTGCAAAGCTTGCAATTTTTTTTCTTTTTTTGTGATTTTGTCCAAAATTTGGCAACTTAAACTCGTTTTCCCAGGATTCTAGAAGTTTCTGGGTCCACCACTAGTGTAAGCATGCACGATCAAGCATCTTTGCGACACACGTGTCGGTAGCATAGCATTAGGTTTCAACACACCACATAGTTTCCGGGTCTAGAAATGGTAAGAGAATTAAATATTATTAGTGGCCGGCAGCACAGTCACGGGTTCGTCGGCTAGAGGTTGCCAATTCCAAGGTAAGGGGACACTAGGCCGGTTTTGACATACTCCCTCAGGAATTTGCCATAAGCAACGTGCTTAGCCTTGGTCGCTGACTTGTGTTTACTAGCCGGGCTTTTACCGATGCCAACCGCATGTGGAATCAAGCTGTTAATCCTCGGGTTGACTCCTTTCTTACAGAAAGGGCACCTGAGCTCCCCAAGTCGAGTGCGGAAAGGGATTCTCCCGGTATGTTTTTTTTCATGACATGTGCCTCTTGTTATCCCTTTTACTCCTTGTTAGAGTTCACCTCACTAGAATCTACCTGTAATGTATAAATGCAAACAGAAATGAGCAAAATAATGAATAGATATTTGAACAACCATTCCAAGTTACTTTGAAAACAATAACATATTTATACAGCTTCCGCAGTTCATTACTGCTGTCTCCCTAGCTTGTTCCTAAATTAAGATTGTTTGTGTTCTTGATAACTTATTAATAAATAAATAATGTGTATTCATTCAGAACAGACTAAATCTCTGCATGCACAGGTTTGTACGGTGCATCTAATCCTTAGGACAAGATTAAGTAGCACATGAACATATTAAGTAGTTCTTATATAGATTAAAGGGTACATCTATAGCCCGAGCAGAAAATATGAAACATGGAGAAATATATGTACCTCCGGGTACACGAGCGGAGTGTGTTCGTTAAACTCCACGCCCTCATCGAGGCCTCCGAAGTCATATGCACCGGCAAGCACATAGTCCCCATAGGGGTCGAGCTGCACGTCCTCCTTGCCTTGGGCTGCATGATGCTCCTCCATATTTGCTGTAGGAAGCACCACATCGCACGTACCAGGAGCAACCACCCTTGCAGCAATGCCGCAGACTCAACCCCATGCACTGGTTTCATGGAGAAGGTTGGTGTTTGTACGGTGAGGATTGTGGGGTTTTGTTAGTTCAGGAAGAGGGAGTGGATGAGTGTGAGTGGAGGACCTGATAAAGTCGGCAAGGTTTTTAATGCGGGGACGTTTAGGTCTCCTCGAGGAGCCCCGGTAGGCAGCTCTTCGGGCTCCAGATGACACATGGAAGGTTCGTGGAGTGGGGGCCTATTGGAAGTGAGATTGCAGGCACACTGCGTAAAAATGGGATAACCAGTGGATGACCCGTTGCCGTGTAGTGGACTAGTAGCATTTGCAGACTAGATTAAACGTGATATGACCACTTGTGGAATTATTTAATGTACGGCTCAATGTTCCTTCTCGTAGAAGTGTCCGTAAGAGAGACGCAACCCTAAAAAACCCAACGGATAAAACAGGGGGCTAGATGGAAAGCGTACTTCCGTGTGTTCTCACAATGTAGTGTGAAGGGCACGAGATCATGCAGCAATTCACGTTGGATCAGAGAGGATCAACGGTTGGCGTGAATGATCCGCGTGAGAACTGTGTCAACCAATCAGCGCGTAGCAGGCAAAGTGAGGACACATATGGGCTTTTGAGAGAGTTTGTGACTACGAGAGAGGGAAAAACTGAGTAGATCAAAAAATTAAGAGCAAAACAGACTAAGCAATTCAAATAGGAAATAGAAGCAGCTTTGAAGACGGAAAATTCGTGTTTGTTCACAATGGAATACATAGTATCCTACATCAAATTATCTACAATTGAAAAACCTATAAACAACTATGATATTATACAAATATCATCTGAAAATATGAATCATGACGTATCACGGGGTAGCCATCTAGTTTAGGAAATGAACACATGCAGTGACTCTAGGTGATCAGTGTGGTTTAGGAAAAGAATACATGCAGTGACACTAGTGGATCAGTGTGTCAAACCATGGTGACAGAGACCAAAAACACATAGGAAAGCATCTTCCACATTGCATGTTGCACCAGTGTGGCAGAAGTTGCATCACAGAATCCACTAGAGTGTGAGTTGTCATGTGGATCCATGTGGTTTTGGTAAAGAACACATGCAATAACACTAGGTGATCAGTGTGGATTAGGAAAATAACACATGTAATGACACTAGTGGATTAGTGTGTCAAACCTTGGTCATAGAGACCAAGAACACATAGGAAAGAAGCTTCCACATTGCATGTTGCACCAGTGTGGCAGACGTTGCATCATAGAATCCACTGGAGTATGTGTTGTCATGTGGATCAGTGTGGTTTAGGAAAAGTGAAGAAGTTATGCCCTAGAGGCAAATAATAAAGTGTATTGTTTGATATATCTCCTATATGTTCATAATACGTTTCATACTGTGCTATAACTGTATTAATACGAAATGTTAATACACGTGTGGTATGTAAACAAACCATGTCTCTAGTTACCTCTAGCGAACTAGTTCATTGGTCATGAGGATGATCTGGGTTTCAAGATCATGGGAATTTATGCCAATTTACAATGAGGTCACGTCATTGGTTGAATGACATGATAGGAAAACATCCAAAAATTGTATCTCAATGAGATCTAGTTACAAAGTTAACCATTGATGATAAACGCATGAAACCTCGCAACCTGATCCTTAGACTGTGAGATAATGCAAATCACCATTCTGGATGGAGCTTAGATGGTTATCAAGTATCATATCGTGACCGGGTGATCTAAAAGGTGCCACTCAGGTTTCCCAAAGGGGCGCGTAGAGGAGTACATATCACGACCAAGATTTGCCAGTCCATATAATGGATAGATACATATGTGGCCATCTCGGTGACATTGCATTAACGAAGCTTCCAAGCATGTGACTGGGTCACGGAATGCAACGACATGGGAACGAGTAAAAAAATTCATCAGTAACGAGATCGCACTAAGGTATGGAGATACCAAAGATCAAGTCTCGGATGAACTAGGTATCAAGTGGCAAAGGGAATGGGAAACGACTATTCATGGTTCGAGCGATAAGATTCGTGGAATGGATGGGGTCATCATGGGCATCCAGGTTCCGCTGATGATGATTGATATGAGAGGATTCTCAATCATGTCCGGAGTGTTCCCGAACCTAAGGATGTCATGCTTAAGGGTAGGGGCGCTTTGGGATAGATGAGGTATCGTAGGAGAAATAGAGAGAGAGAAACCGGAATTGTTCCGGGTAACATCTGATAGTGATCGGAGGGAGTACAAAAGGAGTTCTGGAGTAAAGGAATATAATAATATGTGTATTTGAATGTTGATTGGAGAATTAATATTAATTTTTTTTTATTTTACTATTAAAGGCATCCCGATGCTAATAGTCCGCACCTGAAGGGGAGGCCCAAAGGGCAAGGCGCCTAGGGAGAGGGGGCCAGCCGGCCTAGGCTTAGTGGGCCTCCCAAGTGGGGCCCACCTAGGGCCGGCGGCTTCCCCTAGGTGGCTGACGGGTGTGGGCATTAGTCCCACACTGCCTGGCCCCTGGGTGGTGCCCCCTCCTACTATATATAGGGGTCCCCCTCCCCTTTGGAGGCATCCAATTCTATCATTCTCTCTCTCATTTCCTTTGAGGACTTCTCCGTAATATTGGAGAGGAATTTGAGGGATTTGAGTTCTCCACCTTCACACTACTGTCATGTGATCTTCGGTCTGTCATCTTCTTCTTCCGGTGCCCAGGAGACGCCGCCTACACCGGACGTGTGTAATACTTCGTAGGAACGACACTTGTGGTGCTTGGAGCTGCTTGGCTTCATCAATACACGCCTTCCTGTGTAAATTGTGCGTCGGTCTTCAAAGGTATAAATACCATCTTCCTCTTCCATTACTTATGAATACATAGTACAGATTCTGGTATTAGTGTTCGTGTAGATAGATTTTTTTTGCTTTCTCCTATGGAACCCTACAAAAAGAACATGTGCAATGACTCTAGGTGATCAACGTGGTTTAGGGAAAGAACACATGCAATGACACAAGTGGATCATTGTGTCAAACCATGGCGGCAAAGACCAAAAACACATAGGAAAGCAGCTTCCACATTGCATGTTCCATCAGTGTGGTAGAAGTTGCATCACAGAATCCACTGGAGTGTGTGTTGTCATGTGGATCCATGTGGTTTAGGAAAAGAACACGTGTGATGATTCTAGGTGATCAGATTGGTATAGGAAAAGAACACATGCAATGACACTAGTGGATTAGTGTGTCAAACCTTGGTCACAGAGACCAAAAACACATAGGAAAGCAGCATCCACATTGCAGGTTGCACCAGTGTGGCAGAAGTTGCATCACATAATCCACATGAGTGTGTGTTGTCATGTGGATCAGTGTGGTCTAGGAAAAGAATACATGCAATGACACTAGTGGACCAGTGTGTCAAACCTTGGTCAAAGAGACCAAAAACACATAAGAAACCAGATTCCACATTCCATGTTGCACCAGTGTGGCAGAAGTTGCATCACAGAATCCACTGGAGTGTGTGTTGGCATGTGGATCCATGTGGTTTAGGAAAAGAACAAATGCAATGACTCTAGCTGACCAGAGTGATCTAGTAAAACATCACATGTAATGACACTAGTGGACGAGTGTGTCAAACCTTGGTCACGGAGACCAAAAACACATAAGCAGCTTCCAACTTGCATGTTGCACCTGTGCAGCAGAAGTTGCATCACAGAGTCCACTAGGGTGTGTGTTGTCATGTGGATCAGTGTGGTTTAGGAAAATAACACATGCAATGACACTAGTGGATCAATGTGGTTTATGAAAAGAACACATGAAAATACACTAGTGGATGAATGTGTCAAACCATAGTTACAGAGACCAAAACACATAGGAAAGCAGCTTCCACATTGCATGTTGCACAAGTGTGGCAGAAGTTGCATCACAGAATCCACTGGAGTGTGTGTTCTCAAGTGGATCAATGTGGTTTAGTAAAAATAACACATGAAATGGAACTAGGTGATCAGTGTGGTTTAGGAAAAGAACACATGCAATGACACTAGTGGATTAGTGTGTCAAACCATGGTCACAAAGACCAAAAACACATAGGAAAGTAGCTTCCACATTGCATGTTGCACCAGTGTGGCACAAGTTGCATCACAGAATCCACTGGAGTATGTGTTGTCATGTGGATCAAAGTGGTTTAGGAAAAGAACACATACAATGGCACTAGGTGGATCCATGTGTCAAACCTTGTCACAGAGACAAAAAATAGATAGGAAAGCAACTTCCACATTGCAGGTTGCACCAATGTGGCAGAATTGGCATCACAGACTCCCTTGGAGTGTGTGTTATCATGTGGATCCATGTAGTTTAGGAAAACACATGCAATGGCACTAGGTGATCAGAGTGGTCTAGGAAAATAACACATGCAATGACACTAGTGGATTAGTGTGTCAAACTTTGGTCACAGAGACCAAAAACACATAGGAAAGCAACTACCACATTGCATGTTGCACTAGTGCAGCAGAAGTTACATCATAGAGTCCACTAGAGTGTGTGTTGTCATGTGGATCTATGTGGTTTAGGAAAAGAATACATGCAATGACACTAGTGGATCAATGTGGTTTATGAAAAGAACACATGAAAATACACTAGTGGATGAATGTTTCAAACCTTAGTTACAGAGACCAAAAACACATAGGAAAGCAGCTTCCACATTGCATGTTGCACCAGTGTGGCAGAAGTTGCATCACAGAATCCACTAGAGTATGTGTTGTCAGTGGATCAGAGTGGTTTAGGAAAAGAACACATGCAATGGCACTAGGTGGATCCATGTGTCAAACTTGGTCACAGAGACCAAAAACACATAGGAAAGCATCTTCCATATTGCATGTTGCACCAGTGTGACAGAAGTTGCATCATAGAATCCACTAGAGTGTGTGTTGCCATGTGTAACATCCCAGCATTAGGATCGAACGAAGGGTAAAAATAGGAATCTAAGTTTGTGCATGCATGCATCTGTAAAAAAACAGGGTAAAATGTTCACCAAACAAAAACCTAAAGGATCAGAGTTTCTTTCACTAACTGGAGATAGGAATAGTTCTTGTTAGTGATTGCTATGAATTTTGACATGACCTTTGGGAATTATTAAGTTTTTGGGGAGGTTATTTTGAATTCAAGTTTGAAATTTAAATACTTTCGAAGGTATTTGAAAACTATAAGTTAGTAATATTGAATTGTTTTCCAAAATATCTCATTAACATTATTTGGTTAAGTTATAGATATAGTAAATGAAGGAAATATGCCCTGAGAGGCAATAATAAAGTTGTTATTATATATTCCTTATATATGATAGATGTTTATTTTACATGCTAGAATTGTATTGATCGGAAACATCAATACATGTGTGTTTAATAAACAAAAAGGGTTCCTAGTTATGCCTCTCTTATAGACTAGCTTGTTGATTAATAAGATGATCAAGGTTTCCTGATCATGGACATTGGATGTTGTTAATAACAAGGTCACACCATTGGTGGAATGATGTGATGAACATTCATTCGAAGTATAGAATTACTATCAAGTCATTATGTTTATATTGCTATAGCATCATACGAAGTAATCTTTATCCTTATACCATGAGATCATGTTAATTGCTAACGCTGGAAGAGTATCTTGATAACATCAAACGTCACACCGTAACAGGGTGACTATAAAGATGGGTTCAGTACTACGAAGGTGTTATGTTGAGGCTCATGGATCAAGAGTGGAATTTGTCAATCCAGATGACGGATAGATATACTCTGGGCCCTCTCGGTGATATCAAATTAAGATAGCTTACAAGCAAGTGATGTGATCACTAGAATGTTATATCACGGGAACGAGAAAAGAGTGCATGTCGGTAACGAGATCAAACTAGGTATGGAGATACCGATGATCGAATCTCGGACATGTAATATATCAAGAGACAAAGGTATTTAGTTACAAGCGTTAAAGGTTCTCATGATCACAGAAGTCATCGTTGAATGTGTAGGAGTCAGTACGGATCTCTAGGTCCCGCTGCTGATTATTGATCGGAGAAGGGTCTCAATCATGTCTGCATTATTCGCGAACCGTAGGGTGGCACACTTAAGAATTACCGGACACCATTTTGGAGCACATATGTTTCAGACAAAAGAATTGCAAAGCACAGGAATTGTTTCAATAGAAACCAGAAACTGTTTTGGGTGAAATTGCAGAATGTGGTTCTGCATGTGATATTGAAATATTGCAAGGGGCTATATGTGAATGTTTGTTAATTAAAGTAAAAAAAATTCTGAATAAATTTAATAAAAAGAGTTTTATTAAATGAGAGAGCATTAAATTTGGAGAAATTTAATGCATTTAAAGTGGAGACTTTAAAAGGGAATGTGAAGAGGCATTTTAATGTGGAGGGGTTACCACCACATGAATGGAGGAGTTGAGGGGTCACCCCCCATGCGCCGGCCATGGAGAGAGGGGGCACCCCCCTCCTCCTATAAAAGGCCACCCATTCCCTCCTTCATCCTCACACCTCCTTGTGAAGGATATCTCTCCCACTCTAGAATTATTCCCCCATGGTCTCGGATTAGCGAGATACATGTTCCCGGTGGCATTTCGTCTGGAAGGAGTCGCTTCTTCCGCTGGATCACTGGAGCGAGGAGGTGGAGGTTGTCCGGTGGCTTGAACGTGTGTGCGAGTGCGGATGCGCTGCTGAGTTGCGGCGCTCCGACTTCCTCACGATCTTGAGATCGGCAAGTGTACGACTACATCAACCACGAGTTCCTACTCGTTAACAAAACTCGTTGTCTTCGAGGGTAAGTTCTCGTTGGATGTATGTCTACCCGTTGCTTTGTACCTAGTAGATAGATCTTGGCGTGTAGTTCACACCGTAGGAAATTTTTTGTTTTCTATGCTACGGACCCAACAGTGGTATCAGAGCCAGGTCTATGAGTAGGTGCTTTCCACGGGTAGTACACATATATTTATATGTGGGCGATGATGATCATGTTATTGCATCTTCTATGTATTTTGGATATTGGTGGCATAGTGGGATGAAGCGGCCCGGACCAACCTTACATGTCATCGTACATGAGACCGGTTCCATGACTGACATGCAACTTGTTTTGCATAAGTGGCTGGCGGGTGTCTGTCTCTCCTACTATAGTCAATATCTGATTTACAACGAGTTGCTAATAACTTAGTTATCCTCGTTGTGGTTCATGTTCGTAGGTGAGAACGGTTTTATCTCCGAAATCCCTAAGCCACATAAAACTTGCAATTGATAAATTAGAGGCGCCTAGTTTAGATCGTTGTTGGGCTAGTGTATTGTGGTATTGTTGTAAGTAGATGTATGATAGATACTCTTACAACACACTCAACGTGTAAGTTCCATAGACCTTGGCCTTACACGCAAAGGAATGATAGATATCATACCACGATGCAAGTGATAGAGATCAAATGCATGGACCATATCATCTCACTTTACACATTAGATGTTAGCATCTTATACTGCTAGTTTGGCGCTTTTGGTAGCATTATAAGATGATCCCTCATTTAGATATCAAGATAAAAATGTGTTCTTCCTTAAGTATGCACCGTTCTGTGCATCGTGTTTCGAGACATCACGTGATGATCGGGTGTACTCGAATCTACGCTTTCATAGGAACGGGTTTAAGACAATTTTACACATGCGAATACTAAGGTTCTTACTTGGCGACCCTAGCATGTACAGACATGGCCTCGGAACACGGACCGAAAGGTTAAGCATGAGTCATATAGTTGATATGATGCCCATATAGATGCTCGCCTTTGAAGCTACATCAACTCACGTGATGATCGGACTTAGTGTAGTGGATTTGGTTCATGTAATCACCAAAAAGACATGAGGGATGTCGTTTTTGAGTGGGAGTTCATTAGTAATTTGGATTAGTTGAACTCAATCTATCATAAACTTAGTCTAAATAAACTTTACAAATTCTGTTGTAGATGGCACCACCTTCTTTTAATTTCAATGTGTTCATGGAGAAAGAGAAACTTGCTGCGAATGGTAGCAACTTCACCAACTGGGCTATGAATTTGGGGATTCTCCTCACTGCTGCACAAAAGCAATATGTGCTAGATGCGCCGCTAGGCCCCCCACCAGCTCCTGATGCCCCTGACGAGGAAAACAATGTCTATGTGACTCGTCAGGAGGACCACAACTTAGTTCATTGCGGCATACTGTATGGGCTAGAGCCAGAACTTCGAAAGCGTTTCGAAAATGGCAATGCCTTTGATACCATGGGAGAATTTAAAATGATTTTCGGTACCCATGCTGCCGTAGAGAGTTATAATGCTACAGAAAAGTTCTTTAGCTGCATGATGGAGGAAAACAACTCCGTTAGTGAGCACGTACTGAAAATGTCTAGGTACGCCGATAAGCTTGTGTCCTTGGGAATAACGATTCCCATTGACTTAGGCATACATCGTGTTCTCCACTCTCTGCCACCTAGCTACAAGAGCTTCATGATGAACTATAATATGCAGGGCATGAAGAAGTCTCTTCCCGAGCTTTTGTCAATGCTTAAGACTGCAGAAGTGGAGATTAGGAAAGAACATCAAGTGTTGATGATCAATAGGACCACCGGTTTCAAGCAAGACAAGAAAGGCAAGCACAAGGGAAAGAAGGGTGGCAAGTCTGTTGCCACGCCTGAAAAGAAACCCCGAGCTGGCCCTACGTCTGACACCGAGTGCTACTATTGTAAGGGGACTGGCCATTGGAAGCGCAACTGCCCCAAGTATTTGACAGACAAGAAGTCCGGCAAGGCAAACAAAGGTATATGTGATATACATGTTATTGATGTGTACTTGACTAGTACTCGCAGTAGCACCTGGGTATTTGATACGGGATAGGTTGCTAATATATGTAACTCGCTTCAGGGGCTACGGAACAAGCGACAACTAGCAAGGGATGAGGTCAGAATGCGGGTCGACAATGGATCAAAAGGTGATGTGATCGCCGTCAGGACGCTACCTCTCCATTTGCCAACGGGATTAGTTATAAACCTAAATAATTTTTATTTAGTGCCTGCACTAAGCATGAACATTGTATCTGGATCGTGTTTGATGCAAAGTGGTCATTCCTTTAAATCTGAAAACAATGGTTGTTTGATTTATAAGAATGATATCTTTTATGGTCATGCACCTATGTTGAATGGTTTATTTCTGTTGGATCTCGATAGTAATATTACACACATTCATAATGTTAATGCTAAAAAGATTAAACTTGATGATGATATGTCTACATATATGTGGCACTGCCGTCTAGGTCATATTGGTGTTAAACGCATGAAGAAACTCCATTCTGATGGACTTTTGGAATCACTTGATTTTGAATCATTTGATACATGTGAGCCATGCCTTATGGGCAAGATGACTAGAACGCCGTTTTCTGGTTCAATGGAACGGGCGACAGATCTATTGGAAATCATACATACTGATGTGTGTGGACCAATGAGTGTGTCGGCGTGAGGTGGATATCATTATTTTGTTACTTTCACGGATGATTTGAGTAGATATGGGTATATCTATTTGATGAAACACAAGTCTGAAACTTTTGAAAAGTTCAAGGAATTTCAGAATGAAGTGGAAAATCATCGTAATAGAAAGATCAAATTTCTACGGTCTGACCGTGGAGGAGAGTATCTAAGTTACGAGTTTAGCACACACATGAAAGAGTGTGGAATAGTTTCACAACTCACACCTGCCGGAACACCACAACGTAATGGTGTGTTGGAACATCGTAATCGTACCTTATTGGATATGGTTTGATCTATGATGTCTCTGACTGACTTGCCACTATCATTTTGGGGGTATGCACTGGAAATAGCTGCATTCACTTTAAATCGGGCACCATCTAAATCCGTTGAAACAACACTGTATGAATTATGGTTTGGAAACAAACCTAAGCTGTCATTTCTTAAAGTTTGGGGATGCAATGTTTGTGTGAAGAAACTTCAACCGGATAAACTCGAACCCAAAGCGGAAAAATGCGTCTTCATACGATACCCTAAGGAAACAATTGGGTATACCTTCTATCACAGATCCGAGGGCAAGGTTTTTGTTGCCAAGAATGGATCCTTTCTTGAGAAGGAGTTTCTTGCGAAAGGTGTGAGTAGTCGGAAGGTAGAACTCGAAGAGGTTATTGAACCCTCTCTTCATGGAATGGCGAGTGGCGCAGCACCGTAAGTTGTTTCGGAGTTGACTTCACCTGATGAAGAGAGAGCTAATGATAATGTTCATGAAACTCCGAAAGAGGACACTACTGAACCTCGCAGGTAAAGCAGGACACGTGCAGCTCCTGAACTATACAGCAATCCTGTTGTGAATTTCATGGTTAATGAAATGGATGACCCTATGACATATGAAGAAGCGATGATGAGCACGGATTCCAACAAATGGCTAGAAGCCATGAAATACGAGATGGAATCCATGTACGAGAACCAAGTTTGGAACGTGGTGGACTTACCTCATGACCGAAAGGCCGTTGAGAATAAATGGATTTTCAAAATAAAAACTGATGCTGATGGTAATGTGACCACCTATAAGGCTCGACTTGTCGCAAAGGGGTTTCGACAAATTCAAGGAGTTGACTACGATGAGACATTCTCTCCCGTAGCGATGCTTAAGTCGGTTAGGATTATGTTAGCAATTGCTACATATTTCGATTATGAAATATGGCAGATGGATGTCAAAACTGCGTTCCTCAATGGTAATATTGAAGAAGAGTTGTATATGATACAACCTAAGGGTTTTTTCAATCCTAAGGATGCTAATAAGGTATGCAAACTTCAGCGATCCATCTATGGGCTGAAGCAAGCATCCCGGATTTGGAATCTCTACTTTGATGATGTGATCAAAGAGTTTGGATTTGTCCAAACTTATGGAGAGGCTTGTATTTACAAGAAAGTGAGTGGGAGCAATGTGGCATTTCTGATATTATATGTGGATGACATATTATTGATTGGAAATGATATAGATCTTTTAAACAGTGTTAAAAGTTATCTAAACAGCAAATTTTCGATGAAAGACCTTGGTGAAGCATCATATATATTAGGCATTAAAATCTATAGAGATAGATCAAGGCGCCTAATTGGGTTATCGCATAGTACATACCTTGATAAGATATTAAAGAAGTTTAATATGGACGAAAGTAAGAAGGTGTTCTTACCTATGTTGCAAGGCAAGACATTGAGTAAGACTCAAAGTCCGGCTATGGCGGAAGAAAGAGAGATGATGGATAAGATCCCCTATGCCTCGGCCATAGGCTCTATTATGTATGCCATGCTATGTACAAGACCGGATCTGGCACATGCTATTAGTTTGACTAGTAGGTACCAATCTGATCCAGGTTCGGGACACTGGATAGCGGTAAAGAACATCCTCAAGTACTTGAGAAGAACTAAGGATATGTTTCTTATATACGGAGGTGAAGAAGAGCTAGTCGCTAAGTGTTATGTCGATGCTAGCTTGACACCGATCTGGATGACTCTAAGCCTCAATCCAGATACGTATTTCTCTTGAATGGAGCAGCAGTTAGTTGGAGGAGTTCCAAACAACTTGTGGTGGCTGGATCAACGACGGAGGCGGAATATGTTGCTGCTTCAGAAGCAGCGTAGGAGGCGGTTTGGATGAAAGATTTCATTACGGAACTAGGTGTGGTTCCCAGTGCGTTGGACCCAATGGTGATATATTGTGACAATAATGGAGCCATAGTCAACGCAAAGGAACCGAGGTCTCACAAGAATTCCAAGCATATTAAGCGCCGGTTTCACTCCATCCACGAGCATGTCAAGGATGGAGATATAAAGGTTTGTAAAGTACACACAGACCTAAATGTAGCAGATCCATTGACTAAAGTTCTCCCTAGGGCAAAACATGATCAACACCAGAGCTCCATGGGTGTTAGATTTATCACTATGTGAACTAGATTATTGTCTCTAGTGCAAGTGGGAGACTGAAGGAAATATGGCCCGAGAGGCAATAATAAAGTTGTTATTATATATGATAGATGTTTATTTTACATGCTAGAATTGTATTGATCGGAAACATCAATACATGTGTGTTTAATAAAAAAAGGGTTCCTAGTTATGCCTCTCTTATAGACTAGCTTGTTGATTAACAAGATGATCAAGGTTTCCTGATCATGGACATTGGATGTTGTTAATAACAAGGTCACACCATTGGTGGAATGATGTGATGAACATTCATCCGAAGTATAGCATTACGATCAAGTCATTATGTTTATATTGCTATAACATCATACGAAGTAATCTTTATCCTTAGACCATGAGATCATGTTAATTGCTAACACCAGAAGAGTATCTTGATAACATCAAACGTCACACCGTAACAGGGTGACTATAAAGATGGGTTCAGTACTATGAAGGTGTTATGTTGAGGCTCATGGATCAAGAGTGGAACTTGTCAATCCAGATGACGGATAGATATACTCTGGGCCCTCTCGGTGATATCACATTAAGATAGCTTGCAAGCAAGTGATGTGATCACTAGAATGTTATATCACGGGAACGAGAAAAGAGTGCATGTTGGTAACGAGATCAAACTAGGTATGGAGATACCGATGATCGAATCTCGGACATGTAATATATCGAGAGACAAATGGATTTAGTTACAAGCGTTAAAGGTTCTCATGATCACAGAAGTCATCGTTGAATGTGTAGGAGTCAGTATGGATCTCCAGGTCCCGCTGCTGATTATTGATCGGAGAAGGGTCTCGATCATGTCTGCATTATTCGCGAACCGTAGGGTGGCACACTTAAGAGTTACCGGACACCATTTTGGAGCACATATGTTTCAGACGAAAGAATTGCAAAGCGCATGAATTGTTTCAATAGAAACCGGAAATTGTTTCGGGTGAAATTGCAGAATGTGGTTCTGCATGTGATATTGAAATATTGCAAGGGGCTGTATGTGAATGTTTGTTAATTAAAGTAATTAACAAAATTCTGAATAAATTTAATAAATAGAGTTTTATTAAATGAGAGAGCATTAAATTTGGAGAAATTTAATGCATTTAAAGTGGAGACTTTAAAAGGGAATGTGAAGAGGCATTTTAATGTGGAGGGGTTACCACCACATGAATGGAGGAGGTGAGGGGTCACCCCCCATGTGCCGGTCATGGAGAGAGGGGGAACCCCCCTCCTCCTATAAAAGGCCACCCATTCCCTCCTTCATCCTCACACCTCCTTGTGAAGGATCTCTCTCTCCCTCTAGAATTATTCCCCCATGGTCTCGGATTAGCGAGATACATGTTCTCGGTGGCATTTCGTCTGGAAGGAGTTGCTGCTTCCGCTGGATCGCTGGAGCGAGGAGGTGGAGGTTGTCCGGTGGCTTGAACGTGTGTGCGAGTGCGGATGCGCTGCTGAGTTGCGAACTTCCTCACGATCTTGAGATCGGCAAGTGTACGACTACATCAACCACGAGTTCCTACTCGTTAACAAAACTCATTGTCTTCGAGGGTAAGTTCTCGTTGTATGTATGTCCACCCGTTGCTTTGTACCTAGTAGATAGATCTTGGCGTGTAGTTCACACCATAGGGATTTTTTTGTTTTCTATGTTGCGGACCCAACAGTAAACATCAATAAAGATTGGAGACAGTGAAAATAAGATGAGAAATAGATTCTTATTTTCTAATTACATTACAACATTGCAAATTGTAATAAATACATCACAAGTATAAAATTGCAGAGAATAGAAATACAACTTTATTACTTTATAATAAATCTTTACAAGATTTTTTACAAAAATAATAAAAATAAAAGAAGGCTACAATTAAAACCTATACTACTTATCTAGTCCTATACTCAAATCTTGTATCTCTAGATTGTGTTCCCGCAAATAAGATAAATAACTAAAAAATAAAACAAGGGTTAATTGGTTAGTGTTACTCTCAATGGTGAACAATGAGATGCATTGTTCCAATTACATCATCAAGTAATGAAGGAGGGGCATGTTTCACCAGGCAGTAATTAGTAAAAGGGTAACAGGGGAGATAGTTTCACATGACCTGATCCACACGACCAAGTCACACATACACACATCTTAGTCACTAGAGTGCATGCAGTGTGCTGTCAATACAGCAGCAGCACAACTAACACTCTAGCAGAGCACTCAGTCGAAGCTCATCCACATACAACAGCTTACACTTCTTCTCCAACACCAAAGTAGGAACACATCGAGCCTGCCATCGGCAAGAAAACCACCAGCCAAACCATACATTTGATCCTCCAAACATTCACCAGATGGTGACATAAGGAGGGGGTGGAGTAGGTGCACAGCAAGATCAAGATCAAGCTCACAGGAACCTGAAGTAGCAGGAGTAGCACCAGGAGGTGTAGAGCAAACATGCTAGCAAGATCAAGCCAGCAAGATCAACCAGCAACCTAGTTGTGTCGTGAGTACACATAAAACAATCACATGATTAACACATCTATTCTAGATTATCAAGCATGTGTTGTTTTTTTGTGTAAACCTCTCAGAATCACCCAAGTGGGGTGTATCCATCATAGAAGGTTTTGCATAAAGACCAATGACTAAACCTTACAAACAAATCCAGGATCTTAGCCTGTGCATCATAGATCCTAGATATAAAGCTATATTTCCACATCCCAACATAACCATAGTCCTAGATCATGAATTCAAGGAGATCTCATACGGTAGCGACCTAATCCGACTGGGAAACCCGCACGATTTCCGAGGCATGTCTCTCTGAGGCCCCTTCCACCGGCTCTCGTCGTCTTCACTCCGGCGCCGTCGCACACCATACCATGGGTTCCTCTGGTCTTGATTCCTCTGGTGGAGATTGGGAGATCACCTACTCGGGAAGTTCCACCGATGGTAAGTTCCTTGTTGGATCTCTGATTCTCTCGGCTAAATGCTGGCTAGTCATTCTCAATGCCAATTGTTTTCCTGTGGAGGGTAAATGTATGGAAAATGGGGAGGTGCTCTCGATTGGATCAGTGGTGAGGTTCCCCTCTCATCTTGCTAGGATCAATGATTTCTGGACCTCCTCTCCTGGTTTTCTTGGGATTTCTTCTGCTGAGGCTGACAAGGCTGAAGATTTGAAACTTATGTGGCACGTTACCTGTTCTTCCTTGCCTTCTCATGATTCGGACAGAGCCCCTGGAATTTTGGTCCTTTATTCTCTTGCTAAGCGGGTTGTGTTGCTTAATCAAGATAAGGTGGTGATTGATGCTAGGTTCCTTCTTCAAAATGAGAAGATCTTCTCGGGAGTGACTTTGGATCTTGTGGTCAAAAAACTTGTTGTGGGTGCTCAAATCCTTGAAGACCTTAATTCCGACAAGGCTCAAGTTTCATCGGACAAGATCAACAAGTGCATTTCATTGGATTTCTCTAAAGGGAGAATTTTTGAGATGAATATTTTTAAAAAAATTGGTCACCACATCAATTTCTCAGGGGGTTTCCGAAGAAGACCTTTTTTCTGGTTGGCTCTTTTGGTCGTGCCAACTTTAAAATTGATATTCATACTATTGGTATTGCACTTCAAGCTTGTTTTGGTGGCCTAGCTTCAAAATTTCAAGTCAAAATCCTCCAAGACAGAACATTTCGATTTTCAGTCGCTTCACCTGCTGTGGGTTTTGAAATCTATAATTCAAGTACTTTCTAAAATAAGTTTTTTGTCTTGAAGATCAACCTTTGGGGTGAAGGAGGTCCGAATTGGAGATTTGAGGAGAAAGAATATTACAAATAATTGGACAAGGACTGGACTTTTGTTTCATACAAAATGAAAAATAATTCTTTGGTGTGTGAACGTATTGGATCACTGATTTCCTCATCAAAGGCCCCATGCAATAATGGTCAAATCATGGGTGATATTTAAGCGAAATAAACCTGGCATGTCGTTTGCGGAAATTGTGGTTAATGGGAGAGTTATTGAGGATGCAAAATCTCCTGCAGACAACAAATCCTCCTCATTTAATCTGCCTGGTCTTTTACCTTTTTTGAAATTCCAACTTTCCCTTCACGTTCTTGGCCCGACAATTCCTACCTTAATTGGTTCAGGGCCCATGTCTCGCTGCATGTGTCGTGGCCCAGGGTGTTTGATTGTCTTAAGGATTTTTCCCTTGCCCAAAAAAAGAAAAATCCTGAACCCCTTGCCTCCTCAACTCCCACGCCTACAGAAACCCCAACTTCCTTGCCCCACTCGTCGCCGGTGACAACCATTGGCGCAATGGCGAACATTCCGCTGGACCCATAGCCTTCCCTACCCCATGGCTATGAGATTTTGCAGGTGGCTGGCAGGAATCGTGTCAAGAGGGTGGTGGTTCCTCGTTGTCCAAGGGCTCATGAATAGTATGCTATTGCGAACATTCATCCCCTCCCCCGTGGTCCAGTTCCTTTCGAAAATATCAGAGATGTGTTGCAAGATTTCTTTTTCAATGAGGTTCATGTTGATTTACGTGATATCCAAGACAGTCCGTTTGGCTCTGCATATGTTCAATTTAACAGTGTCCGCGACCGTGACCGTTTAATCACTGCTGGTCCAATCCCTTTCCAAGATGTTGCAATCTCGTTTGCCAGGCACAATGAAGGAATTAACTAGCGTAGAACTCAGTTTAACAATGAGTGCTGGATCATGCTTCTAGTCCCTCCTCTTGATCATTGGCATACTAATGATCTAAATGCTGTATTTTTTGATACTGAAAGGTGTTGCTTTGGGAAAGAGACCCTGAGCACAAAGGCAGAATCATTGCTAAGCTCAGAGTCACTGACCTATTGGATGTTCCTAAAAGTGTTAGATTCACCATTGGGGACCTTGTGGAAATTGAATCATGGACTTTCTCTGTGGAACTTTTAAACAGCAACCTCCTGGGTGGGGGCCCACCTGATGAGGACCCACTACCTGATGATGATGCTGACCCTCATCCTTTGCCTATTTTGGGACCCATTTTTGGTCCTCCTCCTCCACCACCTCCTCCACAGCCTGAAGGTGACATTGGTGGATGGGACTAGTGGGTTGATCCTGCCCCTCAACAGAATAATGTTGGTTGGGGGTAATGGAATGCACCTGTTCAAGGGCCAGTTTTTGCAGAGGGAGTGGACATGCCTATTGATAACTTGGATTTGCCACATCAAGAAACTGATAGTGCTATTACTGGTTCCATTCCTGCTGTCAATATTTCCTCTGACAATGACAATGCTTCTGTCCATGGGGTTGATGATATTGAGGTGGAGCAACAGACTGTTGAAGTTACCCAAGATGTGCGCATGGGTGATGGACTGCTCAACATCCTCCAGAATTACCAGGATGATGAGGAGGAGGGCCAACTTGCTAATGAGGGGAATCAGCAGGATGATTGGATGATTGAAGACACTAACCTTCTCTCTCCCAATGAGGCTCATTTGCAAGTGGGGATGGCTTTCACTCCTTTTGTCAATACCTCTATTGTGTTGTCTGCTAAACAGTCCTTCTCCAAGCAAGGACTAGAACTCTGGGATATATTCTTTGCTCCTCACATCAACAATTCTTCACCTGGCAAAAACAGACTGCAATGTGATATTCCTGTAAGTTGGTTTAACTTTATCACCCTCATGCTCCTCACTCCTGAAAAATTCAGTTGGGCAAAGCACTTTCTTACTCTCCTCTTTGGGATATTATAAAGGAGCCAATTGCTGAAGAAAACACCTTTACTTTCATTATCCCTGATGAATGTGTTGGACAAATGCCTCCTCACTGCCTGAATGAATCTCCATCAAACCTGATGGTGCCCAATGCTCCATCAAAAAAAAGAAGGGGAAAAGAACCTTTGGTGGACACTGAGGTGAGGAGACCCAGAATTGTGGAGCTTAATGGGGGATTTAAAAGTCATGTGAATTGCTCTGATATTAATTGTCTCTCTTGCAATGCTGCTCCACCTTGTCTCAGCAATAAAGTTGTTAAAAACCTTGCTGATTCTTTTTGCAAGGTTAAGGAGGGTGAGCTTGAGAAAAGGCTGCTGAAGAAGAGCAGGATCAATGATCTGACCATCAAGCCACCTGGAAAGCCTGGACCAAAGAAGAATGGTTCTGACACAAACCTGTCAGGCAAGAAGAAAGGAGGAGCTGTTGAATCCTGTGGATAGCAGTCTAAGAAAAAACTCCTAAATAGATGTTTTAATGTCTACACAATATTGTCATTTCGTGTCTAGACCAATTGCTCTTGGATTCTGTTATGAGCTTCTTAGAATCATTATGCTGCTATGTATGATTATGACTTCAGTACCTTGTGATAAGTTTAAGTCTGTTTGTGTGACTACATATCTTGTGTCACCCCAATGTTATTTCCTCCTGGTTATCAATGAATAACAACAGAAAATGGAACTTTCTTAACTGGAATCTTAGAGGCATTAACTCTGAGAAGAAGTGGTTGGCATTAAAAAGCAAAATCATTGAATTTGAATGCGACATCATTTGTCTCCAAGAAACTAAGAGAGAAATCTTTGACATGAATTACTTAAAGAAATTATGTCCAAGTAAGTTTGACAACTTTGACTTTCTCCCTTCAATTGGTGCTTCTGGACGAATTATCATCATCTGGAACAGTTCTTTGTTTAATGGAACCAGAGCATTCCAAGATGAATTTTCCACATCTGTCACTTTCTCCTCCCAGATTTCTAATGACTCCTGGACACTTACAAACATCTATGGCCCATGTCAAGCTGATAGAAAAATTGATTTTTTGGACTGGTTCTCCAACATCATGATGCCTAATAATATGGACTGGCTTGTCTTAGGAGATTTTAATCTTATCAGAAGACTTACTGATAGAAATAAAATTGGAGGTGATGTTAATGACACTATGCTTTTTAATGAGGCTATCAGCAACCTGGGGCTTACTGCATTACCTCTGAAAGGAAGGAAATTTACTTGGAGCAACATGCAGAAAGACCCCCTTCTGGAAAGGCTGGAATGGTTTTTTACTTCTAGTTCTTGGACCCTTAAATACCCATATACTTTTGTTACCCCCCTATCCAAGCCTACTTCTGATCACCTACCTTGTGTCATTTCAATTGGAACAAACATTCCCAAAGCACAAGTTTTTAGATTTGAAAATTACTAGCTTCTTCATTCTGATTTTAAGCAGATTGTGCAAAATGCCTGGAATATACCAGTGAATCACCATGACTTGGCAAAAAGGATTTGTGCCAAATTGAAAAATGTGAGGAGAGGTATCAAGATTTGGGCCAAGCAATTACCATATTTAAAAGATAAAATTAAAAAGGTTAATGACACAATTGACCTCCTGGATTTGCTTGAAGAGTCTAGAACTTTAACCATCAATGAATGGCACCTCAGGGACCTTCAGAAATCGCATATAATTTCTCTGCTCCAGAATAAAAATAACCTATTGGAAACAAAGAGGAAAAATTAAATGGGTGAAATTAGGTGATGAAAACACAAAGTTTTTCCACTCCAAAGCCACCATCAGCTATAGACACAATTATATTTCAATGATTAAGAATGAAAGTGGGCAAGAATTCTTTACTCACTCTGACAAGGCTAACATTCTATGGAATGACTTCAAAGCTAGAATGGGTACTTCGATCAAAACTGAGATGCTTTTCAATCTTGAAGAATTCTATGGAAATGGTATGACTGATGAGATGAAGATCTCACTTGAAGGACCTTTTTTTGACAAAGAAATTGAGGAGGTTATATCTGATTTGCGAAATGACAAGTCTCCTGGACCTGATGGTTTTAACAATGAATTTATCAAAAGCTGCTGGTCAATCATTGGAAATGATATCAAATTGCTCATCCATGATTTCTATAATGAGAAGGTCTCTCTTGAAAGTATCAACTCCTCCTACATTACTCTCATTCCTAAAGTTTCAAACCCTTCTACCCCTGCTGATTTCAGACCAATATCTTTATTAAACTATGTGTTCAAAATCATTACCAAACTCCTTGCAAATAGACTTCAAACTCTTATTCTGGATTTGGTTCATAAAAATCAATATGGCTTCCTCAAAAACAGGTCTATTCATGATTGCCTTGGATGGGCTTTTGAATACCTCTTCCATGCCTTGGATGGGCTTTTGAATACCTCTTCCAATGCCACAAATCAAAGGAGGAAATCCTCATTCTAAAATTAGACTTTGAAAAGGCTTTTGATACAATTGATCACTCATCCATCATAAACATCCTCAAGGCTAGAGGATTTGGCAGAAAATGGATCAAATGGATAGAGATGATTTTTCAGTCTGGCTCCTCTAAAATTCTACTAAATGGAGTACCAGGGAAATTTTTTTCCTGCAGGAGAGGTGTGAGACAAGGAGACCCCCTTTCACCACTCCTTTTTATTCTTGCTATAGACCTCCTTCAATCTGTCCTGAATAAAGTCATGCACATGCAACTTCTGACCCCCCCAATAGTTGGACCTCCTAACAATGACTTTCCTGTGATTCAATATGTTGATGATTCTGTTGGGTTCGCAGCATAGAAAACAAAAAAATTCCTAAGATGGGAACTATACGCCAAGATCTATCTACTAGATACAAGCAACGGGTGGATATACATCCATGGAGAACATACCCTCGAAGACAACAAATCTTTGTTAACGAGATGGAACTCGTGGATGATGTAGTCGTACACTTGCTGATCTCAAGATCGTGATGAAGTCCAGCAGGTCTGGCTCTAGCACGTCCTTCAGATCCAGCTCCAGCAAGTCCAGCACCACCAAGTCCAGCACCGCAAAGCACTGGTGCATCCGTGATCGCACACACGTCCGGTACCCCGACAACCTCTGTCCATCGCTCTAGCAAAGCAGCGGAAGCAGCAAATCCTTTCCAGGTAAAGCCACCAGGAACATGTATCTCGCTAATCCGAGATCATGGGGGAATAATACTAGAGGGGGAGAGAGATCCTTCACGAGGACGTGTGAGGAAGAAGGGGTGTGAGGGGGGCCTTTTATAGGAGGAGGGGGGTGCCCCTCCCCATGGCCGGCGCCCAAGGGGTGACCCCTCACCTCCTCATTCATGTGGTGGTAACCCCCTCCACATAAATTTGCCCCTTCACATTCTCTTTTAAAGTCCCCACTTTAAATGCATTAAATTTCTCCAAATTTAATGCTCTCTCATGTAATAAAACTCTTTTATTAATTTTATTCAGAATTTTGTTAATTACTTTAATTAACAAACATTCACATAAAACCCCTGCAACATTTCAATATTACATGGAGAACCAATTTCAGCAATTTCACCCGAAATAGTTTCGGTGTCTATTGAAATAATTCCAGCGCTTTCTTAAATCTTTGTCTGAAACATATTTGCTCCAAATGGTGTCGGTATCCCTTAAATGTGTCACCCTACGGTTCGCGAATAATGCAGACATGATCGAGACCCCTCTTAGATCAATAATTAGAAGCGGGACTTGGAGATCCATACTGACTCCTACACATTCAACGATGACTTCTATGATCGTGAGAACCTTTAACGCTAGTAACTAAATCCCTTTGTCTCATGATATAATACATGTCCTAGATTCGATCATCGGTATCCAAATACCTAGTTTGATCTCGTTACCGACATGTAGTCTTTTGTCGTTCCCGTGATATAACATTCTAGTGATCACATCACTTGCTTGCAAGCTATCTTAATGTGATATCACCGAGAGGGCCCAGAGTATATCTATCCGTCATCGGGATGGACAAATCCCACTCTTGATCCGTGAGCCTCAACATAACACCTTTGTAGCACCGAACCCACCTTTATAGTCACCCTGTTACGGTGTGACGTTTGATGTTATCAAGATACTCTTCCGGTGTTAGCAATTAACATGATCTCATGGTCTCAGGACTAAGATTACTTCGTATGATGTTATAGTAATATAAACATAATGACTTTGATCGTAATGCTATACTTCCGATGAATGTTCATCACATCATTCCACCAATGTTGTGACTTCGTTATTAACAACATCCAATGTCCATGATCAGGAAACCTTGATCATCTTGTTAATCAATGAGCTAGTTTATATGAGAGGCATGACTAGGAACTTTGTATTTTGTTTATTAAACACACATGTATTAACGTTTCCAATTAATACAATTATAGCATGCAAAATAAACATTTATCATAAACATGATATAAGATAATAACCACTTTATTATTACCTCTCGGGCATATTCCCTTCAGATACATTGGTTGTTCTTAAGGGAGATGCTACTCAATTATTGTGCTTGAAAGCCCTTCTTCAAACTTTTGCATTGTCCACTGGTCTCAAATTCAACTATTTGAAATCAAGCATGATGCCAATAAATTTATGCAATGATACGTTGATTAACTTTGCTCTGAGAATCAATTATCAAACTGGCAGCCTCCCTTTCACTTGTCTTGGATTACCACTAAGCTTATCAAAGCCATCCATGGAATATTTTCTTCCTATTGTTCAAAGAGTTGAAAGAAGACTTTGTGGTATTGCTGACTTCTTGAACTTTGGAGGAAAAATGCAACTGGTTAAATCTGTACTATCCTCACTTCCTCTATTTTTCATGAGTTGTCTAGAGGTGCCAATTACCATCAAAGATCAAATCGTAAAATATATAAGACATTGTCTTTGGAGAAAAAAGACTAGAGATGTTCAAGCCAAGGGACAAGCACTAGTATCTTGGGATAAAATTTGTCATCCTAAAAATCAATGGGGACTTGGAGTCCTAAATCTCCACATTCAAAATACTGCCCTCCTTTTAAAGAACCTGGACAAATTCTACAATCACCATGATATACCTTGGGTTCATCTCATTTGGGAAACTTACTAGAAGAATGGAAAATTACCTAGAAGAACCATGGAAGGATCATTCTGGTGGAAATCTCATATCAAATTAATTGAAAATTTCAAAGCCATGGCTAAGTGCAATCTGAAATCTGGGAAAACTGCTTATTTTTGTTCTGATCTTTGGCATGATGAGTGATGTAAGAATAAATTCCCACATCTGTTGTCCTATGCAAAGTATTCAAATATCAATGTTCAGGATTTTTTACAGGCTGATTTCTTGGAGGATAATTTTCACCTCCCTCTTTCCCAACAAGCCTACTCTGAGTTTTTAATTATGGAAGAAAGATGCCAGGAAATCCTTCCAACCATACATGAGAGTCTCCATGATAATTGGAGTTACATTTGGGGGTCAGAAAAATTTGAAGGGAAAAAGGCCTACTCATCCATGATTGGTTACTCCCCCTCCCCACCTCATTTCTCTTGGCTTTGGACATCCTCTGGTAAGAATAAACACAAATTCTTTTTTTGGCTTTTACTTCTGGACAAACTGAATACAAGAAATCTTCTAAAAAGGAAATAGTTTATTTTGCCTGACTTGCCACTTGGAAGAATTAGTTAACCATTTATTCTGGGAATGCTCATTTGCAAAAAAATGCTGGGATCATATTTGCATAGACAAAACATCAAACTTATCAGGATTGGAGGCTTTTTCAGAAAACAAAGACAAGTTGCATCTGCCTTTTGCAATGGAAATCATTGTCTTGACTACTTGGGGTATCTGGATCTGTAGAAATGAGAATTTTTTTAATGATAAAATACCTACATTCGAAAGATGGAAGGCAATTTTCTATCAAGAGATGAGATGGATATAGTTCATAATCAAAAGAAAATACTAGGAGAAGTTCAAAACCTGGCCGAGTCAACACCTAGATCAGAGATAGAGTAGACATTTGCCCTCTCTTGAGGTGGTTTTTTCTCCTTTTGATCTACCTTAGATCAATAGACTCATCTATAATTTTCTCATTGTAACATACTCATACCCTTATAATAAAAAATTACAGTGGGGACTTTCCCTACTATTTCACCTCAAAAAAAAAGATCGTGAATTCTGGGCACAGCTCTTAAAAGAGTAGCACCTCAGAACTCAATAAATCTTAAGGATTCTTATTAAACAGTAAGAATACCAGTTATTTCATCAGAGAACTCAAAAAGCAGTAGCTGGTACTAAATACTAGAACATATCCATGAGGGATAACAGAGCAGAAACTAAGTTTCTATTTAGCTTAGCTTCAGACTAGCATCATAAACTAAAGGAACTCCATAGCTAGCATAGGCTAATCTTCCCAATAGAAGCTTTCAGCTCATCTTAGTACCAAGCCACTCTAGAACATTGATAGAAAAACACTAGCACTAGAACAAATTCTTGTGTACCATTCCAAAGAAGATATCACAAGGATCTATTCTAAGCCAGCATATTTTACATAGAAATTTCACAATCAAACCTTGCAAAAAGATATTCAATCATTTTCCTAATATAAGAATTAGGAATCATAGTGTTTGCATCAAAGTAATATCATCAGGGGCATTCACAGTAAATGCCCAAGAAACCAAATACAGGTTCCAGTACTGAAATTAGCTAGCCAACATCACTAACTAGACAACAGTCTAGATCAGAGCCATAGCACCACAATTTTTACAATGATAGAGACCAATATTAGATAAAAATTTATCTAACAAAGCCACTAGCAATTCCAACACCAACTGTAGACAGTAATCAACATGGTATAATCATCACAGATACTTCTAAGTCATTCATCATCCTCAATAACCAACACAGAAGGGCCAGGCCCTAATCGAAGCATGAACCCTAATTAAGGTTTGTCATCGGAAGCACATACAAGCTAACGAGGGGGGTGGAAGAAAATCAAGAGAGGTAGAGGACAAAAGGCACCACTAGATGAAACTTACAAGTGGTCCTCGCTGTAGATTAGAAGAGGAAGCAGAGGGACCGACGAGCGTAGGACAACACGGGGAGCACCCAAAGGGCGTTGCAACCCGCACCGAGCCGAGGCGGCGGCCACAACATCGTCTACGGATGAACAACATCACCACATCACCGCATGAGCTCCTCACAACACCACTTGAGCAGCGGCGAAGGCATCACTGGCAGGAACCCCAAACCCTAGGGTTCGGAATAGAGCCAGCCTAGCCAAAGAAGAGGCCTAGAGCCAAATCAAATTGGACCAGACGAAAGAGCGGGGTCAACAACCTTGCCACACACCATGATGGTGACTGGAGAGGCCCAGGGTGGCGTGAATCGAACGGCAACAGCGTCAGCAACCCAATGCCACCGCGCGGTCGAGAGAGAAGGGAGAGAGGAGCGAGTGGTACTAGGCCACTCATTTAGAGTGGGTTTAACCAGCCCAAGTGGGCTGAATCAGGGCTGGGCCAGCCCAATGGGCTAGGTCCAGTTTTAAAAAGGAAAATCTAATTAAATGGTCAAATTACCAAAATACCCCTATGACTTATATAGTTCTAAAGAAATAAAATAAAAAATTTAAAATATAAATAAAATATTAATGGACTCATAAAAATGTCCTCTATTCAAGAAAAATAACAAATGAAATTTTAGGTAATTAAAATTAAAATTATTATTACTGAGGTATATATTCCTTTTGGAATTTTATAAAAATATACAAACACATAAAAATTGAATAAAACTCATATTTACAATTCCAAAAGGGAATGCTATTATATAAAAAATACTAGTTGGTATTTTTGAAAAGTAAATTAAGTGTGATGGAAATAAAGTCTTATTTCCTTAAAGGAATTTTAGTAAAATATTTTAAAGAGTTTAAAATTAAATAAGTTCAATTTTAAACTCTTTAAATAGTACTAGTCTTTATAAAATTACTAAATATAATATTTATGCAAAAATTCAAAGACTTAACATAATAATTTTTTTCTTTTAATTAAAGAAAATAGCAAACCTTTTACTAAGAGGGTAAACCATGCAAATAAACAAATAATAAACCTTGCATGACATTACTATGCATTGCATATTGCTTCTTCAAATATTGTCCTTACCGGGCAATAATGGTTCTCTGTTGAAACCAGAGCTCAAGGTCAGGTGGAAGCATCTGACTTCACTACCTTGCAGTCACAAGATAAGTTCATCACTTGCTCATGTCCTTTGAAGAGTCTTTATCAAAGATATTGCAAATTGTGTGTTATCACCTATGATCCGGAGAAAGAAAATATTATCTTCTCTAATAAATAAGATGTGGCTATCATCCTAAGTGATGATAAAGATTAGCATTGGAACTTAGGGTTCCAATTACATAAGTCACTATCGGATTAACAACCCATGACATCAGTGATTCTAGCGCCGTATATTACGCGTTAACCATGAGATTTGGAATGGGACGGAGAAGTCAGCTGGACCTTCTTCCTTTCATATGGAGGCAGGATGACCTTATCGTGACGTTGGGATTCATTGTGTGGATCCAACATATGGGTGGGAACCCTTAGGCCCCACGGTTTTGGTATCAAGATTATCTGTGAGCGGCTGCCAGAGGTATAGTCAGACCTTTATGGAGCTTGCCAGGGGCATAACCGGCTCACAGAGTTTTCGGGAACTCATCAGGGTTATAGCTTGCCCAAAAGGGGGCTTAACAGAGATGGAGCTCAGCCTGGAGGATCGTGCAGACATATGGGGTCGCGGAGAGGGACAGTGATTGGCTTGGATCACCTATTGGGCCCCACATCATAGAATTGTGGACGGGAAAGTATGCCTGGTCATGCAACAAAGAGTTGATCTCTTATGGGTAAAGAAACACACCTCGGCAGAGTGTAAGAATTGTAACTTGTTACTCCCTGTTCCGGGAAGGAGCTACGAACGCGGAAGGAAAGAAACTCCATGAAGTTCTGGTTAACCTGTGAAGGTGATGGGCATAGTTTTTGATAATAAAATCAATCTTTGAAGAAATGTTTATGAAAATTGCATAGAACCAAGGACTGATGGTCCAAGGTGGTAGATAGAGCATCAAACTTCCCACTGTGCATATAATGAACTTGCTGGGTAACGCTGTTACTCACTCTTTCCTTTGAACCCCTGCTTAGACTCTGAGAATCCAGAAGACACTTCGATGTACGCAGCTAATGGGCAGGAGGATGTCTACTACGAGGAGCCCGACTTATCCAAAGGATTTGAAGGGGTGGACTACGAAATACGCTATGGAGCGGAGGGCAACGAGTCCAAGTAGTTGCCTTAGTTATTAGTAAACCAATTGAGCCGAGCAGCATAAACTATATCAAATAAGTTGTTGAGCTCAATTCGGAGTATGAGTTTGAACTTTATATATTTCGCTCAAACTACTTAAGTTTGGTTTGTAATTTGGTAACTGATACGTTGCTAACGTATCCATAATTTTTGATGTTCCATTCTTGGTTTTATCTACTTTCTTATGTTTTGTTCCAACTTTGGAGTACTTTTTATACACTTTCTTGGGCTAACCTATTAACCAGATGCCACACTGCTAGTTGCCTGTTTTCTGCTGTTTTTGGTTTCAGGAAAGTCAGAAAATTAATATTCACAGAATAGGACCGGACAAAAGCCAAAGTCGTTATTTTCCCGGAAGATTCACGGAGCCAGAAGGAGAGACAAAGGGGGGCCACAGGGTGGCCACACCACCCTGCGCGCGGGTACCCCTGGCTGCGCCAAGGCATGGTGTGGGCCCCTGGCCGGCCACCGACCTTGCCTCCTTCGCCAATAAAGTCCTCCCGATGCAAAAACCCTAGATAGTCCAGCCTCCATCCACGAAAAGTTCCGCAGCACCGCCACCTCCGAAGGGGAGATTCAGGGGACAGAAAGTCTCTGTTCCGGCACCCTGCCGGGATGGGGAAGTGCCCTCGGAGCCATCTCCATCGATCTGCACCACCATCTCCATCGCCGTTGCTGATTCCCATGATGATGAGGGAGTAGTTCTTCCTCGAGGCTAAGGGTTCTACCGGTAGCTATGTGTTCATCTCTCTATCTATGCATGATCATATTGTGATCATGAGCTTTGTAATCAAGTAGATCTACCTTGCTACTCAAGTGCTTTAATAGATCTCTGCTCTCCCCATGTGTGTGAAAGTGACAACGTGCACACCATGGTGGCACTTAGGCTAGAGATTACAAATACTTCTTATGAGTTATATTTGGAGTTGGATATCTTTATGAAATTGTGGTGTTTGTTGGAACCATCTAGTGCTCAAGGTGACAGTATGGGGTTATCTAGATGGGAAAGGCTTACTTTAAGGTATGTTGTTATAGCCCTACCATGGATTAGAGTTTCCAACAGGAGAGTAGTTCAGAGTAGTATCATGAAGATAATATATTTATATGAGAGTGTTCACTAGTGAAAGTATGATCCCTAGGCCTTGTTTCTAAGCATTGAAACACCGTTTGCAACTAGATATGTTACATGTTTGTTTGCTTCCATCTTTATTTAGTTTATGCCTTTAGTCTCTGCCATGCCATCAAGCTATTTTCTGGCACCGTTGTCTTATATCTATACCACTTGTATTTTACTATCTCTTCGCTGAACTAGTGCACCTATACACCTGACAAGTGTATTGGCTGTGTTGGGGACACAAGAGACTTCTTGTATCTTGATTACAGGATTGCTTGAGAGGGAATACCTTTGACCACTTCCTCCCTGAGTTCGATAAACCTTGGGTGATCCACTTAAGGGAAAACTTGCTGCCGTTCTACAAACCTCTGCACTTGGAGGCCCAACAACTGTCTACAAGAATAGAAGTGCGTGGACATCAAGATATTTTCTGGCGCCGTTGCCGGGGAGGTAAGGTAAAAGGTACTCACATCCTAGCTACTAAGCTATCTTCTAGTACAGTTGCCGTTTCCTATAGATTCTGCAATTATATCTTTTTGTTTCTTGTTTTTATTTTCACTAGTTAGGCTTAATGGAAAACAACAACAAAATTAGAGAGCTTTATAGTAGTTATCTTGAGTTAGGACATGAAGTCTTTGAACAGAAAATTAAAAACCTATGGACCTGAATTTGCATGCTAGTAACAATGTTATTAGTATGAATTCTTTGAACACCTTTATTGCTAATGCTATGGAAAAGTCTAAGCTTGGGGAAGCTTGTTTTTATGAAGATGATCTTTTTAGTCCCCCAAGCATAGAGGAGAAAATTTATTTTGATGATACTATGCCTCAAATATATGATGATTACAATGATGAATATGATATTCTCATTCCACCTACTATTGAGGAGAAAGTTAATTATGATTACAATATGCCTCCTATATTTGATGATTATGGTGATGAGAATAATAATGGTAGCTATTTTGTTGAATTTTTTCCCACTACAATTAATAAGAATAACTATTCTTATGTGGAGATTAATAATTATTATATGCATGTAGCTCATGATAAGAATGTTTTATGTGATAGTTATATTTTTAATTTTATTCATGATGCTACTGAAAGTTATTATGAGAGAGGGAAACATGGTTTCATGTATCTCAACAATATTAAGGTTTCCCTCTTTATGTTGAAATTTTCAAAGTTGCACTTATTTTACTTTACTATGCTTATTGCTTTGTGCTTTCATGACTTGTTTCTTTACAAGATTCCTATGCATAGGAACTGGGTTAGACTTAAATGTGTTTTGAATTTTCTTCTTGATGCTCTCTTTTACTTCAATTCATATTTCCTATGTGAGCATCTTCTCAAACTATTATGCCTAACTTAAAGGGATTAAAGAAAAGTACTTATTGAGAGATAACCCAAAAGTTTTAGTTGAGTCTTGGAAGTTTTTACCTCTGTAATAACCTCTCCTTATCATTTGTGTGGTTTTTGTGCCAAGAGTAACCTCTAATGAGAGAAAAGTAATGCTTGGGAAAGTTGCTTTCCCGAAACAGATTTTTGTGCTTCGCTGTAAAAATTCGTTTAAAATCTTTGTATGTCGGTTTGAGCTATGAGTTTTTGTGCTTCTTTCCCAGGTCGTTATCTAACTTTCGTTAGATCAACACTTTTTTATTTGAGCAACAGAAGGGCTTCGAAAAAATTCGTTTTTACCTGCTAGTCTGTTTTGACAGATTTTTGCCATTATTTGTATTTGCTTCTTGTTGATTCCTTTTTGTGTTCTTTTTGGGGAATTGAGCTTTTTGAGGGAAGTGCTACAGTATCTTGTGTTTTATTGGAAGTTTTATTGGTATTGGAACTGAACTTAAAATACTTATTATCTTGAGTGCACTAATGTTGCTAATAAAGATTGTGTGAAGTTTTGTATGAAGGAAAAATTTCAGGTGTATGGAAGGAATGAGTAATGAGATGAAGGATGTACTAAAGCTCAATCTTGGGGATGCCAGGCGTGTCACACCAAGGAATATCCAAGAAGTACATGCGTCAAATCTTGGGGATGCCCAATGCATCCCCTTCTTCATCAATAAAAATCCCAGGTTTCTTCCAAACACTTTATTTTTATTATTTCATGCACAGTTGTGTTGTTCTTGGAGCGTCTTCTTTTTCGTTTTCGTTTTGGTTTTTCGTTTGCTTGGTTTGTTTATTTTTCTGAATAAATTGGTTGGACCCCCTCTTTCATACATTGGTTTTCAAATAGTTTGGTTTGGATTGGAAAAGAGTAGGAAAGTTCATGCTTAAGTAGTAAAGAGAGCTTGTTTTTGACTGTGGCCTATGCTTTTTCATGCCATGCTTGATATTGTTTTGGCTTTATGCTTAGTATTCTTTGCTGTAGCATGACCTTTTATAAACAATTGAGATTGCTTAATGTGCCTTGGAAGGATTATGCGTTGTTTTAGCATATTAAAGCATAGTATTGTGGTATTCTCCTTTCATGCTTTATTTGGGTTGACTTGGCACATGCTCACACCATGTTATGACTATCCCAAGTCACCATAGCCTTGATGATCCTTTAGTTTTCAACTTCTAATATCACTTTATGCTTTGATCAATGATGTTTTGTCGCTCTGCATGATTATGGCCATTATTGCTCTCTTAGTTTGTCGCTCCCAGTCTTTTGCTAGCCTCCACAACCAAGTATGAGTTCCACTCATGCACCCAAATCCTTAAACCAAGTTATTCCAAAGAGTCCACCATACCTACCTATTAGCCTATGCTATTCCAAGTATATTGATGTTTTTATCTACCTTCTGAATTAAATTGTCATGAGAAAACTAGTGATTAAAGCTCTCACGAACTTGATGGCACACTTTACTTTTCTTGCCCTTAATAAAATTGAAAAATTGTGTCGTCTATGTTGTATATGCTTGCACTTATTTGTTGGGGATTAGCAGAACCATGCTATCATGGGGAACGATTTCAACATTGCACTGGTACTTTGTACCTAGTTGATATCATGCTCTTTTGTCTATGGATTTCGTCGGTGTGAATTGAAGGGGGAGCTTGTAAGTCCACGGAGTTATGTATATGTGTTAGAGAAACGCCTAGGCCGCTGGTCTAATCCATGCTGACATGGTGGAAACCTGCAGCATAACCATAATGAGCTGTCTATGAAGCATTCTTCTTATAAAAAAAGGTCAGATATTGAGAAAAAAGAGAAAAAGAAAAGAGATATGAGAAAAGAGGAAAGAGAGAAAAAAGCACCATTTTCCCATGGTAAATAAGAAGATTGTTGAGATGCTTGTTGTCTTCTTGCCTTGTCATTTTGATATGGGGATTCTTCCATATCATCGGGCAAGGGGTACCTTGTTGGCGGTTCTCTATGATACACATGTACTTACGATGACAAGAAATTACCGGTGACTAAACTTGAGTAGCATGAGGAGCGGCCCTCGTATTCAAGGGACATGAGATTTCCAACTTATAATTTTTCAAGCATATACTCCACAGTTTGTTCACTTTAACCTTAATCACTTCAAGATGCTTATGATAGGGGCAATGAGAGCTGAAAGCTAATAAGTACCATAATTTTTGGAAGCTCTTTATGAGACTTGAATCCCTGCTTCCTTCTATGAAGGCCTTTCTTTTACTTTTATGTTGAGTCTCCATCTTCTATCTTTATGCACCTATATTGAGAGAGCATAGTGGCCATTCTTAGTTCTATGTGCATTGTCCCAAGACTTGTTGATTGATTCATAATGTTGATATTGCTTGTTCTTGAACTATTTGTATCTAGTCACCCTTATAAACTTTGAAGGTGTCCTATGCATTTATGTTTTGCTACTCTATCAGGGATAAGCTGAATGCCACTATGCTATGTTTTCTTTATGTGAAAAAAACAAACGTCTTGCAAAGCATTGTTATTCATGAATCTTTTGTTTGTGCCTTTTCATGTTGCAACATAGTTTCTATGTCTTATTGCTAGAACTTTATCTTTCATGCTATGTTGAAGTACTATGATCCCAGCTTTCAATGTTTTACAAATACTTTGATCAAGTCTATGATGGTGCATGCCACCTCAAAAATTATTCTTTCTTTTTATCACTTACCTACTCGAGGACGAGCAGGAGTTAAGCTTGGGGATGTTGATACGTTGCTAACGTATCCATAATTTTTGATGTTCCATGCTTGGTTTTATCTACTTTCTTATGTTTTGTTCCACATTTGGAGTACTTTTTATACACTTTATTGGACTAACCTATTAACAAGATGCCACAGCACCAGTTGCCTGTTTTCTGCCGTTTTTGGTTCCAGGAAAGTCAGAAAATCAATATTCTCGGAATTGGACCGGATAAAAGCCAAAGTCGTTATTTTCTCGAAAGATTCACGGAGCCAGAAGGAGAGACGAAGGGGGGCCACACCACCCCTAGGAGCGGGTCCCTAAGTGGATCACCCAAGTGTAGAGGTTTGTAGAACAGCAGCAAGTTTTCCCTTAAGTGGATCACCCAAGGTTTATCGAACTCAGGGAGGAAGTGGTCAAAGGTATCCCCTCTCAAGCAACCCTGCAATCAAGATACAAGAAGTCACTTCTATCCCCAACACACCCAATATACTTGTCAGGTGTATAGGTGCACTAGTTCGGCAAAGAGATAGTGAAATACAAGTGGTATAGATAATTATAAGTGGTCAAGGTGATAGAAAATAGCTTGAAGGCATGTGGAAGAGACCAAAGGAAAACAGAAATAAAGATGGAAGCAAACAAACATGTAACAGATCTAGTTGCAAACTATGTTTGAATGCTTAGAAACAAGGCCTAGGGATCATACTTTCACTAGTGAACACTCTCATATAAATATATTATCTTCATGATACTACTCTGAACTACTCTCCTGTTGGAAACTCTAATACATGGTAGGGCTATAACAGCACACCTCAAAGTAAGCCTTTCCCATCTAGATAACCCCACACTATCACCTTGAGCACTAGATGGTTCCAACAAACACCACAATTTCATAAAGACATCCAACTCCAAATATAACTCATAACAAGTATTCGTAATCTCTAGCCTAAGTGCCACCATGGTGTGCACGCTGTCACTTTCACACACATGGGGAGAGCAGAGATCTATTAAAGCACTTGAGTAGCAAGGTAGATCTACGTGATTACAAATCTCATGATCACAATATGATCATGCATAGAGAGAGAGAGATGAACACATAGCTACCGGTAGAACCCTTAGCCTTGAGAAAGAACTACTCCCTCATCACCATGGGAATCAGCAACGGTGATGGAGATGGAAGTGGAATCGATGGAGATGGCTCCGGGGGCACTTCCCCGTCCCGGCAGGGTGCCGGAACAGAGACTTTCTATTCCCCGAATCTCCCATTTGGTGGCGGCGGTGCTGCGGAACTTTTAGTGGCTGGAGGCTTGACGATCTAGGGTTTTTTGCACCAGGAGGCATCTTATAGGTGAAGAGGCAAGGGTGGTGGGCGGCCAGGGGGCCCACACTACCTGGTGGCGCGGCTAGGGCTAGCCCGCGCCACCATATGGTGTGCCCACCCTGGTGCCCTACTCTGCTCTGCTTCGTGTTTCCGTTTTGCTCCTGGAAAAATAGGCATATTGGCTTTTGTCCCGTCCAATTCCGAGAATATTCATTTTGTGACTTTCTGGAACCAAAATCAGCAGAAAACAGGCAACTGGCACTATGGCCTCTTGTTAATAGGTTAGTTCCATAAAATGCATAAAAGTACCTCAAAGTGTGTACAAAACAAAGCAAAGTAGATACTAAACAAGCATGGAACATCAAAAATTATAGATATGTTCGCAACATATCAACATCCCCAAGCTTAACTCCTGCTCGTCCTTGAGTAGGTAAGTGATAAAAAGAAACAATAATTTTTGAGGTGACATGCACCATCATACACTTGATCAAAGTATTTGTAAAACATTGATAGCTAGGATCATAGTACTCTAACATAGCATGAAAGATATAGTTCTAACAATAAGACATAGAAACTATGTTGTAACATGAAAAGGTACAAACAAAAGATTAATGAATAACAATGCTTTGCAAGACGTTTGTTTGTTTCACATAAAGAAAACATAGCATAGTGGCATTCAGCTTGTCCCTCATAGAGTAGCAAATAATAATGCATAGGACACCTTCAAAGTTCATTAGAGTGACTAGATACAAGTAGTTTAAAACAAGCAATATCACAGTTATGCATCAATCAACAAGTCTTGGGACAATGCACATAGAACTAAGAATGGCCACTATGCTCTCAAAGTAGGTGCATAAAGGTAGAGGGTGGAGACTCAACATAAAGTAAAAGAAAGGCCTTCATAGAAGGAAGTAGGGATTCAAGTTTAATAAAGAGCTTCCAAAAATTATGGTACTTACTAGCTTTCAGCTCTCATTACCCCTATCATAAGCATCTTGAAGTGATTAAGGTTAAAGTGAACAAACTATGAAATATATGCTTGACGAAGTATAAGTTGGAAACCTCATGTCCCTTGAATACGAGGGCCGCTCCTCATGCTACTCAAGTTTAGTCACCGGTAAGTTCTTGTCATCGTAAGTACATGTGTATCATAGAGAACCGCCAACGAGGTACCCCTTGCCCGATGATATGGAAGAATCCCCATATCAAAATGACAAGGCAAGCATACAACGAGCATCTCAGCAATCTTCATATTTACCATGGGAAAATGGTGCTTTTTTCTCTCTTTCCTCTTTTCTCATATCTCTTTTTTTCTTTTCTTTTTCTCTTTTTTTCTCAACATCTGACTTTTTTATATAAGAAGAATGCTTCATAGACAGCTCATTATGGTTACGCTACAGGTTTCCACCATGACAACATGGATTAGACCGGCGGCCCAGGCGTTTCTCTAACACACATACATAACTCCATGGACTTACAAGCTCCCCTTTCATTTCACACCGACGACATCCATAGACAAAAGAGCATGATGTCAACTAGGTACAAAGTACAAGTGCAATGTTGAAAGCGTTCCCAATGACAACATGGTTCTGCTAATCCCCAACATATAAGTGTAAGAATATACAACATAGATGACACAATGGTTCAAGTTTATTAAGGGCAAGAAAAGCAAGGTGTGTCATCAAGTTCGTGAGAGCTTTAATCACTAGTTTTCTCATAACAAGTTTAATTCGGAAGGTAAACAAAAACATGAATATACTTGGAATAGCAATTGCCAATATGTAGGTATGGTGGACTCTTTGGAATAACTTGGTTTAAGGAGTTGGATGCATGAGTGGAACTCACACTTGGTTAAGGAGGCTAGCAAAAGACTAGGAGCGACAAAAACTAAGAGAGCAATAATGGCCATAATCATGCACAGCGACAGAACATCATTAATCAAAGCATAAAGTGATACTACAAGTTGAAAACTAAAGGATCATCAAGGCTATGGTTACTTGGGGTAGTCATAACATGGTGTGAGCATGCGCCAAGTAAACCCAAACAAAGCATCAAAGGAGAAGACCAAAATATTATGCTTTAATATGCTAAAACAACGCATGATTCTTTCAAGGAACATTAAGGAATCTAACTTGTTTATAACAATTCATGCTACAGAAAAAATCACTAAGCATAAAGCCAAAAAAATATCAAGCATGACATGACAAAGCATAGGCCAGAGTCAAAAACAAACTCCTTTCACCACTTAAGCATGAACTTTCCTACTCTTTTCCAATCCAAACCAAACTATTTGAAAACCAATGTATGAAAGAGGGGGTCCAACCAATTTATTGAAGCAAACTAAGAAAACCAAGCAAACGAAAACCAAAACCAAAACGAAAAAGAAGACGCTCCAAGAACAACACAACTGTGCATGAAACAATAAAAATGAAGTGTTTGGAAGAAACCTGAGATTTTTATTGATGAAGAAGGGGATGCCTTGGGCATCCCCAAGCTTTGACGCTTGTAATTCTTGGATATTTCTTGGGGTGACACACGTGGCATCCCCAAGCTTGAGCTGTAGTCCATCCTTCATCTCATTAGTCATTCCTTCCATACACCTGAATTTTTTCCTTCATACAAAACTTAACACAATCTTTATTAGCAACATTAGTACACTCAAGATAATAAGTTTTTGGGTTCAGTTTCAACACCAATAACACTTCCCATAAAACACAATCTAATGTAGCACTTACCTCAAAAAGCTCAATTCCCCAAAAGAACTCAAAAAGGAACTAACAAGAAGCAAATGCAAATAATGGCAGAAATCTGTCAAAATAGACCAGAAGGTAAAGACGATTTTTTTGAAGACCTTCTGTTTCTCAAATCGAAGAGTGTTGAACTAACGAAAGTTATATTACAACCTGGGGCAGAAGCACATAAATTCACTCCTCAAAACGACGTACAGAGATTTTACACGAATTTTTACGGTGAAGCACAAAAATCTGTTTCGGGACAGCAGCTTTCCCAAGCATTACTTCTCTCTCATTAGAGGTTACTCTTGGCACAAAAAGAAAATAAAAAGGATAAGGAGCGGTTTTACTAAAGCAATAACTTCCAAGACTCAACTAAAACTTTTGGGTTATCTCCAATAAGTACTTTTCTTTAACGCATTTAAGTTAGGCATGATACTTTGAGAAAGTGCTCACATAAGAGATATGAATTTAAGTAAAAGAGAGCATCAAGAAGCAAATTCAAAGAACATTTAAGTCTAACCCACTTCCTATGCATAGGAATCTTGTAAAGAAACAAGTCATGAATGCACAAAGCAACAAGCATAGAAAAGCAAAAAAAGTGCAACTTCAAGACTTTCAACATAAAGAGGGGAAACTTAATAATGTTGAGATACATAATACCATGTTTCCCTCTCTCATAATAACTTTCAGTAGCAACATGAATAAAATTAACAATATAACTATCACATAAAACATTCTTATCATGAGCCACATGCATAAAATAATTATTACTCTCCATATAAGCATAGTCATTCTTATTAATCGTAGTGGGAGCAAATTCAACAAAATAACTATCATTATTATTCTCATCACCATAATCATAAAATATAGGAGGCATATTGTAATCATTAATTTTCTCCTCAATAGTAGGTGGACTGAAAATATCATATTCATCATTATAATCATCATATATTGGAGGTTTGGTATCATCATAAGCAATAGAATAGCTATCTTCCAAAGATGGGAAACTAAAAAGATCATTTTCATAAAATCTAGCTTCCCCAAGATTAGACTTTTCCATAGCATTAGCAATAATGGTGTCCAAAGAATTCATACTAACAACATTTCTATTAGCATGCAAATAAAGTTCCATAGGTTTTTTAATTTTTTCTTCAAACACTTAACTCAAGATAAATACTATAAAGCTCTCTAATTTTTGTTGTTGTTTTCCATTAGGCCTAACTAGTGAAATCAAGAAACAAAAAGACAAAATTGCAGAATCTAAAGGAAATAACTTCGAGCACTCACACCGCAAAATGTGAGTAACTTTTACCTTACCTCCGCGGCAACGGCGCCAGAAAATAGCTTGATGTCTATGCACTTCTATTCTTCTAGATAGTTGTTGGGCCTCCAAGTGCAGAGGTTTGTAGAACAACAGCAAGTTTTCCCTTAAGTGGATCACCCAAGGTTTATCGAACTCAGGGAGGAAGTGGTCAAAGGTATCCCCTCTCAAGCAACCCTGCAATCAAGATACTAGAAGTCTCTTGTGTACCCAACACACACAATACACTTGTCAGGTGTATAGGTGCACTAGTTCGACGAAAAGATAGTGAAATACAAGTGGTATAGATAATTATAAGTGGTAACGGTGATAGAAAATAGCTTGAAGGCGTGTGGAAGAGACTAAAGGTAAACTCAAATAAAGATGGAAGCAAAAAAAATGTAAACAATATAGTTTCAAACAGTATTTCAATGCTTAGAAACAAGGCCTAGGGATCATACTTTCACTAGTGAACACTCTCATATAAATATATTATCTTCATGATACTACTCTAAACTACTCTCATGTTGGACACTCTAATCCTTGGTAGGGCTATAACAGCACACCTCAAAGTAAGCATTTCCCATCTAGATAACCCCACACTGTCACCTTGAGCACTAGATGGTTCCAACAAACACCACAATTTCATAACGCCATCCAACTCCAAATATAACTCATAACAAGTATTTGTATTCTCTAGCCTAAGTGCCACCATGGTGTGCACGCTGTCACTTTCACACACATGGGGGCGTAGAGATCTATTAAAGCGCTTGAGTAGCAAGGTATATCTACTTGATTACAAAGCTCATGATCACAATATGATCATGCATAGAGAGAGAGATGAACACAGAGCTACCGGTAGAACCCTTAGCCTTGAGGAAGAACTACTCCCTCATCATCATGGGAATCAGCAACGGTGATGGAGATGGCAGTGGAGTCGATGGATATGGCTCCGGGGGAACTTCCCCGTATTGGCAGGGTGCCGGAACAGAGACTTTTTATCCCCCGAATCTCCCCTTCAGTGGCGGCGGCGCTGCGGAACTTTTCGTGGCTGGAGGCTTGACGATCTAGGGTATTTGCATCGGGAGGGATCTTATAGGTGAAGAGGCAAGGTTAGTGGGCGGCCAGGGGGCCCACACCACCTGGTGGCGCGGCCAGGGCTAGCCCGCGCCACCATATGGTGTGCCCACCATGGTGCCCTACTCCGTCTCTACTTCATGCTTCCGTGTTGCTCCAGGAAAAATAGGCATATTCGCTTTTGTCCCGTCCAATTCCGAGAATATTCATTTTCTGACTTTCTAGAACCAAAAACAGCAGAAAACAGGCAACTGGCACTGTGGCATCTTGTTAATAGGTTTGTTCCAGAAAATGTATAAAAGTACCTCAAAGTGTGGACAAAACAAAGCAACGTAGATACTAAACAAGCATGGAACATCAAAAATTATAGATACGTTTGCAACGTATTAGTGTTCAATGTGGTTTGGGGAAAGAACACATGCATTGACACTAGTTGATTAGTGTGTTAAACCATGGTGACAGAGACCAAAAACACATAGGAAAGCATCTTCCACATTGCATGTTGCACTAGTGTGGCAAAAGTTGCATCAGAGAATCCACTGGATTGTGTGTTGTAATGTGGATCCATGTGGTTTAGGAAACAATACATGCAATGACTCTATGTGATCAGAGTGGTCTAGGAAAAGAACACATGCAATGACACTTGTGGATCAGAGTGTCCAAACTTGGTCACAGAGACAAAAAACACATAGGAAAGAAGCTTCCACATTGCACATTGTGCCAGTGTGGCAGAAGTTGCATCCCAAAATCCACTCGAGTGTGTGTTGTCATGTGGATCAATGTGGTTTAGGAAAATAACACATGCAATGACACTAGGTGATCAATGTGGTTTAGGAAAAGAACACATGCAATGACACTACAGGATAAGTGTGTCAAACCATGGTCACAGAGACCAAAAATGCATAGGAACGCAACTTCCAAATTGCATGTTGCACTAGTGTGGTAGAATTTGCATCACAGAATCCACTAGAGTGTGTATTGTCATGTGGATCAATGTGGTTTAGGAAAAGAACACATGCAATCACAGTAGTGGATCCATGTGTCAAACCTTGGTCATAGAGACCAAAAACACATAGGAAAGCAGCTTCCACATTGCATGTTGCACCAGTGTGGCAGAAGTTGCATCATATAATCCATTGGAGTGTGTGTTGTCATGTGGATCCATGTGGTCTAGGAAAAGATCACATGCAGTGACTCTAGGTGATCAGAGTGGTCTAGGAAAAGAACACATGCAATGGCACTAGGTTATTAGTGTGGTTTAAGAAAAGATCACATGCAATGACACTAGTGGATCAGTGTGTCAAACAAAGGTCACAAAGAACAAAAACACATAGGAAAGCAGCTTCGACATTCCATGTTGCACAAGCGTGGTAGAAGTTGCATCACAAAATCCACTAGACTGTGCGTTGTCATGTGGATCAATCTAGTCTAGGAAAATACCACATGCAATGACACTGGTGGATCAGTGTGTCAAACCTTGGACACAAAGACCAAAAACACATGGTAAGCAGCTTCCACAGTACGTGTTGCACCAGTGTGGCAGAAGTTACATCACAGATTCCACTGGAGTGTGTATTGTCATATGGATCCATGTGGTTTGGGAAAGAACACATGCAATGACACTAGTGGATCAGTGTGTCAAACCATGGTGATAGAGACCAAAAACACATAGGAAAGCAGCTTCCACATTGCATGTTGCACTAGTGTGGCAGAAGTTGGATCACAGAATCCACTGGAGTGTGTGTTGTCATGTCGATCAATGTGGTTTTGGGAAAGAACACATGCAATGACACTAGTGGATCAGTGTGTCTAACCATGGTGGATTAGTGTGTGCTGTCATGTGGATCAGTGTGTGTTATCATATAGTTTTGGGAAAGAACACATGCAATGACACTAGTGGATCAATGTGGTTTATGAAAAGAACACATGAAATGACATTAGTTGATCAATGTGTCAAACCATAGTAACATAGACCAAAAACACATAGGAAAGCAGCTTCCACATTGCATGTTGCATCAGTGTGGGATAAGTTGCATCACAGAATCCACTTGAGTGTGTGTTGTCATGTGGATCAATGTGGTTTAGGAAGAGAACACATACAATGAAACTAGTGGATCCATGTGTTAAACCTTGGTCATAGATACCAAAAACACATAGGAAAGCAGCTTCCACGTTGCATGTTGCACCAGTGCAACAGAAGTTGCATCACAGAATCCACTAGAGTGTGTGTTTTCATGCGGATCAATGTGGTTTAGGAAAAGAACACATGCAATGACACTAGTGGATCCATCTGTCAAACCTTGGTCACAAAGTCCAAAAACACATAGGAAAGCAGCTACCACCGTGCATGTTGCACGAGTGTGGCAGAAGTTGCGTCACAAAATTCACTAGAGTGTGTGTTGTCATGTGGATCAATGTGGTATAGGGAAAGAACACATGCAATGACACTAGTGGATCAGTGTGCCAAACCTTGGTCATAGAGACCGAAAACACATAGGAAAGCTGCTTCCACATTACATGTTGCACTAGTGTGGCAGAAGTTGCGTCACAGAATCCACTTGAGTGTGTGTTGTCATGTGGATCAAAGTGGTTTAGGAAGAAAACACATGCAATAACTTTAGGTGATTAGAGTGGTCGACCAAGGTGGCCCACTCCAGGTTAGATCTTTGCTTTATGGGCGGCCCAGTCAGGGAGAAGAGACAGAGTCCAGTCCGGCTACGAGAAGGCCCAGAAGATTTACCGACATATGCCTGTTATGTTACATGTAGTTCAAGATGTACTCTGTAACCGACTCTTAGTCATAGCCGGATAGGTCTCTCCTGTAAACCCTAGGCCGGATATCTATATAAGGCATCCTAGGGTAAGCCTTTAGGACACCTCACAATAGTCTACAATCTCAACTCGCATAGGCGAAACCCTTGTAACCCATATTCTGGCTCTGTCATATTATTGGATTGCTAGCAGGAGTAGGATCCGTCCAAAGCCGGCGGATTCAAACCTCGATAAACTTGTGTGCTCACCGTCCCGGAATACCATACGTCTCACACCCCTCTCTTCTGCATGCCTCGAGAACCTGGGTAAAATTGTGTGCTCACCGTCCTAGAATACCGTATGTCTCCCACGCCTCTCTTCCGCACGCCTCAAGGACCCCCTCATGGCGTACTTCTCATCAATCCGACGATAGTTGACGCCCACCGTGGGGCAAGTTAGCTTTGGATCTGTGTTCCGAGCGGAATCTGCAAGAATCAGAATCGATGACACCATCGTCGTCGGCCGCGTTCTCTATGCCAGCAATGTCCCTCTCATCATTCTCGACGTGACCTGGTTTCCGGCTAGGGAGGCCGTGACTACCTACAGCATCATGTCATTTGGCGAGATCGATGTTTACATCGGTTTCGCTGAACCTGCCCCACCCACCCCGGCGTAGATGATAGATGCAGAGGAAGTTTCTGGGTCCACTTTGTCCGGGGAGGCGGCAGAGTTCCGGATGTTAGAAAACCCTAACCCACCCAGCCCGCACCTATTCCGGAGATAGTGCAGAAAGCTCAGCCTGAAGCAGATCTTGCGGTGCAAGTCGAACCTAGAGTGGATCGCCCTAGCGAGGCCGAATCCCGGATCGATCTGTCTATCGAGGTCGAAATCCAGGAGGAGCAAGACAACAACTTTGGTTCTGGCTCTGCCAATGCTGAAACAGATAAACCCTTCCCGAGACACACGTTGAGGCGCATAATGCTGCAAGGCATAAACTTGGATGAAGTTCTAGAGACCATCAGGCATTTCGAGGAAGCCCACGAGGAAAGCCGCAACTACCTCAGAACGCATGCGTCGCACTTTGTCAGATATGTTGGATCCGGATTCGGCTCTGCCGATACTAGAGACAATGAAGACTCGGTGTTGGAGGCGATCGGAACAAACACCAACTTACTAGAATCTTCAAATGATTCCATGACATCGGGGGATTTCCGAAAGTTCTCTGCGGAATATGAAGAGGAGTTCAACTTCAAAGCTGCAGAAGAAGGAGAAGCCATGGACGAAGGATCCAGAGAAAACTCTCCCAAAGCGCAGGATAACATGGATCTTGGAGATAATCCTGACATCCAGATGTCTGAAAGTACCGATTAGAGCTTGACTCCAGGAAACAGGCCCAAAGCCGTCTTTGCTATCGGCGCTGCCAAGAAGGCAAAGAAGAGGAACAAGAAGAACAAGACCCCGGCAAAAGGTCCTCCAGTGGAGGAAGTGGTTACTGAGGAATATGAAGAAGACTCAGATGGGGCTCTAATCCCAGACGAGCCAAAGGAAACTCTGGTGGATGGATACGTGGTTACCGCTAGTGCCCGTAAACTCATCGATGTTGTGTTAACTACGCCTATCCCTACAGCTGCAGAGCTTACACCTGTAGAATTGGAAGAAAGGGCTCAAGCCCTGGAAGCGCGTCGTCAAGTACTCCTGGATGAGGCTAACAACCTTATGGAAGAGAAGAAGCGCATGGCGTCTGCGGAGCAGTTCAATTCTCTGTAGCACTAGAAGACCCGGAAAGACCACGTACGGGCCGACAAATATCCGGAGGTCCACAAAGTCCTCTTTGAGGGAGACCCAGGAGCACCTCGGCTCAACAGCAAGGGATATCTGGTGTATCTAACGCCAGTGCAAAATACGGCTGCAGCTCAAGAGATCCTGGCGAACAATCCAAACCCAGATCAAGTCTGGTTGGGCGTGAAGCTGCTCACCAAGGGTCTGGAGCAACAGAGGGTCGTGATATCCGGAAGCGGAAAACTGGTCTCTCAATCAAACCAATGTCGCATGGATCCGGCCTGGAATGACATTAGGCCCCAACGGGTCCCGAAGCAACATTACTATTCCAAACGTCGGGAAGATAACTACTCAAGAACTAGATCTTTAGGGAAACAACACAGTACTGCACGTGACTGGAGCAATGTTGCTCTAGCCGTAGAGCAAGACACTATTGTGGAACTGGTTCTGAGACACCCTCCCCAGGGAGAGTCGAGACAAAGAGCAACATCGAGAGGAGGACCGACAAAGGATGCCACCTCCTAGACATACAAGTCATCCGGCTGAACACCACCATAGTGGGGGGGGGACGACTGACAAAGGAACGATGGACACCGTGCCGATTAAAGCCGGCAGGGGGCTCATCGTAATGCAGATCCTCCCCGGAACCGGAATAACGACGCTTCGGATGGTGGCCGGCGATGAGCCAGAAACAACCCATCCGCACCAGCCTCTCCACCAAGCAGCCATCACAATGGCTCTCAAGGAGGCCAAGGAGGGCATCGTGGCGGAGGAGGTAGTGGCAGAAGCAGAAGTCCGGATCCAAGGCACCGCAGCCACATCCAACAACCAAGACGGTTTTCCTTGTCACCAAGTGACGCGAGACACCGGATCAACTCTAACATAGAGGCATGGCGCTACGAGAACGATGATATCTACGTGGATCCAAAATGCTTCGGACCACAAATTCGACAAACACACTTGCCGGAAGGATTTGCTATCTCAAGACACATTCAAGACTACGATGGAGTGGCCCGGCCACATACTTGGCTCCAGGATTTTTTCCAGGCTTGTTGCATCACCAAAGGCGGAAATACCTTGGTCGCGACCCGGTATATCCCACTTATGCTGCGGAAGACGGCACGATCCTGGCTAAATGAACTTCCGAAGAATACCATCCACAACTAGTATGATATGCAAAGCGCGTTCTTTCGGAATTTCGAAGGCACATATCGGAGGCCCTGTACAATAGGAGACCTACAACGTTGCACCCAGAAAGTCGGAGAAAATTGCTGAGATTACCTCAAACGATGGATCGACACCAAGAACTCCTCCGAAGGGGTCAATGATCAAACTGCGATTGAAGCTTTCATTGCAGGACTCCCAATTGGTTTACTACGTCACCGCTTGAAGTGCGATAAGGTCACTGATCTAGGAGAAATGTTAGAAACGGCAAGCAAATATGCAGATGCCGATGACAATGCAGAAGGACTACTAAACGTCCTGGCGGTACCATAGTCGGCAAAACAACTGAAGCAACAAGCTCAGAAGCGCAAGAACACCTCGGAAGAAAATCCCAACGTGGAAACCGCAGTAGTCACTGCTACTTTCAGGTTTGTAGGATGAGGAGGGCACGGAGGCGGCTGCGGCCGTGGTCGTGGGATGTCAAGAGTCTAGGGTAGAGGAGGCCAGCAACCTGGCAAAACCTACTCCTGGGACGACATTGCCAACAACCCATGTGCACATCACCTAGATGCTAGCGGGGGCTCGTCCCACACAAATGCTGAGTGTCGTTTCAATGACGACATCAAAAAAGACGATTCCGCTAGCTATAGGGCTAAGTAGAAGAAGGGAAAGAAGAATCCCAAAAAAGAAAAGGAGACCAAGGAAGATTCTGACATGGAGGAAGCTGGCCCTTCAAATCCCAAGTCGGATGGAAAGAAGAACTTCCTAACAAAGAAATACACTTATGTCACTTTCCTTGGGTCTCAAGCAGCTAAGGTCAAGAAGGCAGTTTTGCATGAGCTCAACGCAACTGTTCCGGCTGTCCCTCGATTCTTGGACTGGTCGGAAGTGATAATCACCTTTGATCGTGTTGATCATCCACCTAAGTTGCACCAGCGAGTAAAATACGCCTTAGTCGTCAATCCCGTTATTGATGGCTATGGTTTCTCAAAGACTCTCATGGACGACGGTTGCAGCATCAACATCCTCTACATCGAAACACTACATTGGATGAGGATCTCGGAAACTCAGCTGAATCATAGCTCTGTGATCTTTCACACAGTTGTCCCAGGAAGACAAGGAAATTCCCTTGGAGAGATCACTTTGGATGTTACTTTTGGAACTCCAAAGAATTACTAGACGGAAGCACTTTCCTTCGAAGTGGTCCCGTTCAAGAGGGCATACAATGCTATATTTGGACGTCCGGCTTACTGGGCTTTCATTGCTCGTCTGTGTTACATTTACAATATGATGAAAATTCCAGGTTCAGAGGGCGTGATCACCATCAGGGGAGTCCCGAAGAAAGCACGAGAGTGCGAGGACGGAAATGCCGTCTTTGCTAAAGCCGTACTGCACGCCCAGGAGTACAGGAGATCAAGAAGACCATCGACCCATCCAAGATGCCCGCAACGAAAAAGGAGCTGACAAAGCCGACTCTAGAGTTCAAGGCATCAGAAGATATGAAGACGAAGCCATTGAAGGAAGATGACCCCTCCAAGGTGACCCAAATAGGTGTAGGTTTAGATAGCGCATAGGAAAACACGCTCGTCAAGTTCCTCCAAGCAAATCAAGATATCTTCACATGTCAGCCATCTGACATGACCAGAGTACCTAGGGAACTTGCCGACAACTCTCTAAATGTAAACCCAAATGCTAAACCCATCAGACAGTCCTTACGATGTTTCGGTGATGAAAAGCAAAAAGCAATAGCTAAGGAACTAGCTCGGCTAGAGTTACCTGGATTCATAGAAGAGGTCATCCACACTAAGTGGTCGGCCAATCCTGTAATGGTCCCTAAAAAGGACACCACTGATTTAAGGATGTGTGTTGATTATACTGCTTTGAACACGGCTTGTCCCAAAGATCCGTTCACTCTGCCTAGAATTGATCAAGTTATTGATTCTACGGCAAGCTCGGAACTCCTATGTTTTCTCGACGCATATTCCGGTTATCACCAAATTCTGATGAAGGAATCACACAAAGTCAAAACTGCATTCATAACCCCTTTAGAACCTTCTGTTTCGTTACGATGCCCTTTGGGCTCAAGAACGCAGGAGCTATGTACCAACGCACTATGTAGTGTTGCCTCCACAATCAAATCGGACGCAGTGTACATGCATATGTGGACGACATAGCGGTGATGTCCAAAATAAGGAAACCTTAATTTCCGACTTGGAGGAAACGTTCGCTAATCTACGAAAATACAACATAATGCTTAACCCAAAGAAGTGTTTCTTTGGAATACCATCCGGCAAATTGTTAGGTTTCATCGTGTCTTAGAGAGGCATAGAGGTGAACCGAGATAAAATTAAGGCTATACTCAATATTTCAAGGCCGACTCGCCTGAAGGACGTTCAAAGACTAACTGGTTGCATTGTTGCAGTCAGCCAGTTTGTAAGCCGGCTCGGTGAAAGATACGCACCACTTTACAAGCTCCTAAAAAAGACCAAAAAGTTCGTTTGGACTGATGAAGCTAAAGCTACACTACAAGACCTGAAAGAAGTACTCTCATCTTCTTCTATCCTTGCAGCACCAGAACCTCGTGAACCGATGTTGCTCTATCTCGCTGAGACAAATAGAGTCGTTAGTTTTGCCATGGTGGTGGATAGACCAGAGGAAAAATAGGAACACCTGGTGCAGCGTCCGACTTATTACCTCAGCCAAGTCTTAACTGAATCTAAGCAGCGGTATCCACACTATCAAAAGCTGGTTAACCGTGTGTTCTTTGCATCCCGGAAATTATAGCATTATTTTCAGGAACATCCAATTACCTTGGTGAGCGCAACTCCCATGAGAGATATAATCAACAACAGCGATGCTACAGGATGTGTCGCAAAATGGGGCATAGAGCTATTAGCTTTCGACATTGAGTATACGCCTCGTACAATAATCAAATCCCAAATCCTTGCTAACTTTGTCGCTGATTAGATAGAGAAAACACAGAATATGACCCTCCTAGAGTCGGAATACTGGACCTTACATTTTGATGGGTCTAAGGCGCTCGAGGGCTCGGGGGCTGGCGTGGTGCTCAAGTCACCCCAAGGAGATAAACTTTTCTATGTGTTGTAGATCCACTTCACGTCATCAAATAACATTGCCGAATATGAAGCATTGTTGCATGAAATCCAGATTGCTAAGGATATCGGCATTCAACAATTAATGTGTTATGGAGATTCGGATCTTGTTGCCCAACAAGTGTCGGATATCTGTAATGCAAATAAACACATGGCAGCATATAGAGCTGTCGTGGATGAATTATCTAAATTGTTTGATGGGTTTGAGGTTCAACACATCCCTCGAACAGAAAATGATGAAGCAGACGCATTATCTCAAATACGCTCTGCACGGAAAAAGGTTCTAGATGGCGCTTTTCTAGAGCACCTCAAAGTTCCCTCTATAAAAGGAGTAGATGAGGAATACCCGACCAAATCTGATTCACCTTTAGTGGCAGTTTTGGCTGTAATTCCTAGTTGGCCTCAACCCTGCCTGGATTTCTTGGTAGATGGAAAATTACTCGAAGACGAGGTTTTGATCTGGGTAGATTGTTCGACGAGCAAAAACATATACAATAATAAATGGTGAGCTCTATAAAAGGAGTGTATCTGGGGTCTTTCAGCACTGCGTATCTCCGGAAGAAGGAGTGGAAATCTTACGAGAGATCCACGAAGGCGAATGCGGCCATCACGCTGTAGCCAAATCTTTAGTGGCAAAATCTTTTAGACACGGAGTTTTCTGGCTTACAGCCAAGGCACATGCCGAACGGCTGGTCAAGATGTGCAAAGGCTGCCAAAAGTACATCAAACAAGCTCATGTTCCGGCTGATCAGCTGCGAACAATACATATAACATGGCCTTTTGCGGTCTGGGGGCTTGACATGGTAGGACCGTTTAAACAGGATCCAAGTGGATTTACTCATCTCTTAGTGATGGTGGATAAATTCACAAAATAGATTGAGGCTAAACCCGTCACTAGTTGTGATGGAGCAATAGCCAGAAGATTTGTCGAGGATGTTATAATCTGATACGGTTATCCACATAGCATTATCACAGACAACGGGAGTAATTTTTCTATAGGAGAACTTGCCGAATTTTGCGATGAACAAAATATACGGCTTGACATTGCATCAGTCGCGCATCCACATGCTAATGGACAAGTTGGAAGAGCAAATGGTTTAATCCTACAAGGCCTCAAACCAAGACTCGAAGCACCACTACATCGTGCTGCGGGGGCATGGGCAGAGGAATTACCTTTTGTGATATGGAGTTTGCGAACAACTCCGAATAGGTCAATCGGATACACACCTTTCTTCTTGGTCTATGGTGTAGAACCAGTTCTTCCTAGTGATTTGATTCATACTTCTCCTTGAGTTGCTGTATATATCGAAGAGGATGCCAAAACTTCTCGATAAAATGATTCCGATGTAATCAAAGAAGTTCGCGTCATTGCTGAGATGAGATCAACAGCCTATCAGCAAAAGTTACGCAAGTATCATAGCTAGAGAGTCAGAAACCGGCCTTTCAATAAGGGCGATTTGGTTCTCCAGCTTGTGTAGAAAAGAAAGCACAAACTTTCCCCAGTATGGGAAGGGCCCTTTTTAGTTAGCCGAGTATTGCACAATGGTTCTTATTATCTAATTGATATGCAGCCAGTCAAAGAAAGACCTGCTACTAAGAAAAGAAAGAGAGTTGGAGGCAGTACAGACCTGGAAGAATTAGATAGCCCGTGGAATATTGCTTAGTTGCGTCCCTTTTATTCTCAAATTTTCTTTCTTTGTAATCATATATGCGTACATGTTCAATGAGAAATAAAGTGTTGGTTGCCTCAAATTATTCTGAGAAGTTCTATATTGCCATCTTATTTCTAAATGATCATGTCATAGTCAAAAATCCCAGAATACTTGAAAGTACTTTATGCTCATGTTTGTTCTGGTTAAGATTTCCGATTCTAAAAATGCTACCTTCGGGTATAAATCTAAATTTTCTAGTTTATACTTTGGTTATTTATCGGATTGCTGGATGCGGGCATTTTCCGAGTAGTGAATTGTTGGTACTGGAAGCCGGATTTGTTTCCGAGTTTAAACTAGTTTAGCAATTGAGCTCTGTTGCTCGGCCAAGTTTCTGTGTTGAAGGTTGGCTGACTCACGAAAGGGACGAGGCGGAAAGCCAGATAAACGATAAGTATAGGAAAAAATATAAAGTGCTTATGTAAACATTCCAGGCACATCAAAATAAATCCAAAAGTTCTAAATAGAAGTAGAAAATCTTAGCACTAGCAAAAGTATTACACTACTTATTTACAATCCGATTGTTTGAGAATAACACATCATTTTTTCTGGTACTTTACGATGCAGTTGAAGAGGTAGGAGCTTTCGGATCATTAGAGACATTGACCTTGCCTTGATATCTTTCCGAGACGTTCAAATCCGAAATGGTTTGCTCGTTGTTGGAGACTTCGGCTATTTCTTAATAGGCGGAGGAGGCGTCTCCACGCGAGTGAAGAAAGGAGTGTCGTAGCTGGTTAGATCAGCTACATGACATCCATATCCGGCACAAGAGTCCATGATGGCCTTGATGTTTCGCTCCTATCCGTCTTCATCCACTTTACACTATCCTCTGGTTACTTGCCAGATTTCCATGAGGCATAAGAACTCATTTTTAAAATAGAGTTTGGGGGGAGATGGTGGAGTTGAACTACATAGTGATATATGACCTTAGAAAAGAAGTCTGAGGGAGGAAAGCTCAAACCTCTGTCAAGGTGAGTGCCAAAGTGCACTCGCTCGTCGATGTTGGGGGTGGGGATGGTTTGTCCATGGCCGCTCCACCAGTCGCCGGCGCGGAGGATGCCTTTGTTCTCAATGACACGGAGCTTGGCATCATCAAGGACGCACGGGATCCAGACCCCGTGGAACTTCTCCTTCTCCGCCGCAAGTGCTATCACCGCTGCCACAAAAGATGAAGCCTCAGCCATTTTTTGGGCACCGGTGACCTAGGGTGGGCGGCGCTGTGGGATTTGGGGGAGGCAGAAGAGCTCTGTTCACAGGAGACGTCAAGAGGAATTATGAGGAACTAACACTGGTGAGGAGGAAGGAAGAAATCTCAACCCCTTATATCTTTCACTTGCGCCAAGTTTCATGCAAAGTAAACAGTAACCGTGCCACGCATCATGGAAGGAGCTGGGTAACTCCCTCGTGATGATTACACTGCCTCGATCTCCGCACACGCATTAAAACGACACCTTGGTTCCGCGAAAGGCGGACCCACCAAGAGTCGTGCTGACGGGAATGTGTCAGTGACGTGACTTGACCTTGACTGATGTCAGGTTACATCAGAGACCAAGTTCCACATCAGTTTGAATTTCAAGCTGGAAACCTGAATAATGTATTCATAGGTCCGACTTGTTTTGAGACACGGATCCTATCCTTTCTTTTGAAGTTTCAGGAACCCTTCAAGATTCTGCAAGCCAAAGATGAAGCTAGACGATGATGGAATCCGACTCTAGATCTTGGAGGCTTCCGGAGGCTTCTATTGGGGATATACTTTCCGGGTATCCTCACCGTGCCTTATGGACCAGGGTGGCCCACTTCGGGTTAGAGATTTGCTTCACGGGCGGCCCAGTCAAGGAGAAGAGATGGAGTCCAGTCCGGCTACAGGAAGGCCCAGAAGATTTACCGACATAGGACTATTATGTTACTTGTAGTTCAAGATGTACTCTGTAACCAACTCTTAGTCATAGCCGGATAGGTCTCTCCTGTAAACCCTAGGTCGGATATCTATATAAGCCATCCTAGGGTAATCCTTTAGGACACCTCACAATAGTCTACAATCTCAACTCGCATAGGCGAAACCGTTGTAACCCATATTCTGGCTCTGTCATATTATTGGATTGCTAGCAGGAGTAGGATCCGTCCAAAGCCGGCGGATTCAAACCTCGGTAAACTTGTGTGCTCACCGTCCCGGAATACCATACATCTCACACCCCTCTCTTCTGCATGCCTCGAGGACCCCCTCATGGCGTACTTGTCATCAATCCGACGACAAAAGCATCTTCCACATTGCATGGTACACCAGTGTGGCAGAAGTTATATCACACAATCCACTGGAATGTGTGTTGTCATGTGGATCAAAGTGGTTTAGGAAAATAACACATGCAATGGCACTAGATGATAAGTGTGGTTTATGAAAATATCACATGCAATGACACTAGTGGATCAGTATGTCAAACCATGGTCACAGACACCAAAAACACATAGGAAAACAGCTTCCACATTGCATGTTGCACCAGTGTGGAAGAAGTTGCATCACAGAATCCACTGGAGTGTGTGTTGTCATTTGGATCAGTGTGGTTTAGGAAGAGAACAAATGCAATGACTCTAGGTGATCAATGTGGTTTATGAAAACAACACATGCAATGACACTAGTGGATCAGTGTGTCAAACCATGGTGATAGAGACCAAAAACACATAGGAAAGCAGCTTTCGTGTTTCATGTTGCACCAGTGTGGTAGAAGTTGCATCACATAATCCACTGGAGTGTGTGTTGTCATGTGGATCAATGTGGTCTAGGAAAAGAACACATGCAATGAAACTAGTGGATCAGTTTGTCAAACCTTGGTTACAAAGACCAAAAACACATAGGAAAGCAGTTTCCACATCGCATGTTGCACAAGTATAGCAGAAGTTGCATCACAGAATCCACTGGAGTGTGTGTTGTAATGTGGATCAAAGTGGTTTAGGAAAAGAACACATGCAATGACTCTAGGTGATCAGAGTGGTCTCCGAAAATAACACATGCAATGACACTAGTGGATCAGTGTGTCAAACCTTTGTCACAAAGACCAAAAAAACATAGTAAAGGAGCTTCCACATTGCATGTTGCACCAGTGTGGCAGAAGTTGCAGCACAGAATCTGCTGAAGTGTGTGTTGTCATGTGGATCAAAGTGGTTTAGGAAAAGAACATATGCAATGACTCTAGGTGAGCAAAGTGGTCTCGGAAAATAACACATGCAATGACATTAGTGGATCGGTGTGTCAAACCTTGGTCACAGAGAACAAAAACACATAGGAAAGGAGCTTCCACATTGCATGTTGCACCAGTGTGGCAGAAGTTGCATCAAGAAATCCACTGGAGTGTGTGTTGTCATGTGTATGAAAGTGTTTTAGGAAAATAACACATGCAATGGCACTAGGTGATTAGTGTGGTTTATCAAAATATCACATGCAATGACACTAGTGGATCTATGTCCCAAACCATGGCCACAGAGACCAAAAACACATAGGAAAGCAGCTTCCACATTGCATGTTGCACTAGTGTGGCAGAAATTTGATCACAGAATCCACTGGAGTGTGTGTTGTCATGTGGATAAATGTGGTTTGGAAAAGAACACATGCAGTGACACTAGTGGATCAGTGTGTCAAACCTTGGTCACAGAGACCAAAAACACATAGTAAAACAAATTCCACGTAGCATGTTGCATTAGTGTGGCAGAAATTGCATCATATAATCCATTGGTGTGTGTGTTGTCATGTGAATTGATGACTGCAAGTGAACAAATTGTTTGTAGCTAGATTTGAAATAAAAAATATTGATCCCACAGGGAGCAGGAGTCTGAAGTCTAATAACTCTTGAATCAAATACTATAATAGAAATGCTAAATAAAGTTCTGAGTAACAAGATAAAATGCGAGTATTGTGGGTTTTTGGTATAAGAGAACAATAAGTAAATTAAAACAACTGAACACAGAAAGTAAGTATCGCGTATGTAAAAGAGATTAGAACTGCAATAGGGAAAAAGGCGTTCTCAGGGAGTAGAGGATACACCTTTAGCATTATAAAGAATTAATGTAAAGATTATTATCATGAACATTCTCAACTATGCATGTGTGGGAGAAACTCCATATTTGGACAATAGGCAGCAACCACTGCTCACATCATCCTTATAACCACACCAGACAGAATCAACATTAATCGAATTACTATGCTATTAAGGGACTTAATCCGGTATAACATATACCATGGCATGGATAGTGTTCTGTGAGTTTCCTCGATTCCCAATTTGATACGTAAGGGGTGCCAACCGCTTTATAGTCACTATCAGTGCTAACACACCTCCGTCTACCAACAAGTAGTTCCCTCCATCAAGTCCCCACAAGAGGCAAATATTGAGAGGTTGACTTATCCCAACATCAAGATGAAGACAATCTAACACATGGTCACGGCGATGAATATCATAATAGACTATCTTATTTCAATCTCATACTGGGGTTTCTCCATCAACCAAAGAACTAATGATCTACTCAGACATGGGGCAATCAACATCATGGCAATAACAATGGAATCTATGATAGATGAATAGTACTTATATAAATCCACAACGAGTATGGAAATTACAACAAGATCTAGAAAAGATGTAGATGGGATGGATGGAGATGGTGGTGATGCAGCGGTTGATGTTGAAGATCGATGACTTAGACTCCCGGATCCGTGAAGGGGAAAGATGAATCCCCGGTGGACGAGTTCCCCCTCTAGATGCCTTCCAGAGGTGAGGTTTCAGCGATTTCTAGTTGTTTTGTATGTCATCTCTCTGATCCAGTTGCACGGGGTGAAACTATTTGAGGAGGCGGTGGAGGCGCCAACTATACGGCAAGAACTATACGGTCAGAAAATTATTCCCGCCTTATAGTTGGTCGTTAAACCCTCTGGATGCATCGATCGCTTTGGGTTTTCTTCTGGTGTTATTGATATTTCCCAAATAAGCGATTTACGTTGTTTTTGACTCCTTTTATCCCTAATACAACTGCTCCAAGAATTGTTTCCATTGTATCCATCATCTGTCTTGATCCTGGTGAAAATAGACATCAAATGTGCGCGCGAACGCCGTAAAATACCAAGATCCTACAACTACAATGCAAAATAATAATATAAAACATGATGCAATTATGCACTCATCAACTTCCCCAAGCTTAGACTCTTGCTCGTCCTGAGCAAGTTTAGCTTAATGGATGTGATCCTCATATTCATGAAGTTGAGTCGATAAAATAAATGAAGCAGTTGTAGCATGTGTTTATCATATATGATACATAGGAATAAGTCCATGAATAGTACCTTACTCAAACCATCCAAATAATATTAGTAGGCTTCCACATCTTACCATTTAACATTTCACAAAAGATCACTCCCAATATGATGTAAAAGTATTCAGTTCAACCGAATGAGTTGGCGAGGTAGTCCCAAGTGTTTTGGATTAACATATTCACTTGGGATTTAAAATCTCAAACGCTTCTTTGTCATACTACAATATAGTGCTGCATGCCTATTTTCTCTTTGCACATTCACTCTTTTCCTTCTCTCTTTTCCTTTTATATATACATATATATATATATATGCTCACACTTTTGTTTAAGTGATGTGCAAATGAGCTAGCCATACATTCCACTTCATGTAGGAATTCAAAGTTTAACGATCTCAATTACCAAATTCCAATTGTATATGAAGCAATCTTTATAGATTGAATATTCTACCTCGTCTTGTTCTCACTCTAATTTGATAGCACTTTAAATTTTCCTTTGTTCTAGGTTTCTTTTTCAACTTAACTGATTAGATAATTGTTCTTTCTTTGTAAATCAAACCATGTAATTACAACATATTGACCAAATTATCTTTGTATGTTCCATTAATACCAATGGTGTGGAGGACTCCTATTGCTATCATAAAGTGCAAGTAAAATTATACTCAAGTCATTCATGTATCCAATAGAACAAGCACAAACTCAATATTGCTCCATATATGATAATAAACTCATAATTTCATAAAAGGGATGAACTATTCTTGAAGGGAATTCTAATGATGCAAAGTTTATTTCTAATTTGAACTAATGCAAAAATAAAACAATAATGTAAAACCTATAAGATAGATTAAAAGGTCTTCAATATCTCCCCAAGCTTGGAATCAAGCCAGGCGGGATCAAATAATCCCTTGCGATTATTTGATACCGTGATTATTGTAGATTACTGTGGCGCCATGGCATGTAACACTGCGGTGTGTAGCTTCTTGTTGGTATCCTCCAGAGCAGTGATGCGGCTGTAGCACCTACGCAAATCATATTGCAAATTGTCCACTTTATCTGCGTGTCTAGTCACCAATGGGAGAAGATCATCCTTCTTCTCTATCTCCTTGAGACGGTGACGGACTTCGATGCGATGGAATAGCTCCTGCTTCTGATATATTTCTAGTGCTCGCACGCAAGTACTTGGTCCTAGGAGCAGCTTCTTCTTCCTCAATCATAATTGATGGATCGGGGAAGTGGAAACCGTTCCTCCACTCTTCTTGAGGCTTCACCCTCATACGAGCATCAACGGTAGGTTTCAAGAGTGGCACTATCGCTCCCTTGCTATCACTTGCACCAATATTAGGTAATTCCTTACGCTTGTGCGGCATGGGGTTCGTGACGATGAACTGGATCATCTCTACACACCCTTTTCCATGCGGCTTGTGACCTTCTCTCTCTTCTTGAGCTCTCTTCATTGCCGCCTAGTTGATCTCCAAAGGATCATAGACATCACAGCAGATGTAGATGTCACTCCAATCTTCATCGGGATCGATGTTGTAGAATCTTAGCTCGATGTAATCCTTGTACCCCAGGCTAAACCTCCCCACCTCCTCGTTGTCATCCTCCATGGATGGGCTGCGAGAGCGGTCCCTGGAAGGAGTAATGAGACGCAGGGATATTCCACGGCCTAGGGCGGGATAGTGCATGGCTAGATTGGTTCACGGTGATTATGATTAGAGAGAGAGACAATGTAGTATATAAGGGGGGTCAGAGGTCGGTAAAACTCGCGAAAAACACCAAATTCACACCCAAGAAAAGAATCTTAATAGAATAGGGAAAGAAATCATTGATTTTGGAGAAGTACTGCTGCGTAACGACCAACTATATGAGCGCGACCCGTATAGCTCCGGCCGTATAGTTGGTTCCGGGCAGATATTTCCAAATATCTCGCGTCTAGGTCGATTAAGTTACTGACTCGGAACCAACAAAACCGTATTTTATCGAAAAAGAAATCGAAAAATGTCTGAGAGTGTGTAACAACCAACTATATGGTGGGAGGACTTTCTCTGGCCGTATAGTTGCGACCATATAGTTCCAGACATCGACATCGAATATGTCTGAGAGTTTAACGACCAACTACATGACGAGATGATTTTCTCTGGCCGTATAGTTGCGATTGTATAGTTTCCAGACATTGAAAACAATTTCGCGAAGAAGGTACAGAAGGTTTAATGACCAACTATATGGTGGGAGATTTTTCTCCGGTCGTATAGTTGCGACCGTATAGTTGGTAAAAAACTTCAGAAACTTCAAAAAAACACGAGGAATTCAAAGGCAAACAATTCAGAAGTAAAATTTGTGAAAACAAATCACTTATTTGAGTAAGAATACTTACCTTGCACTTACCATTTTCTTACTCGGGGATGACAAGCTCCTCCAACAACAAAGACTTCTTCTCTTTTGGAGGAATTGACCTTAGTTCATTTAATAATTCTCATAAATGAAAATCACCAGGACTAAAGTTCCTCTCAATAAGATTGGTGTCTTGCTGGGCGAATATGGACACTGCATCTAACATCTTTATTTCTTGCCTCTGCAAAATCTACAACTCAAATTCTTGAAGTAAAAGGATCCAACAGACCAGTCTTGGCTTATGATTTTTCCTCTCAAGGAGTTCTTTTAAACCATCATGATCTGTATGAACTCTTACTTTTGCATCAACTATATAAGAACGAAATTTATCGCAAGAGAAAAATACAGCAAAAAGTTCCCTTTCTTCCTTAGGATAATTCTTTTGAGCACTATTAAGAGTTCTACTAGCATGATGTATAATATTAAATCTGCGACCTATATGTTGTCCCAGAGTTACTCCTACAACATCACCACTAGCTTCACATATTAAGTCAAAATTCATATCCCATATAGGTGGTTTAATGCTAGGACCATGGGATAAAGCATATTTAAGTTTATCAAAGGATACAAGATATTTATCATCAAAATTAAATATTACTCCCTTTTGCAGAAGGTCAGTCAAAGGTTTAGATATTCTAGAGAAATTCCTAATGAACCTTCTATAAAAACCCACATGACAAAGGAAACTTCTGATACCTTTTATATCCCTAGGTTGTGGCATTCTCTCTGTGGCCTCAACCTTATCTCTATCCACTTCAATTCCCTTACTTGATACCTTATGTCCAAGGACTATACCTTCTTTAACCATAAAATGGCACTTCTCCCAGTTTAGAACAAGATTGGTTTCTTCGCAGTCCTACAAAACTCTTTTGAGATTATCCAAGCAACTAGTAAACAAAGTTCCATAAACAGAAAAGTCATCCATAAACACTTCCATTATCAGTTCCATAAAATCTGCAAAAATAGCAGTGATGCATCTTTGAAAAGTAGCTGGAGCATTACATAAACCAAAAGGCATACGACGGTAAGCATGTAAACCATAAGGACTAATGAAAGTTGTTTTAAGTTGGTTATCAGGATGAACAGCTATTTGAGAAAAACCAGAGTATCCGTCCAAGTAGCAAAAATGAGTGATATTTGCAAACTCTCTACAGTTTGATCTATGAATAGTAAAGGATAGTGATCTTTCCTAGTTTCTTTATTCAATTTCCTGAAATCTATACACATCATGTGTCCAACAATAGTTCTAGTAGGTATCAATTCATTGTTTTCATTAGGAACAATAGTAAAACCGCCCTTGTTTGGGACACAATGAACATGACGTACCCATTCACTTTTTTTTACATGATAGATTATAACTGCGTCCAATTGGCGTACTATTTCATTTCTTACCACTTCCTTCATTTTGGGCTTCAGTCGTCTATTAAATTCCGCAACTAGTTTAGCACCTTCCTCCATGAATATTTGATGGATGGTTATCATGGGACTAATGCCCTTCAAATCATCCATTGAGTACCCAAAGGCCTTGCGATGATCCTTAAGTATTTTCATGAGTTCTTCTTCTTCATCTCCTGAAAGTTCAGCACTAATAATAACAGGAAATTTATTTGTATCATCTAAGAATCTGTATTTAAGATTATCTAGTAGAGTCTTCAATTATGGGCGTGGTAATTCCTCGTCCCCTCACTTTTCTGGCTCTTCGAAAGCCTCATTAGTTGGAGGCCCTATAATGGGAAGTGAATTGAATTCACCTTCTAGCTCTTCTAGGGACTTGTCCTCCATAACTATTTCTTCATAATTTAAGTCTTCATTTATTTCTTCTTTTTGATCACTAAAGAAGAGAGCTGCCATTTCCTCAATAGTTTTATCTTTCTCTTCTTCTTGTATTAGTAGAGGTTTGTCTTTAATTTTGGAAAAGTGGAATTCTTTTTCCGCTTCCCCAAGATTAAGAGACACAATCTCCTTTTTGAAATCAATTTTGGCACCTACATCACTCAAAAAGTTTCTTCCGAATATAATTGGGAAAAGAGTGTCAGCTGGCATATCAACAACTACAAAATCGATAGGAATATTTTTATTGCCAATTGTGATAGTTGCATCTTCAACTACTCCCATTGGAATTCTAAGATTTTTATTGGCTAACATGATTGTCATATCAGTATTTTCAATTGTAGCCAATTCTATTTCTACTTTTATTTCTAAATAAAAATCATAAGATATAACATTAACTTCGGTGCCAAGATCACATAAACCATAATGCGGGTTTCTTTAAATATGCAGGGAAGAAAAGGCTTACCCACATCTTTTACCGTTGTTTTACCTTCAACCAATACGAAAGTCTCTTTATCAAGTTCACCTATGTTATAATGTGCATACATAGTCAAAAATGCTTCCTTGGTTACCTCTTCATCTTTGGTTTCTTCCCGATGTTCCACAACTTCTGGCATACTTTCCTCTTCCTTCTTCTCCTATACTGCTTTGACTTGTTCATATTCAAAAATATGCTTCTGTGCAGTTTTAGGGAAAGGTATCTCATATATTGGTTCTAGGGAGGCCAGTGCTACTTTAACTTCTCTTTTCTTCTCAGGTTCAGGTGGTGGATCATACTTGACCAAACCCTCTTTTGGAGCTTTGATGTGTTATGTAAAAGCTTTAACAACATGCAACACAAGATCTAAATCCAAATAAAGTTCTTCAAATAATTTGTTAACATGCCCCTTTTACTATAGTCATGAATACAATCATAATCTATTTCTATGCCTCCTTCGCTTCCTAGACCAAAATTCCATGATACTCTATGATCGCGAATTCTATTAAGTAGAGCCCAAGCTTTAGTTATAGGAAGATTCATAAAATCTCCTCTCGCGAAAGAGTCTAGTTCAATTTTATTAGTTTCAAATAAATCGCAATAAAAGATATGCAATAAATACCATTCAGGCAAATCATGATGAGGACATTAATTAAGTAAATCTTTAAATCTGATACAAGCTCTTACTAGTCCTTCATTAGGACGGTTCCTCCAAGTCATTATAAGACACCCAATTCCAAAAGATTTTGATAATGGATATTATTTTGCTAGAAACTCACTAGCTAAATTATCCCAAGTAGTAGTGGCTTCTGGGGGTAGAGATCTATACCATGAGAGAGTTGTACTAGTCAAAATATGACTAAAAAGTTTAACCCTTACCTCATTAGCGATATGCCCCGGTAATTGGAAAGTGCCACATATATCTTTGATACATGCAATATGCTCATATGGATTAGGATCTTCTTCATCTCTAGTAAATTGCTTCTTGTGTAGAATACCAAGTAGTAGAGGATTTATTTCAAAACCCCTTGTCTTCTTGTTGGAGTTGTCTCTTTTATAAATATCATAGGGCTTCCCAAAGTGGCTGAGTGGGCTAGCACTAGTTATATGCTCAAACTCTATCATGTTGGTGGAAACCTATAACTCAAAACAAAACTTAGCAAGACAAAAATAAATAAGAAAAAACTAAAAGACCTACGGCGCTTAGTGATACGTCCATATTGCATCACTATTCTATGTCTTAATTCACTATTATTCATTGATATATTTCGTATTGAGAGGTGATACTTATGTTATTTCATCTGTTTTTGCATGGTTGATGACTTTTGGAGCATGGACCGCTGCAGTCAGGATTCTGACAGAAAAGGTGCTGTTTGGAGGAAACCTTCGCGAAGATCAGAAAATCTGGGAAAATATACGGAAAATCGTATGTTTCTAGAAGACTAAGGATGCCAGAAGACGGAGTGGAGATGGGCCACAGGGGGCCCACACCACCCCCTGGCGCGGGTAGCCCTAGGCCGCACCAGTAGGTGGTGTGGCCACCCTGGCCCACCTCTAGCTCTCCCCTCTAGCGTATATCATCCCCCCGAAACCCTAAGACTCAGGGAGCGACCACAGAAAGATTCTGCCGCCTCTGCGGGGCGGAAAACACCGAGAGAGAAAGATCTCTCCAGCAGACAGATTTCTGCCGGGGGAATTCCTTCTCGGAGAGTGGAGATCGTCGCCATCAACACCACCATCAAGCTGGACTTCATCGGGATCATCATCATCACCACCATCATCACCATCAACACCCCCACCACCATCTCCATATTGCTGTAACAATTGTGTTGAATCTTCCATAGTTCATAGGGGAAACTTTCCCGGTGTTGATTACTCTTTGTAGTTGATGCTATTGAGTGAACCATTGAATTACTGTTTATGTTCAGATTGTTATACATCATTATTCCATCTCTGATCATGATCCATATGATGTCTTGTGAGTAGTTCGTTTTGTTCTTGAGGACATGGGAGAAGTCATGGTGTTAGTAGTGGAGTTGTGTTGAGAGAGATTCAATAGATTGTTATTTAAGTTGTGGTGTACTTCTTCTAGTGGTGTCATGTGAACGGCGAGTACATGACACTTCACCTATATGGGCCTAGGGGAATGCATTGTGTATTTTCCTACTAATCGTAGGGGTTGCCGGAGTGACAGAGACCTGAACCCCCGTTAGGAAACCATTGCAAAAGGGACGTAAGGGTCTTATAGTTTAAAGCTGTGGTTAGGTTTGTACCTTAATTACTTTCTTGTACTTATGGATGTTTGCAAGGGGTATAATCACAAGTATGTATTAGTCCTAGGAAGGTTGGTACATTAGCACAGGTTCACCCACACAACACTTAGCAAGCTAGAGGAGATTAATCAACTATATGAAGTGAAAGCACTTGACAGTCTTCCCATGTGTCCTCGAGAACGTTTGGTCATCTTAAGTAATACAACCGACTTATCCTTTGCTGCATAAAGGATTGGGCCACTTGCTGCATTTATTCCTACTGTCTTTTATTTACTCGTACTTTGTTTACTTGCTTTATCAAAAAACCCTGAAAATCCATTTGCTAAGTATTTGCAGAGAATTTCTGATCCATACCACTAGCCAGCACCTTCTGCTCCTCGTTGGGTTCGACACTCTTACTTATCAAAAATACTGCGATACACCCCCTATACTTGTGGGTCATCAAGACTATTTTCTGGCGCCGTTGCCGGGGAGTGAAGCGCTATTGGAGAGTGGAAATGGTAAAGGAAACTTCTACTGTGAGTATTGTTTACTTCTGTTAGTTGCTTTATTTTCGGTATGGATAATTCGCTAAGTTTCTTATTTGGTAATGCTACTACCACTGCTAAGGTAGTAGATAAGCCACCACCTGCTGAGAATGATGTTTTCAAAATACCTACAAGAATTATTGATCATGTTATGGATAACTAATATGTTGGGGATGGAACTGTCCATCCCGGTGATCATTTACTCTTTATACACGAATTATGCGGGTTGTTCAAGTGTGCAGATATTACTACAGATCAAGCTAAGAAGAAGTTATTCTCATTATCGCTGAAAGGAAGAGTTGAGGAATGGTATAAGCTGTTGAAGAATGGTCAAGCTCTGGAATGGGAGGAAATAGTGCCTCTCTTTTATTCAAAGTTTTATCCTCCTAGTGAGATTCATAAAGATCGGAACCAAATATACAACTTTTGGCCTCTTGATGGAGAGAGTACAGCCCAAGTTTGGGGGAGACTAAAGTTACTAATGCTCAAATGTCCCATTCATGAGCTCCCCAACAATATTATTATCAATAACTTTTATGCAAGGCTTTCTCTTCATGACAAGGATTTATTGGATGCTTCTTGTGCTGGATTATTCACTCGCATGGAAGAAGAAGCTAAATGGGATCTTCTAGACTATATTCAAGACAATGCTGAAGCTTGGGAGAATGACAAAGGTAGAAAGTCAGGTATAAATTATGATTATGAATGCATTGAATCTTTTATGGGAACTGATGACTTTCAAAATATTAAAAATGCTTATGATCTAGACTCTCAAGATATTGCTTCTTATTTTAAGGCTTTTGCTTCCTATTTTGAAGTGCCTAAAAAGAAGTGGAATAAGTATCATGAACCTTATAAAGATGTTGCTAAGAGTGTTCCTGCATGAAATACTGAAGTTTATACTGCTAATCATGTCTTACCTGAACCATATATTGAGAAAATGCCTTTCCCAGTTAAGATAAAGGAACATTCTATGATAGCTAGTATATTTAATGAAAGTACAAGTAAAGCTGCTGAACCTGATAAACAAAAGGTTGATGAACCTATTATAGAAAATGTAAAAGACTTTGTCACTAAATATGAAAAAGAGGGACACACTATCCCTTATAAGGATACCTCTAATATTGTTTCACATAGTAGTGTTATGAGAGCTAGTATTCCTGTGTTTTCTGTTAGAATAAGTGATTATTGCTATGATGGTCCTTGTGATAGCTATATTGTTAAGTTTATGCATGATACTAAAAGTTACTATGAGAGAGGGAGAAGTGTTCTTATGCATCTCAATAATATCAAGTTTCCTCGTTTTATGCTGAAAGTTTTTATGTTGCACTTCTTTTGCCTTCTTATGCAAGTAGCCTATGGTTTCAAAAACTTGTTTGTTTACAAAATTCCCTTTCATAGGAAGTGGGTTAGACTTAAACCTGTGTGTTTTTGCTTCTTAATGCTCTCTTTCACCTCAATTCATATTCCTATGTGAGCATCTTCAAAATTATCATGCCCATCTTAATGGCTATAAAGAAAGAGCTTTTTGGGAGACAACCCAATTTGTTTTTGCCTTCATTTTGTGTTTGTTTCTTTGAGTCTTGGAAGTTATTACTTCGTTAATAACCGCTCCTTATCCGTTTTGTTTGGTTCTGTGTCAAGATCAACCTCTAATGAGAGAGAAGTAATATTTGGGGAAGTTGCTGTCCTGAAACAGATTTTTGTGCTTCACCGTAAAAATTCGTGAGAGATCTCTGTATGTCGGTTTGAGATGTAATTGTTTGTGCTTCTGCCCCAAGTTGTTATTTAACTTTCTTTAGTTTTGCACTTTTTGATTTGAGCAACAGAAGATTTTCGAAAAAATTGATCTTTACCTGCTGGTCTGTTTTGACAGATTTTGCTACTCTTGCATTTGCTTCTTTATTCGATTTCCTTTTTGAATTCTTTTTGGGTTTTCGGAAGGAGTTGCTACAATAGCTTGTGTTTTGATGGTTTTCAGTTGAAGTTGGACTCAAAAGGTTTTATCACTTCACTTATACTAATGTTGCTAATAAGAACTGTGAAGTTTTGTGTGAAAGAAATTTCCAAGTAGTGGAGATAATGGTGTAATAAGGAAGAGAAGGGTTTTATGACTCAAGTAATAAGTGTATGAAGATGAAGATATTGATGTTATTCAAGTGGTGACTCCGGAGGATCCACTAAATACCAAATTCATAGACCTGCAGAGTCCGTTTCCAACTAGGTAACAGTTCTGGTAAGAAAAGTTCCGGGAAAATACTATCTAACTATATTTTTGCAGTTTTCAGTCAATAAGGGAAGTTACGAAGCGAAAAAGGGACGGAAATAGCCAGGGTGGCCCACACCACCCTGTGGCGCAGGCCCACCCCTGGTCACGCCACCAGGTGATGAGTCCACCCCGGACTCCGCCTCCGACTCGTTTTCTCCTAGTACTTTATTTTTGATATGAAACTTTGTAATATATAATCCCCCGGAGCCCTCGAGGTTTATATATCAGGTTTTCGTCGTGTTTTTGTTTCGATCTGTTTCTGTCAGGAACTATTCTTGAAAGCTTAGAAGCACAAAGGTGTCCGCCAAGGATAAAGGGAAGGAGCCTATGGAGGAAGACCTCCAAGACCCCAAGCAGGGGCTGGTACCTTTAGTCTCTTGCCCTGCATCAATATAAGCCCTACAAGTCACTAAGGAGTTCTGCGATAAGTACCGAGACTTGCAGAGGAAGGTGGACATGCTTAAATGGGATAATAATAAGCTTCGCAAGATGCTAGAAGATTTCCTCACATCAACTAAGAAAATATTACCACCACCACCGAATGAGTAATTTGTCATCAGGTTTGGCATCCCCTTGGTTTGTTCCAAGCTTGGGGGAGTGCCGCGGTATCACATCACTATCTTATATCTTTTTACCTTATTAGTAGAGTCATATCATGAATAGAGGAGTTATTATGTAGGATGGTTTGCATCATGGAAGTGTCCCCTCCCTCGTTAGATATGTATCCCTTGGTGTGAGTTGCCGTTATGGATATTAATGAGAAGTTCTATCGTTTACTCTTTTGCATAGCTTATATTAGTTTTCAATTCGTGGTTATATGATTGATCTTGTTGTTAGTATTGGTATCACTTTGGGATCATTGAGTTAATTTAGTTGTTTTTGGCAAACCTGGCTCGGTCAGTAGCAACACTATTTTTGAGAATTGAATGAAAAAGACAAAAGGACTCTAAAGAAAAATAATTTCATCATCTTTCTTTCTTGATTTTCTCATAAGTTTAGTATTCTCTAGTTAAGATCTTTTGTGCTTTCAAGGAAGATTGCATGTTTGTATTTATCGCTTGTATGTTTGTTTGTTTCCTTCAACTCTTGTACTTGCTACCCAGCCTTGCTAGCCAAAAACCTGTACTGAGAGGGAATTCTTCTTGTGAATTCACTCCTTTAAACCAAAACCTTTGCCATTTGTGTCCACCATACCTACCTAGTAGCATTATTGCTATTCCAAGTAAATTCTTGTTTTGTCTACCTTCCAAATTAAACTTGTTATGTGAAAATTAGTTATTAAAGCTCTCACGCACTTGATGGCACACCTTACTTTCTTGCACTTAATAAACTTGAACCATTGGGTCCTTCTTTGTTGCGTATATGCTTGCGCTTTATGAGTTGAAGTTAGCAGAACCATGTATCATGGGGACCGCTTTCAACACTTCATTGGTATTTTGTACCTAGTTGATATCATGTTCTTTTGCTTATGGATCCCGGCGGTGTGAAATAAGAGTGGAACTTATAAGATCATGGAGTTTATATGTGTGTTAGAGAAACGCCTGGACCGCTAGCCTAAGCCATGCCTAATCATGGTGGAAACTTGCAGCATAACTATAGTGAGCATTCTATGAAGCATCCTCAATAAAAACCTATGCAAATGCAAATAAAAAGATCGCTGAGATGCTCACTGTCTGCTTGCCTTGTCATTTTGATTATGGGATAGCTCCTGTGTCATGTGTAAGGGGTACCCCTTTGGCGGTTTTTAATGATACACATGTATTTACAATGACAAGAGCTTTCTCGTGACTGAAGTTGAGTAGCATGAGGTTCGGTACTCATAAGTAAGGGGCATGGGACTTCAATTTATAACTTGTCAAGCATATCCTCTTAGTTGTGTCACTTTAACCTTAATCACCAAAAGATGCCTATGATAGGGGCAATGAGAGATGAAAGCTAGTAAGTATCATAATTTTTGGGAGCTCTTTATGAGACTTGCAATCCCTGCTTCCCTCTATGAAGGGCCCTTCTTTTACTTTTTAGTAGAGTCAGTAAACCTACTCCCTTCTACCTCAGCAAGTATTTTGAGTTTTTGTGTTTCATTCATTCATATGATGATTTATTAAATCATGATTCTTATGTTCCTTGCTTTGCACATTGCTCTTATCTTGATGTTTACTACTTTGAAAGCTGTCATTGAAAACCAGCTATTTGTGAACTCTAGCAAATTATCAACTATTCTTCGACCAAGAGCTAAGTTTGCCATTACCAATTATGATTCACTTTATGTATCTTTATTGTGTTTCCTTTAGTCATTGCAAGTTGAGTTATATAATAGTGAGTTGCCTTCTATTTTGATCTATGTACTTGATGAATGTGATGCTTCTTGTCCGTATTCTTTTATCGACTCTTCACTCCATAAACCTGAGCCCATGTTTATTGAGCTCAGTTTCGCTTGGGGACAAGCGAAGTCTAAGCTTGGGGGGAGTTGATACGTCCATTTTGCATCACTATTCTATGTCTTAATTCACTATTATTCATTGATATATTTCGTATTGAGAGGTGATACTTATGTTATTTCATCTGTTTTTGCATGGTTGATGACTTTTGAAGCATGGACAGCTGCAGTCAGGATTCTGATGGAAAATGTGCTTTTTGGAGGCAAAATTCGCGAAGATCAGAAAATCCGGGAAAATACAAGGAAAATCCTATTTTTCCAGAAGACTAAGGATGCCAGAAGACGGAGTGGAGATGGGCCACAGGGGGCCCACACCACCCCCTGGCGCGGGCAGCCCTAGGCCATGCCAGCAGGTGGTGTGGCCGCCCTAGCCCACCTCTGGCTCTCCCCTCTGGCTTATATCATCCCCTGAAACCCTAAGCCTCAGGGAGCGACCACAGAAAGATTCCACCGCCTCTGCGGGGCGGAAAACACCGAGAGAGAAAGATCTCTCTAGCAGACAGATTTCTGCCGTGGGAATTCCTTCCCGGAGAGGGGAGATCGTCGCCATCAACACCACCATCAAGCTGGACTTCATCGGGATCATCATCATCATCATCACCACCATCATCAACATCAGCACCCTCACCACCATCTCCATATTGCTGTAAAAATTGTGTTGAATCTTCCATAGTTCATAGGGGAAACTTTCCCGGTGTTGATTACTCTTTGTAGTTGATGCTACTGAGTGAACCATTGAATTATTGTTTATGTTTAGATTGTTATACATCATTATTCCATCTCTGATCATGATGTCTTGTGAGTAGTTCATTTTGATCTTGAGGACATGGGAGAAGTCATGTTGTTAGTAGTGGAGTTGTGTTGAGAGAGATTCAATAGATTGTTATTTAAGTTGTGGTGTACTTCTTCTAGTGGTGTCATGTGAACGTCGACTATATGACACTTCACCTATATGGGCCTAGGGGAATGCATTGTGTATTTGGCTACTAATCGTAGGGGTTGTCGGAGTGACAGAAACCTGAACCCCCGTTAGGAAACCATTGCACAAGGGACGTAAGGGTCTTAGAGTTTAAAGCTGTGGTTAGGTTTCTACCTTAATGACTTTCTTGTACTTACATATGTTTGGAAGGGGTATAATCACAAGTATGTATTAGTCCTAGGAAGGTCGGTACATTAGCACAGGTTCACCCACACAACACTTAGCAAGCTAGAGAAGATTAATCAACTATATGAAGCGAAAGCACTTGACAGTCTTCCCATGTGTCCTCGAGAACGTCTGGTCATCTTAAGTAATACAACCGGCTTGTCCTTTGCTGCATAAAGGATTGGGCCACTTGCTGCATTTATTCCTACTGTCTTTTATTTACTCGTACTTTGTTTATTTGCTTTATCAAAAACTCCTAAAAATCCATTTGCTAAGTATTTGCAGAGAATTCCTTATCCATACCACTAGCCAGCACCTTCTGCTCCTCGTTGGGTTCGACACTCTTACTTATCGAAAATACTGCGATACACCCCCTATACTTGTGGGTCATCACTTAGCTCCCAGGCAACGGCGCCAGAAAATAGCTTGATGACTGCAAGTGCATAGATCGTTTGTAGCTCGTTTCAAAATAAAATTATTGATCCCACATGGAGGAGGAGTCTAAAGTCTAATAACTCTTGAATTAAATACTACAATAGAAATGCTATATTGGTCTAAGTAACATGATAAAATGCGAGTATTGTGTAAAAAGTTGTTTTGGGGTTTTTTGTATAAGAGAACAATAAGTAAAGTAAAACAACTGAACACAGAAAGTAAGTATCGCGTATGTAAAAGAGATTGGAATTGTAATAGGGAAAAAGGCGTTCTGAGGAAGTAGCGGATACACCTCTAGCATTATAAGGAATTAAGGTAAAGATTATTATCATGAACATTCTCAACTATGTATGTGTGGTAGGAACTCCGTATTTGGACAAATAGGTGGCCAATCACTACTCACATCATCCTCATAACCACAACAGAGAGCAATCAACATCAATCAAATTACCGCGCTATTAAGGGACTTAATCCCGTAGAACGTATCACATGGCATGCATAGTGTTCCGTGAGTTTCCTCGGTTCCCAAGTTGATACGTAAGGGGTGCCAATAGCTTTATAGTCACTGTAAGTACTAACACACCCCCGTCTACCAACAAGTAGTTCCCTCCATCAAGTCCCCACAAGAGGCAAATATTGAGAGGTCAGCTTCTCCCAACATCAAGATAAAGATAATATAACACATGGTCACATCGATGAATATCATAATACACTTTATCTTATTTCAATCTCATATTAGGGTTTCTCTATCTCCCCAAGAACTAATGATCTACTCAGATATGGGGGTAATCAACAGCATGGCAATAAGAATGGAATCTATCATAGATGAATAGTACTTGTATAAATCCAGAACGAGTACAAAAATTACAACAAGATCAAGACAAGATGTAGATGGGATGGATGGAGATGGTGGTGATGCAGCAGTTGATGATGAAGATCGATGCCTTAGACTTCCAGATCTGCGCAGGGCGAAGATGAATCCCTAATAGACGAGTTTCGCCTATAGATGCCTTCCGGAGGTGAGGTTTCGGTGATTTCTGGTTGTCCTGTATGTCATCTCTCTGATCTAGTTGCACGGGGTGAAACTATTTGAGGAGGCGGTTGCGGCGCCAACTATACGGCGGGAACTATAAACCCGAAAAATTATTCCCTTTGTATAGTTGGTCGTTAAACCCTCAGGATGCCTCAATCGCTTCAGGTTTTCTTCTGGTGTTATTGATATTTCCCAAATAAGCGATTTGCATTGTTTTTGAATCCTTTTCTCCCCAATACAACTGCTCCAAGAATTGTTTCCATTGTATCCATCGTCTGTCTTGATCCTGGTGAGAATAAACATAAAATTTGCGCGCGAACACCATAAAATACCAAGATCCTACAACTACAATGCAAAGTAATAATATAAAACATGATGATAGAGACCAAAAACACATAGGAAAGCAGCTTCCACATTGCATGTTGCACCAGTGTGGTAGAAGTTGCATCACATAATCTACTTGAGTGTGTGTTGTCATGTGGATCAATGTGGTTTTGGGAAAGAACACATGCAATGACACATGACACTAGTGGATCACTGTGTCAAACCATGGTGGACCAGTATGAGTTGTCATGTGGATCAGTGTGTGATGTCATGTGGATCCATGTGATTTTGGGAAAGAACACATGCAATGACACTAGTGGATCAGTGTATCAAACTATGGTGATAGAGACCAAAAACACATAGGAAAGCAGCTTCCACATTGCATTTTGCACCAGTGTGGCATAAGTTGCATCATAGAATCCACTAGAGTTCTTGTTGTCATGTGGATTAATGTGGTTTAGGAAAGAACACATGCAATGACACTCGTGGATCCATGTGTCAAACCTTGGTCACACGTACCAAAAACACATAGGAAAGCAACTTCCACATTACATGTTGCACCAGTGTGGAAGAAGTTGCATCATAGAATCTACTGGAGTGTGTGTTGGCATGTGGATCAGTGTGTTTAGGAAAATAACGCATGAAATGATTCTAGGTGATCAAGGTGGTTTATGAAAAGAACACATGCAATGACACTAGTGGATCAGTTTGTCAAACTATGGTGACAAAGACCAAAAACACAGAGGCAAGCACCTTCCACATTGTATCTTGCACCAGTCAAGCAGAAGTTGCATCACAGAATCTACTGGAGTGTGTGTTGTCATGTGGATCCATGAGGTTTTGGGAAAGAACACATGCAATGGCACTAGGTGATCAGTGTGGTTTACAAAAAGAACACATGCAATCAGACTAGTGGATCAATGTGTCAAACCTTGGTCACAGAGACCACGAACACATAGGAAAGCACCTTCCACATTGCATGTTGCACCAGTGTGGCAGAAGTTGCATCACAAAATCCACTAGAGTGGGTGTTGTCATGTGGATCAATGTGGTTTTGGGAAAGAATACATGAACTGACACTAGTGGATCAGTGTTTGCAACCATGCTACATAAGTGTGTGTTGTCATGTGGATCACTTTGTGTTGTCATATGGTTTTGGGAAAGAACACATGCAACGACACTAGTGGATCAATTTGGTTTATGAAAAGAACACATGAAATGACATTAGTGGATCAATGTGTCAAACCATAGTAACATAGACGAAAAACACATAGGAAAGCAGCTTCCACATTGCACGTTGCACCAGTGTGAAAGTAGTTGTATCACGGACTCCATTTGAGTGTGTGTTGTCATGTGGATCAAAGAGGTTCAGGAAAAGAACTCATGCAATGGCACTAGGTGATTAGTGTGGTTTATGAAAATATCACATGCAATGACACTAGTCGATCATTGTGTCAAACCATGGTCTTAGAGACCAAAAACACAAAGGAAAACAACTTCCACATTGCATTTTGCACCAGTGTGGAAGAAATTGCATCACAGGATTCACCAGAGTGTGTGTTGTCATGTGGATCAATGTGGTCTTGGAAAAGAACACAGGCAGTGACACTAGTGGATCAGTGTGTCAAACCTTGGTCACAGAGACAAAAAACACCTAGGAAAGTAGCTTTCACATTGCATGTTGCACCAGTGTGGCAGCTATTGCATCATAGAATCCACTGGAGTGTGTGTTGTCATGTGGATCCATGTTGTTTTGGGAAAGAACACATGAAATGACACTAGTGGATCAGTGTGTCAAACCATGGTGATAGAGACCAAAAACACATGGGAAAGAATCCGTTGGAGTCCTTGTTGTCATGTGGATAAATGTGGTTTTGGAAAAGTACACATGCAATGACACTAGTGGATCCATGTGTCAAACCTTGTTCACAGATACCAAACACACATAGGAATGCAACTTCCACATTACATGTTGCACCAGTGTGGTAGAAGTTGCATCATAGAATCGACTGGACTGTGTGTTGGCATGTGGATCAATGTGTTTAGGAAAAGAACACGTGAAATGATTCTAGGTGATCAAGGTGTTTTTTGAAAAGAACACATGCCATGACACTAGTGGATCAGTTTGTCAAACTATGGTGACAGAGACCAAAAACACATAGGAAAGCAGCTTCCATATTGCATGTTGCACCAGTGAGGCAGAACTTGCATCACAGAATCCACTGGACTGTGTTTTGTCATGTGTATCCATGAGGTTTTGGGAAAAAAACACATGCAATGGCCCTAGGTGATCAGTGTGGTTTACGAAAAGAACACATGCAATGAGACTAGTGGATTAGTGTGTCAAACCTTGGTCACAGAGACCAAGAACATATAGGAAAGCATGTTCCACATTGCAGGTTGCACCAGTGTGGCAGAACTTGCATCATAGAATCCGCTTGAGTGTGTGTTGTCATGTGGATCAATGTGGTTTTGGGAAAGAATAAATGAACTGACACTAGTGGATCAGTGTGTCAAAGCATGCTGGATAAGTTTGTGTTGGCATGTGGACCACTGTGTGTTGTCATGTGGTTTTGGGAAAGACCACATGCAACGACACTAGTGGATCAATTTGGTTTATGAAAAGAACACATGAAATGACATTAGTGGATCAATGTGTCAAACCATAGTAACAGAGACCAAAAACACATAGGAAAGCAGCTTCCACATTGCATGTTGCACCAGTGTGACAGTAGTTGCATCACAGAATCCACTGGAGTGTGTATTGTCATGTGGATCAACGTGGTTTAGGAAAATAACAGATGCAATGACACTAGTGGATCCATGTGTCAAACCTTGGTCATAGATACCAAAAACACATGGGAAAGAAGTTTCCACAATAGATGTTGCACCAGTGTGGTAGAAGTTGCATCACAGAATCCACTTGAGTGTGTGTTCTGATGTGGATCAGTATGGTTTAGGAAAAGAACACATGCAATGATTCTAGGTGATCAATAAGGTTTATTAAAAGAACACATGCAATGACACTAGTGGATCAGTGTGTCAAACCTTGTTCATAGAAACCAAAAACATATAGGAAAGCAGCTTGCACATTGCTTGTTGTACTAGTGAGACAAAAGTTGCACCACAAAATCCTCTAGAGTGTGTGTTGTAATGTGGATCAAAGTGGTTTAGGAGAAGAGTTCATGCAATGGAACTAGGTGACCAGTGTGGTTTATGAAAATATCACATGCAATGACACTAGTGGATCACCGTGTCAAACCATGGTCACAGAGACCAAAAACACAAAGGAAAACAGCTTCCAGATTGCATCTTGCACCAGTGTGGAAGAAATTGCATCACAAAATCCACTAGAGTGTGTGTTGTCATGTGGATTAATTTGGTCTTGGAAAAGAACACAGGGAGTGACACTAGTGGATCAGTGTCTCAAACCTTGGTCATAGACACCAAAAACACATAGTAAAGTAGATTTCACATTGCAAGTTCCACCAGTGTGGCAGGTATTGCATCATAGAATCCACTAGAGTGTGTGTTGTCATGTGGATCCATGTTGTTTTGAGGAAGAACACATGCAATGATACTAGTGGATCGGTGTGTCAAACCATGGTGATAGATACCAAGAACACATAGGAAAGCAACTTCCACATTGCATGTTGCACTAGTGTGGCATAAGTTGCATCACAAAATCCACTGGAGTGTGTGTTGTCATGTGGATCAATGTCGTTTTGGGAAAGAGCACATGCAATGACACTAGTGGATCAATGTGTCAAACCATGGTGGATCAGTGTGTGTTATCTTGTGGATCAGTGTGTGTTGTCATGTGGATCAGTGTGTGTTGTCAAGTGGTTTTGGGAAAGATTACATCCAATGCCACTAGTGGATCAATGTGGTTTATGATAAGAACACATGAAATGACATTAGTGGATGAATGTGTCAAACCATAGTCACAGAGACCAAAAACACATAGTAAAGCAGCTTGCACAGTGCATGTTGCACCAATGTGGCAGACGTTACATCAAAGAATCTAGTGGTGTGTGTGTTGTCATGTGGATCAGTGTGGTTTAGAAAAATAACACATGCAATGACACTAGTGGATCAGTTTGTCAAACCTTGGTAACAGAGAACAAAAACACATACGAAAGCAGCATCCACATTGCATGTTGCACCAGTGTGGCAAAACTTGCATCACATAATCCACCAGAGTGTGTGTTGTCATGTGGATCCATGTGGTTTTGGGAAAGAACACATGTAATGGCACTAGGTTATGAGTGTGGTTTAGGAAAACAACACATGAGACTAGTGGATCAGTCTGTCAAACCTTGGTCATAGAGAACAAGAAGACATAGGAAAGCACACCTTCCACATTGCATGTTGCACCAGTGTGGCAGAAGTTGCATCACAAAATCCACTAGAGAGTGTGTTGAAATGTGGATCAATGTGGTCTAGGAAAAGAACACATGCAATGACACTAGTGGATTTGTGTGTCAAACCTTGGTCATAGAGACCAAAAACACATAGGAAATCAACTTCCACATTGCATGTTGCACCAGTGTGGCAGAAGTTGTATCACAGAATCCAATGGAGAGTGTGTTATCATGTGGATCCATGTGGTATTGGGAAAGAACACATGCAATGACACTTGTGGATCAGTGTGTGTTGTCATGTGGATCAGTGTGTATTGTCATGTGGATCCATGTGGTTTTGGGAAAGATGCAATAAACTAGTGGACCAGTGTGTCAAACCATGGTGATAGAGACCAAAAACACATAGGAAAGCAGCTTCCACATTGCATGTTTCACCAGTGTGGCATAAGTTGCATCATAGAATCCACTGGAGTATGTGTTTTCATGTGGATCAATGTGGTTTGGGAAAAAACACATGTAACGACACTAGCGGATCCATATGTCAAACTGTGGTCATATAGACCAAAAACATATAGCATAGCAGCTTCCACATTGCATGTTGCACCAGTGTGGTAGAAGTTGCATCACATAATCCACTAGAGTGTGTGTTGTCATGTGGATTAGTATGGTTTTGGGAAAGAACACATGTAATGACACTAGTAGATCAATGTGGTTTATGAAAAGAACACATGAAATGACACTAGTGGATCAATCTGTCAAACCATGGTGATAGAGACCAAAAACACATGGGAAAGAAGCTTCCACATTGCATGTTGCACCAGTGTGCCAGAAGTTGCATCACATAATCCTCTAGTGTGTGTTTTGTCATGTGGATAAAAGTGGTTTAGGAAAATAACACATGCAATGGCACTAGGTGATTAGTGTGGTTTATGAAAATATCACATGCAATGACACTAGTGGATCAGTGTTTCGAACCATGGTCACAAAGACCAAAAACACATAGGAAAAAAACTTCCACATTGCATCACTAAATCCACTTGAGTGTGTGTTGTCATGTGGATCAATGTGGTCCTGGAAAAGAACACATGCAATGACACTAGTGGATCAGTGTGTTAAACCTTGGTCATGGAGACCAAAAACACATAGGAAAGCAGCTTCCACATTCCATGTTGCACCAGTGTGGTAGAAATTGCATCACAGAATCCACTTGACTGTGTGTTGTCACGTGGATCCATGTGGTTTTGGGAAAGAACACATGCAATGACACTAGTAGATTAGAGTGGTTTTGGGAAAGAACACATGCAATTACACTAGTGGATCAGTGTGTCGAACCATGGTGATAGAGACCAAAAAGACATAGGAAAGCAGCTTCCACAGTGAATGTTGCACCAGTGTGCCATAAGTTGCATCACAGAATCCACTGGAGTGTGTGATGTCATGTTGATCGATGCGGTTTTGGGAAAGAACACATGCAATTTCATTAGTGGACCACCGTATCAAACCATCGTGGATCAATGTGTGTTGTTATATGGATTAGTGTGAGTTGTCATGTGGATCCGTGTTTGTTGTCATGTGGATCAGAGTGTGTTTTTATGTGGTTCTAGGAAAGAACACGTGCAATGCCCCTAGAAGATCAAGGTGGTTTATGAAAAGAACACATGCAATGGCACTAGGTGATTAGTGTGGTTTATGAAAATATCACATGCAATGACACTAGTGGATCAGTGTGTCGAACCATGGTCATAGAGACCAAAAACACATAGGAAAAAAACTTCCACATTGTATCACTAAATCCACTTGAGTGTGTGTTGTCATGTGGATCAATGTGGTCCTGGAAAAGAACACATGCAATGACACTAGTGGATCAGTGTGTTAAACCTTGGTAACAGAGACCAAAAACACATAGGAAAGCAGCTTCCACATTCCATGTTGCACCAGTGTGGCAGAAGTTGCATCACAGAATCCACTCGAGTGTGTGTTGTTATGTGGATCCATGTGGTTTTGGGAAAGAACACATGCAATGACGCTAGTAGATTAGAGTGGTTTTGGGAAAGAACACATGCAATTACACTAGTGGATCAGTGTGTCGAACCATGGTGATAGAGACCAAAAACACATAGGAAAGCAGCTTCCACAGTGAATGTTGCACCAGTGTGCCAGAAGTTGCATCACAAAATCCACTAGAGTGTGTGATGTCATGTTGATCAATGCGGTTTTGGGAAAGAACACATGCAATTTCATTAGTGGACCACCGTATCAAACCATGGTGGATCAATGTGTGTTGTTATATGGATTAGTGTGAGTTGTCATGTGGATCCGTGTATGTTGTCATGTGGATCAGAGTGTGTTTTCATGTGGTTCTAGGAAAGAACACGTGCAATGCCCCTAGAAGATCAAGGTGGTTTATGAAAAGAACACAAGAAATGCCACTAGTGGATCAATGTGTCAAACCATAGTCACAGAGACCAAAAACACATAGGAAAGCATCTTCCATATTGCATGTTGCACCATTGTGGGATAAGTTGCATCACATAATCGACTGGAGTGTGTGTTGTCATGTGGATCAATGTGGTTTAGTAAAAGAACACATGAAATGACACTAGTGGATCCATGTGTCAAACCTTGTTCACAGAGACCAAAAACACATAGGATAGCAGCTTCCACATTGCATGTTACACCAGTGTGGCAGAAGTTGCATCACAGAATCCACTGGAGTGTGTTATGTCATGTGGATGAGTGTGTTTAGGAAAAGAACACATGCAATAATTCTTGGTGATCAATGTGGTTTATGAAAAGAACACATGCAACAACATAAGTGCATCTGTTTGTCAAACTATGGTGGTAGAGAACAAAAACAGATACGAAAGTAGCTTCCACATTGCATGTTACACTAGTGTGGCAGAAGTTGCATCAAAGAATCCACTGGAGTGTGTATTGTCATGTGGATCCATGTGGTTTTGGGAAAGAACACATGCAATGTCACTAGGTGATCAATGTCGTTTAGGAAAAGAACACATGCAATAAGACTAGTGCATCAGTGTTTAAAACCTTGGTCACAGAGACCAAGAACACAAAGGAAAGCACCTTCCAATGCATGTTGCACCAGTGTAGTAGAATTTGCATCACAGAATCCACTAGAGTGTGTGTTGTCATGGCGATAAATGTGGTCTTGGAAAAGAACACATGCAATGGCACTAGTGGATCACTGTGTCAAACTATGGTCAAAGAGACCAAAAACACATAGGAAAGCAGTTTCCACATCGCATGTTGGACAAGTGTAGCAGAAGTTGCATCACAGAATCCACTAGAGTGTGTGTTGTAATGTGGATCAAAGTGGTTTAGGAAAAGAACACATGCAATGACTCTAGGTGATCAGAGTGGTCTCCGAAAATAACACATGCAATGACACTAGTGGATCAGTGTGTCAAACCTTGGTCACAGAGACCGAAAACACATAGGAAAGCAGCTTCCACATTGCATGTTGCACCAGTGTGGCAGGAGTTGCATCAAAGAATCCACTAGAGTGTGTGTAGTCATGTGAATCAATTTGGTTTTGGGAAAGAACACATGCAATGACACTAGTGGATCTATGTGTCCAACCATGGTGGATCAGTGTGTGTTGTCATGTGGATCAGTGTGTGTTGTCATGTGGTTTTGGGAAAGAACACATACAATGCCACTAGTGGATCAATGTGGTTTATGAAAAGAACACATGAAATGACACTAGTGGATGAATGTGTCAAACTAGAGTAACAGAGACCAAAAACACATAGGAAAGCAGCTTCCACATTGCATCTTGCACTAGTGTGGAATAAGTTGCATTAGAGAATCCACTGGAGTGTGTGTTGTCATGTGGATCAATGTGGTTTAGGGAAATAACACATGCAATGACACTAGTGGATCCATGTGTCAAACCTTGGTCACAGACACCAAAAACACATAGGAAAGGAGCTTCCACATTGCATGTTGCACCAGTGTGGCTGAAGTTGTATCACAGAATCCACTGGAGTGTGTGTTGTCATATGGATTAGTGTGCACTTGCGGAGCGCCTTGGAGGGAAGCTGCACTACAACCCCTTCCAAAAGTGCAAAATGTATTCTGTTTTCTGTTTTCTACTACCAATGAAGCATAGAGGAGCAAGCAAAAAGATATCTCGGTTCTCATCTAGCTATAATTGCCCGATGCTCACTAGTTGGCCATCGGCTAGACTATTTAATGCCTTTTTCTGACGGGATGGGTATGCCCTATGCACTGCCAAAATTGAACTCCCTTCGTCTCAAAATAGATGTTGAAAGTTTGTCTAAATATGGATGAATCGAAATAGGAAATAGTTCCTAGGTACATCTAATTTAGAAAAGTTTGAGACATCAATTTTGAGACGAAGGGAGTAAACTATCAATAGTATAGGTTAATTTTTTTCATCACCTCGGGGATTGGACCATCAACTAATTCTCGATGTTTTCTCTTTCCGGCCATGGGTGTATCTTGCCATCTTGGGGTTAGCTTTTTTATTTATTACAAAAAGAATTTCAAGTTTCTTAGTATGCCAATTTCATAAATCAGGAAATTTTTGCTGGCCATCGTTGGATCATGGCCAACAAATAATACAAATTTATATAGCATTCCAAAAAAAATTGTAGCCGCACAATATGGCAGTCCAAAAAAATCATTATCCTATTTACTTGCTATCTACTCCAGATATCGGTGATATTACAGCAAAATTAGCATAAAGAATTGATTTGGTGGCCAACATTTTTTGTCCCCCTCTGCTTTTGGTCACGCTCTTCCACTGCCGATGTGGTTTAGGAAAAGAACACATGCAATGATTCTAGGTGATCAATGTGGTTTATGAAATTAACACATGCAATGACACTGGTGGATCAGTGTGTCGAACCATGGTGACAGAGACCAAAAACATATAGGAAAGTAGCTTCCACATTGCATGTTGCACCAGTGTGGAAGAAGTTGCATCATAGAATCCACTGGAGTGTGTGTTGTCATGTGGATCCATGTGATTTTGGGAAAGAACACATGCAATGATACTAGTGGATCAATGTTGTTTATGAAAAGAACACATGAAATGGCACTAGTGGATTAATGTGTCAAACCATAGTCACAGACACCAAAAACACATAGGAAAGCAACTTCCACATTGCATGTTGCACCAGTGTGGCAGAAGTTGCATCACAGAATCCACTCGAGTGTGTGTTCTCATGTGGATCAATGTGGTCTTGGAAAAGAACACATGCAATGATACTAGGGATCAATGTGTCAAACCTTGGTCATAGAGACCAAAAACACATAGGAAAGCAGTTTCCACATTGCATGGTGCACCAGTGTGGCAGGAGTTGCATCACAGAATCCACTAGTGTGTGTGTTGTCATGTGGATCAAAGTGGTGTAGGAAAAGAACACATGCAATGACTCTAGGTGTTCATAGTGGTCTAGGAAAATAACACACGCAATGACACTATTGGATCAGTGTGTCAAACCTTGGTCATAGAGACCAAAATCCCAAAGGAAAGCAGCTTCCACATTGCATGTTGCACCAATGTGGAAGAAGTTATATCACAGAATCCACATAAGTGTGTGATGTCCTGTGGATCAAAGTGGTTTAGGAAAATAACACATCCAATGGCACTAGGTGATAAGTGTGGTTTATGAAAATATCACATGTAATGACACTAGTGGATCAGTGTGTCAAACCATGGTCATAGAGACCAAAAACACATAGGAAAACAACTTCCACATTGCATCATAGTGACCTGCTCATAGAGACCAAAACTTGTAGGATAGCAGCTTCCACATTGCATGTTGCACCAGTGTGGCAGAAATTGCATCACCGAATCCACTTGAGTGTGTGTTGTCATGTGGATCCATGCGGTTTTGGGAAAGAACACATGCAATGCCACTAGTGGATCAATTTGTGAAACCATGGTGATAGAGACCAAAAACACATAGGAAAGCAGCTTCCGCAATGCATGTTGCACTAGTGTGGTAGAATTTGCATCACAGAATCCACTAGAGTGTGTGTTGTCATGTGGATCAATGTGGTTTAGGAAAAGGACACATGCAATGACACTAGTGGATCCATGTGTCAAACCTTGGTCACAAAGACCAAAAACATATAAGAAAGCAGCTTCCACATTGCATGTTGCACAAGTGTGGTAGAAGTTGCATCACAGAATTCACTGGAGTGTGTGTTGTCATGTGGATCAGTGTGTTTTGGTAAAGAACACATGCATTGATTCTAGGTTATCAATGTGGTTTATGAAAAGAACACCTGCAATGACACTAGTGGATCCATTTGTCAAACTATGGTGACAAAGACCAAAAACACATACGAAAGCAGCTTCCACATTGCATGTTGCACCATTGTGGCAGAAGTTGCATTACAGAATCCACTGGAGTGTGTGTTGTCATGTGGATCCATGTGGTTTTGGGAAGAACACATGTGATGGAAATAGGTGATCAGTGTGGTTTAGGAAAAGAACACATCCAATGAGACTAGTGAATCAGTGTGTCAAACCTTGGTTACAGAGACCAAGAACACATCGGAAAGCACCTTACTAGTGTGGAAGAAGTTGCATCACACAATCCACTGGAGTGTGTGTTCTCATATAGATCAATGTGGTCTAGGAAAATAATACATGCAATGACACTAGTTAATCAGTGTGTCGAAGTTGGTCAGAGAGACCAAAAACACATAGGAAAGCAGCTTCCACATTGCATGATGCACTAGTGTGGCAAAAC